>CM014274.1:76115661-76142788 GCA_004135705.1 Alloteropsis semialata
GGCGGCGATGTGGAGTGGTCCAGCCCCCGAGCGTAACAGGCAAGCTCGGGATCCAAACCTGTGCCCTGCAATGAAGATATGAAGGATAGGTAGTATATGGTGTAGCAAATACTAATTCTGGAGAAAAACATTCGGCGTTGTATGAAAAAGATTTCTACTTCCAGCTCTTTAAGTCTATTAATTTCCTCGGGTAGTTATCCTGTTACGTTTATGCACCTGATCCCCGATAGCCGTAGTCCATAGCGCAGGGAGCTGGGCCGCATGCACGCGTAGGAGCGTAGGCGTACGGAAGAGTCGAGGTTTCACGGATTAAGGCGTGTGCTTCCCAAGTACTTTAGCGACTTGTACAAGAGTGGAAAAAGAAATAAACGATGGAGAAAAATGCAATATGCGTCCGTTGGGTGTAGCCCGACTGCTCGTGTAGCGCTCGGGCTGTATAAGCAGTCGGGAACAAACCAAGGGTAGTCGGCGATGATCATGGAGAAATGTATGTGGAGATGCGCGGTTACCGAAAAATATTGTGAAAGTATTAAAGTTTGACTTAGCTTGATTCGTGTCCGGGGATGAGAATCAGCGCGCCATTATTGATGAAGCCGACTAGTCGGAGTCGATTCCGACTAGTTGTTGGCGGAGTAGTGTCTGCTCCCGACTAGTTGCTTAGTCAAGATGAGTAGCCGTTGATGAAGCCGCGACAGTTGTCTCGTCGAGACGAGTAGTAGTAGTCACGGAGGTATCGACTTGCTCATTGTCGGTGTTGCCGTGCGATCGGCGATCTTCTCTGGTGCGTTTCCCATGTGTATCCAGCAAAGTTCCACCAAATTGATTTCTTGCGCACAGGGAACAGCAGTGGCCTTTCTCGATTTGCACGTCAGTGATCAATTTTTTGGCAGGCGGCGAATCACACAACCAGCAACTTTGACTCGAAGATGGAAGGAAAATCCTTGTCTGACCCGAACTCGAATTCGGCGACTTGGACTTTGAATGTACAGCCTTGCATTGTACGCCGCATCTCGCCGAGTAGATTGATTTTGAAGATTGTCCTCCGTATGGCAGCCGACGAATCTGCATATAGAGCCAGCGCAGCGGCGATTGGAGATTGATCCGGAGAGACCGTGGATCGGCGAGTTCGGCGAGTCGTCCAGGGACCAGGGGTCATCTCACGTAGGTTTCGTCAACGCCATTGCAGATGGAATTTGCTTGTAGATGAGTCTGCCATCGAGCTTGCAGATTGATCTCGTCGATCAACCCCTACCTGGCGCGCCAACTGTCGGATGTTTGGACCCGGCAGTCCACACAGGGTAGCCTACGTGGTTGATTTGTCGAGGGACAGATCGAGGATCAGAAGTCGATGGTAACACAAGACGCAAGGATTGAACAGGTTCGGGCCGTCGAGATGACGTAACACCCTACGTCCTGTGTTGGCGGCGATTGTATTGCTGTGTATGAAGTTCCTGAAGGATCTCCGTAGTTGGGTTCTGTCCTAGGGTTGTAGAGGTTGTAGTTTTTCGTGCTCTGGAGGGGGGTCTCAGGGCGCCTTATATAGTCCGGCTGCCTTGAGTTACAAGTCGGCCAGAGATCGTAACCTACCCGGAATACAAGGATTTGATCCCATAACGATTACAGATATCTTTCCCTACAATTCCGGCTAGTCTATCTTGATCTCCGATCTTCTTGCGGGATACGCCGTGTGCTTTCCTTGCCGCGCGCGTCGTCGCGCCCATCCGGTTCGCCCGACTGGTGGGCCTTCCGACTGGTGGGCCACCTAGTCCGACAAACCGATCCAGATGTACTCGGATTGGGCCGCCCTTTGATGGTTGGGCCAATCCGCCTGCTGGGTACCCCTGGGGGTCTACCCCCGCTGCTGGATTTAGACTTCCTGATTTTGTTAAATTTAATGGGGTGGATTCTAAAAGCACTTTTGAACATATTAGTCAATACATGGCACAACTAGGTGATTCTGGCTTTAGTGAGGCTTTAAAAGTGCGTTTATTTTCTTTGTCTCTAACTGGTACAGCTTTCTCATGGTTTGCTTCTTTAGCTCCACATTCTATTACTTCATGGGAACAGTTAGAGCAAAATTTTCATGATCACTTCTTTTCTGGCAGTAATGAACTTAAATTGTCACATCTCACATCGGTTAGGCAATCACGTGATGAAACTGTCAATGATTATATTAAACGTTTTTGTGATACTAAAAACCGTTGCTTTAGTGTCAATATTGCCGAAAAGGATCTTGCTGATTTGGTGTTAAATGGTTTACGCTCTAATCTTAAGGAGAAATTAGAGGGCTTTGAATTCTTTAGTGTAAACCAAGTACATCAAAGAGCTTTGGCTGCTGAAAGCCGAAGCAAAGATTTAAAAGAAAGCTATAGGACTCATCGGGCTAATGTGCATAATGTAGAATGTGATTCTTGTAGTTCCGATGATGAATCCCATGAGGTGTTGGCTGCTGAATTTCTATGGCCAGCATCTAATAAAGCTTTTGCTTGCACATCTCTTAAGCCGACTCATAGGAATCGGCAGGAGGAGATGAAGTTTACTTTTGATGTATCTAAGTGCGATAAAATTTTTGATGAATTGCATAAGAATGGATATATCAAATGTTCTTTTAAAATTCCATCTCCTGAGGAGTTAAAGCAGCGTGCTTATTGCAAGCTTCATAATTCTTTTTCTCATGCAACTAATGACTGTAATTTCTTTCATCGACAGATTCAATCGGCTTTAAATGATGGACGATTGATTTTAAATGAGATGGAAGTTGATAAGCGCCCGTTTTCAGTCAACAATATGGTAGTCAATACCATGGATCTTAAAGATGCCAAGATGTTGGTTCGGCCCGACAATGCCGATGCAGCAGGAGGCAAGAATATTGTGATTGGAGAATCAAGGAGGGTGATGGAACAAGACAAAGTGCTTGGGAGAGAGGTTGTGCTTAAGCAAGCTCCTGATGAAAAGAAGATCTTGACTATTACAGTGAAGAATTCTGAAATTAGGGGAGAATCAAGCTCTCAAGCGTGGGATCAAAGGCCGGCTGCTCCTGCTGCTCAGGGGGCACCGGTCAGACCGGTTGGCGTGACCGGTCAGACCGGTCCGGCCCAGAGGCTGGTCCGAACGTTTGTGCCTAAACGTCCTGAAGTGGGAACTTGGAAGACGAACCAGGACAAAGATCAGGGGAAGACTTTCAAGCCGAAGGCAACCTTTGATCAAGTCATGGCGAAGCACATGCACAACGCGGCCGTTCAACAAGATCGGCCACTAAAAAAGAGACAAAGTTCGCCACCAAGGAATTCTGGTGCGATGAAGGCACCAAGAGGACAGTGGAATCAGGGCCCAAGCTCATCCAATGGTGCTGGTCCTTCTAGGCCGTGGAGGCCGTTTCCACCTCCCCCTCCTCAGCCTATTTGGAGGGATGGAATTATGTACGTGCCCTACTGTCCTGCACCCAATCAACCATGGCCTGGAGCTCCTGTTCATGCCAGAATAACTCCACAACAGCCTAGGCCTGCAGGGTTTCAACAAAGACAGACGTTCGTGCCCCAGCAGCACGGACCGGTCAGACCGGTGCCCTTGACCGGTCAGACCGGTGCCCCACAGAGGCCGGTGTTCGTGCCTCAACAGCACGGACCGGTCAGACCGGTCCCGCCAACCGGTCAGACTGGTCCAGAGGAGGCCGGGAAAAGCTGGCCAGGCAGGAGTATCGCCCAGTTCCGAGGAAGGAAGAGCCTGCACCTGTTGCCCCAAAGCCAATTGTGAAGAGTATGATTCAGATTGGCTCTATGGCAGTTGACACATCGATGGCTGATGGACCCAATGTTATTGGCACATCGGCCGTGAAAAAGGTGAAGAAGGTGCCATTGCCTCAGTATACGCAGCCAAAGTGGTGTCCTCCTGGTTTGACTCATTCTCAGGAAAGGAGGTTGCAGCGGCTACGTACTCAAAAGCAAAAGGAGGAAGAATCGGCAAAGAAGAGGGAGGAGTGGTTCAATGAGGCTAAGCCGATGATTCCGCTGTCTGATCAAGGTTCCAAGGATGGTTCTGGTGCCCAAGATGTTCAAGCCAAGACACCAGAAAAGGCCGAGCCATCCGCGGCAAAGTCGGCTTATCTGGCCGCAACCGGTCAGACCGGTGTCCCAGACCGGTCAGACCGGTGCCCCACCACTGTTCAGGCTCCGGCAGCCGAGACCGGTCAGACCGGTCAGGAGGAACCGGTCAGACCAGTTGCGCCTGAAGAATCGATAGCCGATGCGTTTTCATCTTCGGCTAAGATTTCGATTCCGCCCACTGCTGTTTCTGATGTTCAGATGGTGATGATGATGATACTGTTGATTTTGAGCCTTCTCCCAGCAGAACAAACATGGATGTTAATGTTATCTACATAAACGCCGATTATTTCTTTATCGGAGATGATGAGAGGATGGCTCAAATAGACTTTGCTCCTAAGAACGCTGTGTTTCAGAGGCCTTCAGAATCGGACAACCATCTGAAAGCCCTTTATGTGAAGGGTCACATTAAAGGGAGGCCGATTTCTAGGATGCTTGTTGATGGTGGTGCTATTGTGAACCTCATGCCGTACACCTTATACAAGAAGTTGGGAGGTTTGGACAGCGAGCTCATCAAGACAAGCATGACGATCAGCGGCGTTGGAGGAGGAGAACCGATGAGCGCCAAGGGAGTTGCCTCATTGGAGCTTACCATTGGGAGCAAGACGTTGGCGACCGCTTTCTTCATCACGGAGGTACAAGGTAACTTTAGTGTTATCTTGGGGCGCGATTGGATTCATGCAAATCAATGTGTGCCTTCTACCTTGCATCAATGCTTAATTCAATGGATTGGTGACGAAGTTGAGGTTGTTAATGCGGATTCTTCGGCATGTGTTGCTATGACCGATACATCCATCTTGGGAACTCATGATAATGTCAAGTGCTTGACCGGAATTGATATTTCAGACTTTGAGTTCCTGGCTTGTACCAAGGATGGCTTTGTGTCTGCTGCTCTAAGGCCGGTTCAAAAATCGGTTGATTCAGATAATGAAGAGTAGATGGATGCAAGCGAGAAGTGGCTAAAAGAAAGGGTGGAGCATTATCGGTCCGACAAGAACGATGCATGTGAAGCCATTAATGATTTTGAGGAAGTAGAGAAGTTAGGACAAGGATTTCCGTCGGCTGATCCTTTAGAAAAGATAGACATAGGTGATGGTTCTATACCAAGGCCGACTTTTGTAAATCTGAATTTGAAAGCCGATTATAAAGCTGAATTAATCGAGTTATTAAAAGAGTATTCTGATTGCTTTGCTTGGGAATATCATGAGATGCCTGGTTTAAATCGTGATTTAGTTGAACATCGATTACCAATTAAACCTGGTTTTAGGCCATATAAACAAGGCAATAGACGATTCAATCCTTTATTTTATGATCGCATAAAAGAAGAGGTTAATCGTTTGCTTGAAGCCAAGTTTATTCGGCCATGTCGCTATGCTGAATGGATCTCTAATATTGTGCCTGTTGAGAAGAAAGGTTCTAATAAGATTAGAGTGTGCATTGATTTTAGAGATCTTAATAGAGCGACTCCCAAAGATGAATATCCTACGCCTATAGCCGATATGCTTATTAATGATGCTTCTGGACACAAAGTTATTAGCTTTCTTGATGGCAATGCGGGATATAATCAAATCTTTATGGCCGAGGAAGATGTATACAAAACGCCCTTTAAATGTCCCGGCTTTGTTGGTTTATTTGAATGGGTTGTGATGACTTTTGGATTAAAGAATGCCGGCGCTACTTATCAAAGAGCAATGAATTTAATATTCCATGACTTACTTGGTGTTATCCTAGAAGTCTATATTGATGATATTGTTGTCAAATCGGCTGGATTAAACCCTCACTTGGCTGATTTGCGTCTTGCTTTTGAAAGAATGCGTCGGTATGGTTTAAAGATGAACCCATTGAAGTGTGCTTTTGGTGTATCGGCTGGAAGATTTTTAGGCTTCATGGTTCATGAAAGAGGCATAGAGATAGATCCTAAGAAAATAGGAGTTATTGAGAAGATCAAAGCGCCTACTTGCAAGCATGATTTACAGAAATTCTTGGGCAAGGTTAATTATTTGAGGAGGTTTATTTCTAACTTGTCCGGGAAAGTTAGTGCTTTTACTCCTATACTTCGGTTAAAGAATGAAGCCGATTTTACTTGGGGGGCAAAGCAGCAAGAGGCCTTTGATGAAATCAAGAGATATTTGTCTTCGCCGCCTGTTCTCAAAGCGCCTAAGAATGGGGTGCCATTTAGGCTTTATATTGCGGCCGAAGATAATGTTATTGGAGCTGTTTTGACTCAAGAAACAAATGGCAAGGAGCATATCATTACTTACTTGAGTCGAAGACTTTTGGATGCGGAAACAAGGTACAAACCTATTGAGAAATTATGCTTATCTTTATATTATGCTTGTACAAAGTTGAGGCATTATTTATTGTCTAGTACTTGCATTGTGGCATCTCAAGCCGATGTTATCAAGTATATGTTGCATAGACCGATTTTGAGTGGTAGAATCGGTAAGTGGGCATATGCTCTTATTGAATATGATTTGGCTTGTGAACCTTTGAAATCTATGAAAGGCCAATTGTGGCTGATTTTATTGTTGAACATCGGATTGATGATAAGCATGATTTAGAAATTGATTACATGACTTTTACTCCATGAAAATTGCATTTTGATGGATCGGTTTGCAAGAACGGATGTGGTATTGGAATTGTTCTTGTTTCTCCTAATGGGGATGTTTTTGAAGCTCTTAGCCCATTAGAAATTGAATGCACAAATAATCAAGCCGAATATGAAGCTCTATTTTCGGATTAGAAATTTTGCATGACATGGGAGTAAAGCATGTTGAAGCTTTTGGTGATTCATTACTGGTTGTGCAGCAAGTATCTAAGGTTTGTCAATGTTTAGAAGGTTCATTGAATATTTATCTTGACAAATGGCTTGATATTATACCATATTTTGATGAATTCACTATTTATCATGTTCCAAGATGTGAAAATCCTAGAGCTAATACTTTGGCATAGCAAGCATCCGGCTACAATGTCCAGAAGAGACACTTTCATAAGAAAAGGCCATTGATTGCTATTGTCAATGGTGAAGCTCTAACGCTTGCAGCAGAACGCTGCTAGACCGGTCAGACCGATGCCCAGACCGGTCAGACCGGTCCCGAGTCTACTGTGACCGGTCAGACCGATTCCGTCATCGGTCAGACCGGTCAGGCGTCTGTTGATCCAAATTCGGTTGCCAAAAATCCTCAAATTACAAAAGCCAAATTGGATGATTGGAGAGCGCCCATTATCAGATATTTGAGAAATCCCAGTTCTGGAACAGACAGGAAAGTTCGGCGTTTGGCTTTCAAATATACTTTGGTTGACGATGAGTTGCATCGTCGCACCGCCGATGATTTATTGCTCAAATGTTTGGGTGCTGATCAAGCTAGAGTGGCCATGGGTGAAGTTCATGAAGGAATTTGTGGAACGCATCAATCGGCTCCTAAGATGAAGTGGTTGCTTAGAAGAGCTGCATTTTATTGGCCTACTATGATGGCCGATTGTTTTCGTTACTACAAGGGATGTGAAGAATGTCAGAAATTTGGTAATATTCAGATGGTACCTGCTGCATTACTTCATCCTATTATTAAACCATAGCCTTTTCGAGGATGGGGATTAGATTTCATTGGAGAAATACATCCTTCTTCTTCAAAGGGACATCGCTTCATGTTGGTTGCTACAGATTACTTCACTAAATGGACCGAAGCTGTTCCTCTCAAGAATATGACTCACAAGGAGGTAATTGAGTTTATTACTGAGCATATTATTCACAGATTCGGCATTCCACAAACTTTAACTACGGATCAAGGCACGTCCTTTATGTCTAAGGAAGTGCGATCTTTTGCCGATATGTATAAGATTAAATTGCTCAATTCATCTCCATACTATGCTCAGGCCAATGGACAGGCCGAGTCTAGTAACAAGACTTTGATAAAGTTGATCAAGAAGAAGATAAAGGAGCATCCCCGAAGGTGGCATGAAGTTTTAAAACAGTTTTACTTCAGTTTCTCAAAGCGTAGGCCGTGTTCTGTATTAGCCTATTGTGCAGGAGCATCATGGCATTGCGTCCAGGTACCGGTTCCATCCAGGCAGTCTGAACTGAACAACCTCCATGAATCCTGCCCACAAGGACACCGAGTCTGAGTCTTTCCCTGCGCTCCTAGCTTTGGTGTCTATTGACATTTTTAAATAAAAGTTATACATGCTACGGATTTGAAAAGATGTTGTGTACTATGAAATGCAGTGTTGCTTTTTGTACTACTGCAGTTGATGGATTTCTGTGCTTGAACGCCAACCACATCATCCGGTAAATGAAGCGTTGCTCGCAGGTAGCAAGCTTCTTCTGCGTGGCGAAGTTCCATCAACTGCTTCTAGGTCAGTCACCCGAGCCTGAACAAGGAGCCTCATAGGGGTGAGTTTTGTCATGTTCCCAAAAGAGCAGCCGAGCAAAATCCCCAATATCTTGTTCTATATCTTCTTGCTCCCAGTTATCAAGATTGAAACCAAGTAACATAAGCCAACATTCATGATTAAAAGCGATTGCACGCCAGTTTCTACCCTCATTGTGCTTTTGACTATGATTCGCCCCCCTTCAAAGAAATGAGGGCTGTTGATAACCATGTTGTCCCTATCATAAACATATTCGAACTGAACAAGGGCCTGCCCTAGATGACTCGGGTAGATGTTTCTGATCTGAAGATGCATGTGATCAACAAAAAACTCATGAAGGACATTGGCAATTGCAGGAAACTCTACCTCAATCTCTGGCATTGGGTCAATGGAGATGATGGTGTATTCCTCGTGAGTTCTTGGACAACGAGATATTATCGCACTAGACATCTGCACTCGATTCGGAATCCATTGATGTAGCTAGAAACCTAGGGGCATGAACGGTCAGGGATCGGCACACTGGAATGCCATTGTTGGTGAAGGTGTTGCGGATTGAGGTGGAGAACTGGGGTTTTCTTGCTCTTCCTCAACAGCGGCGGCGATCGATTGGAGAGTCCAAGCAATGCGCACGTAGCTATACTTACCTGAAGAGGAGCAGCAATAGTGGCACAAACTGGCAAAAAACTTGGGGGGTGGGGGGGCATCAGTCGTAGGCACGTGGTTTTGAAACCAAACCAACTTTGGTCCACCGTCCATTGACTCCTGATATGGCTTGGGCAAATTCCATGGCAAAGAGACCGTTGTTCCAGACTTGCCAAATAAGTGAAACTGAAATCTATAATACTGGCAAAGATTCTGTTAGTGCCTGCCGAACTGCTCTGAATTGATTCTGGGGCTTTCTTTGTGAACCACGTGTTGGCCAAAGGAAAGGAGATTGTAGAAAATGAATCTTTAATAAAACAGTCTGTAACTTTATTGACCGGGTTGAATCCATGCGGCATACCAGGGCAATTGATTTCTATATGTCCCCAATCTTTGCAGAAATGATAGCGAATTGCATTCCTGCATGGATCACGTCCATGCAAATAAACAACATGCGCAAGGAACAAGGGTGTTATGTACCTTAACCCTTGGGGCGTGAAGGACCAAGATCCTTATGGGTCGTAGGCCCATGAGGAGATTGGGCCGGTAACTCTGACAGATACAAGGAAGAGACGTGCAGGTTAAGGGAACTAGTCGGCTACTAGAAAACAACCCGGCCTACTCTGGCTAGGACTCTAAGTTTAGTATCCGACTAGAAATCTATATTATTTGCCTTGTAGACCCTGTCTCCTGAGTATATAAAGTGAGGCAGGGACCCTTGTAAAATCATAACCATCAATACGAAGCGATCCAACTCATACAGGACGCAGGGTATTACGCTCCAAACCTGTCTAAATCTTCTCATGTTCACCATCGTGGTTCTGGTTCCGGCGAGGCACTTGCGAACAACTCGACTACCTTGGGACCACCCACGGTAGGCTAGCCGGTATAAAAAACCGACAGCCGGCGCGCCAGGTAGGCGCTCTCGTCGAGAATCATCAAGAAAGCTTGATGGCACCAGTCATCTTCACCAGCAACGGCGACATGGCATTCGAGAAGGGCGCCACCTTCGTCTTCGGCTCCTAGGTCTGCACGGCGGACGGCCCGGGCAACTTCGATCTCGTCCTCAAGCTGCCGACTTCGAAGCAACTCGCCGACAAGCTCGACGAGATCGTGCTCCCAGGTCCGACCTCAACTCGGACTCGAGGAACTCCAAGGTTTGGTTCGAATTCAACTCGGACTGAGGACTTCTCAAAGCGGACTAGGCACTTTGAGTCAGTTTCTAAACCATCAGTCTTGTCAAAATCCAATCAATTCAAAACCCAGAAGAGGAGGAGCTCAGCGACTGCTAGGCGCGAGACAAACACCCCGAACCAATTTCCCTTTGGTCTCGCCGGAACCACCTCCGTCTACCAGGGGCAGCATCAAAGCAACTCCGATCTCTGGTCCAATTCGACGAGCTTCCCCTGGGCGGGAAACAAGTCGGACTCATAATCACCGCAACTCCAGAAGGCGCATTTGTCCACCGGCCGTTACGCAAGCCAAGGCTTGGAGCAACTCCACAAGAAGACTTGGACATGTCTCGCATCATCGCGTGCATTGATCCATTGCCTTTTGAGCACGGAGAGACGCTGGACTCCTCGAATGACTACCGTTTAAAATTTGAACGTTGCGGATGAAACACAGCCTTCGAATGTTGTTGATGAACACCAGCCTTTGAATTCCTGATGAGATCTTCACTGTTCAACCTTGAGAAAACTGATGTATGATGCACCAATGGAGAAGATGGAGGCCTTGTTCTTGCAGAAGAGTTCACCGGAATACGGTTTGCACCTGACAGTGGAGGAGGACCAGCCTTGACAACAGAAACATAAGAACACATCTGTCTTGGATTGAACATAAGTCCATGGGAATTCTGGCCTGATTGTTGTCTTGGATTGTTGAATACCACGATCATTAAACAAATAGAAAACCACTTTGAAACAATCAGAAGAATGAGAACCAAGGTCATAAATCATAAGACCAACTGCACGAGATGCAACTTTGAACTTGAAGATCCAATCATCCACCTCAGAAATTTTCAACAGAAACAATGGAGCACCAACAATTGATTCAAGGATGTGGCCCACTGACACTTCATTCAGACAGAATTTGGATCGAGGAAAGGCTGCCAAGAGCCAGAAACCCGAGGGGCCACCAGCTGCGACAGAAGAGTTGAGTTGAGATCGTACCATAGAGGAGAAAGCCTGTCCTGGACGATGATCAAGGTCCATGGAGGGCAGATCCGGGTGAAAGGGGAGAAATTCTCAGAGGAAATCATGGTGAGATGATGAAGTTGAGGGGAGCCGCCACTGAGTCGCAGAGAATGCCATACTCTTGTTATTTCGCTTTTGTGATCTGTGACTCCATATTACTTGGTAGGAATGGATCCATTGGTGCTGCCAAAAATTTATTGTTCGGCATTTTATTGAGTGGTTGTGTAGCATCCTAGGGTTGCATGATACCTGAAGTGTTACACTCTTGGTCCAGTCCCTGTTACTCTGAACTCCAGTTTGCATTTCAAAATTATATGTGCAGTTTGTCTTCCGTTAGTAGATATTGAAAATGGGATACCCTGTTCCCCGCGAACAAGAGTATTGATTGACCCGGGGACTACACTGACTACCTACAGGAACATGGTAGATGCTGGATCTATTCTGATGGGGCCCAGCACGACCTACTTGTACACGTACAAGTACACATCTACGGTACATGCCAATTCTACCGGAACAACTGAACAAGTCTTGCTCCATTCCTTACCACACGCCGCAGCACCATCCCACCACCACCGTTCATTTGTTTTTTCCCGTTTGTTTTTCTTGACAAGACAAACACATGAAAAGATCGATGGCTTGTGTAAGCGTTATCACAAAGCTAGCCTGCATACTTCCTCTGTTAACTTTTTTTAATAAGACGAATGATCAAAAATACCATGAGCAAAAATCGACAGTGACGAGTAACTTGGAAAAAAAACAATTGTCCCGTCGGGATCCATAGGAGTTTGTTACACAAACTTGAGATGCATATCTTCAGAAGTCAGGACTGATATTAATTAGGTAGCTGTTTCTATCTTGAGCAGCTCATTGCCGGTCGTATCTTCATTTGGACTGCTGCTAGCTGGCATCAAGTGATTCTAGTCCATGTGATATCGACCTGGGAGCCATGCGTACGTTCGCCGACTCAAACGCAGGATGACCAAGCAAATTACGTGCGGGCGAGGCAAGATGACCAAGTCTGCCAAAGCGACGATTATTTAGTGATCCATGAAAATCATGCACGTACAGTACGCCAATATATAGACCCACACACAATAATGCCCAAAAATGTATACGCGTGCAACACAAGTCACAGCAATGGACACTGCAAGCTACACAGTCGCTCTGGTGATTCTGGCCATCTTGCAGCCACCACTGCTCCCTCGCGTCGTTTGTTCGTCTCCAAGACCGAGTGTAACCAAGAACGTCAATGGCAGCCACACCGATCTGGATGCACTCTTGGCTTTCAGAGGTCAGCTTTCCGAGCCTCCTCTTGGTGTCCTTGCCAACAACTGGACAACCAATGTGTACTTCTGTCGATGGTTCGGCGTCTCGTGCAGCCGGCGCCGGCAGAGTGTCACCGCGCTGTCGTTGCCAGACGTTCCCCTCCATGGAGAGGTCACTCCTTACCTCGGTAACCTCTCTTTCCTCTCCGTTCTCAATCTCACAAATAGCGGCCTTACCGGCGCCATCCCCGCTGATCTTGGTCGGCTTCATCGGCTTAGATATCTCGGTCTCACCTCAAACCACCTGTCTGGTGTCATTCCTCCCGCCATAGGAAACCTTACAAGCCTCGAGCATCTTCAGCTAGGTAACAACAGCCTCTCGGGGCAGATTCCACCGCATCTTCTGCAGAATCTGAACAGCCTTAAATGGATTTCACTTTCAATGAATGATTTCAGTGGCAATATACCACCATATCTGTTCAATAATACACCTTCCCTCGAACATATCAACTTTGGAACCAATGGCCTTTCAGGACCAATACCAGACGCTGTGGGCTCATTACCCATGCTTGACTTCTTGTGCCTCCAATTCAATAATTTAGAGGGGAGCCTTGACTTCTTGTCGTCCCTTTACAATTGTAGACAACTCCGACTCCTTTTCATGGACTATAATTCTTTCACAGGAGGGCTCCCTGACCAAGTGGGAAACCTGCTGTCTGCACAATTGCTTGTGTTGAGCGCAGGTATCAACAAGTTAACAGGTGGGATTCCATCAACGTTGTCAAACTTAAGTAGTCTTGAATGGATTTATCTTCCGAACAACCTACTCACATGGCCAATTCCAGAATCTATCACACTGATGAAAACAATTACATGTCAGGCCCTATACCAACACAAATAGGTATGCTCAGTAGCTTACAAAGGATGTTTCTCGCTGGAAACAAAGTACTTGGCTCTATACTTGACAGCATTGGCAACCTTACCAGCCTCGAATACATCTGGTTATCCGACAACCAATTAGATTCAACAATACCTCCTAGCTTATTCAACCAGGATAAACTTATTGGACTAGATCTTTCTTACAATTCCTTCACTGGCGCTATCCCATCCAATTTTAGTGGGCTAAAGCAAGCGAATTACATTGACTTGTCTTCAAATTTTTTGCTTGGAGCCATCCCGGAATCATTTGGACAAATTTTCATGCTCACCTTCCTAAATCTGTCACACAACTTACTGGATGACTCGATCCCGGACTCCTGAAGGAACTTAGTAGCTTAGCATATTTAGATCTCTCCTTCAACCATCTCTCTGGTACTATACCTAACTTCCTTGCAGACTTTACCAAATTGACACCGAGATCAGGAACTTAATGGTGCACACAACACAAGGTTTAGACAGGTTCGGGCCGCAATGTGCGTAATACCATACGTCCTGTATGCTATATTGTATTGCATGAGGTTGATTGATATATTTTGGAGGGATCCCTGCCCGGCCTTATACACTGGGAGGGGGGCAGCGTTACAGTTCGGTTTACAAGAATCTTTGTTGATTACAACAAAAAAAAGTCTACTCGTATTACATGGAGTACTGGCCTTACATATCGACTAGTTCCATATATCGTAGAAGTCCTATGCCATCCTGCACCATAATCTTTGATAGTTGAGACTACCCATATTTGGAGTAGTCCACGAGTCTCAGTGGGCCTATGAATGCTGGTCCGACATGCGTGTCATGTATATTGCATTGGGTTAGTGACGTGTAAGTATTTTCTCTCCCGTTGCAACGCACAGGCATATTAGCTAGTACTAAATAAATACACTATATATCAAGATATTTATTGCGCATCTACTCACTCTTCAAAAATATAAGATTATTTAGTTTTGTCCTAAGTTTTCTACCTTAACCTACACTATACCAAGTCACTAGCAGAAACCCCATGTTTGCCGAGTGCCCGCTGGTTTGCTGAGTGCTTTCTATCGGGCACTCGGCAAACCACTGCTTTGCAGAGTGTAGGCAGGGGAACACTCGGCAAAAAATTGACACTCGGCATATATACGCTTTGCCGAGTACATTTTATTTGGCACTTGGCAAAGGATTGCACTCGGCAAACAACCGCACGTGACTGCCACATGCGGAAGATGAGTGACAGTCGGGGCCGGCCGTTAGGACTTTGCCGAGTGTCCGTTAGAGGCACTAGGCAAAGACTTGTTTGCCGAGTGCATTTTGGGAGGCACTCGGCAAACAATGGATTTTGCCGAGTGTTTTTCCCGGCACTCGGCAAATTCATAATTTTTTCCTCCTTTCCTCTCCAAACTTTTTCTACTCTCCACATACAATATTCGGTACTCCATGTTAAAATTTGGTATATTTCTCGGTCCGTTTGCAATATTTAATTAATTAATTTCATTTAAAGGAATTTTTTGGTTTAAGTCAAATTTGAACTGCAAGTGATTCAAATAATGGAACAGAGTGAGTGAAAAAATGATATTCATGTTACTGAGTCCATTGTGAGGCATTATCCTGGTAATGAAAGTAAATTTTGAATATCTTGTTCACGAAACATGCCGATTTACTTGTGTCTGAATTGTTTTTAAATTCTAGAAAAAAACAAACGAAGTCTAAAAATCATGAGATTTGTTAAGAGCTCATGATATCATACGTGAAGGCTGTGGTAAAAAAATAGAGAAAGTTTTGCAAAAATTGCCACGTACAATGCTTACAAACCGAAATATCTCTGAAGAAGAATCGTAGAGTTGAGAAGGTGTTAACGCCAAAAAATCCGGTGATGATTTTCTGATGCTAACACTGTGGCCTGCAAGATTTTCTTAACTTCGGTGCAGATCCAAATCTTGAGGTTCGTGGCGTGCCAATCAATTTGACCTGAAACTGACAAGGTAGATTTAATCAGTAACTTTAAAGGAACACATCGGCCATAGCCCCGATTTGTTCCAGCAAAATCCGATCGACTCAAGAGGAAGTCCAATACAGATGTACACCATCGGCTTTGAATCCAAATCATGATTGTGTGATCATATATAAAACAAACCATCGACTATGGGAGACGATTTGTAAATAAATCAAGTTTAATCTCAATTCTTACTACTCATATCTCTAGCAAATTAAATAAACGTAACATGATGTCCCTAACAATCGGATCGGAGCAATGCAGCGTTGATAGCAGGGCACCAAGTTTTTGTTTATTAATCCGATAGATCTATAAATACTAAAAATTAATCTTAATCTTGATTTAATGATGTTGAAAAACCTAATCTAAACAAGCTTTTTAAGGCAATAAAGATTAATCGGACCGTTCAAATATAAATATGTTGATTTAAACGAATTAGAACTATCAGATTGGATGTAGCCGATAAGATTAAATCAAAGAACGGGATAACTGTGGAATCAATTAAAACTAAACAGGAAAAACCTATCTAGATTTAAAAGATGCCGACAAGTGGTGAGTAAACCAGAAGAGAAAGGGTGATACACCTCATTTTAAAGCCTGAATAAACTCGACAAAGTTGTGCTTACAGGTAAACTGGAGATCAAGATGATGCAGCCCTGCTTACTGAAGAACTCGATGAAAAGAAAACTAGGGTTTGGTGCTGGGTCGGAAACTTTGTTGAAAGGTGTGTGTACATTATTTACAATGCATTAGGGTTTATATTTATATCCCGGAAATCTAACAAATCCTAGTCGATCATGACAATATCTCTAATTTAAAGAAACCTAACTTAATACTACCTAAAATTACATTTGGATTCCATCTTAGCCTTGTAGAAGATTCCGAGTGCCCCGTCCATACGATCCACATGTCGCGCAGTCGTGACAGCTTCGGCTTCCTCCTCCAATTTCTCCTAGTCCGATTCGGTTCCGTAGTTGTCGAAATTGGGTCAAGCCCTATCCGAATTGGCTTCACCTGTACCGGGTCTTCTTGATTTCAATCTATTGACCCGAGTCAAAATCTGGTGTCAACATATGCCCCCCAATTTTGGGATAAAATATATTTTGTTCCAAAATTCTCTCGAGCAATGATGACCTCTGTAGCAAACAACCTAGATACATGCACATTTCACTGTTGCAAACCCTCGATTCTCGTGCGCGCACAGCGCATTAATTTTTGGTCGGCGGTTCCTTCCTCAACACAACACTATAAATACTCGACTGCTTCATCTTCTTCCTCTTTCTTCTCGCATTCTCGACTTTCTCCGCCGTCTCGCCATTGTCACTTTGTCCAAGGTTCTCGGTTCTCATCATTTCCTAATCCCGAACTGGTATAAACATCTGAATCATCTTCATTTTGAACAGAACCTTGAACTCCCTTTCTAATCATTCAAATAATCCTCAACAATCATCTCTGCATTTCCATTTATAGATCTATAACTCCCAGATTTTTTGAACGCCTTGGCCCCAATCGAAGAGATCCCTCAGGTAAAAACCCTTTCCTTCCATCCCTTTCTCAAATCTTATCCTTGTTCTCATCAACACCGTACCCACTCCCATTACAGGAATTGCAGCAAAACATCCTCATCCCCATGAAAGACAAGCCATCTCATTATTATCTTGGTCCGATGGGTGATCCAGACCCAGTAGATTTTATAAATCTGGAAACTGAGAGACTCCCTTTCAAGAACGCTAGCATGAACCTAGTAGACTGGGACAAGAGCATTCATGCGTGGCCAAGCCTAGTCCCTGGATGGCAATCATGGCTGAATCAGATGAGAACAGTCAAGGCAGCCTTTTGGAATGAAAAAGAGATAGACCAATGTATCACCTTATCTCTTGCGAACATGGCCAAAAATGAATCGCTGATCATCGCAGCCAGTTACTTTTGGTTTGATGCTCTCAACGCTTTCATATTCAATCAGGGTCCTCTAACACCAACTTTGATGGATGTCATAATGTTGACTCGGCTCAATGTGACAAATTCCTCCAACCCGATGCGCTTCCTGAGCAAGACCGATCATCGGTTATCTTTGAAATCGGGCAAAGAATGGAAATCCTATATCCAAGAGTTTCAAATAGATGGCCTGATAGAAGAAAGAGAGCATGTCGCCTTCCTAAACATGTGGCTGCAGAAGTATGTTTTTTGTGGCACAACCCTTGGCCCGACCGTGAACTTGCAATCGATCGCAGAAAAACTCAATTCCGTCGATGCAGTCCCACTTGGCCGTATGCTTCTGGGAGCCGCATATCAGTTAATGCACCAAGTCAGTTCCAAAATATCGACTGGTCAATCGATTGGCAACATCGGAGGTCCTTGGTGGTTTATTCAACTATGGTTGTTTATGCACATGCGATCGGCCTTGGACCTAAATATCAAAGATTCAACTTTTGCTTCCTTTTCCGAAGGATCCGATGATCGGAAATGTCAATCATTTGGCGAGGCCGCAGCAAGCTGCCAAGGACGTCGCATTGAGGCCAATAGCATCGCCTTGCTATTTATAGGATTTTATTATGGCATCAGGAAGGAGCATCAAATTTGGTTTGCCTATGAAAATTTCAGTGATTATGAACTCCCATCAACCTTTAGCATCTCCAGGGCCTGTGACGAGGAAGTATTTCTGATCCTAAAGTCCTTCATCACTCCCAGCATCCTTGGATGCAACATATCCTCAGGACGTCACACTGCCTCGTATGAATTCTACCACCCTTCAATAGCAGCTCGTCAGCTTGGATTTGGCGAGCTTCCAATCGGCCTATCCATCATGAACATGATAAAAGCTCGAGAGGAAACACCCACAGAGGCCCAACTTGAAGAAATAATATCTTTATCCCTGAGCCGGATTTTGACTTAACCGAATGGACTAGCGCTCCAATGGCCTCAGTGCTTTTCAAACGATGGTGGTCAGAGTGGACTTCCCATCTATTTTTCTAGAATGTGACTCATTACTGTACCAAGCTCGATCCCAATTACAACCTTGACAGTCAGGTACAATTCTGTTCCTATCTCCTGATTGAAATCGCCAGTTCCTTTTTTATCATTGTTGACGCTTTTTACGGTCAACACACCAATTTTGCGCTAGAACGCGCGGATCCGATCGACTACAGCAGGCCCAGGCGAAACCGGTGGAACCGGTTTGTAGATCCGGTGGAACCGGTTCTACGGGAGCTGCTGCGTAGACCTAAGATCGCCGGCCCGGGAGGGACCCCGTTAGGGCAGGCGCACCTAGGGTTTCTATGAGGTCGGCAGGCCACTCAGAGAGCCGTCAAACGCCGTGGAGACGAAGAACGAACAGAATTAGGGTTGGAAAAGTTAGGGTTTGGAGATAACAAAAAAGTAAAGGTAATAGATGTTTGATCGATTGGATGATACTCAATCGGCCGTGACCCTTCATATTTATAGGGTGGGGAGGTCGTACCCCGCAAGGAAAGTCCTATTACAACTCGGATCTATAAAAGAGTCCAAACCTACTAGGATTCGGGGAAAACCGGTTCCACCGGTTTGTTCTATCAGACGAGCAATAGTGAACAAACCGGTTCCACCGGTTTGAGAATCCGGTTCCACCGGTTTGAGAATCCGGTTCCACCGGTTCTTCCTGTCTTGCTGTCCTTGTGCCAATTTTGATCGCCAACATATGCCCTCCTATTTTTTGGTAAAGCTTGCGTACCAGAAAACATTTAGCACAAGGAAACACTTCTAATGGCGATGTTTAAACAGAATTCATCGGCCTTTTTAGTCTAAGGGCGATATTTAAAACTATCGGCCATATAAATCAAGTTCCTTGCCAAACACTTGGATAATATCGTTTTAAGTATCTTCCATTAAGTGCTCTTGGCAGCTGCTGACCCTGCAAAGTCTCCACCATATAGGAATTACCGAATATTACTCTAATCACCTTGTATGGACCTTCCCAACTTGGAGACCATTTACCAAACTTATTGCTCTTCGATCCTATAGGTAGAATTGTCTTCCAAACCAGATCACCAACCTAAAAAGACTTTTGTTTTACCTTCTTATTATAAGCCTTAGCAACTCGAATCTTATCCTTCTCAATTTCGTTCAAGGCCTTCAATCGCTTGTCGGTTACCTCATCAATATTGTCCGTCATCAAACCATGATAATCAACAGCATCAAGATCATTTTGCTTAGCTAACCGATAAGCATTCAAATTCACTTCAACAGGCAAAACAGCTTCTTGACCATACACAAGCTCAAAAGGAGTAACCTTAGTAGCACCATGCCTAGATATACGATGAGCCCATAAAGCTTCAGATAAAACCTCATGCCACCTCCTAGGATTCTCCTCTATTTTCTTTTTAATCAACTTGATCAAAATCTTATTGCTAGACTCGGCTTGACCATTAGCCTGAGCATAGTATGGAGATGAGTTGAGCAATTTAATACCATACATATCAACAAACTCACGAACTTCTTTTGATATAAATGAAGTACCTTGATCAGTAGTCAAAGTTTGTGGAATTCCAAATCTATGTATAATATATTCAGTAATAAACTCAATTACCTCCCGATGTGTCATATTCTTCAAAGGTACCGCTTCGGTCTACTTTGTAAAATAATCAGTAGCCACTAACACGAAGCGATGTCCTTTTGATGAAGGAGGATGAATCTGCCCAACAAAGTCCAATCCCCATCCTCGAAAAGGCCAAGGTTTGATAATAGGATGTAATAAAGCTGCTGGAATCATCTGAATATTTCCAAACCTTTGACACTCTTCACATCCTTTATAGTATTGAAAACAATCAGCTATCGTATTAGGCCAATAAAAACAAGCTCTCCTCAAAAGCCACTTCATCTTAGGAGCCGATTGATGTGTACCACAAATTCCCTCATGAACTTCACCCATTGCAATCTTAGCTTGATCAGAATCCAAACACTTCAACAATAAATTTTCAGCTGTCCGACGATATAATTCACCATCAACCAAAGTAAACTTAAATGCCCACCGTCGGACTTTTCTGTCAACTTTCTGATTAGGATTCTGCAAATACTCAACAATAGGTGTTCTCCAATCAACAACTTCGTCCTTAATAATTTTTGATTGCTCCTGGACAGAAGTGCTGCTGTCAGCGGATGAACCGGTTTCTCTGGTTCTAAAAACAATTTTACCGGAATTTCCGGTGGAACCGGTTTCTGGATCCGGTGAAACCGGTTCTTCCTGGGCAGATGTCTCGGCTATGCAAAGCATCGGCTTTCTTTCATAAAAATTTCTTTTCTGAACATCATAGCCAGATGCTTGCTGAGCCAGAGCATTTGCCCTTGGATTCTCATCTCTTGAAACATGATATATAGAGAATTCATCAAATTGAGCAATCATGTCTAAGCACTTATCAAGATATGAATTTAAAAGCCCATCAAAGCATTGGTATACCTTATTAACTTGCTGTACAACCAGCAGAGAATCACCAAATGCTTCTACATGTTTTACCCCCATGTCATGCAAAATCTCTAGTCCGAATAATAAAACTTCATATCCGGCTTGATTATTAGTACAATCATTTCCTAATCGGTTAAGAGCTTCAAATTCAGCACCACTTGGTGATATAAAAACAATACCAACGCCGCAACCACTCTTACAAACCAATCCATCAAAATGCAACTTCCATGGGGTAAAAGTAATATAACCGATATCTAGATCATTATCATTAATACTATGCTCAACAATAAAATCAGCAACAATTTGGCCTTTCATTGATTTTAAAGGTTCACAAGCCAAATTATATTCAATAAGAGCATAAGCCCATTTACCAATTCTACCATTTAAAATTGGTCTATGCAACATGTATTTAATAATATCGGTTTGACAAGCCACTATGCAAGTATTGGATAACAAATAATGCCTCATCTTGGTACAAGCATAATACAAAGATAAGCAAAGCTTTTCAATAAATATATACCTCGTTTCGTCATCCAATAATCGACGACTTGCATAGGTAATAATGTGTTCCTTCCCTTCGGTTTCTTGAGTCAAAACAGCTCCAATTACTTGATCTTCAGCAGCCACATATAATTTAAATGAAATTCCTCTCTTAGGAGCCTTCATGACCGACGGCGAAGATAAGTAATATTTGATCTTCTCAAAAGCTTCTTGCTGTTTTGCCCCCCAAGTAAATTCGGCTTCATCTTTCAACCGAAGAATAGGAGTAAAAGCATTGACCTTCCCAGACAAATTACAAATAAACCTCCTCAAGTAATTCACCTTGCCCAGAAATTTCTGCAAATCTTTCTTGCATGTAGGAGCTTTAATCTTCTTAATAATATCAATCTTCTTAGGATCTATCTCTATGCCATTTTCATGAATAATAAAGCCTAAAAACTTTCCAGCCGACACACCAAAAGCACATTTAAGTGGGTTCATCTTTAATCCATATCGACGCATTCTTTCAAAAGCAAGTCTTAAATCAGCCAAATGAGGATTTAAACTAGCCGATTTAACAACAATATCATCGATATAAACCTCTATGATTAAACCAAGCAAGTCATGAAAAATTAAATTCATTGCCCTTTGGTAAGTAGCCCCAGCATTTTTTAAACCAAAGGTCATGACTACCCACTCAAACAAACCAACGAAACCTGGACATATAAAAGCCGTTTTGGAGACATCCTCTTCGGCCATGAATATTTGATTGTAACCAGCATTACCATCAAGAAAACTAATAACTTTATGTCCAGAAGCATCATTAATAAGCATGTCGGCTATAGGCATAGGATATTCATCTTTAGGAGTAGCTCTATTAAGATTTCTAAAATCAATGCAAACTCTAAATTTACCAGAATCCTTTTACTCAACAGGCACAATATTAGATAACCATTCAGCATAACGACAAGGTCTAATAAAATTTGCATCCAACAACCGATTAATTTCTTCTTTAATTCGGTCATACATATTAGGATTGAAACGCCTAGCAGTTTGCTTAAAAGGCCTAAAACCAGGCTTAATAGGTAGCCGATGTTCAACTAACTCGCGGCTTAAACCAGGCATCTCTTGATAATTCCATGCAAAACAATCAACATACTCTTTCAATAGCTCGATTAATTCATCTTTATAATCAGCTTTTAAATTTTTGTTTACAAACGTCGGCCTAGGTACAGTGCCATCACCAATGTCAATCTCCTCTAAGGGATCAGCCGACGTAAAGCCTTGCCCTAATTTACTCATGTCATCAAAATCTTCAATAGCTTCACACATATCTTTCTTTTGTGCCCGATAGTGCTCAAGTCTCTGCTGCAACCATTCTGAACTATTCATTAATTCAAATCAAATGGTTTAGCCGATACTCAACCGGCTTTAGAACAGCAGGCACAAAGCCATCTCTAGTACAGCTGATCATCTCATAATCAGAAATATCTAAACCTGTTAAGCACTTAACATGATCATGCATAGACATGGTAGAACCATCAGCCACTGCAACACAAGCTGATGTGTCTCCATGCACAACCTCAATGTCTTCGTCTACCCATTGAATAAGAAATTGATGCAAACTAGAAGGTACACATCTATTTGCATGAATCCAATCATGACCCAATATTAAATTGAAGTTACCTTGGGTCTCAGCGACGAAGAAAGCAGTAGCCAACGTCTTGCTCCCAACAGTGAGCTCCATAGAAGCAACGCCCTTAGCACTCATAGGCTCGCCTCCTCCCACACCGCTGATAGTCATGTTGGTCTTGATCAGCTCATCATCAAGTCCACCAAGCTTCTTGAACACAGCATAAGGCATCAAATTGACAATCGCCCCGGTGTCAACAAGCATCCTTGAAATCGGCTTCCCATTGATATGTTCATTCATGTACAGCGCCTTCAAGTGATTTTCAGAATCCTTTGGCCTTTTAAATATAGCTTCTTTCGGGCCAAAGTCTAAATGAGCGATCTCATCCTCCGGAATAATGTAATAATCCAAAGATAGGTGCACCACATTAGCATCAATATTCATATGTTCAGGTGATGACCCATAATCAACTAGCTGTTCATCGTCCACATTCTGGGAACCCGATGACAACTTCTGATCAAACGTAGAAGTAACAGAAATTTTAGAAGCAATTCGAGACGAATCTGTAGTAGCAGAAACCGGTTCCACCGGTTTCAGAACCGGTTCCACCGGTTCTGACACAGCAGTGGTCGGCGATGGGGGTAGAACCGGTTCCACCGGTTTGGAATCTGGTTCCACCGGATTTTGCTCTGGAGCTTCGGTCTTCTTCCACCCCTTGCCCGGAGGAATCATAGGCCTGTACTTGTTGAAGTGCTCCTCCCTCTGCTTCTCCAGTGCCTTCTCTTTCTGGTCCTGAAAGCGAAGCCGCTGCAACTTCCTCTTTTGTGTGCGTGTCAAACCTGGAGGACACCATCTAGGCATAAGGTATTTAGTTTTATCAATTTCAACCTTCTTACCCACATCAGGCTCTACAGCAACGTTCTCCTGGACTGATGACTTGACTTCACCACCAATTATCATAGGCATCTTGTCACCGTCCTTCAAATTTACTTGGAAGTCACCAATCTGAATGATATCAGCAGCAGTAGTTCTCTCCTGGTCGACCTCCATCTTCTGGACAACTTCCTCCATCTTCTTAGGCTGATAAACTTGCTTAGGAGGAGAAGGCTGTCTTTTCTGGGGAAACCGGTTCCACCGGTTTGTGGTGGCACATCCCAACCTGATCGACGAGGAGCCGAACGGTTATCTACCAACCTCTCATGCGCTGGAACTTTATTATTACCCCACCCTGGATGAAAAGAGTGATGCTGCGCAGGGTAATAAGGCATATTCATCCCATTGTGATCCCATGCCGGATATTGATAATTGTAGTACGGAGGCATCCATGACATGTTCTGACATTGATTCTGTTGGGGATAAAAACCTGCATTGTCACCCTTCCACCTGTTATTCACCCTTGGAGGCGAAATTGGCTTCTCTTGGCGCATGGGTGACCTCTTTCTCTTTTTTGCCGGCCAATCATCATCAACTGGCCTTTGATTAGCATATTTGGAAAACAACTGGTCATAGGTCACTTTAGGCTTTGCAACTTTGCCCTGATCCTTGGCCAAATTGACTTTCCAGGTTCCAATCTCCGGACGCTTAGGCTTCAACATTTTCTGGCGCCCCTGAGTAGAACCAGTATTACCGGTTTCTGGAACCGGTGGAATTGGTTTGTCCTGTACAGACTTAAATGGTCTTTTTGATGATCCTTGCCCCCCGAGATCTGCGACTCTTGCAGTAATTTTGAAAGTCTCTCTGCCATTGGGGGTCTTCTCACACACCACTTCCCTGATGATTGATTTTCCCTTCAGATTTTCAGGTTTTGGCTTCTCATCACCCACAGCAACATTTTTCCCTTAGTTGATTCGACTTGATGCGGCCGAATCAGGACTTTAGGAGCTTGCATCTCAAGGGTGTTGACAGGGAAAGGCTCTTTATCCACCTGCATCTCATGTAGTGTCAAATGTCCTTCATTCAAGGCCAATTGCACCTGTCGACGGAAAACATTGCAATCATTAGTAGCATGCAAAAAAGAATTATGCAACTTGCAATATGCCCGCCTTTTGAGTTCTTCAAGTGGAGGAATAGTATGAGACATTTTAATGTTTCCATTCTTTAATAATTCATCAAAAATACGATCACACTTGGAAACATCAAAAGTAAATCGCACTTCTTCTTTCCGATTCTTTTGAATTGGCTTAAGAGATGGACAAGTGTACGATTTATTCTTAGAAGGCCATACAAGTTCAGCAACATACACATCTTCATCATCGTCCGAACTACTAGAATCATAGGCAACAACATGAACATTAGAACGATGAGTCTTATATGTATCTTTGCTATTTTTAATTCGGTTTTCAGTAGCTAAAGCTCTTACTTGTACTTGATTAACCGAAAAGTGTTCAAAACCTTCTATCTTTTCTTTAATAGAGGATCTTAAACCATTAAAGGCAACATCAGCAAGATCCCTTTCAGAAAGTGACAAATTAAAACATCGGTTTCTAGTTTCTTTGAATCGTTTAAAATAATCAACAACAGATTCATCTCTTTGTTGCTTAACCGATGTCAAATCTGTCAATTTTAATTGAGTACTCCCACTATAAAAATGATCATGAAATTTTTGCTCTAATTGATTCTATGAATTAATTGAGCCAGGAGTTAATGAAGAAAACCAGGAAAAAGCAGTTACAGTTAAAGACAATGAAAACAAGCGAACTTTTAAAGCATCATTGGAACTAACTTCTCCTAGTTGAGCAATATATTGGCTAATGTGTTCCCAAGTGGTCTTACTATCATCACCATTAAATTTAACAAAATCGGGAACACGCCAATTATTGGGGTAAGCTACAGTATCAAAATTAGCAGAATAGGGTTTTTGATATAATCTAGAATTACCCATATCAATGCCAAGCTTATCCTGCATCATAGTAGCTAACTCGTCCTTCATCTTATAAAATTTAGCATATAAATTTGAACGAGCTAAATCAGATTGCGCTATGGCTGTACTTTGAACTGGAACAACATGAGGCATGCTAGTAGGACTTTGCCGCAAATATTGATCATATACATCATTAGGAATCCCGCTAGAACTAGTGTTTTGATTAGGTATAGGGGGTGATGTATAAGCATGTGTTTTGATATAAGCAGACCCATTAACCACCTCTGTATTTCGGCTAGGGACCACCGAAAGGGGGGTGTTTTTATACCGGCTAGCCTAATATGGGGGGGTCCCTAAGTAATCGAGTTGTTCGTGAGGGCCTCGCCGGAACGAGAAGCACGATGGTGAACACGAGACAATTTAGACAGGTTCAGGCCACCTCGAGTAGAGAGCGTAATACCTTACGTCCTGTATGGTGGATCTTCTCGTATTGATGGTTATGATTTTACAAGGGGTCCCTGCCTCACCTTATATACTCGGGAGACAGGGTCTTACAAGGCAAGAAATACAAACTCCTAGTAGGATACAATACATAGAGTCCTAACATGAGTAGGCCGGGTTGTTTTCGAGTACCCGACTAGTTTTCTTAAGCTGTAGGCTTCTTCCTTGTAACTGTCAGAGTTGGCGGCCCAATTTCCTAGCGGGCCTGTAGCCCATGAAGACTCCCATGGATCTTGGACCGTCACTGACCTTGCAAGGTCTCCACCACATAAAAATTACCAATGATCACCTTTATCATCTTGTATGGTCCTTTCCAACTTGGAGACCATTTACCAATCTTGTTGCTCTTCGATCCTACAGGTAGAATTGTCTTCCAAACCAAGTCACCAACTGTCGGGGGTAGACCCCCAGGGGTACCCAGAAGGCGGATTGGCCCAACCAGCAAGGGGCAGCCCAATCCGAGTGCTATCGGGCTGGTTTGTCAGACTGGGTGGCCCACCACTCGGGAGGCCCACCAGTCGGACGAACCGGGATGACTACGACGGTGCGCGCGGCAAGGAAGCAGACGGCGTATCACGCAAGAAGATCGGAGATCAAGATAAACTAGCCGGAATTATAGGGAAGGATATCTGTAATCGTTATAGGATCGCATCCTTGTATTTCGGGTAGGTTATGATCTCTAGCCGACTTGTAACTCAAGGCAGCCGGACTATATAAGGCGCCTTGAGACCCCCCTCCAGAAGA
>CM014274.1:76143788-76166854 GCA_004135705.1 Alloteropsis semialata
AGATGGACGTCAAGCTTATAACCGGTACGATCAAGATGATGATCATTGGGGGTGTCCTTTCTTCGTGTACTGCTGGAACGAGAAGCTTAGACTGCCATCAAAGGCAGATTGTCCTGAATGCAGCTTCCAGTATGAGGAGTATAGAGCTTCCAAGAGAGGTCGACGATCAGTTCATGAACGGATCGGCGTCAGGGTCAATGATCATCATCAAAGAGATGAAGGCCGGGTTAACGCTCATGGCCACAAAAATAATGGAGTCCGGGCTGATGCTCATGGCCCTGAAAAAATGGAAGAGAAGGCTCCAGTTCAGAATCGGATTGAAGAACCTCCAATGAGGCCTGGACAGTGGTGCCCGTCAGGAATTTCTAAGTCCAAGAAGAGGCGTGTGCAACGGTTGCGCTATAATGAGCAGATTCAGGAGCAAGAATTAGCAAAAGAAAAGAAGTGGCGCGTCAAGATGGCCAATGATGATGAAGCAAGTACATCGGCCGCAATAAATATGGTTTTGATGTTGCCGTCTGATTTCGCTGCTCCTGATGAACAAGACGACCATGAGGTCGATTATGAACTGGAAGAAGCCGCTGCATGCTTGGTTCTGGATTCAGAGAAGGCAGTCTTTGAGAAGCCAAATGCAAATGGGTATCGGCACTTGAAGCCTCTGTACATCAAGGGATACGTTGATGGAAAGCCGATGACCAAGATGCTGGTTGATGGAGGAGCTGCTGTCAATCTCATGCCCTATTCTACATTCCGCAAGCTGGGGAAAGGGATTGATGATCTGATTAAGACCAACATGACACTCAAGGACTTTGGCGGGAACGTTTCAGAGCCTCGGGGGGCAATTCATGTTGAATTGACCATCGGCAGCAAGACATTGCCGACTACTTTCTTTGTGATTGATGGCCAAGGTTCCTACAGCATGCTCCTCGGACGTGATTGGATCCACGCCAACTGTTGCATCCCATCCACGATGCACCAATGTTTGATCCAATGGCAAGGCAATAAAGTGGAAATTGTCCCAGCTGATGATTCAGTTAGCATTGCTACAGCTGAATCAACAATTTGGGAGTTTGAAGGAGTTGAATGCCTGTCAGGGAAGACGTGGGATGGTGACTTCCTCAAGGTGTCCGATCAAGGACTAAAGCCGATTCAAGCAGTCGGCTCTGAGACCTTGTTTTGAATAGATGATTATGTAGGAGATTTTAAAGGCCGATATGGTTAATGAGTTCTTTCAAATATATATTTGATAGTTCTTCTTATAAATTGAATCGGCCTGATTATTGTTTTGCCTGGGGGGCAAGATTCAAGTTTGTTTGTTCAATGAAATTGCTTCAATATTTAGTTAAATTTATAAAGCCGATGCTACGCGTCAGGCTTGAAAGCCGATGAAAAAATCGCCTTAAGAACAAAAGGATAAAAGCCGATGCAATATGCATCGCCTTAAGGATTATATACAACAAAAAGAGTGTATTATATCGCTAAGCCGCTCGATGGCGGAGCAGGCTACCAATGTATCAGATCGTTTGGCAAGACAGATAAATCTCAATGTTCAAGGCTGCAGGTATTTAACTATCAAGTCAAGAGCAGTCTGACGGATCTTGTCAACATCAGCAATAATCTTGGCGTCAGCTTCAGCATTCCCTTCTACAGGCTTGATTGTCTTGTGGATCTCCTTGGCTGCCTTGATATGGATCTTGTAATCCTCCTCAGCCTTTGCCTTCAAAGCCGGAATGTCATCAAGCTCTTTTGTCTTAGCCTGGATACTTGATAGAACTTGGGCGAGTTCCTGCTCCAATTGTTGCTTTCTGGCTTGAAGATTGTCAAGTTCTGACTGGATAGAGGCAGGACGAGCCGATAATTCTTCAATCAATTTTGTTGACTTGTCAGCCTGGGCACGTTCTTCATCCCTTGCCTTGATTAGATCCTGCTGGGAGGTCCGATTGGTGATTCGGCGATTGGCCTGCAACACTGGAAAGGAATGGCCTTCTATGTATGCCGCCGGAATCAGTGCTTCCTCCAGGTCTGACGGAAGTTGGCCCCTTAGAGTTTTGATGACCTTACGAATCGGCTTTGCATCCTGGACAAGACCGATGATATCTTGGTGAAGAAGAGCAGATATGTCAAGCAATTTTGCCTTCACTTCGTCAGATAACAAACTTTGCCCAGAGCTGATCTCTTCCTCTTCAGCTTGCAGCCGATCAAAATCAATTGATAGGGTCTGGCTGGCTTGAGGGGTATCTTGGGCCTGCAAAAGAAATGATTAGATATAATGAAAAGAAAGCTGATACGATTATGTCAGGCTAGAAAGTTTACTTGTTTCCAGGCCACTTCTTGCTCGTGTCCGATCAGAGGGATGTTACTGTCCTGGATGTTTACTTGGGCAATTTCAAGATCCGTCAAGACGTTCTGGATGATTTGCTAGAAGAAAGAGAATAAGAACAAGATGGATATCAATTATTGAATGAATCGGTTGATAATTACCGTTGCTTCTGGATCAGGGAGTTGAATCTGAGAAGTTACTGGTTGTTCTCCCTGAAGGCCCTGGCTTGATTGTGCTTGCGGGCTTGGCTGACGAGGCGAGCCAGTTATGGTTCTTTCAGATGAGGACGAATGAGATGAGCCGGCCTGTGTCGGACTTGGTTGTATCTGAGCTGGGCTCGATGATCTTTGTGGGTCCGATTCTGGTAATTCCTCGGCCGATGGGCTTGAAGACTTGGCCGGACTCGGCTGGCGTGCAGAAGATTCTCTGATGACCTGAGCTTGCAGAAAGGGTTAGTCAATAAAAAAAAGAGAAATCAAATTCATGAAGTTCTTGAACTTGCCAGAGTAGTCTTCGGGCGTTTTGGGATTTTTGAGGACATTTGCTTCTTCCTTTTTCTGCTGTCGCCGTATGCCGATAGAAGCTTGCCGATGGTAGGAGAGTCACTGCCGATCCATGGATCTGGCGAGATATTGCTGTAGATGACTTGTTTCCCCGATCGAGTCATCGTTGGAGGAGTACGATCGACTTCCTGGTAAAGAATTGTTTAACAAAATGAAATTGTGAAGAAGGAAGCAAGCAAGTTCACAAGTGTTACCTCTGGTTTGCCCCTGAAAGAAGGCAGCAACTTCTGGACATAAGTTTTGCAGGCGATGTGGAATAGGTGTTGACGCCATTCGGCCCACCATGTGTTGAAAGTCCGATGAGCTACAAGGCCGATTGCAAAGGTATCCAAATTGGTTCTATCAAGAGGAGGCTCAAGTCCTAGAAGACGATCCCATTCCACGCCTGAGTCAACTTTTCCCCTTGGAAAAATTCGATCGGCCAAGATTAGGTAGGGTGGAAGTTGTCCGATACCAAACTGACGAGCAACTAGGTTTGGATGATAATATTCATAGGTTGCTTGCCCTGACTTGCCCTGACTGAGGCCGATCGGGAGAAATTGGGCATTGATGCAAGTTCGGAAAATTGTCAGGGCTTCTGAATCTGCCTCTACGATCATCTTGAATCTGAATTTGTAGGGCAGCTCATATTCATCAGTATCATGGTACAGGAACCAGAGCATTTTGTCGTCAGTGATACCTCTATAAAGGAGTGCAAAGTATTTGGAAGATTCTTTGCTTGATAACTTCTCAGCAAGGAAACCCATAGCAGCTTCGCCAAGTGAGGTACATCAGCGCCAGGTGATCTCCTCCGATTCAGGCTTGTTATTTGGGAATTTCATCCTTCGGAGATCTACTTTGACGGTCTTGCTCAGATGTAGCACTAACCACATCTGAATAAACCACCACGGCCCGCCAAGGTTGGTAATGGGTGATCCAGTCCTCAGGCGCTTGGCAACTTGATGAAGCAGATTGTATACTGCTCCCAGGAGAAGTTGACCGAGGCTGATGACATGGTCATTTACCAGCAATTCGGCCAAGTGTTGAAAGTTGGCTGTTGGACCGAGGGTTGTGCCGCAAAAGAAGAATCTGTCCAACCACATGTTCAGGAAGGCCGTATGCTCACGATCGGTCACAGATCCGGTCCGATGGTTTTTCTCCATATATCCTGTCCAGCCACCACAGTTCTTGGTCTTAAAATGATGACTGGGTTTGATGTTGAGCTGGGAGGGGCGTTTGTCGCCAGTAACATTGAGGCCGAGAAGCATAACTACATCAAGTAGTGTTGGGGTCATCGGACCATGTCCAAAGAGGAAAGCATTCAATGCATCGGACCAAAAGTGTGATGCAGCAATCAAGAGGTTCTCATTCTTAGCAATGTGTCCGATGCTAAGGCCAATACATTGGGCGATATCTAATCTATCCCAGATTGCAGACTTGGAGGCCGACACTCTCAAGTACCAATTCTTCCATCCAGGTAGAACTGTCGGCCAAGATCGAAAGGCATTTTTCCAATCATCCAAATCAAAACCTGAGGTCTTAAATGGGATCCGGTGGGTTTCCAGATTGATGAATTCAGTGGGGTCTGGGTCTCCCATTGGACCAAGAAGGTAGGCCCCTTGATATTTGCCTACGGGGATTAGGGTTTGAATGCGAGCGGCCTAAAAGGAAGATGCGAAATGAAAACGAGTTTGGAAAAGCCGAATCTAATGCAGAACTTAAAATAGATTCGGATTTAGTGAAATACCTCCGGGATTGGACAACGCGTTTCTCCTGCTGGATCTGCGTGTGCCGAGGAAGAACTTGAGGCCAAGAAGGTTGATGGAGAGGGGATTGAAGAGCTTGTTGCTGCCGCCATTGTCGAGGACATGATCGCCGCCATTGTTGAGCTCGTGACCCCAGCCATGGTGGGAGGCATGGCAGATGGAGAACTCGCTGGAACGGATGCGGAGGTGGAATGTGAATGGCCACTCAGGAGGAAGGAGGAAGAAGATGAGCAGTACAGGTTCTTGGCGAGGAAGAAGAAATGTACAGTGTCGCCGCCGGCAGTAATTTTATAGGGTGAAAACGGTCATGGTCCGAAGATTGAGGAGCCGCGCAGTACAGAGATGGAAAGTTTCGGCACGAAAATCGGTGGAGGAGTTATGATGGCAGATACGAATTTTGGAACAAAATGATATTTTATTCCAAAATTGGGGGGCATGTGTTGACACCGGATTTTCGCACCTGACATAATGGGTCAGATGATGACGTGGTGAGGATGAGGCTGCGCGGTGGACCCGTTGACTGGTCAAGGCCGAAGGCGACAAAGAAGGAAGCCGTTACCGAAAAGGGGTCCGATGAGGCAGGAATCCAACCCGATGACGAGTGCAAGAAGGAAGGCGCGTCGGCTATGGAAGAAGCGTATCAGATTCGGGGACTATTTCCTTTTCAGAAGGTGTTTGAGAGTCCCGTTGTATCTTAAGCTTAGTTTACCTTATTTAGTTAGTCTGGTCCGATCAGGACTCTCCACGACCAGGGTATAAATATGAACCCTCGTCCATTGTAAAGAACAATTCTCACAATTCAATACAACCCGGCTTCACGCCAAAACCCTAGTAGTAGTTACCGACGAAGCTCATTGGTGGACGGGCTGCATCAGTTCTGATCTCCGGCTTACCAGTAAGTTAGTCAATTTATCGAACTAATATAGGCTTTGAATTGAGGCGCATCGCCCTTTCTCATTTATATTGTTCAACCGATTTATCTCTGGATAATCAAGATTGATATAGATTCCCTACGTCGGAGCTAGATCAATATTGATTATTCAACAGATTATCGTTATCGGACTATACTTTAAGCCTAGATTCCCTACGTCGGAGCTAGGTATCAAGATTAGTCTAGATTCCCTACGTCGGAGCTAGAATAATCTTGATTACTAAAGATAGTCTTTGCGGTTTGTTGGAGTTGCTAGATTGGTTTAGATCTACGCCATGTGAATCAATTCTACTTCTTCAACGGCTTTGAGCATAGGTCTTGGTCCGATTTAAGCAATATTTATCTTACAGCATCGTTCTATGTCCGATCTTGCCTTGCGGTTTAATCTAGTTGTTCTTTGAGTATTGCATTGGTGTAGATTCCCTACGTCGGAGCTGGATCTTTGTAATACGCTTAGATTAATCTTTGACTGTCATGTTTGGTCTAGATTCCCTACGTCGGAGCTAGGTTCATCTTGATTAGTTAAAGGAAGCTTTGGTTATACCTTAATGCTATTTGAATGTTAAGTGTGGTGTAGATTCCCTACGTCGGAGCTGGATCATGCTTAATTGTTCAGTAGCATATCTTAGAATCAGAACGTATCTGTTAATGTTTTGCCTGCTTATTTTGCTTAATCTGATCAACACCTGTGCGAGCACCTTGTCTAATTGACAGGTTGATGAATCGAATCTGGTTATCTAGCTATCTGATCTGATCATAGTTGGAGAAATCTAGATTCCCTACGTCGGAGCTAGATTTCTCTGAAAAGGCTATAGTCCGATCGGTTGGTTAGATGGTCCGATAAGACGAGTCAAACTGGTAATTAGACAAGGTGGACAATGTATCGGCTTACACTGTGATTATTTAATATCTTGTTTCAAGACACAGCTGATCCATTATTTTACATATTGGCCTTGTTTTACGCTTTATTTCATTATTCAAAGGCTAATCTGTTATATCAATCAAGGTCCGATCCTGATTGGTCCGATCCTGAAGTCCGATTTGGTGTCAGATTGAGGTCCGATCACTCGGTCCGATTGACGTCATCAATAAGGTCCGATTCTGAGGTCCAATCGGTATCGGCCGATACGTGTCTGATTGGGTCTTGGCTAAAATTCGACGTTACTCCATCGTCTGAAATAGAGCCGGCACAATCATAGAGCAATTTAACTGTTTTATTCCCTTGTCAATTACAGGTCAAATTGACTGGCACGCCGCGAACCTGAACTGGAGTATAGACTGGCACTGGAGCGAAGCTAATCTCCCTGGTCTTCTTGTGCTGCACGCGGGGAATACGTCCGCCGATTTTCCGCATCAACAACGCCGATCGCGGTATTCACGCTGATTTTCATTCTGACCTCGTTGTCCTCCAAAATCAAGATGATCATGCATAGACGGACATTGTCTTTTGGACTCTCGATAGCCCTCATATTGTTTGCTGCATTCAGGGCAATCGTAAATAGATGGGAGCCTTAACTTTTCGTTCCAGCAAAATCGGAAGAACGGACAACCCCAATGATCTTCATTGTTATCTTTAGATTGAGCAAAATCACAATCCCTTATTTGCTGGTGATGGTATTTATCGAGAAGCTGTTCCGATGACCTTCATATCTGCCAATTTTGGTAAATTTGATAATCACGATCCTTTATCTCATGAACTCTAATATGATTTTCTGGATCTACAGCTCCCGATTTCTTGGCCTCATCCGATGTCAACACTTTATCCTTCAGTTTCTTATCCTCTTTAGCTATCCCAATGTCGACCATGTTGACTTGAGGAAAAGGATGACCATCTATATGCATAGCCTTCTTATTAGTTTCGATCTTGATCATACCTTGTTCAATTGCCGATTGGATCTCCTGACGGAAAACCTTGTAGTCATTTGTGTCATGAGACACCGAATTATGCCATTTACAATATTTTCTCTTTTTAAGCTCCTCAGCAGAAGGTATAGTATGATTACAGGAAAGCTGAATCTGCTTTTCTTGCACGAGTAAATCAAATATTTTGTCGGCTTTTGTAATATCAAAAACTGAATTTCTCGGGATTAGCCTTGACCCATGGACATGTTACAGCCTTTTTGTTCTTGGTCCACTTAGCCAAGCCGATTTCAGCTTCATCTTCATCAGAATCTTCTACCTCTACTTGAGCAACCATCTTCTGGTATCGGTCTTTACGATAATCATTGAATCACCCTTCTTGCTGAGAGAGTCTTTGCACCAGTTGTCCCAAGCTTTCAAAATCACGACTTGAATAACGATCTTTAGCTTGATGCAATAAACCTTGGAAAGCCAAATCCACCGATTGGCTATCAGATAGATTTAAAGAATAGCATCGGCTGCGGACATCTCTGAAATTGTTGACGACAGATTTTGACTCAGGTTGACCCGATAAAATCAGGCGGAGTTGCTGGAAGCCAGAGCCGATTCGGATAGGGTTTGACCTGATTTTGATGGATACGACACCGAATCAGATTAGGAGAAATCGAAGGAGGAAGCCGGAGCTTTTACGACTGCATGACACTTGGATCGTATGGGTGGGGTGCTCGGAAGCTTCTGCAAGGCTTTGATGGAATCCAAATGTAACTTAAATAGTATTAGTTTAGGTTTCTTTAAATAAAGTTAGAGATATTGTCGTGTTCGACTAGAACTAGGCATAAACTCTGGGGTATAAATATAAGCCCTGATGCATTGTAAACAATGTTCACACACCAATCAAACAAACCTTTCGGCCCAGCACCACAAACCCTGTTACTTTTCATCGAGTTCTTCAAGCAAGCAGGGCTGCATCATCTTTGATCTCCGTTTGCCTGTAAGCACAACACTACCGAGTTTGTTAGGCTTTGAATTGAGGCGTATCGCCCTTTCTCGTCTGGTACTCTCACTATTGAGTTTGTTAGGCTTTGAATTGAGGCGTATCGCCCTTTCTCGTCTAGTATTCTCACCAATTTATCGGCATCTTTTAGATCTAAATAGTTTACTATTTAGCTTTAATAGATTCCACAGTTATCCTGTTCTTTAGCTTAAATCTTATCGACTGCTTTTATCGTTGATCGATCAGATTCGTTTGAATCTAATATCTTGCCTATTTGGAACGATCTGCATGTTATCATTAATTTATATAGCTGATTTAGATTAAAGTTTAAAGAGTGTCTTTAAGTAAAGTTTGAGCCTGATCTTTGTTATTAGTAGATTTATCCATCTAAATAGACAAATATAGTGCCCTGCTAGCAACGCTGCATCGCTCCGATCCGATTGTTAGTGACATCATATCTTGTTTATTTAAATTGTTAGAGATGTTCATAATAATGATCATGTTTAGTCTTTGCTTATTTACAAACTGGCTCTCATAGTCGATGGCTTGTTTTACATGTCATATCTTCACGATTCGGACTCATGGCCGATGGTTTACATCAGAATCGGATTTTCTCTTAACTTGATCCGATTCTATTGGAACAAATCGGGGCTATGGCCGATGAGTTCCCCCAAAAGTTACTGATTAAATCTAACTTGTCAATTTCAGGTCAAATTGACTGGCACACCTTGGACATTAGGACGTTAGATCTGCACTGAAGCTAAGCAAATCTTCCAGATCACAGTGTTGGTACCAGGGAATCATCACCCGATTTTTTGGCGTCAACATATTTTGGCACGCCTGGTGGGACTCTTTCAACCAGGAAATCAGGAGCTGTAGACCCGGAAAATCACGTAAGGGCCGATGAAATAAGAAATTGGGATGTTCATGCACGAGAAGATGGGCGAGCGCGCAGAAACAAAGTTACATCCAATCAGCTCCTTAATAAATATCGTCGTCAGCAAATGCGAGATCGGGAAGCAGCATATGTCAGAGATGATGATGATCACTGGGAATGCCCGTTCTTCCGATTTTGCTGGAATGCAAAGTTGAGGCTCCCATCTAAGTATGATTGTCCTAAATGCAGTAATCAGTACAGAGGCTATCGGGAGTCGAAAAGGCAACATCCGTCTATGCATGATCGCTTGGATTTTGGAGGACGACAAACTCAAGATGAAATTTGGCGTGAATATCATAATCAGGATGAATATGAACATAAGAGTCGTCGTGGATATGATGATCGCCGAAATGATGGCAATCGGTTTGTTTTAGCAAATCGGGTTTTTGTGTATGATCGGCTGTATAAGGAAACACATTACAAGGCCGAACACGTACAAGACTTGGATGAACAAGAAGAATCAGGGCCAAAGCCAGCGGTGAATCCTCAATGGTGTCCAGAGGGTTTGACCAAGATGCAGAAAAGAAGGGTGCAGCGACTCCGATTTTGGGAACAGTTACGCAAGAAAAGGCAAGATCGGGAGAATCAAACTAAGACCTGGAGGGTCAAAACCAAGTCCGATCAAGAGGGTACATCGGCGCCTATGAATATGGTATTCATTCTTCCTGCTGAGTATAATGCTAATGATGCAGAATCAGAAGATGATGAAGAAGAGCAGGCGATGGCACAATTAATCCTGCAGCCCCAGCCAGCTGTCTTTGAAAAGCCAGATGATTAAAAGCATCGGCATTTGAAACCTTTATACGTCAAGGGGTTCGTCGATGGGAATCCGATGACTAAAATGCTGGTAGATGGAGGTGCGGCTGTGAGCATAATGCCATATACCATGTATCGAAAACTTGGTAAGGGACCTGAAGATTTGATCAAGACCGATACGATGCTCAAGGATTTCGGAGGAAACACATCTCCAGCTCGGGGGGCATTGAACGTTGAATTGATGATTGGGAACAAGAAGTTGCCGACCACATTCTTCGTCATCAACGGCAAGGGATTTTATAGTTTGCTTCTTGGATGAGATTGGATTCATGCTAACTGCTGTATCTTGTCTACTATGCATCAGTGTTTGATCCAATGGCATGGAGACCACATTGAGACAGTCCCAGCCGATGAATCGGTCAGTGTTGCGACAGCCGATTTACCAATTTAGGAGTTTGAAGGAATGGAGTGCTTATCGGGCATAGTCTGGTAAGGAGAATTCATCAGAATGCCCGATCAAGTTCAACAGCTGATCCAAGCAGTTGGCTCTGAAAATATGTATTAATGGTGGATTTCTTAGAAGAAGATGAGGGCAAACTTAGCCAAGGATTTACGTCGGCTGAAAAGTTAGAGGAGATAGATATAGGTCCAGGGGATAGGCCTAGGCCGACGTATATCAGTGCTGGATTGGATCCTGAATTTAAACAAGAATTAATAAAGTTATTAATAGAGTATCGTGATTGTTTTGCTTGGGAATATTATGAAATGCCAGGTTTGAGTCGCTCAATTGTTGAACACGGATTACCTATAAAGCCCGGGTATCGGCCTCACAAGCAACTTCCAAGGAAATGCAAGCCAGAGTTACATGGGGATATAAAAGCCCAAATTACTCGGCTATATGAAGCTAAATTTATACGTCCTTGCCGATATGTTGAGTGGATATCTAACATAGTCCCTGTTTTCAAAAAAAATGGCAAGTTACGTGTGCGTATTGATTTCAAGCCATTAAATAAAGCTACTCCGATGGCCGGATATCCGATGCCGATTGCAGATATGCTTGTTGATGCTACTTCTGGACACAAGGTAATCAGTTTTATGGATGGAAACGCTGGTTATAATCAAATCTTTATGGCTGAAGAAGATATTCCTAAGACTGCTTTCCGATGTCCTGTGCAATCAGGCTTTATGAGTGGATTGTTATGACTTTTGGTCTGAAAAATGCCGGTGCTACTTATCAAAGGGCCATGAATTATATACTTCATAAGTTAATCGGCAAGATTGTTGAAATTTATATTGATGATGTGGTGGTGAAGTCCGGGAGCTACAAATATCATATAGCCGATTTACGAGAAAACCTTGAATGTGCAAGAAAGCATGGTTTAAAAATGAATCCAAATAAATGTGCATTCGGAGTGTCGGCTGGCCAATTCTTGGGATTCATGGTTCATGAACGAGGAATTGAAATCGGACAGAAGAGTATCAAGTCTATCAACGATGCTAAGCCACCTACAGATAAGACGAGTCTGCAATCATTAATTGGTAAGATTAATTTCATCGGAGGTTTATTTCAAATTTATCCAGAAGGATTCGTCCCTTCTCCCCGCTGCTAAAATTGAAAGCCGATGAAGAATTTGTATGGGGATAAGAGCAACAGAAGGCGTTTGATGACATAAAATGATATTTAGTATCTCCACCTGTATTGATTCCGCCTCAGAAGGATAAACCGTTCAAATTGTATTTATCGACCGATGAGTTGGCTATCGGGTCGGTTCTGATTCAAGAATTTGAAGGCAAAGAACGGGTCATTTTCTATTTGAGTCGAAAGTTAATCGACGCTGAAACAAGGTATTCATCGGTGGAGAAATTGTGCCTATGTTTATATTTTTCGTGCACCAAGTTATGACACTATTTGTTATCGGCTGAATGCGCAGTTGTGTTCAAGACGGATGTGATCAAGTATATGCTATCCATGCCAATTCTCAAAGGGAGAATCGAGAAGTGGGTTCTTGCATTATCGGAGTTTGACCTGACATACGAATTGGCTAAGGTGGTCAAAGGCCAAGTGATGGCTGATTTTGTGACCCAACATATCGGAGGGGAGGTCAAAGCAGTAGAGCCGATGCCATGGACTATGTTCTTTGATGGATCTTCATGCAATCAAGGATGTGGCATCGGGATTCTTATTATTGCACCTCGGGGGGCAAGTTTTGAATTCGGCTTTTCGATTGATCCTAACAGTACTAATAATCAGGCGAAATATCAAGCTATTATTAAAGGATTGAAACTATTAAAGGAAATCGGAGCTGAAGTTATTGAAATATTTGGGGATTCTCAATTGGTTGTTATTCAGTTATCGGCAAGTATGATTGTAAAGATGATATACTAATCAGATATCTTGAAAATTGCCGTCAACTGTTGAAGGAATTCTTGGTATACACTATTGAGCATATTCCCAAAGATCAAAATCAAGAGGCAAATAACTTGGCGCAACGGGCTTCTGGTTATCGGCATATTGAAGAGGTAATGACGATAGACGTGGAAGCTGATGATTGGAGGTTAGAAATTATAAATTATTTGAAGGATCCGTCACAAAAAGTGTCGAGAAAAATAAGGTTCATGGCTATCAAGTATGTGTTGCTTAGTGATGTTTTATATCACAAGACGACTGATGATGTTTTGCTCCGATGCCTAAGTGAGCAGGAATCTAAAACTATTATGGATGAAGTCCATGAAGGGGTGTGTGGCGCACATCAATCGGCTTATAAGATGAAATGGATAATTTGAAAAAACGATTATTTTTGGCCCTCTATGTTGGAAGATTGTTTTACATATTATAAAGGATGCCAAGAATGCCAAAGATTTGGAAACGTTCAGAGAGCACCTGCATCGGTCATGAACCCGATTATCAAGCCATGGCCTTTTCGAGGATGGGGAATAGATCTAATCGAACAAATTTATCCATCATCGAGTAAGGGGCACAAATTTATATTGGTGGCAACAAATTATTTTACTAAATGGGTAGAGGCAATTCCTCTAAAGATTGCTAATTCCAAGAACATGGTGGATTTCGTCAAGGAACATATTATCTATCGGTTTGGTATCCCTCAGACTATTACTACCGATCAGGGAACAATGTTCATGTCTGACGAATTCCAAGATTTTGCTACCAGTATGGGAATTAATCTTTTGAATTCTTCTCCGTATTATGCCCAAGCTAATGGACAGGCGGAAGCATCCAACAAAAGTATTATTAAAATCATCAAAAGAAAAATCGAGGAACAGCCGAGGCGGTGGCATATTACTTTGAATGAGTCATTATGGGCATATCGGATGGCGTGTCACGGAGCTACAAAGCTATCTCCCTATGAGTTAGTTTATGGACATGAAGCCGTTTTGCCTTGGGAGGTCAAAATCGGATCAAGGCGTATCTCTGATCAAGACCAGTTGACCGCTGAGGAGTATAAAGATTTGATGAATTTTGAAACCGGTGATTTATCTAAAATTCGATTACGGGCATTAGAGAACATTGAAAATGATAAAGCTAGAGTTGCCAGACATTATGATAAGAAAGTTAAAGCCAAGGAATTTGAACAAGGTGAATTGGTTTGAAAATTGGTTTTGCCGATCGGGACGCGAAGTGCAAGGTTTGGTAAATGGTCGCCTAACTGGGAAGGTCCCTATCGTGTGAATCAATGCGTATCGGGCAACGCGTATATTCTGGAAAATCTGGAGGGAGAAGTATTTCCTAAGGCTTTGAACGGTAAATATCTAAAGAAATACACTCCTAGCATATGGGTTGATTCGTAAAGCCAATAATCTGACGAAAAGGATATCGACTAAGAAATAGCCGATGCGACACGCATCGCCTTTAGGGCGAAAATAATTACAAGACAAATATTTCATCGATGACCGTGTCATCGGATCGGATCAATGTATCGGGAAAGACAAGTATCATTACATCACAGATATTTTGCGATGGCCTCAGAGGCGCGCCTACGGATGGAATCTATATCGTCGATTATTTTGTCATCCTCTACGTCCGATCCACCGACAGTCTTGATGCTCTTGTGGGTTCAAATGGTTTCCTCCACAAGTTTCTTCAGAGTATCTTTGGCCGTTGCGACCGCCATCGGAGTGCAGCTCCAGCTCCGATTCACGGATCTTTTTGCAAACCTCTTCTAGCTTGGACAAGAGATCGGCTTCTTCGAGTTTGAGGGTTTCGATGTTGCTTTTAAGCCGATCTGGTGTATTCTCGAGAGTTTGGATTTGAGCCTTCATTTCCCTGATACACAATTTTCCAGCATCTATCTTCTGGATGAAGTCCTGTTGAGCAGCTCGATCCGCCTTCCGATTGCGAGCGTCTTCAAGTCGGGGCTGTTGACCCTCGATATAAGCTGCTGGGATAATAGCGCTGACCAAGTCTTGGGGAAGCTGATTCTTGATCTCCTTGAAAATGACCCGGATCGGTTCAGCGTCATCTACCAGCACTACTATGCTCTTGTTCAAGAGGGTCAGCATATCTCCGAGTTTCGATCTAATCTCCTCGGGCAATCCTTGCTGAGCAATGGAGCTGACGTCATCTTCATCGGCCAAAGCATCAAAGTCAATAGAGAGGCTGGCCGTCGGAGCGTCATGTGCCTGAAAGTATTTTAGAAAAATATGATGTTAAAACAAATTGTTTTGAGGAAATGATGACTAGTAAAAGTGGTAAAATACCATCTTGAACAGTCCTTCACGGACATAGTCTGGAACCGATTGGTGCTCGGCTAGAGGAGTGATGGTTTGATGGAGAAACGGAGTTTGGATACTGGGATCAGGTACAACAATTTCCAATTCTACGTGGTCAGGTGCCGGCTGTTCTGGTTCTGGCTCTTGAAAGGTTTCCTTGATAGGGGGAGTAATTTGGAGTCTCTGAATAAAAATGAGATTAGCCAAATGTCGGGCATTCAGTTGATTTGATGGAAATTGGCTAACCTGATGAGGCGGTGCAGAGGTTTTTGGTATTATTTCCTCATCATGAGTAATTATATTAGTTTCCTGCCAGGAGGTGGACATGTTAATGTTCGGGAATTTGGAAATATTAGGAATCAGACTATTACCTCGAGAGAGCTCATTAGAAGATGAACGGCTCTAGTTTCTGCAGTGTTTGATGATGCCTGCCCGATATCCCCTCTTCCTTGGTTTTCTCCACGTCCGATGGTTAGCTGAATTATTCCATGTAATTAACATATGACAAAGAATCGGAAGAAAGATTGTATTTTGAAGAGAGATAATACCGGAGGGTTGTTCTTCCGTTTCTTGGTGCTTAATTTTTTGGAAGAGGGTCTCTTCCGTTTGCCGTTCATTATGTCCTGAAGCGATGGAGCATCGGCGCCGATACGTGGAGATGGAATGGCTACTGCATATTGAATCGGGCGTCCGCTTTTGCTCACCGTGGGGATGGCTTCATCAATCGGCTGACAAATAATTTTTGAGTTAAATTATATATACGGTATTAAGAGAAATATCAGATTGAGTTTAACTTACTGGATCGGCAGTTTCGTAGTTGGGGTCAAGAGTAGGTTGATACTGGAATTCTGAAAAGATGGATGCTCCATTCTCTCCACCATGCCTTGAAAGGCCTTGAGGTAAAGCTAACACATATCCACTCCAATATTTCATAATCATCCTCAGGGGCCAATGACAGCACTCGATCCATTTCTAATGAGGATGTGATCACTTCGCGAGGTTTGATTTGATCGGCGAAGTATAATCAGATCGGGAGCTGACCAAAGCCGAGTTGTCGAGCTGCTACTGACGGATGGTAGAACTCATACGATGTATGTTTCCTGGCATTATAAGAGATGTTGTCGCAGAGTATGGTTGGGGTGATGAAAGCTTTCAGCATCGGAGTAATGTGTTCTAAGGGGTCCTTCATCCGATAGCTGTATGGGAGCTCATAATCTTCATAACCCACATACACATAAAATAACGCATAATTGGGAGCAAGGCCTCTGTAAAAGGACTCAAAAAAGATGGCCATGGTTTGGTTGTCATATCTTGATTCGGGAAAAGAACAGGCAGCATCTCCGAAAGACATAAATCGGCGAGTTCTCGGTGCCTCTCTTTCAGCATAGAAATCGGGAAATGTGCTATTTTTGAATTCTAGCTGGAGGGCTGATCGGAGATGTAATCGGAGCCATAACTGAATAAACCACCATGGACCCGCTATGTGTCCAACTGGTTCCCCGACCGACAGCTTGGATGCCACTTGATGGAGAAGGCGATAAGCGGCTCCCAGAAGAATTCGGCCAAGAGGAACAGTCTTAATTTTAGCGAGGCTTTTGGTGATCGGCTGCATGTTTTCTGTTGGGCCGAGAGTTGCTCCGCAAAAGACAAATCGCTCAAGCCACATGTTCAGAAATGCTACGTGTTCTCTGTCATTGACTGAACCAGTTTTCTGGTGATGGGCGATATACTTCTTCCAGCCTTTGGTCTCTGGTCCTAGCAATCAATGTTCTGGTTTGTTGAGAAATGTCATTGGGTTTGATTTATTAGACACATTCAAGCCAGTGAGCATGCAGATGTCCAACAGTGTTGGGGTCATTGGACCATGACGGAAGAGGAAAGCATTAAGGGTATCGGACCAAAAGAGGGAAGCTGATGCCAGTAGATTTTCATCTCTTACCATATCTGACAATGATAGTGTTAGGCATTGACTGATTTCCAATGAATCCCATATTGCCGATTTGGAATTCCTAACCCGAAGGTACCAGTTTCTCCAACCTTGGATGCTAGTTGGCCAGGATCGGAAAGACGTGTTCCAATCGGAAGCTTGTAGAGTGGAACCTCTGAAGGGAAGTCGTTCCGATTCCAAGTTAATAAAATCGGTTGGATCTTCATTACCCATGGGACCGAATAGGATAGCATCGTCTGGGGTCTCGACAGGAATAATAAAATCATCCCTAAGACTCTACAGATGATTGGGAAATAACAAGGCTCTGAGAAAAAAAAATAATAAGCTCATGAGATAAGAATGGAGTTGTTACTTCTGGGACATGAGCAATCGTCGCTTTGACAGTTGCCATTGCAGATCTAAAAATAGTTCGATTGCGAGTTTCAATCTACGAGATTTCTTGGAAAATAGAATGGATTCGTAAAAGAAATAAGGGCTAGAGATGATGCTTACTGATTGAGCAGATGAATCTTTGAGACAAAGATGTCGATTCGTCGATTCGAAGTATTGTACGGACGGCAATGGCGGAGGGCGTTGGGTTCAAGAATAGGAGTGGAAGGAGGAAGAAGACGGGGCAGCCAGATATTTATAATGTTGAGGATAAAACTGCCGGCCAAAAATTAATGCGGCACGCGCGCGTGAAAATCGAGGACCTACAACAGTGAAAAACGCGGGCTTCCAGGACTGTTTGCTGCAGAAGTCATCATTGCTCGGAGAATTTTGGAACAAAATATATTTTATCCCAAAATTGGGGGGCATATGTTGATGACAGATTTTGACTCGGGTTGACCCGATAAAATCAGGCGGAGTTGCTGGAAGCCGGAGCCGATTCGGATAGGGTTTGACCCGATTTTGACGGATACAACACCGAATCGGATTAGGAGTAATCGGAGGAGGAAGCCGGAGCTTTTACGACTGCATGACACGAGGATCGTATGGGTGGGGTGCTCGGAAGCTTCTGCGAGGCTTTGATGGAATCCAAATGTAACTAAAATAGTATTAGTTTAGGTTTCTTTAAATAAAGTTAGAGATATTGTCGTGTTCGACTAGAACTAGGCATAAACTCCGGGGTATAAATATAAGCCCTGATGCATTGTAAACAATGTTCACACACCAATCAAACAAACCTTTCGGCCCAGCACCACAAACCCTGTTACTTTTCGTCGAGTTCTTCAAGCAAGCAGGGCTGCATCATCTTTGATCTCTGTTTCCCTGTAAGCACGACACTACCGAGTTTATTAGGCTTTGAATTGAGGCGTATCGCCCTTTATCGTCTGGTACTATCACTATCGAGTTTGTTAGGCTTTGAATTGAGGCGTATCGCCCTTTCTCGTCTAGTATTCTCACCAATTTATCGGCATCTTTTAGATCTAAATAGTTTACTGTTTAGCTTTAATAGATTCCATAGTTATCCTGTTCTTTAGCCTAAATCTTATCGGCTGCTTTTATCGTTGATCGATCCGATTCATTTGAATCTAATATCTTGCTTATTTGGAATGATCTGCATGTTATCATTAATTTATATAGCTGATTTAGATTAAAGTTTAAAGAGTATCTTTAAGTAAAGTTTGAGCCTGATCTTTGTTATTAGTAGATTTATCCATCTAAATAGACAAATATAGTGCCCTGCTAGCAATGCTGCATAGTGACATCATATCTTGTTTATTTAAATTGTTAGAGATGTTCGTAATAATGATCATGTTTAGTCTTTGCTTATTTACAAATCGGCTCTCATAGTCGATGGCTTGTTTTACATGTCATATCTTCACAATTCAGATCATGGCCGATGGTTTACATCAGAATCGGATTTTCTCTTAACTTGATCCGATTCTATTGGAACAAATCGGGGCTATGGCCGATGAGTTCCCCCAAAAGTTACTGATTAAATCTACCTTGTCAATTTTAGGTCAAATTGACTGGCACGCCTTGGACATCAGGACGTTAGATCTGCACTGAAGCTAAGCAAATCTTCCAGATCACAGTGTTGGTACCAGGGAATCATCACCCGATTTTTTGGCGTCAACGGAAATGATGTACAAATTCAGCCACCGATTCATTGTTTCTCTGTCGGAGTGCAATCAAATCTGACAATGTTGTTTCCTGAACACCGATGATGAAGTAAGCATGGAACTGTTTCTCCAGATCGGCCCACGTGTGAATTGAATTTGTAGGTAGCGAAGCAAACCATGAAAAGGCCGAACCAGACAGAGACAACGGAAACAGTCTTATTTTTATTGGTTCCATAGAAGAAACTACACCACATTGAATGATGAATCGACTGATATGCTCAACTGTGGTAATATCCCCTTGTCCAGAAAACTTAGTAAAATCAGGAATTTTGTAGCGTTCTGGCATCGGATAATTGTCGTACCACTCAGGATAAGGCTTGCGATACAGATATGTTTGCTCCTTTGGTTTCAAACTGAACTAATTTTTCATCACCTCAGCTATCTTTGTAGCCCAATTGGTATCATGTCCATAGCTGCCTCCTAAACTCATAATCGGACCATGATTTATGACTGGTTTTTCTTACTCTTCTATTTCTGGTTTCATCTTCATATATTCAAAGAAGGATGGATAAACAGGCTTCCCATCATGTGTGTTGGTATTTCTTAGCCTCACTACTAAGAGTAGTAATGGTACTAGAGATACTTCATCATAAATCTAGACGTTACAGATATTCTGCAAGCGCACAGAAGTACGTTGTAGCATTTCACCCTCCAGAGTATCGTTATTTGTTTATCCGCAGGGAAAGCATTTAGTTAAAAGAGAGATGTGCCATCCAATGCTCTTACGTACAACAATATTAATGTACCATAATCTAAACAGGGGTAAATGATATAGAAGTGAATGAGTGGGTTGACACACAGAAGTTCATTGCTCATTATTATGTTAGTCTTAGTTAGTATAGTACACTAGTGAAGATTAATAAGGGTTCATTGGCATCATACTTATGGAACTTGGATATACTACAATACCCTATACAAGCTCATTCAATGATCGTATGCAAGAGGACATATCGAGGTATCCAGTGGTTCCCTCATCAAGGGACGACAGTAGGACGTCTTATCATAAAGGCCTAATACCCACTCCCGTACGTGGAGGATTACAAAGGACGGACAGGGTTGTCACCACCTGCCGCCTACCTCTACTAATCCGTGGGGCAGCGGTACCCTCAATAGTATTCCATATCCCAAACACCATGTTTGCAATATGAGATACAACTCTATCTATCACGTTAATAAATAGAGCAACCAAAAGGCACATTGAGCCAATGTCATAGCATACATTCACTTGATTAATGTGTAAAACATAAGTAGTATATACTATGTGGATAAGGTATAACTGAGGCATACAACATAAGTATGAAGGTATTTCCATTAAGCTCAGAGTATTACAAGTAAGTAAGAGAATACAAGAACTGAACTCTAGAACTCACCAAGACTCCTCTAGAAGCCCTTCAGAAGATCTAACACTATGAATAAGACTACTAAGACTAAGACTAAGCTTGTAGCAAAGGAGAGCTCTTCTTCTGGTGTGTGTTTAGTACGGTGCCCCTTGCAGGTATTTATAGCATCACAAAGGCGGTTGCAGCCGGCCAGAGGTGGTTGAAGCAGTTAGGAGGTGGGCTGGGTCGGCCGAATCCACTAGGTCGGCCGACCCTTGGATCCGCCGTCTTCAACTCTCCACGGCTCAGATGTCATCTCCATGGCGGTTTACAGCTCCAGGTCAAAGGAGGGCCGAGTCGGGCGCACAGGCGGATCGGCCGACCTGGCTGGGTCGGCCGACCCCCCATAACCGCCATTAGGGCCCACCTTCCTCTGGGAGGCTTACATGTGGGTCCTAAGGTCGGTTCCAGTTGGGTTCTGTCGGTTTGGGTACATTTGTCTCTGGTTGTGGGCCCTTCAATCCATGTGATGGACATGTGGCTCATCCTTCACCCTTAACTTCCACCGACCATGAATCAATGTTCACGATCCTTCCTTAGTGTGCTTCTTGACCTGTGTGGGAAATGGGCTTGATCGGGGTTCAGGCCAGGTCGCCCGACCTAGCCAGGTCGGCCGACCTGGGCCTGTGCCCAGTTTCGTCCATCTTTTGCACCGTAGTCCCTGTACTCAAATATATTCCAGATATGCATGGTATACTATTATTTGAATACTAATGTCTAAGTTATGCCTTGATCTTTATTGGTTTCTGACCTAGTGACGGTCGGATTTTATGTTATAAGGACCGTCAACAATGTGTCGGAATTATATTTCCAACATTATCAATTACTTGATCGGGCTTATCTTCTCCTCCTTTAGAATAATTGCCTGGATGTGACTCCGGGGACATTTTTTATGTGATTTGAATAACTTTCCCTTTGGCTTTCTTTCCAAGCACTGCCTCAGGACCAAGATATGACGGCCCTTTCTGAGGGTCATTAAATAGATATCCACCAAATATATCCACGACCAATCCAGTTACTGTATTGACCAAGATCCCTGATTGATTTATCATGGCTTGATGCATAGCTTGATCAATATAATCTTGGAAGAAGCGTCTCTCCTGAGCTGCGATCTGATCGACACGTTCTTGTGGTACAGGAAATTGTGTCTTCCTGATGATCTTGTTACGTGTTCTGCTGAACGAATCGAGACACAGGTCTTTGAATTCTGTAACTTGCTCTTCAACAAGCTTCTTCTGATCTTCTGACAGATCATCAAACTTGATGGGATCGACAAGTTCCCCCATCTTGCTTGGTTGTCCCACCGAGCGTGCCAAAATATGTTAACGCCAAAAAATCCGGTGATGATTTCCTGATGCTAACACTGTGGCCTGGAAGCTTTGCTTAACTTCAGTGCAGAGCCAAATCTTGAGATTTGCGGCGTGCCAGCCAATTTGACCTAAAATTGACAAGGTAGATTTAATCAGTAACTTTGAGGGAACTCATCGGCCATAGCCCCGATTTGTTCCAAGGAAATCGGATCAGCTCAAGAGGAAGTCCGATACAGATATAACCATCGGCTTTGAATCCGAACCGTGATGATATGATCATGTATAAAGCAAACCATCAGCTATGAGAGCTGATTTGTAAATAAATCAGGTTTGATCTCAATTCTTACTACTCATGTTTCTAGCAAATTAAATAAACATAACATGATGTCACTAGCAATCGGATCGAAGCGATGCAGCGTTGATAGCAGGACGCCAGGTTATGTTTATTAAACCGATAGATCTATAAATACTAAAAATTGAATCTTCATTTAAAGGTGTTCAAAAACCTAATCTAAACCAGCTTTTTTAATACAATAAAGATTAATCAGATCGTTCAAATATAAAGATGTTGAACTGAACGAGGTAGACCGATTGGATTGAATGTAGCCAATAAGATTAAATTTAAGAACAGGATAACTGTGGAATCTATTAAAACTAAATAGAAAAACCTATCTAAATTCAAAAGACACCGATAAATTGTGAGTAAACCAGACGAAAAAGGGTGATACACCTCAATTTAAAGCCTGAATAAACTTGGTAAAAGTTGTGCTTACAGGTAAACTAGAGATCAAGATGATGCAGCCCTGCTTACTGAAGAACTCGACGAAAAGAAAACTAGGGTTTGGCGCTGGGCCGAAAACTTTGTTGAAAGGTGTGTGAACATTGTTTACAATACATCAGGGTTTATATTTATACCCCGAAAATCCAACAAAACCTAGTCGATCACGACAATATCTCTAATTTAAAGAAACCTAACTTAATATTACCTAAAATTATATTTGGATATCCATTAAAGCCCTACAGAAGCTTCTACGCATCCCGTCCATACGATCCATGTGTCATGCAGTCGTAGCAGCTTCGGCTTCTCCTCCGATTCCTCCTAATCCGATTCGGTCCTGTAGATTTCGAAAATCGGGTCAACCAGTCCCCGAATCGGCTTCGGCCTCAGCGACTCTTCTCGATTTTGCTCTAGCAACCTGAGGCAAAATCTGGCGTCAACAACTGCTGGGCCTCCGTCCGGCGCTGTCCGCTTGTGCCACGGCTGTTGGCGCTCCTTAGCGACACATTTTTACCCTTGTTTATCCTCAATAATGGCATGAATTTGATACCTAAACTATTGATCATACTCTATAACCGGGCCATTTTCGTATATGCATATGTTTTTGGAGGAATTCTATTTATGCAGGTTTTCAAGGTATTTTGGAGCGAATTTGGACGAAGCCCAGGAGCGATCATAACCCAACAAGGAACAAGGCCCAAAGAGCCCA
>CM014274.1:76171066-76183312 GCA_004135705.1 Alloteropsis semialata
CGCGTGTCCCCGCGTTCGGCCGGCTCCCGCGTCCGCGCTCGCCAGCGCGCGCGTGGAAGGCCAATGGGCCGAGTCTGGCGCCGCTGGGCTACGGGGTGGCCCTGGTGGGCCGGCTGCCTCGTGGGCCTGGCCGTGGACTGCTTGGCCGCTGGGCCCCAAGGTGACGTCAGCGGCGCTGACGTCAGCAGTGACGTCAGCGCTGCATAATGAATTGGGTTTTCCACATCTTTTTGTACCGAGCTCCAAAATATATGAATATTATATTCATCGGAATCGTCTCGACGAGCTCTACGCAGTGGTGCTCTCCAATTTGGCATTTGAGATACTTTGTGATAATGATATTTTTGGATCTTTCTCATGCTTATAATGTCATTTCCTGCATGACAAGGTAAAACACCAACACTCGTGGAAACAGTTAGTAATAAACCCTATCACTGTGTTTGATGTTTATATTCACATATTTTCTGCAAGAATTGACAGCCAAAAGTGGTACTTAAGGACCGTCAACACTAGCCCAATAGCAATAATGATTTATTCTTTATAGTCCTTCGGGTATTTGTTGTCCACTAACTTTTTGCAGGGATGAAGTAATGACTAAAAGATGGCGAGCATAACTTCAACATTCAACATCTTTAGTCACATGGAAGAAATTTGCACGATGAAGCAAGGTGAGCAATGGACAAATCTTTTGGCACTCTTAAGCTCAAAATCTTGCATTCGCTTGCAAGACTAGAGTTTGGGGGAATTCGTCAGGGAAGTATCCAAAATACTCGGTGCACTTATTTTCCTTTGATCTCCTGCTTAGTTACCATGAAAGATTCGTTTGCCATGAAAAAATCCATAAAAATTTGCATAACATAAAAATACCAAAAATATTTGAATTCCAATAAAGGCTCATGGTTCTTAAAACCATGGAGCCATTGTTTTGTTTCCATTGTGTGAGAGTAAATGCAGGCAAAAGCTCAAGTGTGGGGGTCTCTCGAGTTTCCTGACGTGCACATGATCAAGACCACCCACAGACAGGTTGTACAACATCGCACCGGCCAGGTGAAAGAAGATCAAGGTGACCGAGGCCCAGAAGGTGTCGGCCGATCCCCCAGGTCGGCCGACGTCCCTTTGGTACCTCTCGCCTCCATTTTCGTCCAGAGCGATGGTTTGCACATCCTATCCACCCTTCTCTCTGATTCATGAGTTTAAATAATTCCAAATTTAAGATCATCACTAAAATTAAACTCAATGAATTCTGATGCTCCTTTGATATACATGTTTATCCTTGATTGGCTTGCATATTCTTTATTCCTTGCACATACACATGTTGCTTGTGAACATATCTCTTTAGGAAAACATGTTTATCTAAGTGGTTGATTAATGAGATATGGTATGATAAGAGGAATCTTTCTCTTTCTGTATAAAGTACTTGGGAAGTTTTTATTGCAAAAGTTTAAAATCAATAGCCTTGCAAAGCTCCTCAATGATATTCCACTCCTACCAAAGCCATATGTTGCTCACATTGAAAAACTTATACATATGCTGCTTGTTATTACATTGAGCTTTGTCAAATTGTTGTGACCCTTGTAAGATGCTCTTCATGCTTTCTTGATCAAGATCACGTACACTCCACATACATCTGCGAAACTTCTACACTGGAAGTTAGCAATATCCATTCACCAAATAAATGCTCCATATGTTTTATAAATCTCTCTCCAAATATCCTTTGCAAAAGAGACATGGGCTATGGAAAAATATTTTGGACACATGAAGGTCCAAGAGAAAAAAAGAGATGCTCATGAAAGCATAGAGCATGAAAAAGAAAAAAAATGATATAGCGCCATGTTTTCAAAAAAAAGAGGAGAGGGATCATACAAAAAGGAGCTATCATAATTTCCACATACATTTTCTTTTGTTCCACACACATGCACATCTTGATCGGATTGTATGAATAGTTTTCTTCTTGGATCCGTTCTTTGACTTTGCAATATATGTGATGCAAGTATGCCTATTCTTTACTCCTACCTTGAGATCCACATAAGCCTTTTAGAAGTAGGGTGAAAGAAGGCAAAAGAATGCCTTGGTGAGGAATTATACACAATGAGCAATCTGAGAGAATCATTTGAGGAGCTAGGTAAGGTTATGTTTTTGAAAATTTATCGAAAACCCAAGTTACTTAACAGAAGAGTTGAGATGACTTGAATTAAGGCCGTTCCGTTCCTCAACCATCCAAGATTACATGATAGACACTTCAAAACTCACAAGTACTGGTATGTCTTGGAATAACTTATATGCTTGCATCATATCAATTGGAGTCATGTTTTCCACCTTAGTCTGTAAGCTTCACTCGAGGACGAGTAAAGGCTAAGTGTGGGGGAGCTTGTTGACGGTCATTAAGTACCACTTTTGACCGTCAACTCCTGTAGAGAATATGTCAAATGTAATCACCAAACATAGTGATAGGGTTTATATCTAATCAATTCCACAAGTTTTTGGTGAATATGTGAATGCAGGGACTAATTGGCAAAAGAGTAGGAGATTTGGGCTTAGGGCCAGGTCGCCCGACCCCCCTAGGTCGGCCGACCTGGGCCCAAGCCCAATAGAGCCCATATTTGACCACAGCAAAGAAGCACAGTTCAGGACCATCATAGCCGTTGAATCCATGATGGTTGGATCCAAGAGAGGGGAATGGTCCAAGAGGAGTTCACATGGATTGAGGGGCCCACCAACATATCTAAACATACTCAAATTGAGCAAACCCACCTGGAACCGTCATTAGGACCCACTCCACAGTCACCAGGCGAAGATGGGCCCGAAAGGAGCCGGTGGCCGATCGCCCGACCTAGCCCGGTCGCCCGACCTGGGATTCGCGCCAAACTCGGTCAGCTTTGACGTGGTGCTTCCCACCGCCTCTAGAAGTCCATCCCGGCCGTGCATCACTCAAGTCGGTGCATCCTAGGGTCGGCCGACCTAGGGGGATCGGCCGACCTAGTCCCGGGGCCAAATGGCTTCAACCGCCTCGGGGTGCCTCTCCACCGTCCTACCAAGCTATAAATGGATGGCCTTGGCTCCGGTTCAACACACACCAGAAGGAAGAGCTCTATTTGCTACAAGTCATAGTCTTAGTTAGTAGTGAAGTAGTTCTAGGAGTTAAGCTTCTACGGGTTTCTGAAGGAGTCTTGATAAGCCTAGAGCTCAGTTATCTTTATATCCTTTGCTTATTTGTAAGACTTAGAGCCTTAATGAATATGCTATCTTGCTTATGTTACTTGACTTGTGGTCTTGTGTGTTCATCATATAAGATGTATGTTTTGCACCTTAGTCTAGCTGATGCATATTATGGCAATGGCCCAGTGTACCGCAAGGTTGCTCTGTTTAGGTGGACAATAAATAGAGTTGTATTTCATATGGTAAACGTGGTGTTTGGTATATGGAATAACACTGGGGATACCCTTCCCCATGTATTCAGAGGTAGGCGGCAGGTGGTGACAGCCCTGTCCGTCCCTTGTAATCCTCGCCGTTCGGGTCTGGGCGTTTGCAGGCCTTCGTGATAAACATCGTGACAGTACCCTTGGATGAGGGGATCCCACGACTCCTCGATTTGCCCTCTAACATGTGTTCATTCTGAGATTGTATAGTATACCCTTTTAGGAGTGTAAGAAGTACATAGAACCTCTGGTTCTCTTTTAGGACCTTCATATTAACTAGACTTATATAATGAGCAATGAAACCTTCTGTGTGTCACACTACCCATCTATCAATGTTTACCCCTTGCTAGACTTTGGTATATTAATAATATTATGATTGTGTTGACGCAGAAAATCGGCGGACGTATTCCCCGCGTGCAGCACAAGAAGACCAGGGAGATCAGCTTCGCTCCAGTGCCAGTCTACACTCCAGTTCAGGTTCGCGGCGTGCCAGTCAATTTGACCTGTAATTGACAAGGGAATAAAACAGTTAAATTGCTCTATGATTGTGCCGGCTCTATTTCAGACGATGGAGTAACGTCGAATTTTAGCCAAGACCCAATCAGACACGTATCGGCCGATACCGATCGGACCTCAGAATCGGACCTTATTGATGACGTCAATCGGACCGAGTGATCGGACCTCAATCTGACACCAAATCGGACCTCAGGATCGGACCAATCAGGATCGGACCTTGATTGATATAACAGATTAGCCTTTGAATAATGAAATAAAGCATAAAACAAGGCCAATATGTAAAATAATGGATCAGCTATGTCTTGAAACAAGATATTAAATAATCAAAGTGTAAGCCGATACATTGTCCACCTTGTTTAGTTGCCAGTTTGACTCGTCTTATCGGACCATCTAACCAACCAATCGGACTATAGCCTTTTCGGAGAAATCTAGCTCCGACGTAGGGAATCTAGATTTCTCCAACTATGATCAGATCAGATAGCTAGATAATCAGATTCGATTCATCAACTTGTCAATTAAACAAGATGCTCGCACAGGTGTTGATCAGATTAAGCAAAATAAGCAGGCAAAACATTAACAGATACGTTCTGATTCTAAGATATGCTACCAAACAATTAAGCATGATCCAGCTCCGACGTAGGGAATCTACACCACACTTAACATTCAAATAGCAATAAGGCGTAACTAAAGCTTCCTTTAACTAATCAAGGTGAACCTAGCTCCGACGTAGGGAATCTAGACCAAACATGACAGTCAAAGATTAATCTAAGCGTATTACAAAGATCCAGCTCCGACGTAGGGAATCTACACCAATGTAATACTCAAAGAACAACCAGATTAAACCACAAAGCAGGATCGAACATAGAACGATGCTGTAAGATAAATATTGCTTGAATCGGACCAAAACCCATGCTCAAAGCCGTTGAAGAAGTAGAATTGATTCACATGGCGTAGATCTAAACCAATCTAGCAACTCCAATAAACCGCAAAGACTATCTTTAGTAACCAAGATTATTCTAGCTCCGACGTAGGGAATCTAGACTAATCTTGATATCTAGCTCCGACGTAGGGAATCTAGGCTTAAAGTATAGTCCGATAACGATAATCTGTTGAATAATCAATATTGATCTAGCTCCGACGTAGGGAATCTATATCAATCTTGATTATCCAGAGATAAATCGGTTGAACAGTATAAACGAGAAAGGGCGATGCGCCTCAATTCAAAGCCTATACTAGTTCGATAAATTGACTAACTTACTGGTAAGCCGGAGATCAGAACTGATGCAGCCCGTCCACCAATGAGCTTCGTCGGTAACTACTACTAGGGTTTTGGCGTGAAGTCGGGTTGTATTGATTGTGAGAATAATTCTTTACAATGGACGAGGGCTCAAATTTATACCCTGGTCATGGAGAGTCCTGATCAGACTAACTAAATAAGGTAAACTAAATTAAAGACAAAACGGGACTCTCATACGCCTTCTGAAAAGGAAATAGTCCCCGAATCTGACACGCTTCCTCCTCAGCCGACGTGTCTTCCCTCTTGAACTCGTCATCGGATCGGACTCCTGCTTCATCGGACCCTTCTTCAGCATCGGCTTCCTTCTCTGTCTCCTTTGGCCTTGACCAGTCAACGGGTCCACTTCGCAGTCTCAACCTTACCACGTCATCATCTGACCCAACATGTCAGGTGCGAAAATCCGGTGTCAACACATGCCCCCCAATTTTGGAATAAAATATCATTTTGTTCCAAAATTCGTATCTGTCATCATAACTCCTTCACCGATTTTCGTGCCGAAACTTTCCATCCCTGCACTGCGCGACTCTTCGATCTTCCTCCCGGGCAATATCATCGCTGACAATGAACAGATATGGATCCCTACATTTACCTCACGGGTATCCATGCGTCTTCTGATCCAGGCGATACGACTTTTCAATGCAGTTCCTCAAAAGACGCCCCTCCTTTAATTACGGCAGCCCTGAATCAATGCCACATTTCCACGAGAATACTGTTCTTCATTTGGACGGTTTCCACGAACGCCCCTTGGATTCCATTCCTCCTCTAACGCATCCACCGACTGCCGGCTATAAATACCAGCCTCAAGCCTTCTTCTTCCACCATCCTTTAGCCATGGCGCAGCTAATATTCATGGTAGAGCACAAACTCCTTCTGTTTGATATAGGATCCGACTCCTTCCCCCTCCTCTGCTAGAAGAATTCTCGTGAAGAAGTATAGGGTACTCCCCCCCCTTTTCTGATCCCGCAGTGAATCCACGTGGAACTTCCGCTAGAAGAATTCTCGTGAGGTTCCTCCATTGGTTCACCAAAGGGAAGGTTTTTTAGAGGGGTGTAATAGAGTGCCCTTTACAGGCTTAGGGCGAGGCGTCCACCGGCGCGCTCTTCAAGGGACTGCATCCAGGGCGGATTTCTTCGACTCAAGGAAGAAGATATCTCCTCAAACTTGCGCTTCCTTTTGCCCTTCCTTTTTTAGTCCTGTTCTGGCAATGATGAACAAAGTACATCGGCGCCTACTAGATCCTTTTGTCTTCTGAAATCCCTCTGTATGAGAAATATATGAATATATATGCAATCCCTTTTCAAACAGCCTGATCCGTCATCGAACGGCTTGATGATGTAATGTATTTTTCTCTGTTTGTATATAGCCCTTAAGGCGATGCATATCGCATCGGCTCTTATTTTTGTTCTTGAGGCGATTTTCCATCGGCTTTCAAGCCTGACGCATAGCATCGGCTCTTATGAGTTTACCCAAATGCTAGGGTAGTACTTCTTCAAATATTTCCCGTTTAATGCTTTAGGAAACACTTCTCCTTCAAGTGTTTGTAGAATATAAGCATTTCCAGGAACACATCGGACGACTTGATAAGGTCCCTCCCAGTTCGGTGACCACTTACCGTACTTGGGATCTTTAGAACCAATTGGCAGAATAACCTTCCAGACAAGATCGCCCTCCTTGAACTCTTTCCCTTTAACTTTCTTATCATAATGCCTCGCCACTCTAAGCTTATTAGCCTCAATATTTTCAAGAGCGCGCAGCCGACGAACAGCCAAGTCATCGGACTCACTATTCATGAGCTCCATGTATTCGCCGGCCTTCAATTTATCCTGAAGCTCGATACGTCTTGATCCAGTACGAATTTCCCATGGAAGAACGGCTTCATGTCCATAAACCAGTTCATACGGAGAAACCTTGATCGATCCATGACAAGCCATTCGATAAGCCCATAGAGCTTCAGGAAGTACAATATGCCATTTTCTTGGATATTCCTCAATCTTTCTATCAATCAACTTGATCAAACTTTTATTGGAGGCTTCAGCTTGACCATTGGCTTGTGCATAATATGGCGATGAATTAAGAAGCTTGATACCCATATCAGCAGCAAAATTTTTGAACTCGTCTGATGTAAACATCGTACCTTGATCTGTTGTGATCGTCTGTGGAATTCCAAATCGGTAAATAATGTGTTCTCTTACGAATTCAATAACATTCTGCGTCTTCACCTCCCTCAAAGGAATAGCTTCAACCCACTTGGTGAAATAATCTGTTGCCGCTAATATGAATTTATGCCCCTTACTTGAATGTGGAAAAATTTGGCCGATCAAGTCAATTCCCCATCCTCTAAACGGCCATGGCTTGATAACAGGGTTCATGGCCGATGCTGGAGCCCTTTGACTGTTTCCATATCTTTGACACTCTTGGCATCCTTTATAATATTCAAAACAGTCTTCTAGAATTGTCGGCCAATAATACCCATTCTTTCTTATCATCCATTTCATCTTGAACGCCGATTGATGAGCCCCGCAGACACCCTCATGAATTTCTCCCATCAAAACTTTGGCTTCTTCAGGTCCGATACATCTCAACAGACTCCATCAATCGAGTGAAAATAAAGCACTCCTTCAACCAAGACATGTCTGATCGATTTATAGCGTACTTTTCTAGAAGTCTTGACAGAAGGATCCTTCAAATATTCAACGATTTCTTTCCTCCAATCTCCTTCTGGTATCTCCTGTACCATTACATCGGATGTAGGCCGATAGCCAGACGCTTTTTGTGCCAGCCGATTTGCTTCTTCATTATGATGCCTTGGAACATGCTTAAGAGTCACCAATGCGAACTGACTAATCAAATCTCGGCATTTTTCAAAATAAGATAACAAAGCATCCATCTTGCAATCATATTTGCCGAGTAACTGATTGATAATCAACAAAGAATCTCCAAATACCTCAACAAACTGAGCGCCGATATCTTTAAGAATCTGGAGACCTTTCATTAGTGCCTCATATTCCGCCTGATTATTTGTACACTTCTCAATCAGAAAAGCAAATTCAAACCTTGCCCCCCGAGGCGAAATAATAATCAGACCGATTCCGCAACCATCATTACAAGAAGAACCATCAAAGAATATAGTCCAAGGAACCGCGTCAACTACATTGGCCTTTTCCATCGGACCAGATTCATCAACATCATTAATGTTAAGTCCACAATGATCAGCAACCAAATCAGCCATTACTTGCCCTTTCACCGCTTTGGCCGATTCGTATCTGAGATCAAACTCTGTCAGAGCAAAAACCCATTTGCCAATTCTTCCTTTCATGATTGGCATTGATAGCATATACTTGATCACATCCTCTCTACAAATCACAGTACACTCGGCCGATAGCAAATAATGCCTTAATTTTGTACAGGAAAAATATAAACAAAGGCACAGCTTCTCCACATATGAGTACCGAGTTTCAGGATCTAGCAATCTTCGGCTTAAATAGAATATAACTCGTTCTTTCCCATCAACTTCTTGAATCAAGACAGAGCCGATTGCATGATCAAAAGCCGATAAATAAAGCTTGTACGGCTTACCCTTTTGTGGTGGAATTAGAACTGGCGGATCTGTTAAATATTGCTTGATCTCATCTAATGCCTCTTGATGCTTAGGCTCCCAAACCAATTCTTCTTCATTTTTCAACTTCAGCAAAGGAGTAAATGCCTCCAATCGGACCGACAAATTTGATATAAACCTCCTCAGAAAATTAATCTTTCCAATCAAACTCTGCAACTCCTTCTTGTTTGTTGGAGGTTCAATATCATCAATCGCCTTGCGGTTCCGATCATTCACCTCAATTCCTCTCTCATGTACCAAGAAACCAAGAAATTGGCCGGCCGATACGCCAAAAGCACACTTGAGCGGATTCATCTTCAATCCATGTTGTCTTGTACACTCCAGTGTTTCCTTCAAATCGGCCAAATGATCTCGATAACCTTTTGATTTGACTACCACATCATCAATGTAGATTTCGACTATCCTGCCGATCAATCTATGAAAAATATAATTCATGGCACGTTGATAAGTAGCACCGTCATTTTTCAAACCAAAAGTCATAACAACCCACTCATATAAACCGAGAGCACCTGGACATTGGAATGCAGTCTTGGGAATATCTTCTTCCGCCATAAAAATCTGATTATAACCAGCATTACCATCCAGGAAACTCATCACTTTATGGCCTGATGCTGCATCAACAAGCATATCGGCCACGGGCATCGGATACTCATCCTTCGGGGTTGCCTTGTTCAAGTTCCTGTAATCAATGCAAACACATAGCTTTCCATTCTTCTTATAAACAGGAACTATATTTGATACCCATTCAGCATATCGACATGGCCTGATAAACTTAGCTTCAAATAGCTTCGTTATTTCGGCCTTAATTGGCTCATGCATCTCAGTCTTGAACCTCCTTGGATATTGCTTGTGTGGTCGATATCCTGGTTTGATAGGTAGCCGATGTTCAACAATATCACGGCTTAAACCTGGCATTTCATAATATTCCCAAGCAAAACAATCAGAATACTCTTTCAAAAGCTTTATTAACTCCTGTTTATACTCGGGATCCAACTTAGCACTAATATACGTCGGCCTTGGTCTATCACCAGTTCCTATATCTATTTCTTCTAATTCATCGGCCGACGTAAATCCAAATCCTAATTTACCGAATTCACTTCGGTCTTCAAGATCTTCTATATAATCATCCATTTAAAACAATGTTTCAGAGCCGACTGCTTGGATCGGCTTTAATCCTTGATCGGACATCTTGAGGAAGTCACCATCCCATACTTTTCCTGACAAGCATTCAACTCCTTCAAACTCCCAAATCGTTGACTCAGCTGTAGCAATGCTAACCGAATCATCAGCTGGGACAATCTCCACTTTATTGCCTTGCCATTGGATTAAACATTGGTGCATTGTGGATGGGATGCAACAGTTGGCATGGATCCAATCACGTCCGAGGAGCATGCTGTAAGAACCTTGGCCATCAATCACAAAGAAAGTAGTCGGCAATGTCTTGCTGCCGATGGTTAATTCCACATTAATTGCCCCCCGAGGCTCTGAAACATTCCCGCCAAAGTCCTTGAGCGTCATATTGATCTTGATCAAATCATCAATCCCTTTACCCAGCTTACGGAATGTAGAATAGGGCATGAGATTGACAGCAGCTCCTCCATCAACCAGCATCTTGGTCATCGGCTTTCCCATCAACGTATCCCTTGATGTACAGAGGCTTCAGGTGCCGATACCCATTTGCATTTGGCTTCTCAAAAACCGCCTTCTCTGAATCAAGAACCAAGCATGCAGCGGCTTCTTCCAGTTCATAATCGACCTCATGGTCGTCTTGTTCATCAGGAGCAACGAAATCAGAAGGCAACATCAAAACCATATTTATTGCGGCCGATGTACTTGCTTCATCATCATTGGCCATCTTGATGCGCCACTTCTTTTCTTTTGCCAATTCTCGCTCCTGAATCTGCTCATTATAACGCAAACGTTGCACACGTCTCTTCTTGGACTTAGAAATCCCTGATGGGCACCACTGTCCAGGCCTCATTGGAGGTTCTTCAGTCCAATTCTGAACTGGAGCCTTCTCTTCCATTTTTTCAGGGCCATGAGCATCAGCCCGGCCTTCATTATTTTTGTGGCCATGAGTGTTAACCCGGCCTTCATTTCTCTGATGATGATCTTCAATCCTGACGCCGATCCGTTCATGAACTGATCGTCGACCTCTCTTGGAAGCTCTGTACTCTTCATACTGGAAGCTGCATTCAGGACAATCTGCTTTCGATGGCAGTCTAAGCTTCTCATTCCAGCAGAATACGAAGAAAGGACACCCCCAATGATCATCATCCTGGTTGTATCTGTCGTAATCTTGACGTTCATCCGTATACCAATTGGACCTATAATCATACTGCCGACGACTGTCAACTCTATCATCAAACCAGCGCTGGCCATCGGACCTATCATCATACCGGCGTCGGTCATCGGACCACTCATTATATCGGCGTCGGCCATCGGACCTGTAATCACGTCGGCGCCGATCATCAAATTCTTCATCATACCGCCTTGCCTGATATTCATGCCTCCGACGTCGTCGTTCCTCGCGTTCTTCCCACGCTCGGGCTGCTGCCTGCTGCCTCTTGTATTTGTTGATCAGCATTTGGGAAGTCACACGTGGCCGATACCCACCAGGAGCATTAGATTCACGTCCAAACGCCTGATGATTCCTGCGTAGCTCTTCAACCGTAACTTGAACTGCAGGATCAACGGCACCAGAACTCTTGGCGTGGTCCGATGTGAGCACTTTGAACTTCCCCTTTTCATTAGCATCAACCATATTAACAGAAAAGGAGAAATCAGCAAAGTTATTGGGAAAAGGATGACCATCGATCTTCATGGCTTTCTTGCTGTCTTCAAACTTGATTTTGCCTGACTCAATAGCCAATTGGATCTCCCTTCTGAACACTTTGCACTCATTGGTCTCGTGAGATGTTGAGTTGTGCCATTTGCAATATTTACGTTTCTTCAACTCATCGGCCGATGGAATAGAATGATTTGGAGAAAGCTGAATAAGCTTCTCACTGAGCAGCAAATCAAAAATCTTATCGGCCTTTGTTATGTCGAAACCAAACTTCTCAGGATTCTGTTTGATCCACGGGAGCGACACTGGCTTCTTGGATTTAGTCCATTCAGCTATGTTAACATCAGCCTCTTCTTCAGTATCAGAGAGATAAGATACTTGTTTAGAAAACTTCATGCGCTTCATCTCCTGATATCGGACCTCATGAGCTGACACTTTCTGAACCAATTGCCCCAATGTCTCAAACTCCTGAGCAGAAAACTTGTCTTTAATCGGCGCGAGCAAACCTTGGAATGCAAGCTCGGCCAACTGCATGTCAGATAGCTTCAAACTATAGCATCGATTCCTAGTGTCACGGAACCGTTGAATGTACTCCTTGACGGTCTCATCATTC
>CM014274.1:76186692-76207273 GCA_004135705.1 Alloteropsis semialata
TGTGCATCCCGGATGTCAAAGATTTGCTGATCCAAGATCAAGACCTCAACCATCCGTATGGTGCAAAGCTCGCCCTTCACTAGAAAGGAAGATGCCAACCTTCACCTTCAAGCATTCATTCAACTTTGCCGCACCATCGACGTGCAAGGGATGACTCAAGATCAAATAAGAGCGAGGCTTTTTCTGTTCTCTTTACTCGGGAGAGCGCTTCAGTGGCTTCATTCTTTACCATCGCAGACGATGCATGTCACACCCGGATTTACGAACGAAATCCGAATGCTACTATATGTGTACCCAGGAAGTCTTAAACACACATATAGCTCCAGAATAAGGTAAATCAAAGTAAACCAGTGCTCGATTACAAAAGAAACTATTACAAAAGAACAAAAATCTTAAACAAACCACAGCGGAAGTCTATTTATTATCTCTCACGATGAAGTCTCCATTCGACAGGGACGCCGGCTGGTGAACCACAACCTAGAACTCTTCTTGAAAATCTTCGGCTGCTGCCTCATCTGAGTACCCATCTGGGATTTTGTTGAATAATGCAAGTGTAAGTAAACCAGCTTTACTTAACAAATATAACACGAGGGATGAAGGCTTAAAAGGCTAGACACAGTTTAACTGCGGTAAGCACTTTTAATAGTTCAATTTTAACATTATCCAATTTACTACAATGTAATAGGAATAACCCAGTTGTAAACCAAATTAAGAGTATATAGAAGTATCATCAAGTTCACCATCATTCCATTGTCATTTCATTTTAAACATCACTGGGGTAAAAGTCAATGTCAAAAAGGATCCAGGCCACTCGTAACCGTGAGTACGGCTGTTATAACAGTTTACACTCTGCAGAGGTTGTACACTTTCCCCACTGGTCGCGTAAAAATTCAAAAGAACTTTATAACCCAACCACGCAGTGCTAGCTAGGCACATTCATCACACTACCTTTGGTGTGACTGCATAGGGACGCTACGAGACCTTTCAAAATTTACTTAGTCAAGACCAGAGCCCATTTGATTCCCGTGGTTGCACTGTTCTCCCGGGTTGCCACTTTAAGATAGACCATAACAAGTGATGCCCAGAACAAAGCACACAGCATATGTTCCAGTTTAAAGGTTGATTAGAACAAAGCACACAACACATGTTCCGATTTAAGGTTGATTGGAACAAAGCACACAACACATGTCCAAATTAAGGGTTGCCTAGAACAAAGCACACAGCACATGTTCCAGATCGTGAATTGCCTAGAATAAAGCACACAGCACATATTCTAGAACAAGAATTTGCTGAGAACAAAGGACACAGCACATGTTTCAGCTACTAACCAGGTTGCTAAAAAGCAAGTTTTAATCATTCACAAATGATCATAAGTATCCAAGTATCATCGTCCAAAGACGGTAAACTCATGTTGCATAGCCTAGCATTTGCTACCCAAAAGATGCATAACCCGATTGAACAAGAAAGTAAGTTTCAAGAATACTAGGGATATCCTAAAACAGATTGACACATGCATGAATGTAAGTGATTATTAATGTGTATAGGTATCAAGGAATTCTCGTGTTATACTTGCCTTCCTCAATATATTGCTGTTAATTCCGTTCTTCAGAACCTTGCTCTACTTCAACGTCGAACAGCTCACCGAAGCGCGATCAGCACCAGCACACAAGGTACATCTAACAAAGCAATACACCAATCAACAAACAGATTTGAAAAGCGCTACTACTAGTAAACACTAGCTGTTACGAACTCGGGAGCGTAAGAAACACTAGGACAGAGCTAAGGTCGAAAAGGTTTGGGCTATTGAAGGATCAAGGGCATACTGGTACAAAGAATATAAGCCGAAGTTATTTTGGTTGAGGTCAAATAGATTGTGACATCAAGACATGAACATGATGTCATCAGGGAATATTGGGATAAAGCTTCAATGGAATTTTGTATAAATGGATCAACAAACTTTAGTATATGCACATATAATTCAACATACTATTTTAATATCTAGACTTCACATATGTGGCCACCATATATGAATTCAGTATTAAAACAATACACTGGAATTACATGGTTCATACACTAAACATTTATTAAGCTAGAATATAAATTACCATAGGATAGAAATAAAGGTATAGGCTAAATATGTGGCAAAAGGGATGAAAGGTATGAAACTTGGATAGGTTATGATCGCCATGAAAGGTTGGGCTCTGCTGAAACTATGGGCAAGAGACATGACTGGTGTAACAGGCTAATCATCTTTTGTTTAGAAAAGCTAGTTTGAATTGACCTCTAATCAAATTAATTACTAATTAAATTCCAAGAACAAGTTTTATGAAAGACAGCACCATTAACGTGTAGGTTGGGTTATTACGAACCTAACGCAACTTGAACGAATCAAATCGGATCTAAAACGTGAAATCTAGGGGCTAAACGAGGTATGGGGGCTTGCTGACAAAGAAACTGAACTTCCAGGGACTTATTTGCGAGAAAATAGGGGCCTAAACATAATTAACTATAGACTTCAGGGGCTAGCTGGTAAGTTTCTTGGGTTAAAGCTGGACAGTGGGTTGATTTCCAAAAACTCCAGGGGCTCTTTAACAAAACAGCCGAAGGGGTATGGAGCTTCTGATCTGGGCCGTTGATCTGGGAACGGACGGCTCAGGTGGCTCGGCTGAGTTTAAGTCGCCGGCGGTAGGGAGGGGCGGTGGCACTGGTGCCAGGCAGCGGCGACTCACCGGAGAGGAGGGGATCGGGCTCTACGGGGCACGGTTTTCAACGGCGTTTGTTCCAGGAGAGCGAGGAGGATCTGGCGGAGCTCACCATGGGTTCTTGACGCCGATTGCAGAGCGGGGGCAACGGACAGCGAAGGATGGCGGGCGGTGGTGGCGGCGCTCGGCGTCGGGGTAGCTGGGGCCTCAGCTCCACGGCTCTAGACGGTGACAGAAGAGGCGGTGGGGGTGCTTCTCGACGTCGCGATGCTCCTGGTAGCCACGGCTTGGTCCATCGGCCTCCGCGTGCGGTGAATCGTGCAGGCAGCAGGGGTATGCGGCCTCGGGGTGCGCGTTATATAGGGGGAAGGGGCGAAGGGGATAGGCTCGGGGCGGCCGTGAATCTCGCACGGGCGTTGCGGGCGAGGCTGGTGTGGCGTGCACGCCGAGGAGGGGTCGACGGTGGCGCTGCCGTGCGCGAGCGGGAGACGGGAGAAGGGGGATGACAGGCGGGCCCCATGTTTCAGTGAGAGAGGAAGGATGGTGAGCGGGCCCAGGATGGCAGCGACTGAGAGTGGAGGGGCGAGTGGGCCGCTGCTGGGCCGCGGGGTGGACTGGGCCCGAACTCAGGGAAAGCTCAGGGGTGTAAAGTAGACTTAGCCGGGTTTGGGTTTAGATAGGCTCAGCCCAATAGGGCAGATAGGTTTTTCCTTTATCTTTATCCCAGAAATCTTTATCACGTTAAAACTCTTAAGCCGTGAAAAATATCCCGGCGTGCCCAAAAATTCTAAGAAAAATCTCAGAGATAGAGTTGGACACGATGAATCCAAATAAAATATTTGGAGCTCATGAAAAAAAAAGGTTCTAGTAGCTTCCAAAAATTGGATTAACTCTAGAAAAATAGGAATAAATTCCAGAAAAATCCAGAAAATTCCTAGAGGAACCTGTTCGAGAATCTAATCGGGTTTTTAAAACAAACTCACACAACTACCACTATGCAGCTCGGCACGAAAGCAACACTCACTTTTTATTTAATTCTAACCAGATTTTAGGATTTACTGCAAATTCTGAGAAGGCCAAAAACCAGGGTGTAACAGTGCAAAATTGGGAGTCCTTGATGAAAGCTTTCATGACGGAATTCTACTCGTCGGGTAAGACTCATATTTTGCGCAACAAAATTGCTACTTTCACGCAGCACCCGACGGAGAATATTTCGGAGGCCCATGAGTGTTTCAACGACCACGTCCGAGCCGTGCCACATCACAAGTTCTCAAGGGAAGGCATAGTCCAGAAGTTCTACCAAGGTCTCATGATGGCATCAAGGACGATCATCGACGCATCGGCCGGAGGGTCGATTATTGAGCTCACTCCAACTCAAGCTTTCAAGTTATTCAAGAAGGTGGCGGACAATGATGCATGGGCGTCGTCCGGGCGGCTACTCCCGACACAACCCTCTGTCGTTGCGAAGAGTGTTTTGCGAGTGGACCGTGAAGAAATTTTGGAAGGGAAGATCGATTCACTCATGAGAAGGTTGGAGAAGATGGAGGTGGACAAGAAAGAAGCCCATGCTATTGATTTGAAGGCAGCCGAAGCAAGGTCTACATGTGAAGAATGTGGAGAGTATGGCCATGCCCAGAAGAATTGTCCGGAGGAAGCTAGAATGCTCGACTACATGAAGAAGGGAGAATGGTTCCCACCCTCCAACTTCCGCTACGGACAAGGTAGACCTCAATTTAATGCAAGCTCATCCATTTAAAATGCGGTGCCTCTTCGTATACAGTTGAAGGAATTTATGGAGGAGCAAGGCAAGATTAACAAGGACAGCATCACCAAGTTCAAGACTATGGACAAGGCATCGGAGAACATCGACGAGAAGGTGATGGAGGTCGGAAGCTCTAACCACCAAGTGCTCAACATGATGAAGATGCTAGAGACACAAGTGACCCAGATAGCCGGACGCCTACCTAGTAATGAAGGGAGATAACCACGGCAGCCTCAAAATCCAGAGTCGGCAAAAGCAATTCAAACTCGCTCGAGAAAAAGAGACCGAAGATCCCGAACACCCGGTTGGAGCAAGGAAGTCTAAGCCAAATATTGAAGCTGAGATGACAACAAAAGAGAAGGCACCCGCTCTCATTCCGGAGACGGTCACCGAAGAGCCAGAGTTTGTGACAACCGACAAAGACACTAGAATTCTTCCTCCGAGGCCACGTTACCACAAAGGTAAAATTGACGAACATTTTGAAAAATTTGTTGAAGTGGTTCGCGGGTTGAACATCAACATGCCGCTTCTGGACACTCTACAAGTTCCAACATACTCTCGCTACTTCAAAGATATTCTCATGAACAAGCGCGAGATGCTGCCGCCAAGCACTATCAAGATGACCGAAGAATGCAGCGCGGCAATCGCTGATCAAGCTCCGGAGAAGAAGAGGGACCCGGGATGTCCGACCATCCTGTGTTCCATTGGATCACAAATGTTCGAAAGAGCATTATGTGACCTTGGCGCAAGTGTGAGCGTCATGTTGAAGACCATGTACAAGAAGCTACGCCTACTGGAGCCGGAACCCACTGCCATGTGCCTAGAGCTAGTGGACAACTCCGTCTGCTATCCTTTTGGGATCGCCGAAGATGTGCCAGTAAACATTGGAGAGCACCTAGTCCCCATTGACTTTGTGATTCTCGACATGGGAGAAGGAGCAAAATTGACGCTCATCCTTGGGAGGCCGTTCCTCAAGACCGCAAGGGCAAACATCGACATCGGCAAGGGAGAGATTAAATTCGACATCAAAGGCACCACTAGCGCGTTCAAGTTCCATCCATGACTCGAGGTATGTAACATGGTCAATGTTAAATATGTTCCGCCTCACCGACGCAACACCAAGGAGGAGCCGAAGAAGAAGGAAGTGAAGGAGACCAAAGAAGTTATCACTTTTGTCGAGACTAAAGCTGAAGATACACCTGTAAAGACCAAAAAGATGACTAAGCCAAAGAATAAACCTGCACCCAAGCCAAGGATTGTGCAGAAGTGGGTACCCAAGACTACAATGCCATCTTCGAGCGTTGGTCCTAAGTGAAGAAACGGAAGAAGTCTAGCTATAGACTATAAATAAAGCGCTTTGCAGGAGGTAACCCGTTCGTCGAGTCAAGAATAAGCTACCGGGAGGACAACCCGTTCGTCGAGTCAAGAATAAAGCTACTGGGAGGACAACCCTGAAGACATTCGAGTAAGTGAGTCTTAGAATTTGCTACGCAAGTAAACATTTAATTGGTCGTCCAGTCGAACTATTTGGAATTTTATTGCTCGGTCACTTTGATTTAATTTCATATCTCAAAACTAATGACATGAGCCATCCCATTACTTAGAAAACCAAAACCAAAATTTCCTAGTACCATTTTGGCAACCGTCCTTCCCATGACGGCTGGACCAACATTAATTCAAAACCATGAGTAGAGCCGAGCGTTGTACTTAATTTTCTATATTCATTTGACGCATGCTAGACTTGCGTAAACCTAGGAATTTTCAGTTTTGACTTTTTAGAATTAGAATTTTTCTAGACCCCATTTGATTTATTCCATTCAAAATTTCCCTCTCATTTGGCCAAATTACAACCTAAACCCATGACCCACGGTTGAATCCGGGATTGTTGGCTATCAATTCATGAGAGCAAGCGATACCAGTGCAACCAAAATAAATGTAGTCGAAAGTTATTTCTCGACTTACCACCACATGCATAAAAACACAAGAGAGGGGGCAGCCATGCATGGCGTAGCACTCACTTATGCAGTATTGAAAGCAAAGAATGGAGTATAGTTGAAGCAAAGGACAAGACATGACACAAGTGGAGGAAATTTTATGCAAATTGAAGACTTTGGCAAGGAAAGAAGTGGCTCACATCAAATGGCCAGTGCAATAATGTGGAGATGCCGGACAATAATTCACAAAGGCATCAAGAAGTGGTGGGAGAAAAATCTTGTGGAGAGGAGCCAAGAAGGCCCCAGGCCGGCCGGCCCCAAGGCCACTAGGCCGGCCGGCCTCCCCTCTATAAATGGCCCTCGGGGCTCATCTTTCACAGGTGCCTCTTCCTCTTCATTCCTAGTTCATGTGCCCAAGTTATTCACCTTAGAACACCAGAAAGGTCCCTGAAAAAATTCGAGTACCAAATCCTTGTCCAAAAATTCAGAAAAATTCATCACAATTTCTAGTTTGTTCTCCTCTTTCGATATATTGTTCTTCCACCAGCAAGAAACCTCCGGTGTGTTGTTTTGTGTGTTTTTGCAGCAAGGGAAGATGAAGAAAGGAAATGTGAACTTGCTCACGGGAAGGAAGACGCGTTCGTCGGCATCCAATGCGCCGTCCGGAAGATCTTCATGGAGGCACTCGGTTGCCGAGTCTCCGCGGAGCATGGAGGAAGACAACCCCACACCTAGGGGCGACATGCTACTCCTAGGTGGCATGCGAGACACAAGGAGTTCCTCCATGCAGCTCACCGAACTGCATGGACAAGCCGGCGCGCCACTTCCTCCACCACGACGACGCACGAGGTCAACCGCTCCACCGCCATACAAGCCCAAAACTTCGGAGTTTGGGTTTATCATTTTGTCGGAGGAAGAGGAGACAAGGCTAAAAGGTTTGCGAGGAAGGCTGAGAGCAAACGTGGAATTTAATGATGATGCTCTGCACAAGCTGGGGATCTATGGTGATATTTACGGGCTGTTGGGAAACCTCGCGTGGAGGCAATTCTCCGACGGCCTACCCGTGCATGTACAAGCCAACATAGCCATGGAGATGTTCATGATGATGAAGATCGTGAAGAAATATATTGAAGGTGAAAAAGTGCAATGCATGGAATTTCGGTTGAGGAATCAAGAAAGATTTATCTCTTATGATGATATTGGCAAATTGCTTGCTTTCAAGAGGATGCACCGGAGAGTGTAGAATTTGATGAAGTCGGCGGAATTGATGCATTTTGGAGGAGAATTGCAAAAGATGACAACCGCCAGAGGAAGAATATTAGCAATGTAATATTGCAAATATTCCACTCATGGATGAGCAAAAGAATCTTCGGAAGGATGCGAGAGTCCAAGGTCATCGACGCGGAATTAAATTATTTATATTCCACGTTGATGAAAAATCAAGCAATCGACCCCACCTATGTGATGGTTAAAAGGTGGGCGCGTGAGGCTACATCCGGAACCGGAGAGATTGGCTCGAGTTGCTATCTCACTATGATAGCAAATGCATTGGACCGGAGCATTGAAATAAACAAGGCATTTTATATGAAGGGCACTGACTTCGGTATAGAAGCATTGAGGCAAGGGCACTATATTGGAGGAGATGAGAAGAAGGGGTTCAAAATTGCAAACACTGACATCTCTCTCCCGAACCCAAGATTGAAGCTATTTACAAGAGCAAGAGTCGATTGGCGGGATGAAGAAATATTAGTGAAGGCCACGAAGAACAAGCGAGGGAAAACATGTTGCAGGGCCATCGACACAACAAGAAGAGCAAGTGCTGCCTCCACCAAGTTCCGACTTTTGGAGGAGTGAATTTCAAAATGCCCCAAGTAGGCAAGGACCTCCGGCAGGATGGGGGCAACAATGGGGAGCTACACCTTCGCAAGCATGGGGGTACGGAGCACCGGCACCACCGCCGGCATATCCACCGCCTCCTCCAGACTACGGCTACCCACCGCCACATCAACAAGGAATATTTCCGGACCCATCCTTCGGAGCACCATATGCACATCTTCCACAACTGGAGCAAAGCACAAGGATTATTGGTGCATATGCAAATAGGAACATGGAGGACATCGATGCCATCCGGCGGCACACGGATCGACTTGAAGATGGAACTGCAGGTATCTCATATCAACTGGGATTCCTCGGAATAGCGCCGCTGGAACAATTTCAAGGAGGTGCAGCACAAGTATACTATGAACAAGGATATAACGCAGCCCACCCGCCAAATCAAGAAGAGTGAGAGACCGGAGGCCGGAAATAAAATTAAGCGCATATGTGGTTTGAGTTTTTCACTTTCTATTTAATTTCAGCATATGTGCAAGTTTGTGTGCATAGTATTTTCTGTTTTATTTCAGCAAGTGTGCAAGTTATGTGTGAGTCTAGTATTTCTATTTTCATCACCATGGAATGATTGAATAAATTAAGTACATCATCTATGCTTCATGATATGTTTAGTAGTGGTGATATTTAAGTTTGTGTCATGTTGAAATATGATGATCGTTGCCGCTTTGTTTTATTCATGTGCTTTGTTTATGCATGATTAGACTAATGCTCTCCATGACACAAATCTGAAATTATTTAAATATCGATCAATTCTCTTGTGGAGGTGATGATAATATTAAACCCATAGTTGTTGGTTCGGGCTCTCTCTTTTAAATTGATCAAAGGCTATTTATTTTCACTCTACCTTAATGCTAGCCTGGTCATTAATACTACTCGCAATTGTTCTACCTATCCAATGCCATAAATATATATCATGTGACACATTAGATTTTGCAAGTATTGTTTTTTGAGTGCATTAATTCAAGACTATGTTTTTGATGGTACGAGACTAAGAAGCTGGTCATTCCGTAATTTGCGTACCTTCCTCTTGCTAGCCATTTTATCAATGCATTATGATTTTCCACACCGGAAATTTACAAATCTCACTGGATATCCTACCCAAAACCAAATATCTTTTTGTGATTACCTCCTTGACCACAACCCATATAGAGTATGGAAGAATTTTTAATAGAAGCCTGAAATTTTTTGTGCCACACTAGCAGCTGGTAAATTCCCACTTCTTTGCTCAAGGACGAGCAATCGTTCAAGCATGGGGGGGGGGAGAGAGAGACGTCATCGAATATCTCTGACGGCTGCTAGAAAAGGCTATGTCGCTTAAAAAGTTCATGAGGAGTATATATATAAAAAAAGATATAGAGAAAAGAAAAAATATATAATAAAAGATGCATGCCCAAAGAAGGTATGCCACATGCTCTCAAGGCATGTCAAAAAGAAAAATATATATACAAAAGAAGTACACCTCGGTTCTTTTAGCGTCATTAAATCTTGAAGGGTATGCAAGACAAGACCCATACTCTATCTTTCCAACCATGTGCAATCCGATAACGAGAACTTCGTTTGTGTCTCGGTATCACCCTTTGCCATTTGCACATGTCCACCATCTAAAAAGTGTGTGTTCCATTGTCTCCCTCTCCACATAAGACATTATTTTCCAATGACCTTTTTGACAAGTATCGGTAAAACCATTAAATACTTTTCTTGTTTTGATAATATCTTGATTACAATATCTTTGCTAGGACTAACCTTCCCATAGCTCCACATAAAAGCCTTATTGAGAGATGCAAGGAGGAGAAATTCTACAAAAAGGAGAGACTTGCTGAGCTGAGAATTTTTCAATGAGCAATTGCAAAGAGGTTAAAATTATTGACTTTGGTTAAGCTCTTTTAAAAAATTAATTGAAAACTCTCTGAGATTTATTTAAGATTGAGAGATTGGATTTAATAAAATTGTGGGGAGTGCATAATTCATATCTACTCTCCATATTAGAAAAGATTGGTTACAATTTGAACTTTTAATGAAATATCCTTAGAGAGCATTATGTTTTCTCGGGTATGACTAAAGTGCAGGGATCGAACACCGAAAGGCAACGCTGATTTCTATTGAGGACTTACTCGAGGACGAGCAAGGTTTAAGCATGGGGGGATTGTTGGCGCTCCTTAGCGACACCTTTTTACCCTTGTTTATCCTCAATAATGGCATGAATTTGATACCTAAACTATTGATCATACTCTATAATCGGGCCATTTTCGTATATGCATATGTTTTTGGAGGAATTCTATTTATGCAGGTTTTCAAGGTATTTTGGAGCGTATTTGGACGAAGCCAAGGAGCGATCATAACCTAACAAGGAACAAGGCCCAAAGAGCCCAAGCCTAGGCGCCATCTCCATGGACGCTTACAAGTTGACCCACCTCCAAGGATGCTTAAGGGATAAGACACTGAAGATATTATCAAAAAACTTCGGGATCAAGGAAAATCAATTGAAGATCGTCAAATATCTCGAAGACACCGACGTCCAAACCCGATATGCATCTACACAAAGACTCCAGAAGCAACAAGAAGCAACGTGGCAAAAACTGAGGCCGAACTGGGCCAAAAAGGGCCCAGGCTGGCCGGCCTGGGGGCAAGTGGGCCGGCCGGCCTCCCCCATTTTTGCGTCGATTCACGACCCCCTTTGACCTAGGTCATCTCCTGGCTAATTAAAGCCCTTGTGCCGGCCGTCACGAGGAGAATCAATTCGCATACACCGCCGAGGAGCAGAGAAGATAGAGAGACACCTTTCGGAGAGTCGAGGGTCATGCTAGTTGTCTAGGGTTCGTCCCTAGCCGACATGGGAACCCTACGAGGAAGACCACGTCGGAGTCCTGGAGCTAGGATCATCGAAGATCAAAGGTAGGATCCCGGTTGTGATCTTCATGATGTACTAATCATTCATAGTGAAGTCAATTATGTTTCCAAATTTCTAGCGATCAAGTGCCTATCTATATTTCTTCGCTCTCCTTGGGTTTTCTTTATCCTCAATCTATTATCGAGATAGATTGTTCAGGGGTGCTCTTGTAGCCATGGTGGCTAGAGGTTCATGCCGGATCTACCAGGGGGCTCGACACGTTCTTGAGCGTGCTCCGCAGTTACCTGCGCCGATAGGGAGTGCCGTGACAGGGTGTGATCCCGTGTAAGGTGGGGCTGCCGGGAGATTGAAATTAGGCCACGATTTAAAGAAGAGCTTTTTATTGAGATTCATATCGTACTCACTATATCTAGCTAGGATCTACAACGCATGCATGATCTAGGTGATCTAGATTGGTTATCTCTAACTTTCTCTTGCTACCTCTGGTGTTTATGTTTAGTAGATTAGATTCGTTTTCACCTCTCACAAAGATGAAAGGATTCTATGCTAGTTTGGTTGTTTCTAATATCACTAGTTCCGTGGATTGATAAACCTTGGGGGAGTACTCCGAGGGAAAGAGCTAAAACTGATCCGTGCGCTTGCGGTTCATAATTGACGTGCTTAAGAGCCGTCAACAATGGCCTAGGAATCTTTGGCGCCACCGATTGAAGGGCTGCGGCTGATGAGTGCTGAGTGAGCGATCGCAATGTCGCACCTTTAGTAGTTAGAGCGAGTAAAGAAGTTAGATGAGTAAAGAAGTAGGGCCTGTTTGCTGAAGACCTCCTAGGCAGCTTGAATTTTTTTATTTTTAACCCTTTTTAAATGGTATTTTAAAAATAATACCATTTGAAAAACTTTTTTCCAAAACTAACCAAAACACGGAGGCGGGCAGGGCGTCCGCCTACAATAATCTTATTAACGTAAGCTGTCGCCTTAAGATTCAAAGCCTGCGAGATTAATTTAAGTTTCAACCTAAATCTCTAATATATAAGTCGGAAAAAAGTGGAAGGAGTTCGTGTTAAACGTACCATGGATTTGATTTGTTTTTCTGATACGAGCTGGTGCCCTCATTCCATTTGATTTCGATCTGACGGCCAACGCGGTGGCGCCGGCTTCTCGAAGAACCGCATCAGCAGGGGCGGCGAAAGAGGGCCCCGGGAGGAGGCACCGCATCCCGGTCGTCGACAGCTCCATATGCGAGTGGCGGCAGGAGCGGCGGCGCAGGGCACCAGGATGAGACGGTGCATCCCGGACGCCGGCGTGCTGGACGACAGCACGGGACAGGAGCAGCGGAGGCGACGCTACAGGCGCGGAACTGATGAGGCGGCGGCGCGAGGCGAAGTGCGGTTTTTTCCTTGAAAGACGGAAATACAGAATGGGAGCGTACATGAAGAGTGGGTCGGGAAAGACGGATTTTTCTATTTTTAATTTTTTTACGATTTTGCAAAAAACGACCGTTGGGTGACAGATTTTGCAACTCTGTCACCCAACCACCAGTTCAAACAGCGACCGCCATATGAACTGGCGGTTAATCCTGCTGCAGCCAGTTCATACAGCGGTAGCCATTTGAAATGGCGGCAGCCACGTGGCTGCCGCGTGGGCGGGCGAGCCGCTGCTTCGAACGGCGGATAATTCCTACCGCCGTTTGAAGTGGCGGTTTATTAGACCGCCAATTGAAGTGGCGATTTCTCAACGGCCACTCTGTCTACTGGCGGTTTTTTAAATGTCCAAATGATATTGAGGTTTTTGTAACCACCATATCATTTGGTGGTTTCATTTTTTCCATTATAATTGCATTTTTTAAGTGAAAAAATCCCATAATTTTATATAGTTTATAAAATTTGTTATCATGCGAATTAATACTGTGAATATGAGGTCGGTGCAAGCTATGTGACTAGGCCGGTGCAGGCTATGTGACTAGGCCGGTGCAGGCTAACTTTACTAGGCCGGTGCAGGCTATCTTTACTAGGCCGGTGCAGGCTTTATTACTAGGCCCCTATGTTTGGCACCTATATATATGCCCTGAGCTGTGTTGCAAAACTGAACCATCCATTCTCATTCGAAGATAAATCTAGACTCCAACACATGTCGTCTTGGAGAGATGATCCGACGGGGGTGCCAACCTGGGAGGAGCGTCCGAAATGCCATTGTGGTTTCCATTGTTGGTTGCAAGTCTGCACCGTAAGAGCAATAAAATCCAAGTATGGTGCAAGGTTTTTCCGTTGTCCTGACCTCGATGACGATTTCAAGGTGCAATTCTTTGCTTAGTCAGTACATACAAATATTTTAGCATGTCATCATTCGGTTAATTTTGTAATGTAGTCTTGTAATTACGTGGAGTGGATTGACAAGAAGGGTCCAACCATGGAAGGAGTACCAACTGAAATTGAAATAAAAGGCCAGTACCATGCTAGGCTTGAGCATTCTCGAGAGGCGGAATGCCTTGCTGCTGTAGAGAAAGATCTTCTCAGGAGGCAAAAGAAGGTAGGCAAGCGTGAGGCTGAACTGAAGCTTCGGGAGGCTCGGGTGCGTGAGGATGAAGAGCGGCAGAAGAGCCAGAACATGGAGTCCGGAGGGTCTTCTTCGGATCGCGCTAGAAAGGGGAAATCGGTTCATTTCACTCAGTAGGTGGAACACTCTACTAATCTATCTTATATGTTTATGTACCCTAAGTTTTCGATGTTTATGTATCGTTCCGCGTCATGAATAATGTCAGTTTGTTTTTCATTCCGAGCTGTTCTGTTGTGCTTCCAACACAATAATAAGAGCTTACGAAATGACAATATCAAAACGGTGACAAACATTTTACTTGACGGAGAGTAGCACTAGGATACATAGCTTGACCTTGTAATGGCATGTGCGGCACACCTTTCTAACCTAAACATGCGCCGTTGCTAGTCCTAACATGCCTTAGGGAATTTAAATTGTCACTTCGACGAAGCGTCAAGTTCTACTACTCGAATGAGAAGAGAGAACCACCCGAGTGCTGCGAGGAAAAGTAGTACCTAGGGCGAGGCTCGAAAGGTGGCGGTGGTGGTTGGCTAGTGTTTATGTGGCATGAGCACCGACAGTTAGGGTCGTAACAAACGATTTGCGCAGAGCGTGGTTCACTCTCGTCTTCTGAATCTTTAGGAAGGTCATCTTCAGGGAGTTGTGCGTTGTCCACCTCTCGCTGTAGGTCATCGATGACGAGGTGGAGGTAGGCGATGTAGTCTTTGTATGTTTGAATTGGTGGGGGATCCACCCATCTTGTGAATCCACAGTTCTCGGTAGCCACCGAGCTTTGCGCATAGAGGAAAACGATTAGGATGAGAAATATGGATGGATGCACGGTTATGACTTACATATCCCCTAGGGCATCGCCAGGAGCGCCGTCCGCCGTCTAGAGCTGAATGTTGAACCTGCACAACGTAGTACTCACCGTTCATACATCTTGGCCAATGCACCATCTTCCTGTGCTCATAAGGTCGGAGCAAGTGCTGTGGTCCGAAATTGCTCTTTGATTGGATTGAAAAATGATCTGCAAACTCTGGTGACAGTTCAGAGTAGACGGGTGGTCCCAAGTCGTCGTCCGCCATTTTGGATTTGTGATGTGGGTTCAAGTGGATGAATGAGCGGGAGATAAATAGACCACCAATGAGGGCAGGATGTGGGCCAGTGGATTCGTGAGGTGTGTTTGTTGCAATGACTCAGAAAGGAGATGCTATGGGCCAGTGGATCCGTAGGGTGTGTTTGTTTCAATGACTCAGAAATGAGATGTTGTGGGTCATTCAATCCGTGTGGTGTGTTTGTTGCAGTGACTCAGAAAGGAGATGATGTGGGCCATTCAATCCATGTGGTGTGTTTGTTGCAGTGACTCAGAAAGGAGATGATGTGGGTGATTCAATCCGTGTGGTGTGTTTGTTGCAGTGACTCAGAAAGGAGATGCTATGGGCCATTCAATCCGTGTGGTGTGTTTGTTGCAGTGACTCAGAAAGGAGATGCTGTGGGCCATTCAATCTATGTGGTGTGTTTATTGCAGTGACTCAGAAAGGAGATGATGTGGGCCGTTCAATCCGTGTGGTGTGTTTGTTGCAGTGACTCAGAAAGGAGATGTTGTGGGCCATTCAATCCATGTGGTGTATTTGTTGCAGTGACTCAGAGGAAGCACACCCTATAGTTTGTAGGCAATGCTTTCAGCCACTTCATGCACTCGGTCTATACACCATCCCACACTTCCTATATAATGGTTGCCACCCATTTGCAACTCACTCAGCCAGAAACCAACTCCATCCTTCCCAGCTCCATGCTCTCTCTCCTATGGCGGCTGTAGACGTCGACCTGCTTACCATGAGGAAGGTGAGAGCAAGTGTTCCAGAAGGGGAGGAGGTGCCAATGTGCTTCTGCGGTGATCTCTGCATGCTGGTGAAGACCGAATTGGTTGGTGTCTTCCATGGTGTTGACACCGGATTTTCGCACCTGACATACTGGGTCGGATGATGACATGATGAAGTTGAGACTGCAAAGTGGACCCGTTGACTGGTCAATGCCAAAGGTGACAGAGAAGGAAGCTGATGTTGAAAAGGAGTTCGATGGAGCAGGAGTCCGATCCAATGACGAGTTCGAAAGGGAAGACACGTCGGCTAAGGAAGAAGCGTATCAGATTCGGGGACTATTTCCTTTTCAGAAGGTGTTTGAGAGTCCCGTTGTATCTTAAGTTTAGTTTACCTTATTTAGTTAGTCTGGTCCGATCAGGACTCTCCACGACCAGGGTATAAATATGAACCCTCGTCCATTGTAAAGAACAATTCTCACAATTCAATACAACCCGGCTTCACGCCAAAACCCTAGTAGTAGTTACCGACGAAGCTCATTGGTGGACGGGCTGCATCAGTTCTGATCTCCGGCTTACCAGTAAGTTAGTCAATTTATCGAACTAGTATAGGCTTTGAATTGAGGCGCATCGCCCTTTCTCGTTTATACTGTTCAACCGATTTATCTCTGAATAATCAAGATTGATATAGATTCCCTACGTCGGAGCTAGATCAATATTGATTATTCAACGGATTATCGTTTATCGGACTATACTTTAAGCCTAGATTCCCTACGTCGGAGCTAGGTATCAAGATTAGTCTAGATTCCCTACGTCGGAGCTAGAATAATCTTGGTTACTAAAGATAGTCTTTGCGGTTTGTTGGAGTTGCTAGATTGGTTTAGATCTACGCCATGTGAATCAATTCTACTTCTTCAACGGCTTTGAGCATAGGTCTTGGTCCGATTTAAGCAATATTTATCTTACAGTATCGTTCTATGTCCGATCTTGCTTTGTGGTTTAATCTGGTTGTTCTTTGAGTATTGCATTGGTGTAGATTCCCTACGTCGGAGCTGGATCTTTGTAATACGCTTAGATTAATCTTTGACTGTCATGCTTGGTCTAGATTCCCTACGTCGGAGCTAGGTTCATCTTGATTAGTCAAAGGAAGCTTTGGTTATGCCTTATTGCTATTTGAATGTTAAGTGTGGTGTAGATTCCCTACGTCGGAGCTGGATCTTGCTTAATTATTCAGTAGCATATCTTAGAATCAGAACGTATCTGTTAATGTTTTGCATGCTTATTTTGCTTAATCTGATCAACACCTGTGCGAGCATCTTGTTTAATTAACAGGTTGATAAGTTAAGTTTGGTTATCTAGCTATCTGATCTGATCATAGTTAGAGAAATCTAGATTCCCTACGTCGGAGCTAGATTTCTCTGAAAAGGCTATAGTCCGATCGGTTGGTTAGATGGTCCGATAAGACGAGTCAAACTGGTAATTAGACAAGGTGGACAATGTATCGGCTTACACTGTGATTATTTAATATCTTGTTTCAAGACACAGCTGATCCATTATTTTACATATTGGCCTTGTTTTACGCTTTATTTCATTATTCAAAGGCTAATCTGTTATATCAATCAAGGTCCGATCCTGATTGGTCCGATCCTGAAGTCCGATTTGGTGTCAGATTGAGGTCCGATCACTCGGTCCGATTGACGTCATCAATAAGGTCCGATTCTGAGGTCCGATCGGTATCGGCCGATACGTGTCTGATTGGGTCTTGGCTAAAATTCGACGTTACTCCATCGTCTGAAATAAAGCCGGCACAATCATAGAGCAATTTAACTGTTTTATTCCCTTGTCAATTACAGGTCAAATTGACTGGCACGCCGCGAACCTGAACTGGAGTGTAGACTGGCACTGGAGCGAAGCTAATCTCCCTGGTCTTCTTGTGCTGCACGCGGGGAATACGTCCGCCGATTTTCCGCGTCAACACATTTTTGGCACGCCTGGTGGGACACGAGAAACAAATCCAAGATGTCGTCGTCTGATGCTGAACAAGAAACTGCAGCAAGACTGGCTGCTGAGAAAGAAGCTGCTGAAAAGGCGAAGAACGACAAGAACAGGGCGACTGAGGTGACTATGCCCATTACAAAGGCCGATCTGTCCAAAGCCCAGTTGGATGCAGTTCAGGCCCAGATTGATGCGTTTGAGAAGCTATGCCTTGGTCAGTTTGGGCGTAATCGTTCAGGTCCTATACTCAAAGGTCCTCTCCCGGATCCAGAGTTGATCAAGAAGACAACTGAAGCTCGGGAGCACCAAGTCAACATGACGGAGATGATTCACCAGGCTGTTCATCATGCATTGATCAACCAATCAGGCACCTTGGTGAATTCTTTGGACAATCTCATCAAGAAGGCGGTGGACGATGCTGTTTGCTTGAAGGGTCCAGTATTTATAGCAGATTCTGCAGGAGCATCAGGATCAGGAAAAGGAAAAGAGACTGCAGATAATACAATGACCGTTGCTCCACAGATGCCAATTGCTCCACCACCTCCTGTTGAACTGGCTAACGGTTTCCTGTTGATGGCCGATGGAACTATTGTCGGCCCACATGGTGAAAAGTATGCCAGGACTCTAAGCGAACAAGAGAAACAGCCTGCTGCTGCAAGGCTACGTACAGAGGTTCCTTCACATCAGCGTTTGGTCAGAGATTACAATAACTATGTAATGGACATAGCTGATGGAATGCCACATGGAAATCAACAGTCCGATTGGTCACAAAAGATAGCCGAGGTGATCCAAAATCAATTCGGCTTAAAGCCTAAAGATGAAGCGAGGTTGTATCGGCACCCGTACCCATCTTACTTTGATGCAGTGCCACTTCCTCCACGTTACAGAGTGCCGGATTTTTCCAAATTCTCCGGGCAAGATGATATGACCACCATCGAGCATGTGAGCCGATTCTTGGCTCAGTGTGGTGAGGCTGCTTCTGAGGAGGGACTCAGGCTCAGATTTTTCCCTCTGTCACTGTCAGGGCCGGCGTTTACCTGGTTTACGTCGTTGCCAGCAGGATCGGTCACAGGGTGGTCCGACATGGAGAAGCAATTCCATAAATACTTCTTTTCTGGTCTCAATGAGATGAAGATCTCCGATTTGATTGCCATCAAGCAAAGGAATGATGAGACCGTCAAGGAGTACATCCAACGATTCCATGACACTAGGAATCGGTGTTATAGCCTGAAGCTGTCTGATATGCAGTTGGCCGAGCTTGCATTCCAAGGTTTGCTCGCGCCGATTAAAGAAAAGTTTTCTGCTCAGGAGTTTGAGACATTGGGGCAATTGGTTCAGAAAGTGTCAGCTCATGAGGTCCGATATCAGGAGATGAAGCGTATGAAGTTTTCTAAACAAGTGTCTTATCTCTCTGATACTGAAGAGGAGGCTGATGTCAATATAGCTGAATGGACTAAATCCAAGAAGCCAGTGTCGCTCCCGTGGATCAAGCAGAATCCTGAGAAATTTGGATTCGATATAACAAAGGCCGATAAGATCTTTGATTTGCTGCTCAGTGAGAAGCTTATCCAGCTTTCTCCAAATCACTCAATTCCATCGGCCGATGAGTTGAAGAAACGAAAGTATTGCAAATGGCACAATTCGACATCTCACGAAACCAATGAATGCAAAGTGTTCAGAAGGGAGATCCAATTGGCTATTGAATCAGGAAAAATCAAGTTTGAAGACAACAAGAAAGCCATGAAAATTGATGGTCATCCCTTTCCCAGTAACTTTGCTGATTTCTCCTTTTCTGTTAATATGGTTGATGCTAGTGAAAAGGGGAAGGTCAAGATGCTTACATCGGACCACGCCAAGAGTTCTGGTGCCGTTGATCCTGTGGTTCAAGTTACTGTTGAAGAGCTACGCAGGAATCATCAGGCATTTGGGCGTGAATCTAATGCTCCTGGTGGATATCGGCCGCGTGTGACTTCCCAAATGCTGATCAACAAATACAAGAGGCAGCAGGCAGCAGCTCGAGCGTGGGAAGAACGCGAGGAACGACGACGTCGGAGGCATGAATATCAAGCAAGGCGCCATGATGAAGAGTTTGATGATCGGCGCCGACGTGATTACAGGTCCGACGGCCGATGCCGATATGATGAGTGGTCCGATGACCGACGCCGGTACGATGACAGGTCCGATGGCCGGCGCTGGTATGATGGTAGAGTCGATGATCGCCATCACTACGGTTATAGGTCCGATTGGTATACAGATGGACGTCAAGCTTATAACCGGTACGATCAAGATGATGATCATTGGGGATGTCCTTTCTTCGTGTACTGCTGGAACGAGAAGCTTAGACTGCCATCAAAGGCAGATTGTCCTGAATGTAGCTTCCAGTATGAAGAGTACAGAGCTTCCAAAAGAGGTCGACGATCAGTTCATGAACGGATCGGCGTCAGGGTCGATGATCATCATCAAAGAGATGAAGGCCGGGTTAACACTCATGGCCACAAAAATAATGGAGTCCGGGCTGATGCTCATGGCCCTGAAAAAATGGAAGAGAAGGCTCCAGTTCAGAATCGGATTGAAGAACCTCCAATGAGGCCTGGACAGTGGTGCCCGTCAGGAATTTCTAAGTCCAAGAAGAGGCGTGTGCAACGGTTGCGCTATAATGAGCAGATCCAGGAGCAAGAATTAGCAAAAGAAAAGAAGTGGCGCGTCAAGATGGCCAATGATGATGAAGCAAGTACATCGGCCGCAATAAATATGGTTTTGATGTTGCCGTCTGATTTCGCTGCTCCTGATGAACAAGACGACCATGAGGTCGATTATGAACTGGAAGAAGCCGCTGCATGCTTGGTTCTGGATTCAGAGAAGGCAGTCTTTGAGAAGCCAAATGCAAATGGGTATCGGCACTTGAAGCCTCTGTACATCAAGGGATACGTTGATGGAAAGCCGATGACCAAGATGCTGGTTGATGGAGGAGCTGCTGTCAATCTCATGCCCTATTCTACATTCCGCAAGCTGGGGAAAGGGATTGATGATCTGATTAAGACCAACATGACACTCAAAGACTTTGGCGGGAACGTTTCAGAGCCTCGGGGGGCAATTCAT
>CM014274.1:76207511-76245470 GCA_004135705.1 Alloteropsis semialata
ACGTGGGATGGTGACTTCCTCAAGGTGTCCGATCAAGGACTAAAGCCGATCCAAGCAGTCGGCTCTGAGACGTTGTTTTAAATGGATGATTATATAGAAGATCTTGAAGACCGAAGTGAGTTCGGTAAATTAGGATTTGGATTTACGTCGGCCGATGAATTAGAAGAAATAGATATAGGATCTGGTGATAGACCAAGGCCGACGTATATCAGTGCTAAGTTGGATCCCGAGTATAAACAGGAGTTAATAAAACTTTTGAAAGAGTATTCTGATTGTTTTGCTTGGGAATATTATGAAATGCCAGGTTTAAGCCGTGATATTGTTGAACATCGGCTACCTATCAAACCAGATATCGACCACACAAGCAGTACCCAAGGAGGTTCAAGACTGAGATGCATGAGCCAATTAAGGCCGAAATAACGAAGCTATTTGAAGCTAAGTTTATCAGGCCATGTCGATATGCTGAGTGGGTATCAAATATAGTTCCTGTTTATAAGAAGAATGGAAAGCTACGTGTTTGCATTGATTACAGGAATTTGAACAAAGCAACCCCGAAGGATGAGTATCCAATGCCGGTGGCCGATATGCTTGTTGATGCAGCATCAGGCCATAAAGTAATGAGTTTCCTGGATGGTAATGCTGGTTATAATCAGATTTTTATGGCGGAAGAAGATATTCCCAAGACTGCATTCCAATGTCCAGGTGCTCTCGGTTTATATGAGTGGGTTGTTATGACCTTTGGTTTGAAAAATGCCGGTGCTACCTATCAACGTGCTATGAATTACATTTTTCATAGGTTGATCGGCAGGATAGTTGAAATCTACATTGATGATGTGGTAGTCAAATCAAAAGGTTATCGAGATCATTTGGCCGATTTGAAGGAAACACTGGAGTGTACAAGACAACATGGATTGAAGATGAATCCACTCAAGTGTGCTTTTGGCGTATCGGCCGGCCAATTTCTCGGTTTCTTGGTACATGAGAGAGGAATTGAGGTAAATGATCGGAACCGCAAGGCGATTGATGATATTGAACCTCCAACGAACAAGAAGGAATTGCAGAGTTTGATTGGAAAGATTAATTTTCTGAGGAGGTTTATATCAAATTTGTCGGTCCGATTGGAGGCATTTACTCCTTTGCTGAAGCTGAAAAATGAAGAAGAATTGGTTTGGGAGCCTAAACATCAAAAAGCATTGGATGAGATCAAGCAATATTTAGCATATCCGCCAGTTCTTATTCCACCACAGAAGGGTAAGCCGTACAAACTTTATTTATCGGCTTTTGATCATGCAATCGGCTCTGTCTTGATTCAAGAAGTTGATGGGAAAGAACGAGTTATATTCTATTTAAGCCGAAGATTGCTAGATCCTGAAACTCGGTATTCATATGTGGAGAAGCTTTGCCTTTGTTTGTATTTTTCTTGTACAAAATTAAGGCATTATTTGCTATCGGCCGAGTGTAATGTGATCTGTAGAGAGGATGTGATCAAATATATGCTATCAATGCCAATCATGAAAGGAAGAATTGGCAAATGGGTTTTTGCTTGACAGAATTTGATCTCAGATATGAATCGGCCAAAGCGGTAAAAGGGCAAGTAATGGCTGATTTGGTTGCTGATCATTGTGGACCTAACATTAATGATGTTGAGCAAAACATTATAAAACTTGGTGAATCTGGTCCGATGGGAAAGGCCAATGTGGTTGACGCGGTTCCTTGGACTATGTTCTTCGATGGTTCTTCTTGTAATGATGGTTGCGGAATCGGTCTGGTTATTATTTCGCCTCGGGGGGCAAGGTTTGAATTTGCTTTTTCGATTGAGAAGTGCACAAATAATCAGGCGGAATATGAGGCACTGATGAAAGGTCTCCAGATTCTTAAAGATATCGGAGCTCAGTTTGTTGAGGTATTTGGAGATTCTTTATTGATTATCAATCAGTTACTCGGCAAATATGATTGCAAAATGGATGCTTTGTTATCTTATTTTGAAAGATGCCGAAATTTGATTAGCCAATTCGCATTGGTGACTCTTAAGCATGTTCCAAGACATCATAATGAAGAAGCGAATCGGCTGGCACAAAAAGCGTCTGGCTATCGGCCTGCGTCCGATGTAATGGTACAGGAGATACCAGAAGGGGATTGGAGGAAAGAAATCGTTGAATATTTGAAGGATCCTTCTGTCAAGACTTCTAGAAAAGTACGCTATAAATCGATCAGACATGTCTTGATTGAGGGAGTGCTTTATTTTCGCTCGATTGATGGAGTCCTGTTGAGATGTATCGGACCTAAAGAAGCTAAGGTTTTGATGGGAGAAATTCATGAAGGTGTCTGCGGGGCTCATCAATCGGCGTTCAAGATGAAATGGATGATAAGAAAGAATGGGTATTATTGGCCGACAATTCTAGAAGACTGTTTTGAATATTATAAAGGATGCCAAGAGTGTCAAAGATATGGAAATATTCAAAGGGCTCCAGCATCGGCCATGAACCCTGTTATCAAGCCATGGCCGTTTAGAGGATGGGGAATTGATTTGATCGGCCAAATTTTTCCACATTCAAGTAAGGGGCACAAATTCATATTAGCAGCGACAGATTATTTCACCAAGTGGGTTGAAGCTATTCCTTTGAGGGAGGTGAAGACACAGAATGTTATTGAATTCGTTAGAGAACACATTATTTACCGATTTGGAATTCCACAGACGATCACAACAGATCAAGGTACGATGTTTACATCGGACGAGTTCAAAAATTTTGCTGCTGATATGGGTATCAAGCTTCTTAATTCATCGCCGTATTATGCACAAGCCAATGGTCAAGCTGAAGCCTCCAATAAAAGTTTGATCAAGTTGATTGATAGAAAGATTGAGGAATATCCAAGAAAATGGCATATTGTGCTTCCTGAAGCTCTATGGGCCTATCGAATGGCTTGTCATGGATCGATCAAGGTTTCTCCGTATGAATTAGTTTATGGACATGAAGCCGTTCTTCCATGGGAAATTCGTACTGGACGTATCGAGCTTCAGGATAAATTGAAGGCCGGCGAATACATAGAGCTCATGAATAGTGAGTCCGATGACTTGGCTGTTCGTCGGCTGCGCGCTCTTGAAAATATTGAGGCTAATAAGCTCAGGGTGGCGAGGCATTATGATAAGAAAGTGAAAGGGAAAGAGTTTAAGGAGGGCGATCTTGTCTGGAAGGTTATTCTGCCAATTGGTTCTAAAGATCCCAAGTACGGCAAGTGGTCACCAAACTGGGAGGGACCTTATCAAGTCGTCCGATGTGTTCCTGGAAATGCTTATATTCTACGAACGCTTGAAGGAGAAATGTTTCCTAAAGCATTAAACGGGAAATATTTGAAGAAGTACTACCCTAGCATTTGGGTAAACTCATAAAGCCGATGCTATGCGTCAGGCTTAAAAGCCGATGGAAAATCGCCTCAAGAACAAAATAAGAGCCGATGCGATATGCATCGCCTTAAGGGCTATATACAAACAGAAAAAATGCATTACATTATCAAGCCGTTCGATGACGGATCAGGCTGTTTGGAAAGGGATTGCATATATATTCATATATTTCTCATACAGAAGGATTTCAGAAAATAAAAGGATCTAGTAGGCGCCGATGTACTTTGTTCATCATTGCCAGAACTAGATTGAAAGAAGGAAGGGCAAAAGGAAGCGCAAGTTTGAGGAGATATCTTCTTCCTTGAGTCGAAGAAATCCGCTCTGGATGCAGTCCCTTGAAGAGCGCGCCGGTGAACGCTCTGCCCTAGCCTGTAAAGGGCACTCTATTACACCCCTCTGAAAAACCTTCCCTTTGGTGAACCATGAGAGGAACCTCACGAGAATTCTTCTAGCGGAAGTTCCACCTGGATTCACTGCGGGATCAGAAAAGGGGGGAGTACCCTATACTTCTTCACGAGAATTCTTCTAGCAGAGGAGGAGGAAGGAGTCGAATCCTATATCAAACAGGAGGAGTTTGTGCTCTACCATGAATATTGGTTGTGCCATGGCTAAGGGATGGTGAAAGAAGAAGGCTTGAGGCGGTTATTTATAGCCGGCAGTCGATGGATGCATTAGAGGAGGAATGGAATCCAGGGGACGCTCGTGGAAACCGTCCAAATGAAGAACAGTATTCTCGTGGAAATGCGGCATTGATTCAGGGCTGCCGTAATTAAAGGAGGGGCGTCTTTTGAGGGGCTGCATTGAAAAGTCGTATCGACTGGGTCAGAAGACGTATGGATACCCATGAGGTAAATGTAGGGATCCATATCTGTTCGTTGTCAGAGGTTATTGCCCAGGAGAAAGATCGGGGAGCCGCGCAGTGCAGGGATGGAAAGTTTCGGCGCGAAAATCGGTGGAGAAGTTATGGTGACAAATACGAATTTTGGAACAAAATGATATTTTATTCCAAAATTGGGGGGCATGTGTTGACACCGGATTTTCGCACCTGACATACTGGGTCGGATGATGACATGATGAAGTTGAGACTGCAAAGTGGACCCGTTGACTGGTCAATGCCAAAGGTGACAGAGAAAGAAGCTGATGTTGAAAAGGAGTTCGATGGAGCAGGAGTCCGATCCAATGACGAGTTCGAAAGGGAAGACACGTCGGCTAAGGAAGAAGCGTATCAGATTCGGGGACTATTTCCTTTTCAGAAGGTGTTTGAGAGTCCCGTTGTATCTTAAGCTTAGTTTACCTTATTTAGTTAGTCTGGTCCGATCAGGACTCTCCACGACCAGGGTATAAATATGAACCCTCGTCCATTGTAAAGAACAATTCTCACAATTCAATACAACCCGGCTTCACGCCAAAACCCTAGTAGTAGTTACCGACGAAGCTCATTGGTGGACGGGCTGCATCAGTTCTGATCTCCGGCTTACCAGTAAGTTAGTCAATTTAACGAACTAGTATAGGCTTTGAATTGAGGCGCATCGCCCTTTCTCGTTTATACTGTTCAACCGATTTATCTCTGAATAATCAAGATTGATATAGATTCCCTACGTCGGAGCTAGATCAATATTGATTATTCAACGGATTATCTTTTATCGGACTATACTTTAAGCCTAGATTCCCTACGTCGGAGCTAGGTATCAAGATTAGTCTAGATTCTCTACGTCAGAGCTAGAATAATCTTGGTTACTAAAGATAGTCTTTGCGGTTTGTTGGAGTTGCTAGATTGGTTTAGATCTACGCCATGTGAATCAATTCTACTTCTTCAACGGCTTTGAGCATAGGTCTTGGTCCGATTTAAGCAATATTTATCTTACAGCATCGTTCTATGTCCGATCTTGCTTTGTGGTTTAATCCGGTTGTTCTTTGAGTATTGCATTGGTGTAGATTCCCTACGTCGGAGCTGGATCTTTGTAATACGCTTAGATTAATCTTTGACTGTCATGCTTGGTCTAGATTCCCTACGTCGGAGCTAGGTTCATCTTGATTAGTTAAAGGAATCTTTGGTTATGCCTTATTGCTATTTGAATGTTAAGTGTGGTGTAGATTCCCTACGTCGGAGCTGGATCTTGCTTAATTATTCAGTAGCATATCTTAGAATCAGAACGTATCTGTTAATGTTTTGCATGCTTATTTTGCTTAATCTGATCAACACCTGTGCGAGCATCTTGTTTAATTAACAGGTTGATAAGTTAAGTTTGGTTATCTAGCTATCTGATCTGATCATAGTTAGAGAAATCTAGATTCCCTACGTCGGAGCTAGATTTCTCTGAAAAGGCTATAGTCCGATCGGTTGGTTAGATGGTCCGATAAGACGAGTCAAACTGGTAACTAGACAAGGTGGACAATGTATCGGCTTACACTTTGATTATTTAATATCTTGTTTCAAGACACAGCTGATCCATTATTTACATATTGGCCTTGTTTTACGCTTTATTTCATTATTCAAAGGCTGATCTGTTATATCAATCAAGGTCCGATCCTGATTGGTCCGATTCTGAGGTCCGATTTGGTGTCTGATTGAGGTCCGATCACTCGGTCCGATTGACGTCATCAATGAGGTCCGATTTTGAGGTCCGATCGGTATCGGCCGATACGTGTCTGATTGGGTCTTGGCTAAAATTCGACGTTACTCCATCGTCTGAAATAGGGCCGGCACAATCAAAGAGCAATTTAACTGTTTATCCCCTTGTCAATTTCAGGTCAAATTGACTGGCACGCTGCGAACCTGAACTGGAGTGTAGACTGGCACTGGAGCGAAGCTAATCTCCCTGGTCTTCTTGTGCTGCACGCAGGGAATACGTCCGCCGATTTTCCGCGTCAACACATGGCATGAAGTTTTTCATGTGCGAGAACTATGCATATGACAAACTAAAGGCTTTTGGCAACGACAGGGCAAAGGTAGTAGGAAGTACTTGTCCTTCCCCCTTTTCGGTTCTTTTGCTAATTTCATGCCAAATTCGGTGGGGGATAAAGAGTCCCCCGCCTCTTTGTGATTTTGCACAGTGGTTAGATACCGAGTAATCCGAGGAGGGGAAGGCCTATGTTGAGAGCAAGGTAGCCAATGCAAGAGAGTGGTGGAAGGAGATGATGCAGGCAAAAGAATGGGAGAAGTTTCGCAAGCAGCAGGAGGAGAAGTGGAAGAAGGACCAGGAGGCGATTCGCAAGCGGATGGAGGACATCGAGCGTCAGGAGGCCGAAGAACGTGAGGCCAACCGAGAGCGCAAGAGGGAGAGGGAAAGCCGTGCAAAGGCTGCTGGTCCAGAGGCCATCAGGAAGGGGAAATATCCCCGTTGCACTCAGTAGACACTTCAATCAGCACCGGGCCCATTCTACTTCCCCTAAGGCATGTTAGGTTTAGTTGTAACAGCAACTGCCAATGTATTTGGTTTGCTGCACATGCCATTGCAACTTGTTTTAGATTGTGTAGGCTAAGGATGGGTGCTACGTGGCATCGTTATCCTTCATGTCATGTACTTTTATGGTATTCGAAAATCAATGCCGGGAGGCCTGAATGAAGGGAAATTATAAGGACATGGACAAGCAAAGTATCAGACAAAACAAAGAACTAAACATGAAGAGTATAATACAATATCCAGTACGCTACATCATAACTCGAGCGTACAAAGTGAAACAACTAAATGCGGCCTTGCTTGGCCACCTTTGTCCTGCCCTTCCTGGCCGCCTGCTGCGTGGCCCTCATGTGATGCGAAAAGTACGTAAGGGGGTCAGGTGGCGGCACCTATCGACTGGGCCGCTCGGCATCCGCAGGAGGGGGTGTCGCGAACGGAGGCTGGGAGAACTGTGTAGCAGCTATGGGGGCACCCCCTAACTGCAAACCACCGGGCCACGTCGGAGGAGACCGTGCAGTCGGTCAGTGCTGGCTCCTCCTCGACTATGTTGTCGGGTGTCCCACCTGAAGCATACACTGCATGATACACAATCACGTTAGTAAACAAGTACAAGTATCTACTGATTTGGTTTGCTTAATTACGGACATACCTAAGCCGTGGACAGGCTGCGCACCCGACGTGGACCCCCTCCTGTGGTCATCGTTGGTCAGCCTGTGACATAACATGTTAGTCGAGAACAAAATTACACAAAGCTAGGATGTTACGAACAAAACGTGGATACTATGTTGTACCTGTGCTGTAAAAAACTGCTGGCCTCGGCGTGTACGTGGGTATCCCCGTGGGAGTGCTCTGAACCAGGGGAGGAGTGGTCAGAACGGGGGGTACTGTCGATAGACCAGCTCCCATAGGAGGGAAGGGTGGCCGCGAGGAGCTGGACAGGGCGCGGTAGGAACATCCAGTGGATGCAGAGCTCGAGGACGAGGCGGTGTGCCGTGGAATCGCTGGAGCGTCGTCTCCCCGGCACGAAACCGCCTGCCGGAACCTCGTGAGGAGGTGAAGAATCTTGTTGTAGGTCGCCACATGGTCGTCGGCGGTCATGACCTCTGCCCTCGCGCGGCTGTAGGCAGCTGTAGCGTCAATCTCGGCGAGCACGTCGTACTGTTGAACTTTGTTAATTAAGTTGTGTACTGTATGAACATGTGATAGAAGTAAGATGCGATAACTTACCGCAATCCCATAGTTCTGGTCGCGTCGCACTGGGTACGTATTCGTCACGAGTGGAGGGGGGAACGTAACCTGGGGCGGAACGTGCAGGACCCGAACGCGGGTCCATAGCCAGTACCACTGTAGGTACGCTGCGAAGGCCTCATCCGATGCCTGCGCCCAACTCGCCACGTAGGACGCCACCTGTGGCTCCCACTGTGTGCCAGCAGTGTGTCCCTTTCTTGTCCACCTATTCAACGATTGACCACGTAGTTAAGAAATAAACATTACTTGTATCACACAATAATGACACACGTACCTATGGTGGATTGCCGGGACGGTGTGGACGACCGACAAGGTTGACTCCCGGTAGAGGTGGAACTGCCTCATCACCTGGTGCACCGCGTACTCCTCCACGTGGATGTCGTACATCAGGGGCTTCCTCGTCATCTAGTACTCCTAGTCCTGCTGGCACAAAGATGACAGGCCCTGCGGTGCCCGAGCGTGGACCACGTTCGGCGAGTAGGGGGTCCAGCGCACGTCCGCGTCCACGAGGCCATCGAGCTGTCCAACGAAGTCTACGTATGACTTCCTCATCTGCTGGCCGACCCAGCTAGGCTGCACAAGTTATACAAATAAGTTAGCAAGTCTGAACAACAAAAGGCCTTACGAATGAGTCATAACATATCTTTGAGCACTTACCTTCCTAAGGCACCACAAATAGCCCATGGTGGGCAACTCGCGCGGGTCGGTGCCAGCTGACATCCAGTCGTACGGGTCGGGGTTCATCACTGGCCTACCCACCGGGAACCGCTCGTACGACCACAGCTGCAGAAGCAAGGGACAGCCGACGAAGATAGGCTCTTCCTTCCTAACCATTTGCACGCCCGAGCAGAGGCCCCTGTACATGGCGGCCAACACCGCTGAGCCCCAGCTTATCTAGGGCATTGTCACACCCGATTTTGAGAACAAAATCGAATGCATCGCATATGTGTGCCAGGATCAGTTCATCACACACATGCTGACGTCATCAGTGTACATATCACAAGACCATGTTCAAAACGTAAGGAAATTACATAACACAGTACACTCACGATAGTTCGACACAAATGTCTTACACGCACACCGATTAACTAAGCGGAACAGCTTCAGGACTCCATCCACAGGCTATCAACTGGTTGACGCGCCTAGATCTCGTCGTAGTCGCTGTAGTACTCCACTTCAGGGTTGACTTCTGATCAGCAGGTATTTAGCAAGGATGAGTACACTTATGGTTGGTACTCAGCTAGTGGGGGAATATGCAAGGCCATCAAAGGGGTTCAGGCTCAAGCGGTTAGCACTTTTAGTTGGTCAAGTTTTATTAGCAAGCACCTATTTACTAGATATAAGTGATATACCAACCCAAATTAAGTATAAAGTATACCAAAAGTATCCATCCAAGACCCAGAACCACAGATTAGATCATGTTTGAGTTCAATTATCATGTGAGGGTCCAAGCCGCTCTTAACCGTGAGCACGGCTGATATATCAGTTTTACACTCTGCAGAGGTTGTACACTTTACCCACAGCTAGTGTTCCCTTGTTCGCCCGAGTTTGCAAAGCCCTTAAACACTTCCTTTGGTGAGTGGCGAGGGTTCACTACGAAGCCTTTACAAAGACCTAGGCATTAACTAGTGGCCCGCTAGAGTTTCAGCAACGGTGAGGTCCATAACCCTCCCTAGAGAGGACGTATCTTAGCAAAGAATACTCCTACAAGAGGACCGAGCTATGACCCCTTCACCGGCCCCCTCCTTGCCCTTCTGGTAAGACCAACTAGTCAACCCCGAGTCTAATTAATCAGCTAAGCCAGAGCCATATTAGACTGTGGTTGCACTGTTTTCTTGGGTGGTTCTCCATGTTCCAATTAACCATGATGATCTTATAGTTAAGCCAGAAAGTAACAACATAAATGAAATCATGATTAATTGAGTAACCAAGTAACAGAACCAACCCAAGTGTAAGCAAACTAAGCATTGATCTATCCAAAAAGTAGCCAAGTGGTTCAAGGTTCAAGGTAAAAAGATTCTAGTCATGTCCTAAATAGGATTTCCATCAAAATTAATGCATTGCAGTAAAGTAAAAGTGTAATTAATGAATGTAAATAGGACAAAAGAGTAATCATGAAGAGGGAGGCCACTTGCCTTCCTCAAACTGTTGCGGGTCCTCTTCAAAGTGTTGCTCTTCCCTTCTTCGAATGGCAAGCTCTCTAACGATCAAACAAAGTAACACAACAACATAAATGAAAACAGTACACCAAACAGTACTAAAAGTACAGAACAAGCATTCTAAACTAAAGAGCATGCAGAGACGAACGCGTGGACACTAAAATCGCCTAAATCGGATTTAAAACGACAAAGTTACACTAGATACAAGGTTACAGGGGCCTATATGCAATAACAACTAAGTTTGCGCACTGTTTTGAAAGAAACCGAGGGCATAAACAGAATTATCTATACAAATACAGGGGCTAAAATGTGAAAAGGTCAGGGTGGACGGCGGGTTAGAATATTTGAGAACTCAGGGGCCTAAACAGAAGTTGTAAGGGTATATGTATAAATATTTTCTACTGATGATGGACTGCGGGTTGATTTCAAGAAAACACAGGGGCTCTTAATGAAAAACGACAGGGGCGGCCGGTCATGACCGAGTTGACCGGTATCCACGAGTGGATCTGGGCCGTTGATCACAAAATGAACGGTGCACAACAGAGGGGAGCGCCGGCGACGGCTGTGCACGGCGGCGCCGCCGCGACCGCGGCGGTTTCTCGCCGGAGTTGAGGCTAACAGGCGCTACGGAGCACTAGGAGATGAATAAATGGCACGGGGATGACGAGGGGGACATGGCGAGCTCACCTAGGGAGTTTTCGGCGGCGGAGACGGACCGGAGATGGGTCGGCGGTGGAAGAGAAGCGGCGCCGGCGGTCTGCACATGTCCGGCGAGCCATTAGAGCTCGGATACGGTGAAATGCAGAGAACAAATGGCGCTGGGAGCTTGGTTGGACCTCGGCAAACTCACCAGACGGGTTTTTGGCGTGGATTGATGGACGGAACGGGTTCGTCGGCGTAAGGAGGCGGCGGCGAGCTTCGGTGGACGGCGAAGGGGGTGTTCCGGCGTCGGTTGCGGCTCCTGGACGTCGGGACAGTGCTGCGCGCGGGTGTGGTCGTGTGATCAATGCGAGAGCCGAGAGAGGGAATGGGCGCCGGGTTTTTGTAGAGGGCCGAGGGGGGAAGATCGGGCGCGGCGGCGGTTGTCGAAGAGGGCCGGCGCGGGAAAAGGAAAGGGGCGCGGGCACGGTCCGCTGTTTGACCGGGAGAGCGGGCGCGGAGTCGTGAGCGAAGACGTGCGCGAGTGGAGCGGGGCCGGTCGTGGGCGCGGCTGAGCGCGGGGGAGGGCGGCGGCGGTTTCGTGAGCGGGAGGAGCGGCGTCGGGAGGTTGGGGACGAGGCCGACAGGTGGGGCCCGTCAGTCAGGGAGAGAGGAAGAGGGAGCCGGCGTGCGGGGGAGCAGCTGGGCCGGCGAGTTGGGCCTTGGGTTTGGGCCGACGGTGGAAAAGGAAGAAAAGAGAGGAAGATAAAGAAACGGGCCGGGCCAAAAGAGAAATAGAAAAGAGAGGGAAAAGAATGGAGTTTGAACTTTTGTTTGAGTTTGAATTTGTAGGGAATTTGAGATATGAAAAGGAATTGGAGTAGATTTTTGGAGAACTCACAATCAAACAAAACAATGCAATGACATGCAATGCAACACTCACTTATTGAATTAGTCTAATTAATTCTTATTCAAGTATTTAGGGCCACATTTAAATAAAGAAAATTAGTTTAAACCTAAATTAAATCTAAACTAATCAAATCTTGCTAAATTTTATTACATGATGGAATTTGGGTGTTACAAAACCTACCCCCCTTAAAGAGAATCTCGTCCTCGAGATTCGGATAGATCTGGGTAAAACTGTGGGAAGTCTGCCATGAGCTCATCTTCTCTTTCCCATGTAGCTTCATCCTCCGAGTGATGACTCCACTGCACTTTGCACATTTTGATGACTTTATTCCTCGTAGCTCTTTCGGATGTTTTCAATATCTTGACCGGGTGCTCTGAATAGGTCAGGTCATCTTGCACATTCAGCTCTTCTAGTGGCAATTGCTCTTCAGGCACTCTCAAGCACTTTTTCAACTGAGAAACATGGAACACATCGTGAACATCCGATAGTCGCTCGGGTAACTCCAGCTGATATGCCACTTCACCTTTCCTTTTCCAAGACTTGAAAAGGACCGATAAAGCGAGGTGACAACTTTCCTTTGACCTTAAATCTGCGTAGCCCTCTGATAGGTGACACTTTGAGATACACATAATCTCCTACTTCAAAGGTCAATTCCCTTCTCCGGGTATCAGCATAACTCTTCTGTCGGGACTGAGCGGTCCTGAGGTTATCCCGGATTATCTGGACTTGTCTCTCAGCTTCTTTCAGAATCTCTGGCCCAAAGACTTGGTTCTCGCCTGTCTGACTCCAGTACAAGGGTGTTCTACACCTCCTACCATACAGAGCTTTGAATGGAGCCATCTTAAGACTAGCTTGATAGCTGTTGTTATAAGAGAATTCCGCGTATGGCAAACTCTTATCCCAACTGCCTCCATGCTTAAGAGCACAAGCTCGTAGCATATCCTCCAGGATTTGGTTTGTTCTTTCAGTCTGACCATCTGTCTGCGGATGATACGCTGAACTGAAGTTAAGCTTGGTGTCCATTGACTCATGCAGTTTCTGCCAGAAACGAGAAGTGAACTGAGTACCACGATCAGACACTATCTTCCTTGGCACACCGTGAAAACACACAATTCGAGACATGTACAGTTCTGCTAACTTGGCTCCCGAATATGTGGTTTTGACTGGAATGAAGTGAGCAACTTTGGTCAATCTATCCACAATAACCCATATAGAGTCATAACCATCCCGAGTGCGAGGCAAACCCACTATAAAGTCCATGCCAATTTCTTCCCATTTCCACTCGGGTATCTTCAGTGGCTGTAACAGACCTGCTGGCCTTTGGTGTTCTGCTTTCACTCTCTGACAGACATCACACAAAGCCACATGAGTTGCTACGTCTCTCTTAAGACCATACCACCAATATTTCTCCTTCAAATCTTGGTACATCTTAGTACTACCAGGGTGAATAGAATAGACAGTATCATGGGCTTCTTTTAGAATTACCTCACGAAGACGGTCATTGTCAGGTACACATATTCTTTTTCTGAACCAAACTGTCCCTTGATCATCTTCAGTGAAATCTGTCGTTTTTCCCAAACCAATCAAGTTCTTGATCTCCTTGATCTTAGCATCTGTCAACTGACCTTGCCTGATTTCCTGCTCAAGAGTGGGTTCAATCTCCATAGTCACAGCTTCTGAGTTATATAGAATTCCGAGATTGAGTCGTTCCATTTCCCAACATAATTCTTGAGGCATCAATCATCCTAAGGCCATGTTAACCTGACTCTTACGACTCAAAGCATCTGCTACGACATTTGCCTTTCCTGGGTGATACTGAATATCCAGGTCATAGTCCTTTATCAACTCTAACCATCTACGCTGTCTGAGACTGAGATCTCTCTGAGTGAAAATGTACTTCAGGCTTTTATGATCTGTGAATATCTGACACTTATTCCCAATCATATAGTGTCTCCAGATCTTCAGTGCATGCACAATAGCGGCTAACTCTAAGTCATGAGTTGGATAGTTCTGCTCATGTTTCCTCAACTGTCGAGAGGCATAAGCCACCACTCTTCCTTCTTGCATCAGCACACAACCAAGACCAAGACGGGAAGCGTCACAGTAAACATCGAACCCTTTATGTATATCTGGCATTATCAACACTGGGGCTGTGGTTAATCTCTTCTTCAATTCCTCAAAGCAATCCTGACAAGCTTCATCCCATTTGAACGCTCGTTCCTTTTCCAACAAGGAAGTAAGCGGTTTCACGATCTTAGAGAATCCTTCAATGAATCTGCGGTAGTATCCCGCTAATCCAAGGAAACTCCTGNGGTCATAGTCCTTTATCAACTCTAACCATCTACGCTGTCTGAGATTGAGATCTCTCTGAGTGAAAATGTACTTCAGGCTTTTATGATCTGTGAATATCTGACACTTATTCCCAATCATATAGTGTCTCCAGATCTTCAGTGCATGCACAATAGCGGCTAACTCTAAGTCATGAGTTGGATAGTTCTGCTCATGTTTCCTCAACTGTCGAGAGGCATAAGCCACCACTCTTCCTTCTTGCATCAGCACACAACCAAGACCAAGACGGGAAGCGTCACAGTAAACATCGAACCCTTTATGTATATCTGGCATTATCAACACTGGGGCTGTGGTTAATCTCTTCTTCAATTCCTCAAAGCAATCCTGACAAGCTTCATCCCATTTGAACGCTCGTTCCTTTTCCAACAAGGAAGTAAGCGGTTTCACGATCTTAGAGAATCCTTCAATGAATCTGCGGTAGTATCCCGCTAATCCAAGGAAACTCCTGATTTCAGACACATTCTGAGGTGGTTTCCAATTCAACACATCTTGAACCTTGCTGGGATCAACTGCTACACCTCCGTCGGTGATGACATGTCCGAGGAAAGCAACTTCCTTCAACCAGAATTCACACTTGCTGAGCTTAGCATACAACTGATTCTCCCGAAGCTTCTGCAGTACTAACCTGAGATGTTCCTCATGTTCTTCCTCATTTCGAGAGAACACCAAGATGTCATCGATGAATACCACTACGAACTTGTCAAGATAATCCATGAACACCTTGTTCATCAAGTACATGAAGTATGCTGGGGCATTGGTCAATCCAAAGGACATCACTGTATACTCAAACAACCCATATCTGGAGGTGAATGCTGTCTTGGGAATGTCTTCAGGTCGAATCCTCAACTGGTGATATCCTGATCGCAGATCGATCTTGGAAAACACTTTAGCACCTCTCATCTGATCGAACAGATCTTCAATTCTGGGCAGGAGATACTTATTCTTGATGGTAGCATCATTGAGAGCTCTATAATCAACACACATTCTTCTAGTGCCATCCTTCTTATCAACGAAGATGACAGGGCTCCCCAAGGTGATGAGCTAGGACGGATATATCCTTTTCCTAATAGCTCTTCTATTTGTTTCTTTAATTCACATAGATCCTTAACATCTAACCTATAAGGTCTTTTGAATATAGGTGCTGTGCGGTCGGGTGGCATACCTGATAAGTCCTCCGGAAAGACATCGGTGTACTCATTCACAACTCTGATCTCCTCCAAAGGTGTTCCCTTGACTTGGTTCACGGTTGCCACATCCTTGGATGACATGTTTGCCACGAACTCAACTTGATCTCCGTTGGGACTGGTCAAGAGCACTGATTTCTTGGCACATTGAATAACTCCTTTGCATCTGGCTAACCAATCCATCCCGAGAATCACATCGATTCCACTAGACTTTAACACTATCAGTTTTGCTGGGAAATCTACACCCATGATTTTCAGACTCACCCACGGGCATATGTGAGTAGCCTTCATCTCATTGCCCGGGGAACTAACTAATAGTGTTTTCTTCATAAGGCTCATAGGTATATTATGCTTTTCCACAAATTGCTCAGTAATGAAAGAATGTGAAGCTCCAGAATCAAACAAAACTGATGCAGGTTCAGAGTTGACGAGAAACGTACCGAGCACAACATCTTGAGCATCCTGGGCTGACTCAGCGGTGACGTGGTTCACCCGACCACGCATGGAGTTCTGCTGGCCCTTGTTGCCCTGGGGTTGCTGATTCCCATTGCGAGCTTGTGGAGCTTGTGGACCATTGGGCCTCTGACCCTGGGGGTTCTGCATGTTGCGCTTGGGGCAGTTATTGGCATAGTGCCCCACATCTCCACACTTGAAGCAGCCGTTGGGTGGGCGCGGAGCAGCATTATTGTTGTTGTTGTTGTTTCCGCTGTTACTGCCATTGCGCATTTGAGCGCCTGGGGGACCACCAGACCTGATCTGCTGGAAGTTGGGGTTGTTGGGGACCTGCTGGTTGAAGCGCTGGGGCTGCTGGGGTCCACGATACGGCTGGTTCTGGAAACTTCCGCCTTGTCCTCCAGAGCGGAACTGAGATCCCGGCTGAGAGTTGAAGCGCGGGCGGCTGTTGCTGGACTGTCCCTGAGCCTGGGACTTCCTCTTGAGCTCACCGAGCTCCTTGCGAGTGCCCTCCAGACCAATAGCCTTGTTCAAGAGCTTCTGGAAGGACGGGAAGGTGTGGCTCTGAAGCTGGTACTTGAGTGGGCCGATCAGACCGTCCAGGAAGCGGTCCTGCTTCTTCTCGTCGTCATCCACCTCATTGGGCGCGTAACGGGACATCTGGATGAACCTGTCCCGGTACTCGCTCACAGACATCTGGCCTTGCTTCAGCGCCAGGAACTCGTTCTTCTTAAGCTTCATCACACCAGCAGGGATGTGGTGTGTACGGAAACCCTCCTGCCTGGAATTCTGCCCAAGTGATGGTGTCGGGGTGAGCATGGGCAGCAGTGTAGGAATCCCACCAGTCAGATGCGGATCCCTCCAAGCGTCCGGCAGCGTACAGGACCCTCTCACGGTCAGTACACTGCGTAATGTCCAACTTCTTGCCAATGATCTTCAGCCAATCATCGGCATCCAGGGGGTCTGCTGAGTGGGTGTAAGTTGGCGGGTGGTGACTCATGAATTCCCGGTGCCTGTCCCGGGCCTGTGGAGCCATCTGAGGAGCATGCTGGTTCTGCTGTGCTTGCATGTTGTGCACAGTGTTAGTCAGGTCCTGCAGCAACTGCATCTGGGCTGCCAAGAACTGCTCCATTGCTGGGTTTGGGGGTGGAGGTGGTGCCTGATTCTGCTGGTTGGCAACGTGAGCATGTCAGACACTGGGGATGTCCTGACCTCCGTCTCTCCTGGTATTTACCATCTGATTGTTAGAAGAATATTTTAGATAAGGCAGATATGCAGATAAGAAAGAATGAAAAGAACAGAGCCAGAAAAGATATGAAAGAAGGTAAACAGAGCCAAGAAGGAACTAAAACTGACTTTAACTTAATAATTTAAAATGCATTTGTGGCCATCACTCCACAAAGCACAGCATTCAGTACAAGAACTCCAACTCAAACATGGTTCAAACAAACAAAGAAAGATACACATCGTACGTCCTCGCAGGAACGGATCTAACGCGACAACTACTCCTGGCGATCCTCAGCTCCTACAACACCGGTGACATAGCCTGGCTCTCCGGGGCGAAGCCTCTTGCGCGGGGGTGAAGCGGTGGGGCAGTCCGACTTCGCTGACACCACAGGTGGCGCTTGGCCCGCCAGCTGTGCCTCCAAATGCTTGATCCTGACCATGGCGCTGAACAGCCTCTGGGTAGTGTCCACCAAGTCAGTCGCCATGCGCTCCGTCTCCGTGTTGAGTCCACCAGCAACACGGGCGATGTTGGTGAAGCGGGGCTCCACTCGACCTCCAAGTGGCACATAGGTGACCTCCGTGCCGCTAGCACGCCTGGGAACGTGGCGGAACTCCGTGACACAGAGCTCTCCACGGTGTGTGTGGCACAGGGACCACAGCGCTCTCCTGGCGGCGCAGCCGACAGAAGCCTCGGAGGTGGAGCAGGGTATGTCGGAGTCGTGGATCTTCACCGTCTTGTACAATCCGGGGGTCGAGGTCTCCTCCCGGATGTGGACCCGGGTGACGAAGAAGTTCGGAATCCCGATGTTGGTGATCCGCTGCGTCTCGTAGAGTGGCTTGACGTTGTTCCCCAACTCAAGCAGTACCTCCACCAGCATCTTGGGGAAGACGCCAGGCTCCTCGACGGAAGTCTCGAACCCATAGGTTGCTCTCACAACCTCAGGCTCTCGAACAGGCACCTCATTCTAGCCAACACCAGAAGCGTCGTCCTGCGGTGCGTCGTCGACGGGAGCGTCGTTCTGCTGTCCCCCAACAGCAGGTGCTGGCACGTCCTGGGGAGCAGCAGGTGCAGGGACCTCCACGGCAGCAGGGGCAAGAACCTCCACAGCAACAGGTGCAGGGACCTCCACAGCAACAGGGGCAAGGACCTCCACAGCAACAGGTGGTGACAACGGTGGAGTGTCGGCAGAAGGGTCCACCGAGACGAAGTAACCTCCACCCTCGTCCTCGATGAAGTAGTGGGTGATCTCGGGGTCTTCCTCCTCCACACGTGCCGTCGCTGGAAGCCTGGGGGCTGGGCGCGAAGGAGCGATACGCCTCCTGCCTCCAGTGCTCTTACGAGCGGTCTGCCTCGGCCTGACCATCTGTAACAGAACAAGGACAGAACTAAGTACGAGATCAAATAGATAAGACAAGTCAAGAGTAAGTTTTTATGTAAATAACATTTTCCCTAAGAGCAGAAATGCTGACTAAGACTGAAAAAGTCCTCAACTGCGACCATTTCTAACTAGGCTAGCGTCCTACAGTCAACATAGCTCTGATACCACTTCTGTCACATCCGATTTTGAGAACAAAATCGAATGCATCGCATATGTGTGCCAGGATCAGTTCATCACACACATGCTGACGTCATCAGTGTACATATCACAAGACCATGTTCAAAACGTAAGGAAATTACATAACACAGTACACTCACGATAGTTCGACACAAATGTCTTACACGCACACCGATTAACTAAGCGGAACAGCTTCAGGACTCCATCCACAGGCTATCAACTGGTTGACGCGCCTAGATCTCGTCGTAGTCGCTGTAGTACTCCACTTCAGGGTTGACTTCTGATCAGCAGGTATTTAGCAAGGATGAGTACACTTATGGTTGGTACTCAGCTAGTGGGGGAATATGCAAGGCCATCAAAAAGGGTTCAGGCTCAAGCGGTTAGCACTTTTAGTTGGTCAAGTTTTATTAGCAAGCACCTATTTACTAGATATAAGTGTATACCAACCCAAATTAAGTATAAAGTATACCAAAAGTATCCATCCAAGACCCAGAACCACAGATTAGATCATGTTTGAGTTCAATTATCATGTGAGGGTCCAAGCCGCTCTTAACCGTGAGCACGGCTGATATATCAGTTTTACACTTTGCAGAGGTTGTACACTTTACCCACAGCTAGTGTTCCCTTGTTAGCCCGGGTTTGCAAAGCCCTTAAACACTTCCTTTGGTGAGTGGCGAGGGTTCACTACGAAGCCTTTACAAAGACCTAGGCATTAACTAGTGGCCCGCTAGAGTTTCAGCAATGGTGAGGTCCATAACCCTCCCTAGAGAGGACGTATCTTAGCAAAGAATACTCCTACAAGAGGACCGAGCTATGACCCCTTCACCGGCCCCCTCCTTGCCCTTCCGGTAAGACCAACTAGTCAACCCCGAGTCTAATTAATCAGCTAAGCCAGAGCCATATTAGACTGTGGTTGCACTGTTTTCTTGGGTGGTTCTCCATGTTCCAATTAACCATGATGATCTTAAAGTTAAGCCAGAAAGTAACAACATAAATGAAATCATGATTAATTGAGTAACCAAGTAACAGACACAACCCAAGTGTAAGCAAACTACGCATTGATCTATCCAAAAAGTAGCCAAGTGGTTCAAGGTTCAAGGTAAAAAGATTCTAGTCATGTCCTAAATAGGATTCCCATCAAAATTAATGCATTGCAGTAAAGTAAAAGTGTAATTAATGAATGTAAATAGGACAAAAGAGTAATCATGAAGAGGGAGGCCACTTGCCTTCCTCAAACTGTTGCGGGTCCTCTTCAAAGTGTTGCTGCTCTTCCCCTTCTTCGAATGGCACGCTCTCTAACGATCAAACAAAGTAACACAACAACATAAATGAAAACAGTACACCAAACAGTACTAAAAGTACAGAACAAGCATTCTAAACTAAAGAGCATGCACAGACGAACGCGTGGACACTAAAATCGCCTAAACCGGATTTAAAACGACAAAGTTACACTAGATACAAGGTTACAGGGGCCTATATGCAATAACAACTAAGTTTGCGCACTGTTTTGAAAGAAACCAAGGGCATAAACAGAATTATCTATACAAATACAGGGGCTAAAATGTGAAAAGGTCAGGGTGGACGGCGGGTTAGAATATTTGAGAACTTAGGGGCCTAAACAGAAGTTGTAAGGGTATATGTATAAATATTTTCTACTGATGATGGACTGCGGGTTGATTTTAAGAAAACACAGGGGCTCTTAATGAAAAACGACAGGGGCGGCCGGTCATGATCGAGTTGACCGGTATCCACGAGTGGATCTGGGCCGTTGATCACAAAATGAACGGTGCACAACAGAGGGGAGCGCCGGCGACGGCTGTGCACGGCGGCGCCGCCGCGACCGCGGCGGTTTCTCGCCGGAGTTGAGGCTAACAGGCGCTACGGAGCACTAGGAGATGAATAAATGGCACGGGGATGACGAGGGGGACATGGCGAGCTCACCTAGGGAGTTTTCGGCGGCGGAGATGGACCGGAGATGGATCGGCGGTGGAAGAGAAGCGGCGCCGGCGGTCTGCACATGTCCGGCGAGCCATTAGAGCTCGGATACGGTGAAATGCAGAGAACAAATGGCGCTGGGAGCTTGGTTGGACCTCGGCAAACTCACCAGACGGGTTTTTGGCGTGGATTGATGGACGGAACGGGTTCGTCGGCGTAAGGAGGCGGCGGCGAGCTTCGGTGGACGGCGAAGGGGGTGTTCCGGCGTCGGTTGCGGCTCCTGGACGTCGGGACAGTGCTGCGCGCGGGTGTGGTCGTGTGATCAATGCGAGAGCCGAGAGAGGGAATCGGGCGCCGGGTTGTCGAAGAGGGCCGGCGCGGGAAAAGGAAAGGGGCGCGGGCACGGTCCGCTGTTTGACCGGGAGAGCGGGCGCGGAGTCGTGAGCGAAGACGTGCGCGAGTGGAGCGGGGCCGGTCGTGGGCGCGGCTGAGCGCGGGGGAGGGCGGCGGCGGTTTCGTGAGCGGGAGGAGCGGCGTCGGGAGGTTGGGGACGAGGCCGACAGGTGGGGCCCGTCAGTCAGGGAGAGAGGAAGAGGGAGCCGGCGTGCGGGGGAGCAGCTGGGCCGGCGAGTTGGGCCTTGGGTTTGGGCCGACGGTGGAAAAGGAAGAAAAGAGAGGAAGATAAAGAAACGGGCCGGGCCAAAAGAGAAATAGAAAAGAGAGGGAAAAGAATGGAGTTTGAACTTTTGTTTGAGTTTGAATTTGTAGGGAATTTGAGATATGAAAAGGAATTGGAGTAGATTTTTGGAGAACTCACAATCAAACAAAACAATGCAATGACATGCAATGCAACACTCACTTATTGAATTAATCTAATTAATTCTTATTCAAGTATTTAGGGCCACATTTAAATAAAGAAAATTAGTTTAAACCTTGGGACATGAGTCCTCCTGAGAGCTGTAGAACATGACGCAGCCAAACAGCCAGATCAAGTATGCCTCCAAGTGACGCTGGACGGCCACGTCGTCTGCGTCTGCCGTCATGTACTCGGCCTGCAATAAGTGACTCAATAAGTTAGGCATTGCAATTAATCAAAGGAGAAACATGTAACGAAGTTTCTAGGTACTTACGCTGAACTGAAGCAACCACCTCTTGGTGGGTCCATGTGTGCTGGTGAACTCATTGTATCCCACCGCACGCTCGTTACGCTGAACGTGCGCAAACCTGTCCAGGAGGTCCCGTCGCCAAGTGGGCGGAGCGTCAACCGCCCCCATTGCGTCGCCTGCTATCGGCAGGCCAAGTAGGAAGTAGACGTCCTGCGGAGTGGGCGCCATCTCCCCCACGGTCAGGTGGAAGGTGTGCATCTCTGGCCGCCACCTGTCAAGGAGAGCCGCCAGCAACGAGTAGTCGAACTGGAACCGGGTCATGCGCTCCGCTAGTGCAAGCTGCGACCGGTCCAAGTCGCCCTCGACCAAACGCGTGAGAGGCAAAAGCCCTGCTGTGTGTAACCTGCACCGCAAATTAGCGCTTTGATTAAATATAAATTTTGCAAAAAATGAAATATGTCAAAAATTTAAAGTAACAGCATACCTGGGAAGAAAGAGCGGGTGTAGAGGCATGTAGTTCATGCCGACACGAGACCGAAAGGTGCCGCCTGTTGACGGTCCTTATAACATAAAATTCGACCGTCATTAGGCTCAGAAACCAATAAAGATCAAGGCATAACTTAGACATTAGTATTCAAATAATAGTATACCATGCATATCTGGAATATATTTGAGTACAGGGACTACGGTGCAAAAGATGGGCAAAACTGGGCACAGGCCCAGGTCGGCCGACGTGGCTAGGTCGGGCGACCTGGCCTGAGCCCCGATCAAGTCCATTTCTCACACAGGTCAAAAGCACACTGAGGAAGGATCTTGAACGTTGATTCATGGTCGGTGGAAGTTAAGGATGAAGGATGAGCCACATGTCCATCACATGGATTGAAGGGCCCACAACCAGAGATAAATGTACCCAAACCGACAGAACCCAACTGGAACCGGCCTTAGGACCCACCTGTAAGCCTCCCAGAGGAAGGTGGGCCCGAATGGTGGTTATGGGGGATCGGCCGACCCAGCCAGGTCGGCCGATCCCGGCGTGCGTCCGACTCGGCCCTCCTTTGACCTACAACTGTAAACCGCCATGGAGAGTACATCTGAGCCGTGAAGCGCTGAAGACGGTGGATCCAAGGGTCGGCCGACCTGGGTGATTCGGCCGACCTAGGCCCACCTCCCAACGGCCTCAACCGCCTCTGGCTGGCTCTAACCGCCCTTGTGATGCTATAAATACCTGCAAAGGGCGCCGTACTCAACACACACCAGAAGAAGAGCTCTCCTTTGCTACAAGCTTAGTCTTAGCCTTAGTAGTGATAGTCATAGTGTTAGATCTTCTGAAGGGCTTTCGGAGGAGTCTTGGTAAGTTCTAGAGTTCAGTTCTTGTATTCTCTTACTTACTTTTAATACTCTGAGCTTAATGGAAATACCTTCATACTTATGCTGTATGCTTCAGTTATACCTTATCTACTTAGTATATACTACTTATGTCTTACACCTCAATCAAGTGAATGTATGCTATGGCATTGGCTCAATGTTCCTTTTGGTTGCTCTATTTATTAACATGATAGATAGAGTTGTATCCCGTATTGCAAATATGGTGTTTGGGATATGGTATACTATTGAGGGTGCTGCTGCCCCACGGATTAGTAGCGGTAGGCGGCAGGTGGTGACAGCCCTGTCCGTCCTTTGTAATCCTCCACGTACGGGAGTGGGTATTAGGCCTTTATGATAAGACGTCCTACTGTCGTCCCTTGATGAGGGAACCACTGGATACCTCGATGTGTCCTCTTGCATACGATCATTGAATGAGCTTGTATAGGGTATTGTAGTATATCCAAGTTCCATAAGTATGATGCTAATGAACCCTTGTTAATCTTCACTAGTGTGCTATACTAACTAAGACTAATATAATGATGAGCAATGAACTTCTGTGTGTCAACCCAATCATTCACTTCTATATCTTTTACCCCTGTTTAGATTATGGTACATTAATACTGTTGTACGTAAGAGCATTGGATGGCACATCTCTCTTTTAACTAAATGCTTTCCCTGCGGATAAACAAATAACGATACTCTGGAATACTCCCGGGTGAAATGCTACAACGTACTTCTGTGCGCTTGCAGAATATCTGTAACATCTAGATTTACGATGAAGTATCTCTAGTACCATTACTACTCTAAGTAGTGATGCTAAGAAATACCAACAAGCAATTTTGGCGCCGTTGCCGGGGAAAGCAAGTGGTTAAAGAGATTTGAACATCCATGCATTTCGTGCAACAAAATTAAGTGCCAGTAATCAAGCAGGTTTACCCTTTTCGCTCTGTTTCTCTGTGATGCCAAACGGGGTAGTGCATGACTGGTTTCCAACTACCATCCAACTACGTCGAAAACCCAAATACCATAGGAAGGAGGGTACGCTCTCGTGTCGTAATCCCTCAGGTGTTCTTGTCGGAAACCGAACCAGTCATCGGAGAATCCTCCAACCAAGGAGAACAACCCGTTCCCGTAGCACCTCAACCGGAAGAAGCCATGGCCGACAGAACTATTCGTGACTACTCCGCTCCGTCCGCTGCCCAGATCCCTACGGGTTCAGCAGTGGAAGTGGGGGATCATGCTTTTGAGCTAAAGGCTCCGCTTATCAACATGGTGCAGCTAGCCCCTTCTGTGGGAAAGCCAATGAGGACGCCAGTGCTCACCTGCAGCACTTCCTGGAGGTGTGCAGTACCATCACCATCCGAGGGGTGGATTAAGAGGCCATCAGGCTCCGTCTATTCCCGTTCTCGCTGCTGGGTAGAGCCAAACAATGGTTCTACTCCAACCGTGAGGCGGTGAATACATGGACCAAGTGCTCCAATGCCTTCTTGGCGAAGTTCTTCCCCATTGGGAAAACCAATGCCCTGCGGGGAAGAATTTCCAGCTTTCAGCAAGAGTCCGGGGAGACAGTCCCGGAAGCGTGGGATCGCTTTCAAGATTACATTCTGGCGTGCTCCCACCATGGCATGCAAGAGTGGCTCCTGCTTCAGAACTTCTACCATGGGCTATCCCAAACTGCCCGTGAACACATGGATGCTGCTACTGGAGGGGCATTCCTCGACTTGACTGTGAACGCCAAGCTTCTCATTGAGAAGATGGTGTCAAACCAATCCTGGAATGACGACCGTCTTCAGGGACGCAAACGCGGTATGCACACCGTAAAGGAGGTGGACATGCTGGCCGCCAAGATGGATCTTATTATGAAGCGCCTTGATGACCGCACCAAGGATGGAGGCGCCGACAACGAAGGGCCACTGGACTCACACATGACGTGTGAAGTCTGTGGAGAAACTGGCCACTCGGGGAACAACTGCCCCGAGACACGAGAGGAGGTATAGTTCGTGAAAGGCAACAACGGGTACCGGCCTCAAGGGAACTGGAATCAGCAACGCCCATTTTACCAGGGAGGTAACAATAATAACTCTTTCTCCAATCAGCCTTCCCTTAAAGATCTTGTCCTTGGTCAGGCCAAGATTAATGAGTCTATCTCCAAGAGGCTTGCTGTTAATGATAAGGCTCTGGAGGGCATAAACTCTAAAATAGAAAGTTTGTCCTCCACCTTCCAAAGCCAGCTGAGTTTTAATAAGATGTTAGAAACCCAATTAGCACAGTTAGCTGCCGCTGTTCCGTCTGGTGATAAAGGGCGAATTCCCAGACAGCCGGATTCGTCATTTGAAAATGTTAAGGCTGTGTCCACGAGGAGCGGAAAGGCTACTCGGGACCCGGTTCCTCCTAACCATGCAGGGAAAATAGCAGCACCAAGAAAGGAGATCCCTATTGTGGAAGAAGAACCAGAAGCCGAACTAGCACCAGCTGGACAGACCGCGCCGCATGAGTTTTACGACTCCAACGTCTTGCCATTCCCGCAGCGTCAAAAGAAACCATCCGCGGACGAACAATTCGCCAGGTTCGTAGAAGTCATACAGAAATTGAATATACATGTGCCTTTGCTGGATGCTATGCAGGTACCGACCTATGCAAAGTACTTGAGGGACATTCTCAACAACAAACGTCCACTCCCAAGTACCGAGGTCGTAAAGCTGACTGAGGAGTGCAGTGCAGCGATCCTAAATAAAGTCTCGGAGAAGAAGAAGGATCCAAGATGTCCCACCATCACATGTACAATCGGGACACAACACTTTGAGCATGCGCTCTGTGATCTAGGAGCAAGTGTCAGCATAATGCCAAAGGTAGTTTTTGACTGCCTCAACTATACTACCTTGTCTCCTACTCCCATGAGGCTGCAGTTGGCCGATTCCACGGTTCGCTACCCGGAGGGGATAGCCGAGGACATTCCGGTGCGCATCCGGGATTGCTTCGTTCCTGTCGATTTCGTGGTACTGGACATGGACATGAGCAACGATTCATCGCTCATCCTTGGGCGACCCTTCTTGAGCACGGCAGACGCTCACATTAATGTGGGTGCTGGAGAGATCCAGCTCAACATTAATGGAAGGAAGGAGAAGTTTGAGTTCAGGCCAAAGGTGGAGCAATGCTCCATGATCAAGATCAAGTACGGGAGAAACAGTCAGAACGTCAAAGAGGTGGAAGTGACACCTCCAGAGAAAGACAGCCTAATTAAGTTCATGGAGAAGTTCTGGGAGAAGGATTTCCCCATCCGGTATTATGCAAAGCACAACAAGAAGTCTACACGAGGTGCAAAAGCACAGACGAAGAAAACACCGGAACAGACTGTCGACCACCAGAAAAAGGGAAAACAGGTATGGCGGGTTAAATCATCTGTATCCTCATCTCCAGGATCAGATGCTGCTTCGTCAAGTTGAATTCTATAAAGGAGATGTCTTCGCTCGACGACGTAAAACACGAGTCCTGCGCCGACAGGTACATCGGTGTTAACAAGCTAGCTTGGGGGAGAACCCTCCACTAGGTAAGTTCAGGTAAGTATTATTGAATAAAGTTTTTTCGTTCAAATAAAGTTAGTAAATGAGAGCCATCTATAATAATCCCATAAATGTTTTAAGTCTATGCTTAAATCTTTTCCTTTGGATATGATGAAAAGTTGTTCTTATTTCTCTCTTGTACCTATGTTTCAACCTGTTATTCTCTTAAGTTTTGAGTTTGCTGGTCGAGCATGATCTTTTCTGTTATCCTGTCTGTCTGTGGGTAGCATAAGCATGCTCTGGTCTAGGTTGTTGTTAGCTAAGAAATGATAAGATCTGAGTGCCCTAAGATCTTACTAAGCTGGACTTGATAACCGGAGTTTTCTCTTCTAAAATAAAACAAAGAGTTCCTTATGGTGATTAAATTCCCTACCAAAGCTCATAATGTTTTGAACCCCTACATAAGCAACTTGTTTTGCCATGAGTTTTGTCAAGGTCACTGTGATTCTTAAAGATTTACTTCATGCTTTTAAAACCAAGGTCACGTACACGCCACCATATACATGTTATGCTTCTACTCTGGAAGTGAACATGGCACCCATCCATCAACCAAAAAAAAGCTCTACATAAAGTATGGTAATCTTCCCTAACTTTGTTGCAAAAAGAGACATGGCGCTGAAAAAAAAGAGAGAAGAAGAGAGAGAGCAAATAAAGGCTCTTAGTTCAAAAATAAAGCCATGTCTCTAAAAAGCAACTTTATAAAAAGGGAAGAGGGACCTGTAAAAAAAAGAGCTATCATCTTCTATGCCATACACACACGTGCATATCTTGGTTTGAGAGTATGACTTATTTCTCTTTGAATCCTGATTTTGACTTTACAATATGTGTATTGCAAGTATGCAATATAGCTCTCCTAGCACAAGCTCCATCTCAATGAGTGACATGAGAGTTGAGAGAGGAAATTGGTATGGAAATACACCATGAGTGACTTGAGAGAACCACCTAAGGAACTCCACTTTTTGAAAATCCCAAAACCTCCGGTTTGATTGTTAAGCAAGGTAGAAGGAAAGGTGCTTGGTCTAAGTCATTCTAGCCATCAACCGTCCAAGACAATGAGAAGCTACAAGCCCCATGAGAGGCCAAGGTAATAAGGGAAGTCTATTTTTCCAGCTTATTCAATCCTTGGTAGAATATCTTGCTGAACCACTGGTACTTTTGAGAAGTAATGGGGAAGCAACTCCTGATCCACTGAGCCTAAAAGTCCTAATCTTTGCTCGGGACGAGCAAGGGTTAAGCTTGAGGGAGTTGTTGACGGTCCTTATAACATAAAATTCGACCATCATTAGGCTCAGAAACCAATAAAGATCAAGACATAACTTAGACATTAGTATTCAAATAATAGTATACCATGCATATCTGGAATATATTTGAGTACAGGGACTACGGTGCAAAAGATGGGCAAAACTGGGCACAGGCCCAGGTCGGCCGACCTGGCTAGGTCAGGCGACCTGGCCTGAGCCCCGATCAAGCCCATTTCTCACACAGGTCAAAAGCACACTGAGGAAGGATCTTGAATGTTGATTCATGGTCGGTGGAAGTTAAGGATGAAGGATGAGTCACATGTCCATCACATGGATTGAAGGGCCCACAACCAGAGATAAATGTACCCAAACCGACAGAACTCAACTGGAACCGGCCTTGGGACCCACCTGTAAGCCTCCCAGAGGAAGGTGGGCCCGAATGGCGGTTATGGGGGGTCGGCCAACCCAGCCAGGTCGGCCGATCCCGGCGTGCGTCCGACTCGGCCCTCCTTTGACCCACAACTGTAAACCGCCATGGAGAATACATCTGAGCCGTGAAGCGCTGAAGTCGGTGGATCCAAGGGTCGGCCGACCTGGGTGATTTGGCCGACCTAGGCCCACCTCCCAACGGCCTCAACCACCTCTGGCTGACTCTAACTGCCCTTGTGATGCTATAAATACCTGCAAAGGGCGCCGTACTCAGCACACACCAGAAGAAGAGCTCTCCTTTGCTACAAGCTTAGTCTTAGCCTTAGTAGTGATAGTCATAGTGTTAGATCTTCTGAAGGGCTTTCGGAGGAGTCTTGGTAAGTTCTAGAGTTCAGTTCTTGTATTCTCTTACTTACTTGTAATACTCCAAGCTTAATGGAAATACCTTCATACTTATTGTTGACGCGGAAAATCGGCGGTCGTATCCTCAGCGAGCAACACAACAAGGCCAGGGAGATCTGCTTCACTCCGGTGCTGGTCCTGCACTTTGTCCAGGTTCGCGGCGTGCCAGTCAATTTGACCTAAAATTGACAAGGGAATAAACAGTTAAATTACTCTTTGATTGTGCTGGCTCTATTCCAGACGGCAAATGCACGTTGGATTTTAGCCAAGACCCAATCAGACTTGTATCGGCCGATGCCAATCGGACCTCAAAATCGGACTTCATAGAGGACATCAATCGGACCTTAGAATCGGACTAATCAGAATCGGACCTTGATTAAAGTAACAGATCAGCCTTTGAATAATAAAATAAAGCATAAAATATGGCCGATATGCAAGTAACGGATCAGCTATGCCTTTGAGCAAGATATTAAATAATCAAAGTGTGAGCCGATACGCCGTCCATCCTGCCTAGTTGCCGGTTTGATTCGTCTTATCGGACCATCTAACTAACCAATCGGACCAGAACTGTTTCGACACGGTTTCACAGACGGATACAGCGCACATACTCCAGCTATGATCAGACCAGATAGCTAAACAATCAAACTCAACTCACCAACCCAACAACTAAACAAGATGCTCGCACAGGTAATTAATCAGATTAAGCAAATAAACAATAAAACAGTAACAAGATCATTCCAATATTCAAAGCTGTCTTTGAATAGTCAAGAGAAATCTAGCTCCGACGCAGGGAATCTAAATCAACCTTGACGATCAAAGATCAATCTTTAGCATGTTGCGAGAATCTAGCTCCGACGCAGGGAATCTAAATCGAACCCAACATCCAAAGAACAACCAGATAAAGCTGTGAAGATGAATCGGACCTAGAACGATATTGTAAGACAAGTATTGCTCAAATCGGACTAAACCAATGCTCATAGCTGTTGAAGAATCAGATTAATTCACATGGCGCAGATCTAAATCAATCTAGCAACTCCAAACAACCGCATAAGCTGCCTTCTAATAAACAAGATGAATCTAGCTCCGACGCAGGGAATCTAGATCAAGCCCGAAAACTAAAAGAACAACTCGGTAAACGATTAACTACTGAATAATCAATAGAGATCTAGCTCCGACGTAGGGAATCTAGACCAATCTTAATTATCCAAAGATAAATCGGTTGAACAGCATAAACGAGAAAGGGCGATGCGCCTCAATTCAAAGTTTACACTAGTTCGATAAGTTGACAATCTTACTGGTAAGCCAGAGATCAGGAACTGATGCAGCCCGTCCACCAATGAGTTCGTCGATCTACTCTAACCTACTCCTAGGGTTTTGGCGTGAAGCCGGGTTGTATTGATTGTGAGAATAATTTTTTACAATGGACGAGGGTTTATATTTATACCCTTGTCATGAAGAGTCCTGATCGGACTTGACTAACTTGCAGATAAAGTAAACTAAATTTAACATAGAATGGGACTTTCAATACGCCTTCTGAAAAGGAAATAGTTCCCGCTCATGCTACGCTTCCTCTTTAGCCGATGCACATTTCTTCATTTATCATCAGATCGGACTTTCTTGCTTTATCGGATCCCTTTCCTGCATCGGCTTCCTTCTCCGGCACCATCTGTTTGACCATTCAACGGGCCCACTGCGCAGTACCAGCCTCACCATGTCACCATCTGACTCAGCATATCCGGTGCGAAAATCTGGTGTCAACATTTATGCTGTATGCTTCAGTTATACTTTATCTACTTAGTATATACTACTTATGTCTTACACCTCAATCAAGTGAATGTATGCTATGGCATTGGCTCAATGTTCCTTTTGGTTGCTCTATTTATTAACGTGATAGACAGAGTTGTATCCCGTATTGCAAATATGGTGTTTGGGATACGGTATACTATTGAGGGTATCGCTGCCCCACGGATTAGTAGAGGTAGGCGGCAGGTGGTGACAGCCCTGTCTGTCCTTTGTAATCCTCCACGTACGGGAGTGGGTATTAGGCCTTTATGATAAGACGTCCTACTGTCGTCCCTTGATGAGGGAACCACTGGATACCTCGATGTGTCCTCTTGCATACGATCATTGAATGAGCTTGTATAGGGTATTGTAGTTTATCCAAGTTCCATAAGTATGATGCTAATGAACCCTTGTTAATCTTCACTAGTGTACTATACTAACTAAGACTAATATAATGATGAGCAATGAACTTCTGTGTGTCAACCCAATCATTTACTTCTATATCTTTTACCCATGTTTAGATTATGGTACATTAATACTGTTGTACGTAAGAGCATTGGATGGCACATCTCTCTTTTAACTAAATGCTTTCCCTGCGGATAAACAAATAACGATACTCTGGAATACTCCCGGGTGAAATGCTACAACGTACTTCTGTGCGCTTGCAGAATATCTGTAACATCTAGATTTACGATGAAGTATCTCTAGTACCATTACTACTCTAAGTAGTGATGCTAAGAAATACCAACACCGCCGACGTCGATCGCCAGCACGACAGAGAAGTATGAACAGTGCTGCACGTCTAGTCGCCTGTCGAGCAACTCTGGAGTCACGTACGCTGCTGCAGAAGGCTCCCCCATAGCTGCAGGGAATTTTGTGCAAAAAAGTCAGTAACACATAAAAAGGGTAAACATAGACACAAAAAATAAAAGTAAAATTATACAACATAACATCAAATAATACAACATATATCAATAATTATAAAGTGTGATTAAAAGTTCTAATATAACATGACGATTACAAGTTCAAATATTACAACATGACGATTAAACGTTCTAATATTACAACAGGATGATTAAACTTACTAATATTACAACATGACAATTATACAGTCCACTAAACCGAACAATGCTCCACTACTATCATATGAGGCTGTCATTGGTGCCACGCCCATGACGACCACGGCCCCTTGCTGGCAGATTAGAGACCACATTTGATGAACCTGCTGCAGTTGTTGGATCATAATAAGACGTCGCGGTGCACTTCTTGTATGTGTGCCCAGGCTCATGGCACTTGGAGCAGATACGCACGTCTAGACCTACTTCAGATCGATCCATGTTATTCCTAATACACTTCTTCTTCCGTCGGCCAACACCTTGGAACATGTCTGGATCTGGATCGGGGATATAAGTTGCATTTCGCCCGGGGTTTTGGGTGAAGGAACCAAAAATCCCAAAGCCATAAAGCTCACAACTCCAAGTAGCCATAATGGTTTGCTTCAAGAAGTAGGAAGGGACATACATACGGGGCTGCAGTCCCCCAGCTTCATAGAATGCAGCAATCACATGGGAGCAAGGCTTGTGCAACAGCTTCGGCTTCTAGCACAAGCAAATGCACATATCATTCCAAAGAACACACTCTTGTTTCACCCTTTCCCATCCGGCCACCGTCCGGCCTTTGTCCTTGCACAGAACCTCAAACCGCCGTTCAACTGAACCAGAAGGATACGCACGGTGGAATAGAGCCTTCTTCTGCTTATCGTCCATATATTTAGTCATCTTGTAGCCGTACATCAACTGGTTGTTTGCCACAGCCTCCGCAGCCTTTGCATACCGCTCATGGAAATATTTGATTGTGCGGTACAGGAAGAACTCGATGATTCCCACTAGGGGGAGGCCCCTAGCACCACGCAGCACCCAATTGTAAACCTCGGCATAGTTTGTAGTCTTTATACCATGCTGTCGGGGGTAGACCCCCAGGGGTACCCAGTAGGCGGATTGGCCCAACCAGCAAGGGGCGGCCCAATCCGAGTACATCTGGGCCGATTTGTCGGACTGGCTGGCCCACCAGTCGGGCGAACCGGATGGGCGCGACGACGCGCGCGGCAAGGAAAGCACACGGCGTATCCTGCAAGAAGATCGGAGATCAAGATAGACTAGTCGGAATTGTAGGGAAAGATATCTGTAATCGTTATGGGATCAAATCCTTGTATTCCGTGTAGGTTACGATCTCTGGCCGACTTGTAACTCAAGGCAGCCGGACTATATAAGGCGCCCTGAGACCCCCCTCCAGAGCACGAAAAACTACAACCTCTACAACCCTAGGACAGAACCCAACTACGGAGATCCTTCCAGGAACTTCATACACAGCAATACAATCGCCGCCAACACAGGACGTAGGGTGTTACGTCATCTCGACGGCCCGAACCTGTTCAATCCTTGCGTCTTGTGTTACCATCGACTTCTGATCCTCGATCTGTCCCTCAACAAATCAACCACGTAGGCTACCCTGTGTGGACTGCCGGGTCCAAACATCCGACAGTTGGCGCGCCAGGTAGGGGGAGATCGACGAGATCAATCTACAAGCTCGATGGCAGACTCATCTACAAGCAGATTCCATCTACGTTGGCGTCGACCAGGCCTACGGCGGCGACAACAACTTCTCGCGGCGTCAGACCGTTCCTGTCTACGTGCCCGTGCGTGTGCATGTTGCCGAGTTTTGAGCCAGGACCCTCCGCCGGCGTCAAGCTACATCCTGGAGCTGCCGAGTGCCTTTTTCTCCATCTATCGACGATTCGACTAAAGCGTATGCAAATTCCATCTGTGATAAGCATGCCATTGTTAATTATTTCTTGTCTCGTTTGCATGCATACGTATGCAAGTAGAATCTAATAATTTTCTATCTATTTCCTATCTTGACTACTTGCATGAATATCGGCGGATGACCGTGTACTTGGAGGAGTACCTGCCCAGGTATCAGTGGAGGAGCAGTCCTGAACCAAAGCCTGCGCCAGATGATTCAATCCGCCTGGAAAATCACCGCATCGATCTGCCACGGCACTCGGCGGCATCGACCTCCAATCCGTCTCCAGGTCCACTCGGCCTCCCCGGTTCGATCTAAAAAAGAAGAAGAAAAAGCCGCGGCGCCCTGATTACCGAGTCAGATGAATATACTCGGAGGAGTACGCGCCCAGCCACTTCAATGACTCGGCGACAAGCGACAGGCCGCCGACGCACGCGTGCACCTGGGCTGCTACACCGCCAATCCGTATATGCCGCTGCGGCGCTGCAGCGACCTGCCAGCGTCGGCTTCGACTACTTGGCCGCGACGACACACAAGGATGACATGACCATTGTCCGACTCAATTACAAATCAAGCTAAGTCATATTTAAATACTTTTTACGATATTTCTCGGTCACCGCATATCTCCATACTTCGCCATATTTCTCCATAATCATCGCCGACTACCCTTGGTTTGTTCCCGACTGCTTATACAGCCCGAGCGCTACACAAGCAGTCGGGCAACACCCAACGGATGTATATTGCATTTTTCTCCATCGTTTATTTCTTTTTCCACTCTTGTACAAGTCGCTAAAGTACTTGGGAAGCACACGCCTTAATCCGTGAAACCTCGACTCTTCCGTACGCCTACGCTCCTACGCGTGCATGCGGCCCAGCTCCCTGCGCTATGGACTACGGCTATCGGGGATCAGGTGCATAAACGTAACAGGATAACTACCCGAGGAAATTAATAGACTTAAAGAGTTGAAAGTAGAAATTCTATTACATACAGCGCCGAATGTTTTCTCCAGAATTAGTGTTTGCTACACCATATACTACCTATCCTTCATATCTTCATTGCAGGGCACAGGTTTGGATCCCGAGCTTGCCTGTTACGCTCGGGGGCTGGACCACTCCAGCATCGCCGCCAGCTGAGTACTCGAGTCAGTCAGTACTCGGGCTGGTACTACGCTCCACGACGGTCGCTAGCCGAGTGCTTTACAGCACTCGGGCTGGCGTTACACTCCACAAGGATCGCTAGCTGAGTGCTTTTGAGTACTGGGCTGGCGCTACCGCATGACGAGGAAGACGAAGACTACTCGGCGTGCCTCGGACGGCTCGACTCGGCCCTCACGCTCGGGGGCTGGCGCCGGGACGACTACTCGGCGTGCTCAGCCCTCACGCTCGGGGGCTGGCGCCGGGACGACTACTCGGCGTGCCTCGGACGGCTCGACTCGGCCCTCACGCTCGGGGGCTGGCGCCGGGACGACTACTCGGCGTGCTCAGCCCTCACGCTCGGGGGCTGGCGCCGGGACGACTACTCGGCGTGCTCAGCCCTCACGCTCGGGGCTGGCGCCGGGACGACTACTCGGCGTGCTCAGCCCTCACGCTCGGGGGCTGGCGCCGGGACGACCACTCGGCGTGCTCAGCCCTCACGCTCGGGGGCTGGCGCCGGGACGACTACTCGGCGTGCTCAGCCCTCACGCTCGGGGGCTGGCGCCGGGACGACTACTCGGCGTGCTCAGCCCTCACGCTCGGGGGCTGGCGCCGGGACGACTACTCGGCGTGCTCAGCCCTCACGCTCGGGGGCTGGCGCTGGGACGACCACTCGGCGTGTCTCGCAGGACTCCGCTGGCCCTCACACTCGGGGGCTGGACGCCGAAATTAACGTTGGATGATTTAGCCAGATGCTCCTTGACTAACCCTTGGACCGATTCCTTCGGAATCGCTTCAAGGCTCGGGGGCTACGGCCAACGGACGCACCTCGCGGCGCATCCGTTGATTGTCTGACGACCTCAGAAGAAGGCTACTAACCCTTGGACCGATTCCTTCGGAATCGCTTCAAGGCTCGGGGGCTACGTCCAACGGACGCACCTCGCGGCGCATCCGTTGGGTAAACGGCTCTTTTCTCTCCAGTATCACGCGGTTTCGCTTCCAACTGCAGCAGGCTCGACGCTCATCGGGCAGCACGACCTCGCCGACTTGTCCCTCAACCACGTACTACTCGGGGGCTTGTCGGGGGTAGACCCCCAGGGGTACCCAGCAGGCGGATTGGCCCAACCAGCAAGGGGCGGCCCAATCCGAGTACATCTGGGCCGATTTGTCGGACTGGCTGGCCCACCAGTCGGGCGAACCGGATGGGCGCGACGACGCGCGCGGCAAGGAAAGCACACGGCGTATCCTGCAAGAAGATCGGAGATCAAGATAGACTAGTCGGAATTGTAGGGAAAGATATCTGTAATCGTTATGGGATCAAATCCTTGTATTCCGTGTAGGTTACGATCTCTGGCCGACTTGTAACTCAAGGCAGCCGGACTATATAAGGCGCCCTGAGACCCCCCTCCAGAGCACGAAAAACTACAACCTCTACAACCTAGGACAGAACCCAACTACGGAGATCCTTCCAGGAACTTCATACACAGCAATACAATCGCCGCCAACACAGGACGTAGGGTGTTACGTCATCTCGACGGCCCGAACCTGTTCAATCCTTGCGTCTTGTGTTACCATCGACTTCTGATCCTCGATCTGTCCCTCAACAAATCAACCACGTAGGCTACCCTGTGTGGACTGCCGGGTCCAAACATCCGACACATGCCGAGCACCTCCTTCATTATAGATCAATGCCCATTTTTCCTTTGGCTCATGCTCAATCCACTGGCTAAAAGTCTTAATTGCACGGCCACTTCTCCTTCTGGTGCGGCCAGTGTCCAACCCCACGTTCTCAAGAGACACTAGCTCATCTGCTTCAGTAGTCACGGGTTTCTTTGCCAGCTCTTCTGATTGTTTCTTCGTGAGGTCATCTAGTTTCTTCCAGATTTATTTGAATTTCCTCTCTTGGATTCTAGCTGCATAAGCGCTTGAACAGCTTCATCAGTGCCTTGTTCTTGAACTGGCTATGGAAATTTGCCCCCATGTGGTGCATGCACCACCTGCTCACGACGTCGGGCCAATGTGGTTATATCTGACGCTCGGTGCTACCATTTTTCATTTCTTCAATTGCCTGCAGAATACCTTTGTGCCTATCGTGTATGACACACACGTTTGGCACATCCCCCACAACCATACTCTTCAGCCTCTCCAGAAACCAATACCAACTGTCTCCGCTCTCTTTTTCCACAAAAGCAATGGCCAACGGCAACAATTGATTGTTACCATTGCCAGCAACAGCGGTGAGGATTGTGCATTTGTACCTTCCTGTCAAGAAGGTCCCATCTATGCATATGACTGGCCGATAGTGTTTGAAAGCCTTAATACATGGCCCCAATGCTAGGAATGCCCGCTGCAGCACTTGCTTCCCTGGCCTTTGTACGGAGAGAAACGTCTTCAGATCATAGAAGCTCCCAGCATTTCACTGGCATATGGCGTGGAGCAGACGTGGAAGATTGTCGTATGATGCTTCAAAAGTCCCCCACTTCATCTCCAATGCCTTCTGTCTCACTCTATATGCCTTACTGTAACTAATCTTGTACTTGAATTTCTCCTCGATGGCACATATTATGGACTTGGGCTCGTAGCTTGGATTATCAATGATGTGTGCATACATGAAGTTAGCCACAAAACCGGATGTGAGGTTCCGGTGGTCTGTGTCCAACTTCTCAAGCACACAATGTGTGATCCTCGATTCTAGTCACCTCCCAGTAATTCTTCCACTTCCCACAGAATGCGTGAACCCGAAAAGGACACCCTTCTATGATGCAGCATATGTCATAGACTTGTCTGCTGCTCTTCACTACCTTGAACTCCCTCTGCAAACACAAAGTGGACCATTGCTTTATTGCATCCTTCATTTCTTCTGCAGTCTTGTAGCACGAACCGAGGCAAACCTCGTTGCACTTGTACTCCCAGGGGACTTATTCTCCTTCATTTACCACAAGCTGTGAGAAGTCATAGTTGTCTCAGTTCCTTGGCACTTGCACCTCCTCCTCGTCATCATCACCCGACGAGTCCTCCCCCATGCAATGTTCGAGCTCTCCGCCTTTCCTCTCTGCCTCCAAAACCATCTCAGGGAAATCTTCACCTTCATCAAGCTCCGCTGATGGTTCACGGGGTGCTTCATAATCTTCTCCGGCTGCCCCTTCTTCCACCCCTTCACCTTCCTCCTGCGTAGCATCTTCAAGGTTTTCCTGTGCAGCATCTTCAACTTCCTTGTGCACTTCACTACTAGACCCCCCCTTGTGGAAGGCTCGCACAAGCAAAACCAGCGGCATACCGTGCTGGGTAGCAAGTGTCACAAATGACCTCCAGTTCGGTGTTCCTTCAAGCAAGATAAGTTCCCAGTACGGAGTTGGACTTCTGTTCATCATTGCCATCACAGACAGGTCATGTTGCTCCTTATCAAGTCCAAATGAATCATAAAACCACTTTTTTATTGTAACCCAATTTCCCTCTGCTGCTCTAGATAGTTTTCTTGTGATGAAACTAAATTCTGACAAATCTACCCCTTCAGGACCATATCTAACTTCCCCTAATCCATAGTACAATTGGAACCATAAGGGTTCAGACATGCCTAACACCAGAACAACAAACTTTGAAGAATTAATATGACTTTGTACTCATAAAAAGATGTATGCATAAATGTCATATACTAATATGTAGCCATCTAGTATACC
>CM014274.1:76247523-76271533 GCA_004135705.1 Alloteropsis semialata
AGGAGAGAATTTTGATGACCAGGATAGAATATTTCTTTTTGAGGATGGAAATAGAGTACGATGAGTGCGGACAGCCTTAGTGCGGGTACCAAATTTCCAGCTTCAGTACTCCAACTCCACGAAGGTTTAAGGTGGGAAAGGGTACAATCAACCAGATTTTGTCTGCTCTGTACTTTTTTTTTGGCAGCAAACATGGAAGTGGCAACGCTCCTCTCAATGCTCGGGCAGACCTCTGACTACGGTCGATGTTGGTCCTCAGATTTAATGTTGAGAGAAGTAGAGCCAAGATCTCGAGTCCGGTGAAGGCCATACGATATCTACGGCTCGAGATCTCAAATCCTCGACGACACAGGCCGATCAGACAGCCGAGGGAAGCGTCGGTTGTACTATCGGAATGTATTAAGATGGTGTTTGGATATAGGGAAACGTGAGGTGGGAAAGGGAAGTGAGGGTATAAGGATATATTATCCCATGTTTGGGTTTAGGGAAAGGGAAATAACGAGCATAGAAAATGGGAAATTGGAGACTCTTTTCCGGCGATTCTATCCCGGCTGGAGGGGTGGGTTACGACGTGGAAACGAGTCGCGTACCCTGGTAACCGACCGCCGCTAGTCCCTGCCGTCGCCCCGTTGGAGGCTCGGAGTTGTTGCTTTGCCGTCGAGGCCGGGTAGATCTGCTGCTCGTCGGAGGCATGCTGCTGCTTGCCGTCGGGGCTGGAGCACAGCATGGTGGCCTGAGCTCGCCGCATGGCTCCACCGCGTGCGTGAGGGTTCGAAGTCGCACGGGTGGGAACGCAGCTGTGGGCGCCATACGTGATGGCCGGAGCCATCTCGAGGCCCAGTGGCGGATGCAGGATGTGTTATTAGGGGGCTCTTTTCTCTTTTGTTCTCTATTTTTACCTCTTCTTCCTCTCTTTTCTATTCTTCTTCCTCCCATCTCCTCTTCCTTAACCTCATGCTCCAACGGAGTTCTAGGATGGGGGGGTTGGGGGCGCTGGAGCGCCCCCAGCCCCCCTGCTAGATTTGCCCCTGTCGAGGCCTGAACCTGAGCTCGATTTGCACGCAGCCAGGTCGCGGTGGCACTAAGGTCTTGTTTAGATTCACCAATTCGATCGAGTTGACTGTAGAAAAAATGCATTAAAAAACGTAAAAATAAAGATAGAGATACGTTTTTCAATACATTACTTTTGGTTGAATTGATGTTTTTTAAGTGAATCTAAACAGGGCGTAAGAATCGACGCCTCGTATGGCTCAGCAGCTCGCAACCGCCGTGAGGAAGACACGCGGCGAGAATGCCACCCGCCTCACAAGGATCGAGCAGCAACTGCTCGCCGCCGTAGCCGAGTGCCCGAGTCGTTGAGCACCTCACGGGCTGACAGGCGAGATGGGTCAACGCCTCCATCACGAAGCTTACCCCCTGCTTGCAATCTGTGCTTCAGTGCGTGCGCATGCAAATAAGGCTGGCTTTTTTTTTTAAATAAAGCTTGTGGACCCCACTTAACCCAAACCCAAACTGGGGTATAGACTTCGGCCTATTTAGTTCCATTAGTTTAGTTTTGCTACAGTAAATTCGAATGCTTAAATACTAATTAGGAGTATTAAATGTGGATAACTGACAAAACTCATTTCACAACCTGGGTAACTTCGCGAGACGAATCTAATGAGCCTAATTCGGCCATGATTAGACAACTTCGTGCTACAGTAAACAATCTCTAATGACAGATTAATTAGGCTTAATAGATTACTCTCGCGATTTCCTGTCTATCTATATAATTAGTTTTATAATTATATCATGTTTAGTCTTTCTAATCTTCGATTTAGTTTCGCTACAGTAAATTTCGCAAAAGATCTTGTGAATCTAAACACGACCTGTTTTTTGACCTTCTAGCACCCTTTATTTTGAGCGTATTTACACCTCCCTGCGTCAGCTTTCGACGCGTCTTGGTTGTTTGTTCGCGTGCTCTGTGTTCTTGAGGATTGAGGCTCTGCTGTTTTCTAGACCTTCTCTGAGGGCCTCCATGTAATTGTGCTGCTGCTCTAATATATATATTAAACCTTTTCAAAAATAAAAAAGATGGGGGGTGGGGTTCGGGTGCGATTCGGCGGAAGGAATATATTATGAGCAGACGTGGCCTGATGGGCATCCACGAATGACGAGCCATGGTGACTTCGTGAGCCCCTAAATCACACCACCGAGACTACACTGAACTGCAGAAAGAGCTTTTGGTAGCCATATGAATTAGACGCCGGCGACCTGTCTCCGAGTGGCGCAAAGGTATAATTAAGGCAACAACAGGCTATCCCGGCTACCATGGAAACGAAGCAGCCGATGAGGATATTCTGCAAGGCGAACCCATCCTTGAGCTTGTCCCTTAGGGACAACGGTGAGGTGATTCTCGTCCCTAATGACCCCAACGATAAATCCCAGGTAAAAGAACATATCTCTGGCCTTGGTAGCTAGCATGAATACCTTTTTTTATGGATATATACCGACTGTTCATATAGGCCGGGCGTATGTGTTTTTCCCGTGTTTGGTTGCTTGATCTTGCTTAGCTAAGCTTAATTAGTTGTTGAAGACAACAGCGGATGGAAAACGAGCCCCTTTGATCTGCTCTCCTCTCTCCCTAGGGCGCAGTAGGCAACTACTCCGGGTTTCTAGATGGATCTGCTGTGTTAGCTAGCTCTCCACATACCTGGGATAATCTTAATTTTCACATAATTGGCTTCGTCATTTGTTGATGTAATTATTAGTCTTATTTACTTTTTGTTTTGTTGCTTGATCCATATTGCGTTTGTGTTTTTTGCATATGAATAGCACTGGATCCTGGACTACGACCGCGTAGGGAAACTGACTGATGAACAGGACCGTAGGGCATTTGCACTGGTGCATAGAGCCAAGGAACAAGCCCTGGTGCGTTGGGTTGTTTTTCTTCCTTTGACCTTTTATCTGTAACTTTTTTTTTCTTCCATTTAATGAATCCGGCCGGCCTCCTACCGTTTCTAAACAAAAAAGATGCAAGCCTGGGGGGACGGTTGGTATGAGCTGAAGCTGGCTCCCTACACAAGCGATGAAGGTGTGAAGGTCTCGATGCTGTGGTCGTTGGGCGTCAAACTCGACAGCGGCTTCAGCGAAATACGAGCGCTCAAAAACTTGAGAACATCCCTCAACGCCAGCGGCGGCGCTCCCATCGACGGAACGAAGGTTGTGATCTTTAATTCAGAACCATATTATGATCATGCCATCTGGAAGATTGTTCCTGTCAATCATGGTAACTCTTTACCCAATTTGGTGGCGAACTAGTCTAAATTAGACTTTGCTCCTCGCTAGTGGTTTAATTTTGAGGGAGACGGGGGATTGTCCCGTCACCTACCCCTTATTTGCTCTTAGATGAATAAACTTAGGCCACATGCTTTTTGCCGCATTCAATAAAATTTTTCTGTTGTCTAAAAAAGTCAACAGTAGTCCACCAAAATATTCTCTGTGGAATCCTGGCGCATCGCCACACGAAAAACAATGCCTATATGCATCCATGGACTAGTATGTACTGTGGGCATGTTTAGGCCCCTTTGGCACAGCTTATCAAGCAGCTTTGGTTCTGGCTTATCCGCTTCACCTACCAAACGCCGAAAAGCAAAACAGATCGTGGGAAGGCGGGCGCGGTGCGACGCTTGGCGCGTGCGTCGGCGTTGCGCGAAGCAGCACGCGGCGGAGGGCCTGTGCGGGAGGGAGACAGATGAGGCAGGCAACAGCTCTAGGATAAGAAGGAAAGAGAAGACCGGATAAGAAGGGAGGAGAAATAAAAAAAGGGAATAAAGGGATAGAGAGGAATGGAAAGGAATTAAATAAAAGAAAAGAGTGAGGAAAAAAAGAAAAAATGACAAGGGTAGTATAGTCATTTTGTACTCTTCATCTGCTCTAAAAGCCCGAAAAAGCCGTTCTACCAAATGTTTTTTCAACATGATAAACTAAAGCTAAAAAAAAGGCTTTATCAGAAAAGCCAGAGTCAAAGTCGTTTTTGCATAAGCTAGAGCTGTACCAAATGGACCCTAGTTACCTCCATGTGCCTTACGTCACATACCAGGATGCAACTTCAGGAAGTTTGATTGCCTGTTCGGAGCTCTTAGACTGGCCCAATGGAAGCAAGATGTTCTCCCGAGCCAGGCGAGCAATGATGCGCGACCCGATCCAGCAAGACTGACGGACGGCGAGGTCTTGCTGCCCAGGAGGAAGGAGCCCGATGGAGAGGGCACTGAATCTGGACGACGCTAGGTGTGACCAGGGTTTTAAAAACCGAACCGGACGTTCAAACCGCCGGCCACCGGTAGCGGTTTACCGGTCCGGTTTGACCGGTAACCGCTAGAAACCGGACAAATTCAAATTTTAAATTCAAATTTTTCAAAAGGGGTAGTGCAATCGGTACGAGTCGGTAAGCCGAGCGGTTTGGTCGGTAAACTGGTCGGTTTGGGCGGTAAGCCGGCCGGTTACAAAAAAATTGAAGAATTTGACATATTTTCGAATTTTAATTAAAAATTGAAAAATAAAAGAAAATTTTCCAAAAATTCTTAAAAATATTTCAAAGTGCGTAGAATCTAATGGTGTCAATATTTTTCAAATATTAGTGTATTTAGTATTTTTTGCAGGCATTAGAAGTTTAACTGGCCGATTTAGTAGGCTGTTTGGACTTCTAATGCCAGCAAAAAAATATCAAATGAGTAAATATTTGAAAAATTTTGACACCAATAGATTACACGCACCTTGAAGTATTTTTAGAAATTTTTTCGACATTTTTCCATTTTTTGAATTCGAATTTGAAAATTTGGAATATTCCCGGCTCCCAACCGCCCTGAACCGCTACCGGTCCGGGGCGGTTTGAGCGGTAACCGTGGGAACCGGACCGGTTCCCAACGGTTTTTAAAACCCTGGGTGTGACAAGCCAGAGGGAAGTGTTGACACAAAAACGCGGGTTCTACGTCCTGTTTAATTTCGGTGAAAATTGAAAAGTGGTGAAAACTTTTTGCATTGGGAAGCATGTTCTGTAAGAGAGGACACGATTGTCAGTGTGAAAACTTTTTAGTAACTTTGAAAAATTCCTGAAATTGAACAGCCCCCAAGTCACACCGACGGCGCCGATGCGATAAGGAGGAATCCAGTCGGCAGCGAAGACTGAAAAAACAAACCGCCAAAACGCAATTAAGATCAGGACATACCGGGCTGTGTCCACGCAGATGCTAGTTTGGACCTAGCATACCGGACACGGCGTAGCACTCTCTAGCACGTTTTTCCTCCATTTCTTTCTCCGTCATGGAAGCGAGTTTATTCTGTCTCCATTGTCTCTGTTTTGCCCGCCTTTCTTCGTCCTTTCCTTTGATGCATCGCCTTTAGGAGGCGTGCCTGGAACAACTACCTGAACGAATGTAGTTTTGATAGATATAATCATTTCATGCTCTTGACTAAAATTAATAAACATCATTCTGCAATTAGCAATAAGCAAATGGGCTCTGTTGCAAATTTATTGGGTAAATGACCTGTCTCTAACCCAGACAAGACGTCTGTTGGATTGTGCACATTGAATGATGGGGTATTTTTTCCTCAAAAAAAATGATGTGGTATTTAAGGGTCATTTGGTACCGAAAAAAGTAGTTTTACCCGGCTTTAAGTTTATTTTTGCATCATTTTCTAAAACAGCTTAACGCTACGGTTCGCTTTACGCAAAATAGACGAAGCTGAGCCGCCGGCATAAGGTCCACCAAACGGATACAAGGGCCGTGTTCAAATGCCTAGAGACAAAAAATTGTCCTCAAGGAATCTTGCATGCATGAAGTACTAAATAAAGTCTATTTATAAAACATTTTTATAGATGAATGCAGCTTTGCGCGACGAATCTAACGAGCCTAATTAATCCATGATTTGCTACAGTAATGCTACAGAAATCATCGTCAAATCATACGGTCAAAGGCCTCATTAAATTCGTCTTGCGAATTTGCTAGAGGGTTGTGGAGGTAGTTTTATAAACTGACTTTATTTAATACGTCTAATTAGTGGTAAAAATAAGGCGAAAAAATTTGACCCACCGTCGCAACACCGTCTAGAGAGCGACTTCCACCAAAGAATACATATATGATGTGATGTGCCAACAACAACCCGACACGGCCACATGGTGACACGTGCCGCATCAATCAATTAAGCTTATCCCTTCTTTACTGGCTGGACCAAGAATATTCGTACTCCTATATGATGTGATGTGCCAACAAGCCACATGTGCCACATGACCCAGTTGAGCTTATCCCTTCTTGGCTGGCTGGGCATCTCAAGATCCCTTTGGACAAGGTACAAATAAAATAAACTGGAGAGACGCTAAGGAGTCCTTCAAATTAATTAAATCACATCACTGAAGAGCCGACCAAGAACCGCCGTACCTTAGCGAGATAACATGCATCAGAAGAAGCCGATGATGAGGATATTTTGCAAGGCGAACGAAGCCTTAAGCGTGGCCTGCCGTGGCAAGGAGGTGATTCTCGTTCCTGCCGACTCCGACGACAAATCCCAGGTAAGGACCATATCTGTCATCTACTAATCTAGCATGAAGATTTTCTCATCTACTATAAATTAATCTCAAAGCGAAATGTGCGATGTGGGTGGTGAATTCATTTCTGCTGTTTGGTTGCTTGATTTTGCTCGGCCCATGGGATCGGTGCTTTGATGCTTTTAAATCTCAGACCTGAAGTTTCGGCCTGATCCCTCGCCAGGGATGGCAACGGGTGGTGCCCGTCATGCCAAACTTTATCCGTCCGCGAGCAGTGTTATTCTAAACGCTAAATGGTAAACAGTCGGTCACCCATTGTTTAGCGTTTAGGCCGTTTAAACACCGTTTAAACGGAGTTAAACGACCTAAATGGTTTTGCATAGTAACACTAAAATACATATATTTATGTATGTAGAAGTCAAATATGCTAGAAAGTCTACATATTTTCATATATAAAAAGTAAGTATTCTACCGAATAATCTTTATGGAAGAAATATAAATCCCACAACACTTCATATACTTAAGATGCTAATTAGTTCGATGTTGATTGTGGTAGTTGTAATCCTCCAATTGACTAAATTATGAATTAAATGGTCACTTAGCTCATTTAATCACATTTAACTCAATTCTGTTTAGACGGTTTTTAACGGTTTAAACGGGTTTAAACGGTCCAACTGTTTAATTGACCGTTTAGGGCCTAAACGACACAGTTGACCTCTGTTTACCGTTTAAACGCTGTTTAAATGGACTAAATGACCGTTTAGACAAATAGAGTCCGCGAGTATGTCCGCGGGCAAAATTCTTTGCCCGTGCCCGCGCCCACCGGGTATGGGTCGGGTATCGGGTACCTATCGGGTGAGATTAAAAAATATAGCAACAAGTTTATATTAATGTGTACCGTAATAGTCTAATAGCCACGTTGCCATAGAAGCAACAAAAACGGTTCAAAGTTCACATTACCAATGACTAAATTATCTATACAAATGAAAAATTAACACAAACATACACAAGTCTCTTTCACACAAGCCAAATAAAAATTACAACATAAAGATAAATTATTGTCTAGCAATGCATAAACTAAATAAAATGCAAGTGCTTAGAGTTTTTTGTAGGCTTGGTCGTATCCTATGTTGTTGGACCCTTGTTAAGTGAAAATTTAATTAACTCTTTATATTGCGGGTGACCCGATGGGTGCCCGCGGGCAAAATCCTTTACCCGCGCCCGCGCCCACTGGGTACGGGTACCTATTGGGTGAGAGTAAAAAACATAGCAACAAATTTATATTAAAGTGTACCGTAATAGTCTAATAGCCACGTCGCCATAGAAGCAACAAAAACGGTTCAAAGTTCACATTACCAATGATTAAATTATCTATACAAATGAAAAATTAACACAAACACACACAAGTCTCTTTCACACAAGCCAAATAAAAATTACAACATAAGGATAAATTATTGTCTAGCAATGCATAAACTAAATAAAATGCAAGTGCATAGAGTTTTTTTGTAGGCTTGGGTAGTATCCTATGTTGTTGGACCCTTATTAAGTGAAAATTTAATTAACTCTTTATATTGCGGTAACCCGATGGGTGGCCGCGGACAAGTTTTCATGCCTATGCCCAACCCGCGGGCAAGAACTTATGACCATACCCTTACCCACGGGCGAGAATTCGTGCCCATACTCTCGTCCATCGGGTACGATACCCGCGGGATACCCATGCCCACGGTAGAATTGCCATCGGTATCTCTCGCGCCAGCAAAAGATGATGATGTTACCGTACGTGTGCCGTGATAATAGCTTTTTTTTTTGGTTCCCCTTGGTGATGCGTTTGTTACCTCTGTCGCATACGAATAGCATTGGATCATGGACGACAGCGCCGTCGGGATTCTGACCGATGACGAGGGCAGCAAAGCATTTGCACTGGTGAATAGAACCACAGGTCAAGCCCTGGTGAACGGAAACTGGGAGGGGGAGCTTGAGCTGGCTCCATACAGCGGCCATGTAGGCGTGAAGCTCTCGATGCTGTGGTCGTTTGGCAAGGAACGCGCTGATGGCTTTAGGGAAGTTAGAGTGCTCCAAAACCATCTTACCCTCAACGCCCTGCGCGGAAGTCCAGTAGAGGATGGAACGAAAGTTGGGATCTATCGTCCCCAAGATTATGGTCATGCCTACTGGAAGATTGATCCCATCAGCGCCTGCAAGTGATCCACGCACTGATCTGTGTAAGAAACATGTGATTTATTCTGCTAAAACTTATACCCATATCCACGATTCACTATCTCACCCATTCAGATTTTTTTTTTGGCAGCAACTGCACAAGGACTCCCGCGCCCGATCGCCGTTCTACGTATTGCAGATGTACCAATTTAATTTTGTGCTGAAAGGACCTCGATCTGTGCTGAAGAATAAATTAAGGTATCTTAAGATATATTGGTATTGTACCATCCACCACTAGAGAATACTCCGTCACCAGGGCTTCCTTGTTTAATGCTTTGCATGTAGCCTAGATCAATCATGAATACCATTTTGTATACCATTGTGTTGCTATTTAATAGATAATGGATCAAGCTTAAATAAGATAAACATGTATAATAATTTTTTTAAAAAAATCATCAATAAAGGATGTGTCAGAAGTTCAGAAATATATTTATAAAGGATGTGCACAGAAAAGCTAACCAAAAATGAAAAATAAATGTCACTGTGAACTACAACAGCCGATCCACACCACCTAAATGCTCAGTACATTGGCGTCAAGTCAGGTACTCAACCCGAGTCCGAATGTTGGCAACTTCTAACCTTTTTTTGATCGAAAACTGTGGAGGAGTTCTCCACAGCATTTTAGATTAAAAAGAGAGGCAGGGTACAGGAGGCAGGGTACAGAAATACTTACAGCAGAAGAAAGAAAAACAAGCAAGCTATAGAACAGATTCTAGCCATTGTAAAATAATAGGTCTATCTATCTCCTTTACTCTATGTAGTTGAAGAACCTGCTCTCTGAACCTCAGGCAAACCTCAGGCACCAGAGATTAATGGAAGGGATAGCCCCATTGAAGATCTTGTCATTTCTCAAATTCCAGAGCACCCAGGCAGCAATTTTAAATATTTCCATAAAGTAAGGGAGGTGCATGAACACCCTTGTAGCTTCTAGACGATCATGAATGTTGTCTCCATTTTGCCAATGAAAACCTATCTGTGTCCAGCACATCATGGCAACTTCTAACCTTTGAATTAACAAGAAAAGAAGCGTCATTTCACTGGCATCGACTATCATAATCTGACTGAACTTACAAGACCGGCCAAAAGAGTTGCCTAGGCAGGCCTTGCTGCCAAAAACAAAAGGCGCTTTTACTTCTCTCTTTGCCCTGAATTTAGGCAGCAACAGCAGCAGTCTGTGGCTTATTGAATATGATGGTCCTTTAGTCGGCAGTAACTTTTTCTTCGTTTCTTCTTGAATATGATCACTTTTGCATCTAAGGCCTGTGAAGATTATCAAGAGAAATCGACCTCAAATCAGTACATCAATATGTTACAACAAACAGTTGACCTGAATCCACAAACAGAAGCAAAGAATCTACAAACAGAAGCAAAATTCATGCCATACTTGAATCCACAAACAGAAGCAAAATATTTTGGTGGCAAGACACCAGGGCCATAATATGCCTGTCAAAATCCGTGCTTACTACTTAAACCACCATGTTCCAACGAAGTGGGAGTGCAGCAAAATACGCAAACTCTACATGCATGGTTGACCATCAGAGTGAGTGCAACAAAATACATAATCAGAAGTATATAGTTTTAGTTTCCCAAATTGTTGAACCTCTTGCCTTAAAGGATTGATAAAGGGAAGCAATAATTCAAAGCATGTCAGGCATTACTCCATGACCTCTCTCCTCACAACCAATCTTGGCTCACCATCATTACCTCTGTATGTCAAAAGAATGAACACAAATGAGAAGTGGAGACTGTTAGATGCTCAGGATCACTAACTCTAGTAGAACACCATGATCATAAAAAAACCATAAACACATACCGTCGTTCGATGAATTAGCCATAAGGCTCGCTGAAGTCCTCGTGCCTGCTTGATGTAGGCACAATCTAGTTGATGTAGAAGTCTAGGACAAGCCCTTTCTAGTGCTCTAGCAGCAGCTTGATTGGTAGCTATTCTTAGAATCGAATCATCTTGAGGACCCTAGAGGTCCTCTCTTTATATAGGGCTGCTATGCATAGGGGGACCTCCCTTAGTTGTTTTGAGTTGCTTCTAAAGACTTCCAATCAAAGTCCTAAATTAGTTTGGCTTTGTCTTCTTAAGCCCATAATTGTTTAGGTGCTTCTAGTGCCTTCAATCAAGGCACAAAACCAAATTGGTTTTGTTATCTTAAGCACACAATCACTTAGGTGCTTTCACACCTAAGTGTTCACATGATCAACCAAACATTCTCCCCCTTGATCATGTGACTTATTATCATAACCTCATCTCTTAATAAAATAATATACCAAGACCATAGAATTACAATGGTTATAAAAGTATCATTGAACCCTAATGACTATAGTACACCATTTCATTTCGAAATGTGGCTTACATTACATACAGGGAGATAATTACATATTGGTCCCACTTCATTCCAGAATCAGTATTTGAGATCTCATTTATCCTTCAATTATAGGCTTTCATCAGTCTCCAAGCCGGCAATGATTTGAGACAAGCCTTAACAAGGAAATCTATAACCTTAAAACCATAAATTTATTCCTGACAGGCGCCTGTGTATAAGCTCAACACTTATGGGCTGAACATGAGCTTCATACTTAACATTAGTCATATGATTCTGGATTCCACTTCCACCTTTCATAATGTCCTGTGCTTGATAGCAACACTTTGACTTGTTGTCTTGGAAGTAAATTGCACTCATATAATGCATTCCGGGAAAACCTTAGGTTAAGTTTCCTTAAACCTTAAACTTTATATTTCAAACCAAATTCACACAGCCCACTGTGAATTTGTTACATACCATGCCTCTTAATAATGTTGAATTACTAATGATGCCATTGGAGATTTGTATCATTAGTGACGCCATTAAAGAATGGTTAGAGCCACTCCACAATATGGCTCCTTCCATATGTGAAGATGAACAAACTGTGGCAATAATTTCATCAACACACCTTATTATTTTCTAGATAACCTACAACATTGTGGTTGCCAAACTTTTTTTTTAAAATGAGAGCATGTAATCCTCAATACACTGTGTATACACATAGAGCTTTCTTAGCTAATTTCCAGTGGTCCAGTCCTGGAACAATATCTGTCAAATATCCCGGTTGCATACAATAAGGGCAAAAATGAAGTTGAGTGCTCATAATACTCATGACATTCTCAGGTTTAATAAAAGCACCATTGCCCTTAACAATAGGAGTTTGCGTCAAAACTTAAGAGACACTCTTAAGCTAATCTTTTCTTTATCAAACTCCCCCTTATTGGACCTATCTTGGTGATTCTTTTAAAACATAAGATCTATCACCAAGATAAACTCAAAAGCCCAGATCTTAAAACATATTCTAGGTCTTATATTGAATATCCCATTGTTGATCATCGACAAGGTATTTGTCCAAACAAATAGGACTTAAATGATACTGTTGACGTCCAAAAAGTCAGGTGTTGACTCTTGGAAATTAACACTGTGGCCTGGAAGATTTGCTTGAACTTCAGTGCAGGTCCAAAATCTTGAGGTTCATGGCGTGCCAGTCAATTTGACCTGAAATTGACAAGGTAGAGTTTAATCAGTAAACCACAAGGAACATCATCGGCCAAAGCCCCGATTTGTTCCGGAAATCGGATCAACATAAAGAGAAGTCCGATTCGAGAGCATGAACCATCGGCCTTGAGTCCGATTCATGATGATATATCATGTATTCAAATAAACCATCGACTGTAGAAGCCGAATCGAAGATAAATCTAGAATAAACTCATTCTTTAATATACATCTTTCCAAAGGTAATAAACAAACTAGATCTCGTGTCACTAACAATTGGATCGGTTTCGAGACAGCGTTGTTAGCAGGGCACTGATTAACTTGCTTACTCCGATAGATCGATATATATCAAAGAACTCGTTTAAATCAGATTTATTTGTAACTTGCTTATTAAATCTAAATCAGCTATATAAACGATAAAAACACGTCTATTATGAAACTTGAATAACAATAAAGCAGCATAGATCTCTCTAATAGATGTAAGCCTATAGGATAAAATCAACAAGGTATGGTAAAGGGTGAGCGATCTAAACGAAGAAGGGCGATGTGCCTCAATCTAAAGCCTAGAACAATTCGGTAAATTGGTGAATTATATAGACGAAGAAGGGCGATACGCCTCAATCTAAAGCCTAAGATAATTCGATAGGTGTCGCACTAACAGACAAACCGGAGGTCAAGATGATGCAGCCCTGCTTGCTGAAGAACTCGACGAAAAGGATTGTTGGCACGAGGGCCAAAAGTTGTGTTGTATTGATTGGTTGTGTGAACGTCCTTTACAATGGCACAGGGTTTATATTTATACCCTCAAAATCTAGCTAATCCTTGCTGGCTATGACAATATCTCTAATTTATTTAAAGCAAACTAATCTAAACTACCAAAACTATTACAATTGTCGTGCAATCAGGCCGTGAAGAAGCTTCCAGACGCATCATCTTTCCTGACAGTCGTACACGCTCCGGCCTCCTCAGTCTCGTATCCGATCGGGACTCCATCGGACGATCTCCGATCGGAATCGGATATCCACTCAGAATCGGAATCGGCATCCAGCCTTAGTTCAGTCATGCACAATCTTAGCCGAGTCAAAATCCGGTGTCAACACATGCCCCCCAATTTTGGGATAAAATATTATTTTGTTCCAAAATTCTCCAAGCAATGATGACCCTGGCAGTGAACAGCATATAGAAACTCGCACCCTTCCACTGTTGCAATCCTTGATTCCTGTGCGAATTCGGAGCCTTGGTCCTCGGGCGGTTCTGTCTCCTATAAGCCGTATAAATACAGAACCGAACCGTCGTCTCCCTCCTCCGGCTTGCATCTGCTATCGCGTGCACCAGCTCCACCATTGTCGTTTCTGCAAGCCCCTGCTCGGCGACCGTCTGACCCCTAGACTCCAATCTTTCACCATGAATCAGGTAAGGAACTCCCCCGCATATGATTCATATTATGCATCTGGGTTTTACTGCATTTTCTTCGATGATTTTCTCAAACCTTTCGCCCGTATCACTGTTCATTGTAGATCTATTCCTCCAACAATGGCGGCCCCTGCTGATAAAGCTGACAATACACAAGTGCCTGAGGTAAAAATGCCCAAAATCCTCAACTTTAATTCCTGCATTCTTCTTCTAGAACTACTTGTGAGCCTCCACATCTGTATTTATCATTTTATCTCTTCTAAATGTAGCATCTTAAGAACAACATAGTCATCCCTGTCTCTCATGTCGACTCCGGGTATTATATTGGCCCGATGGGCGACCCCGATCCGACAGATCTTATCAACAATGAATCGGAAAGACTTCCATTCAAGGGATCGGACCTGCAAGTGTCCGATTGGTCAGGTTCCTTCTGATCATGGCCCAGTATAGTCCCAGGATGGAGAAATTGGTTTCTCAGGATCCAAGCTGCCAAGTCGTCCTTCTGGGATGAAAAAGAAATAAACCAATGTCTTACTCTATCTCTTGCTGACATGGTCAAGGACGAAAATCTACTGGCCTCCATCTCCCTCTTCTGGTCCGATGCCCTCAATGCTTATCTGTTTGGTCATGGTCCGATGACACCAACACTGATGGACGTGCACATGCTGACCGGCCTCAAACCACGGATAATACCAACCCAAGAAAACTCCTCCGTGATTTGGAATACAAACTAGTTTGTACAGGCTCTAATGGCTAGAAAAAATATGTCGCCGATCACCACAAGACAGGCTCCATCGGAGAGAGAGAACATGCAGCATTTCTTAACATGTGGTTGGAACGATTCATATTTTGCGGATCAACACTTGGAGCCACAACCAACATGCAATCAATTGCAGAGACATTAGCTCGTGTCGGATCGGTACCACTCGGCCGTCTTCTCCTTGGTGCAGTCTACCACCTTCTCCACCAAGTATCGGCCAAGCTTTCAGAAGGTCAAGCAGTTGGACATATCGGAGACCCCTGGTGGTTCATTCAACTCTGGTTGCACACTCAGTTCCGATCCGCCCTCCAGTTTGACTTCAAGAATTGCCAATTTCCAAATTTTCATACAGAAGAAGAAGATGCAACCGCTCGCCGATGCATGTCATTTGGAGAAGCAGCATCGGCTTGCCCTGGGTCAAGGCTCGACTCAAAAAATATGGCCACCTTCTTTGAAATCTTCTACCATGGGATCGCATCGGAGCGCCTCCACTATTTTGCCTATGACGACCCCGATCGTGATTATGAGCAGCCTCTGTTCAATATTCAGAACGATCTTGCAACGATCCTGCCAATTCTCAAGTCCTTCATCACACCTGCTATCCTTGGCAGCAACATCGCATATGGCCGCAAGAATTCGTCTTATGAATTCTACAACCCATCAGTGGCAGCTCGTCAGCTGGGATTCGGCCAACTCCCGATTGGTCTATATTTCGCAGATAAGATCAAACACCGCGAATCGGTGTCAACTGACCTGGAGATGGATCGGATCATGGCACTTTCCCCTCAAGCCGATTTCGAAATCCCTGAATGGCTATGCACCAGCTTCCAGTCCAGGCTCTTCAGAAATTGGTGGAAAGAACTATGTCTCCACTTATTCAGAATTCCGGCCATCACCTACTGCAGTCTCATAGACTCCGATTTCGAGGTCATGGAAAATCCTGTAAGCTCTCTTTGAGATCCTTCCTCTTTTATTCAACTTTCATTTAAAAGAACTCTCTATAATTTATATTTCAATCCTTTGACAGCCAATTGAAGAGAACGTGCCAGCAGTGAGCAATAGTGGGAAACCGATCGATATGCTGCCAGGACTCCAGACCCAAGAATCGGCTCTTCTGCACCATCCCTTGCAGATATTATGGATGGTAAAGGCAAGAGGAAAACCACCCCTACCAGGGTGAGTGTGCCAAAGAAATTGAAGAAAAGCCATGCTCCGGTACGATTTCTTCGCACTTTCGATTTTTCCTTTGATCGAAAATCATGCAAATAACTCCTTTATACAGCCCACTGGAAAAATTCTCGGCCAATCCACCTCTCTTGCTGCCGAGGAAACTGCAGAAAAAGCCACCCAAGGCGCCAAGATGCTTCTCGATGCAGTATCGGTAACAGTCCGATTCTACTTATCTTATATTTCCTGAGATAAATCGGTAATAAGAATTCTTTCTTCAGCAAACAAATATCATACTGCCCAATCTTCAACTGGCTCCAGCTTAGGATATTCAAATAGAATCGGCCCAATAGGTAATCTTTTCAAATATTTTCAAACTTGATGTTCAGATTTCAATTTCAACCGACTTATTCTGATACTCTGATCATTCTCCAGCCGATTGTAGAAGAGCCGGCTCAAAATGTACAATCGGAGGCAAGCACTATTCAGCAACAATCTTCTCAACAGCCTGCAACCCCTCCGATTGCACCAACCCAAGAATCGCCCCTTATCGAGCCATCCGCTCTCCAAGCTCCGATAACAACAGAAGTACCTGATTATGTCCACGAATGACTCTTTAAATTGGTACCGACCGATTTCTTGTGTCAATATATTATCTGAATAACACTCGTTCATTAATGTCTTTTTTTAGGCACAAGATTCTCCGGCCATGAGCTTCGCATCACTCGACCTGGACGCCGCAATCGGAGATGAAGAAATAAGCTCTGCACAATCCTCCACCACAATCTCCGATGAGGTCAAGGCAAGACTTCAAGAAATGCTGACTCATCTGAATAAGAGCACTGCCATCCACGTAGAAGATGCAGAACCAATTCACCAAATCTTGAAGGAATTGAAGGGTCGACTGCCATCGAAGCTAGAAAGCGCAATCATTCCTGTCGCTTTTATTGAAGGGCACCAGCCTCAAGTTTCTGCAGCTCGTCAAAGGATATCGGAGCGACTGGCTCAGCAGGACTTAGCCAAGAAATGTGATGATGGCAAAGAAGAACTGAAAATCATGCAGGACCAAATCAAGACCCTGGAAGCTAAGCCAAAGCAGCTAGAGAATCGGATCAAGGAGCTTCAAGGCATCGAAGCTGAACTGCTCAAAAGGCTCGAGGAAATCCGTAAAGAAATATCAGAGACCCAAGATCAGCTCAACCAAATCACAGCATCAATCACATCGGTGCAGGAGAACTTGAAGAAACGCTTGGATGAGGTCCGCCAAGTCCACAGAAGTATTAAAAATGTTCCCGGCTCCGATGTCGAAGATCTGGAAGAAATTCAAAAGATCAACAACATTCGCTTGGGCGCGATCGAAATGATCCGCAAGTATTTGTAATATTTAAATCCTCTGGCTGTACTGCTCCGATGATATCGATCATCGATGAACTGGTTGGATCTGACGATGCTGGTCGTCGATGAACACTTATTTTGTAAATATTTTTGCCCTTAAGGCGATACATATCGTATCGGCTATCTTAGTCGACATCACTTAGAATATCGGCTTTAAGAATCGACCCAAATACTTGGATAGTATTTCTTCAAATATTTTCCATTAAGTTCTTTCGAAAATTCTTCTCCTTCCAAGGTTTTCAAAATATACGCATTTTCAGGAACGCACCGATTCACACGATAGGGACCTTCCCAATTAGGCGACCATTTTCCAAACTTAGAACTTTTAGTCCTTATCGGCAAAATCAGCTTCCAAACTAATTCTCCCTCGATGAACTCTTTTGGTTTAACCTTTTTATCATAATACTTAGCAACACGCGCCTTATTATTTTAAATATTTTTCAGAGCCCTCAAGCGAGTCTCAGCCAAATCATCCAATTCAAAATTCATCAAACTTTTATATTCATCGGCAGTCAAGTTTCCTTGTTCCGATATTCGTCTTGATCCGATTTTGATCTCCCAAGGCAAAACGGCTTCATGTCCATAAACCAAATGATATGGGGACAACTTAGTAGAACCATGACACGCCATCCGATACGCCCATAACGATTCGGTCAACGTTAGATGCATCGCCTTGGTTGTTCATCAATCTTTCGCTTGATAATTTTGATAATACTTTTGTTTGATGCTTCTGCTTGACCATTGGCTTGCGCATAATAAGAAGAAGAATTTAACAATTTAATACCCATACTGGCAGCAAAATTTTGAAATTCATTAGACATAAATATAGTCCCCTAATCGGTCGTGATAGTTTGAGGAATACCAAACCGATATATAATATGTTCCTTAACGAATTCCACCATGTTCTTAGAGTCAGCAATTTTCAAAGGAATCACCTCAACCCACTTAGTGAAATAATCGGTTGCCACCAATATGAATTTATGTCTTTTACTCGATGATGGATAAATCTGTCCGATTAAATCAATTTCCCATCCTCGAAAGGGCATGGTTTGATAATCGGATTCATGGCTGATGCAGGCGCCTTTTGTACATTCCCAAACTTCTGGCATTCTTGGCAACCTTTATAATATTCAAAAGAATCTTCCAAAATTGTTGGCCAAAAACAACCCGTCTTTCTGATTATCCATTTCATCTTATAAGCCGATTGATGTGCACCGCAGACTCCTTCATGCACCTCATCCATCATATCCTTGGATTCCGATTTACTCAAACATCGGAGCAATATACCATCAATCGTCTTATAATATAATTGATTGTCAAGCAAAACATATTTAACAGCCATGAATCTTAATTTCCAGGGAACTTTTTGCGATGAATCCTTACGATAATTTACAATTTCATACCTCCAATCTCTGATTTCTGGTTCTATCATCATGATCTCATGAAAACACCGATAGCCAGAAGCAGCTTGTGCCAAATTGTTAGCTTCTTGATTCTGAACCTTGGGGATATGCTCAATATTGACCATCACAAATTTCTTTAATAATAATCGGCATTCTTTGAAATAATGAATAAGAATATCATCCTTGCATTCATATTTACCGATTAGTTGATAAATCACCAACTGGGAATCTCCAAAAATCTCAACAGCTTCAGCTCTAATTTCCAATAATAATTTCAATTCTTTAAGTAAGGCTTCATACTCAACCCGATTATTGGTAAAACTCGGATCCATCGGATAGCTGAATTCAAAATTTGCCCCCCGAGGCGAAACAATAACAATTCCAATGCCACATCCTTGGCCACATGAAGACCCATCAAAGAACAGCGTCCAAGGCATCGGCTCAACCATTTTAACCTCATCTTCGATGTGTTGTGTTACAAAATCAGCCATTACTTGTCCCTTGACCGCTTTAGCCGATTCATATTTCAAATCAAACTCCGATAATGCCAATATCCACTTTCCAATTCTTCCTTTTAACATCGGCATGCACAACATATACTTGACCACATCGGTCTTGCAAACGATCGTGCACTCAGAAGATAATAGATAATGTCTCAACTTAGTGCAGGAGAAATATAGGCATAAACATAATTTTTCAACTGGGAGATACCTTGTTTCCGCATCATTAATTTCCGACTCAAATAATAAACCACTGTTTCTTTTTCTTCAAATTCTTGTATAAGAACAGACCGATTGACAACTCATCGGTCGACAAATATAATCGGAATGGCTTATCTCTCTGAGGTGGAATTAAAACTGGCGGCGTCATCATATATTGTTTTATCTCATCAAATGCCTTTTGTTGATCTTCTCCCCATACGAATTCTTCATCGGCTTTCAATTTCAGCAGCGGAGAGAAGGGACGAATTCTTCCAGATAAATTTGAAATAAATCTTCTAACGAAATTAATCTTACCGATTAACGACTGGAGACTCGTTTTATCGGTTGGTGGCTTAGCATCTCTGATCGCTTTCATGCTCTTCTGCCCGACTTCAATGCCTTTTTCATGAACCATGAAACCCAAAAATTGTCCAGCCGATATTCCAAATGCACATTTGTTAGGATTCATCTTTAAACCATGCTTTTCTTGTGAATTCAAGAGTTTCTCGCAAATCGGCCAGATGCTGCTTGTATCTATCGGACTTTACCACCATATCATCAATGTAGATTTCAACAATCCTGCCGATCAATTTATGAAATATATAATTCATAGCCCTTTGATATGTAGCACCAGCATTTTTCAAATCAAAAGTTATTACGACCCACTCATATAATCCAAGTGCACCAGGACATCAGAATGCGATTTTAGGAATATCTTCTTCTGCCATGAAGATTTGATTATATCCTATATTACCATCCATAAAACTAATCACCTTATGTCCTAAAGCTGCATCAACCAACATATCGGCGATCGGCATCGGATACCCGTCCATTGGAGTTGCCTTGTTAAGATTCCTGAAATCCACACAAACTCGCAATTTCCCATTTTTCTTGAAAACAGAAACGATATTAGATATCCATTCAGCATATCGGCAAGGTTGAATAAATTTAGCTTCATATAACCGAGTTATTTTGGCTTTTATTTCTTTGTCTAACTCAGGCTTAAATCATCTCGGCGCTTGTTTAAAAGGCCGATACTCTGGTTTGATCAGGAGCCGATGTTCAACAATAGATCGGCTTAAACCTGGCATTTCATAGTATTCCCAAGCAAAACAACCGTGATATTCTTTTAATAACTTTATTAACTCTTGCTTAAACTCAGGATCCAATTTTGCACTTACATATGTCGGCCGAGGTCTATCTCCTAAACCTATATCTATTTCCTCTAACTCATCGGCCGACATAAACCCTTGACCAAGTTTACCCTCATCTTCAATAAACTCTTCCATTAATACAAACTCTCGGAGCCGACTGCTTGGATCGGCTTTAAACCATCATCGGACACCTGGATAAAATTGTCTTCCCAAACTCTGCCCGATAAGCACTCTATTCCTTCAAACTCCTAAACTGTCAAATCGGCGGTAGATACGCTAACCGATTCATCGGCTTGGACTGTTTCAATATGATCCTCATGCCATTGAATAAGACATTGGTGCATGGTAGATGGTACACAGCAATTAGCATGAATCCAATCACAACCTAGGAGCAAACTATAAGATCCTTTGCTGTCGATGACGAAGAAGGTAGTAGGCAATGTCTTATTCCCAATCGTCAATTCAACATTTAATACCCCCCGAGCCGGCGATGGATTCCCTCCAAAATCATTGAGCATCATATCGGTTTTGATTAAATCATCAGGGCCTTTACCAAGCTTTCGATATGTAGTGTATGGCATCAAATTCACAGCAGCTCCCCCATCAACAAGCATTTTAGTCGTCGGCTTGCCATCAACATACCCTTTAACATATAAGGGCCTCAAATGCCGATCCTTTCCATCTACTGGCTTTTCAAATACAGCTTGTTGAGGTTGTAAAACCAACTGCGCCATAGCTTCTTCATGATCATCGGCCTCATCATCGGTTGAACTAACGTTATACTCAGCAGGTAGCACAAACACCATATTCACCGATGCCGATGGTCCTTCATCATCACGCTTAGGCTTAGCTCTCCAAACTTTAGAATCATCACCTCCTTGATGCTTTTCTTTGAGCAATTCCCTGAATCGGAGACGCTGAACCCTTCTCTTTTGTGTCTTGGTCAAACCTTCAGGACACCACTGTGGATTGACCTTTGGATGCAAGCCTGGTTTGACCTTCAAATCCTCCTCTGATTCCTGTGCACCATCTGGCTCTTGAACATTTTCCTTTTTCTTGTACACCAAACGATCATACACAGAAAGATGGTCTCCTTTATATTTTTGGCGATCATTATACCTTCGGCGATCATCGTCCCATCGGTCATAGCACCGATTTTCATACTCACGCCGATCATGGTATTCACGCCAATCTTCACGTTCCTGCTGATAAGATACCTCATCATGCCAGCTGCATTGATGCCCAAAATCCAATCAGTCATGTACAGAATGATGTTGCCTTTTTGAATCTCTGTAACTTTCATATTGGTCACTGCATTCTGGACAATCATAAATTGAAGGGAGCCTTAACTTTTCATTCCAACAAAACCTAAAGAATAGGCATCCCCAATGATCTTCATTATCAAATCTTCTCATCGGAGGACTCCGGTCCCTTTCTTGCTGGCGCACATATTTATCGATGAGCTGTCCTGATGTAACCCTAGGTTTATCCCTGCGTTGACGGTTCTCCCGATAATTCCGATTTTGCACGTCATCGGCCGATACTTGATAATCTGGGTCAACAGCTCCCGATTTCTTCGCATGATCCGATGTGAGGACTTTAGCCTTCAACTTCCTATCGGGTGCTCCGATTTCAACCATATTTTGAGGGAATGGGTGTCCATCAAGCTTCACCGGTTTCTTACCAGTCTCAACTTTAATGATTCCCTTTTCAATTGCCGATTGAATCTCATTGCGAAAAACTTTGCAGTCATTGGTATGATGAGATATTGAATTGTGCCACTTACAATATTTCTTTTTCTTCAATTCCTCGGTAGAAGGGATTGTATGATTCGGGGAAAGCCTGATTTGTTATTCTGCTAACAATAAACCAAATATTTTATCGGCTTTAGTGATATCAAAACTATACCTCTCTGGCTCGACCTTCACCCATGGGCAGGCAACAAAATTTTTGTTCTTAGTCCACTTAGCCAGATCGACTTCAGTTTCATCCCCATCGGAGTCATATTCAATGTTAGCAATTTTCCTCTGATATTTCTCCATCCAATAATCATTGCCACGTCCTTCATGCTGAGAGAGTTTCTGAATCATGTGTCCCAAGCCTTCAAAATCTTGACTTGTGTATCGATCTCTGACTTGGGGCAATAATCCTTGGAAAGCCAAATCGACCAGTTGTCCCTCCGATAGATTCAACGAATAGCATCGGCTACGGATATCCCTGAATCTTTGGATAAATTCACTAACCGATTCCCCGTTCCGCTGTCGGAGCGCAGTCAAATCGGACAACCTGGTTTCTTGCACTCCCATGAAGAAATAGGCATGAAATTGCTTTTCCAGATTGGCCCAATTACTGATAGAATTTGGTGGCAATGAAGAAAACCAGGAAAAGGCTGAACCAGAAAGCGACATAGGGAATAATTTAACCTTTAATGGATCAATTGATGCTACTTCACCATACTGAATCGTATAACGACTGATATGTTCAATAGTGGTAACATCTCCTTGTCTAGAAAACTTGTAAAAATCTAGAATCCTGAATCGGGCTGGCATAGGCAATGTGTCAAACCAGTCCGGATACGGCTTCCGATACAGATAAGATTGTCCCTTGGGCTTCAAACCAAACTGATTCTTCATGACATCAGCAATCTTATCTGTCCAATCCTCCTGAGTGTAGTTTCCCTGACTAATCGGAGCACGAGTCGATGTCATTATGACTGGTGTTTCAACAGCTCCAATTGACGGCTCCCGATAGTCAGCTCCTTTGTTCCTTGGTGGGTTTTCAGTGTTGAAGTAGGAAGGATACACCATCTTGCCATCGACCACAGGAATACGGCTACCAAACTGATCAGTGTGTTGAGTTGCGCCAGAATTCTTGTCTCATGTTTCTTCTTCCTCTTCCTCTTCTTCACCTCCTTCTACCAGCTTGCCTTTTGATTTCTTGGTTTTAGGAGTCTCATAGCACTCAGGGTGTGTCTCTGGCGATGAAGATGAACTGATCTGCACAATCTTTTTCTCGAGATCTTTAATTGCTGAAGCAGCACCAGTATCAAAGTAAGTAGGTCTCTTTTGGATGTCCTTCAATATTGCTCCATCCAGCAACTTGGCGATCAATCCCACCACCGTGTTAACCAATATACCAGATTGGTTAATCATTGCATGACTCACACCAGCATCCACATAGTCTTGAAAGAATTTTCTTTCCTCGGCTGTAATCTGATCAAACGCTTCCTTGGGGATAGGAAACTGATTTTTCTTGCTCACAGCATTACGAGTTTTGCTGAATGAGTCGAGACACAGGTTCTTGAATTCTTCAAGTTGTGCTTCCACGAGTTTCTTCTGCTCGTCACTGATGTCTTCCATCGTGACAGCAGGGATCTCACTGCCTCCAGGTGCCATCGCAGAAGCTTTCTTGTCCCACTAGGCGTGCCAAAATGTGTTGACGTCCAAAAAGTCCGGTGTTGACTCTTAGAAATTAACACTGTGGCCTGGAAGATTTGCTTGAACTTCAGTGCAGGTCCAAAATCTTGAGGTTCGTGGCGTGCTAGTCAATTTGACCTGAAATTGACAAGGTAGAGTTTAACCAGTAAATGTCACACCCGGATTTACGAAGGAAATCCGAATGCTACTATATGTGTACCCAGGAAGTCTTTACACACATATAGCTCAGAAATGAATATCAAAGAAAGGGAAAACAGTGCTCGATAACATAAACAGAAATAAAGTCATTACATCACAGGCATTACATTATTAA
>CM014274.1:76272533-76296945 GCA_004135705.1 Alloteropsis semialata
GATCTTTGGCATACGATATGGCAGCTGCTGGATGAAGGTTGGACGATGAGGAGTTCGTCTCCTATGTCCTCACTGGTCTCGACGAGGATTATGATGCTGTCGTGACCTCCGTTACAGCCCTGGTGGAACCTATCTCTCCCACCGAGCTGTACACCCAGCTCATCAGTCATGAGCAACGCGTCGACAGACGCAAGGGAGGGTCTCACTCCTCCGTGAACTTGGCGTCCCGAGGTGGACATCATGGCGGCTCTCCATCCCGCGGCCGCAACGGTGGCGGTCGCAATGGAGGCTATCGCGGCGGCAACAGCCGCTACCACGGATCGGGTCAAGGAGGATCCAGTTGCGGTGGGGGGCGACGTGGCGGCTCCTACCAACCTGGCGTTTTCTGCCAAATTTGTGGCATCAAAGGGCATCCAGCTTTTCGGTGTTACAAAAGGTATGATTCATCCTATTCAGGTTCTTCGCACCAGCAACAGAAGTCCGTCTCTTCAGCAACAACAAACTATGGAGTGGACACAAATTGGTACATTGATACCGGTGCCACTGACCACATCACTAGCGAGCTAGACAAGCTCACAGTACGTGACAAGTATTATGGTGGTGATCAAGTCCACACTGCCAGTGGATCAGGTATGGAAATCAATCACATTGGTCAAAGTGTTTTTAATTCCCCTTCCAATAATCTACATCTTCGTAATATCTTACATGTTCCACAAGCCAACAAAAGTCTTGTTTCTGTAAATCGTATTGCTCATGACAATCAAGTCTTTCTAGAATTTCACCCGGATCATTTTCTTATTAAGGAACAGGGCACGAAGAAAACAATTTTCCAGGGCAGATGTAAGCGCGGGCTCTACCCCTTCAAGCCTTCCAACAAAGAGGCTCTCGGTGTCATCAAGCCATCTACCACGGTGTGGCACCACCGCCTTGGTCATGCATCCACTCCTGTCGTTCAGCGTGTTATCAATTGTCATAAACTTCCTTGTGTTCAAGAGTCCAATAAAACTAGTGTATGTGATGCGTGCCAGCAGGGTAAAAGTCATCAACTCCCATATCCCAAGTCCACTAGTGTGTCTGGTAATCCTCTTGATCTTATTTTTTCCGATGTATGGGGGTCCTGCTCCCAACTCTGTTGGTCGACATAAATATTATTTGAGTTTTATTGATGATTACAGCAAGTACACTTGGATTTACCTATTGCGTCGTAAATCTGAAGTATTTCAATGCTTCCATGATTTCCAAAAATTAGTTGAAAGACAATTTGATTCCAAAATTAGAACTGTACAAACAGATTGGGGTGGTGAGTACCAATCTTTGAGTCCATTTTTCCAGCGCATGGGTATCACACACCATATATCATGTCCACATGCTCATCAACAAAATGGTTCCGCAGAACGGAAACATAGACATATTGTCGAAATAGGACTCACTCTACTAGCACACGCATCCATGCCACTAAAGTTTTGGGACGAAGCTTTTCTTACAGCCGTATATTTGATAAATCGGCTGTCCTCCAAAGTTATTCACCATGAAACACCTTTTGAACGACTTCACCATCATCTTCCTGATTATTCTTTTCTTCGCACGTTTGGTTGTGCGTGCTGGCCCAACTTTCGACCATATAACACTAGAAAATTAGAATTCCAATCCAAACAATGCGTTTTTCTTGGCTATAGTAATCATCACAAGGGATTCAAATGTCTAGAACCCTCCACTGGACGAATTTATATTTCACGTGATGTTATCTTCGATGAACAATTTTTTCCATTCTCCAAACTCCACCCAAATGCAGGTGCCCAACTCCGTTCTGAACTCCATCTTCTTCCAGATATTCTCCTTAATCCTTCCTCCTCTTTATCACAGGGGTTTTTAACACATGATCGTTGTATTGATTCTCTAGTACCTACTAATAATACTTTGGAACAGCTGGATGGTGCTGCAGTGCAGGTAGTTGAAGATTCAGGCGAATTTGGTGAAGATTTGGCTTCAAACAGCCGCTATTTCATGCATTCCCGCGGGGGGCGCGACACGCGGACAGAAGACGACACGCCTGCTGCTCCTGCGCACGATTTGTCTGTTGTTCCTGCACGCGCATGGCGGATCAGCATCGAGATCGACGCACGCTCCTGCTGAGAGCAAGATTAATGTGAGACAATCCGTGTCACCCGGTGTAAGCCACGGTGGGGGCTCTTCCCACCAAACTATATAACACGCAACCGTGAGAAGCCGAGATGGGCAATCACGTTACTCCTTGTCGGTGTGCGAAATAACCGACGAGTAAATTAGTGTATTGCGCGTTTGGGCTCTGGATGGTTCGCGAGAGGACACAAGGGATTATACTGGTTCGGGCCTCCGGAGAGTAATACCCTACGTCCAGTTCGGGGCTGCTCGTGTTACTCGCGTTGCTCGTAGTAGGGGTTACAAGCGGTCGAGAGAGGGAGGGGCTCCCAAGTCTCTGGGTGTGTCTAAGTGTGGGCGTTCAGGTGCGCGTGTGTCGTGTGTTCTTCTTCGTCGTCCTAGTCCGTAGTGGGGGTGTACAAACTAGTCGGGAGAGGGAGAGGATCCCAAGTCCCTGAGCGGTGTGTGTGAGCCTGTTCTACTAGTGTCCGAAGGAGAGTCTCCTAGTGTTCGAAAAAAGATCCCCTCGCTGATGTCCCCTTGTCCCCTTTTATAGCCTCAAGGGGAGAAGGGAGCGGGGGGTAAAAAGAAGAAAATTACAAGGGGAGTTACTGCTCCCGAGAGCTTCCTCCAGCGCCGTCTGCCGAGCCGTACCGGGAGCAGGTGTTGACGAAGTGGTCGCCCCGCCGGACCCGGAGTCGATGTCTTCCCGGGTAAGCTCCCGGGTGGTTCCTGGGTCGTGGTTGACTTGCTCGAGGTCTTCGGACGCACCAGGTGTCCTGCCTGGGCTCCAGGTGTCGTCGNGTTCTACTAGTGTCCGAAAGAGAGACTCCTAGTGTTCGAAAGGAGATCCCCCCGCTGATGTCCCCTTGTCCCCTTTTATAGCCTCAAGGGGAGAAGGGAGCGGGGGGTAAAAAGGAGAAAATTACAAGGGGAGTTACTGCCCCCGAGAGTTTCATCCGGCGCCGTCTGCCGAGCCGTACCGGGAGCAGGTGTTGACGAAGTGGTCGCCCCGCCGGACCCGGAGTCGATGTCTTCCCGGGTAAGCTCCCGGGTGGTTCCTGGGTCGTGGTTGACTTGCTCGAGGTCTTCGGACGCACCAGGTGTCCTGCCTGGGCTCCAGGTGTCGTCGGTGGACGCCTGGGGTCGTACTTGGATGCCGGGTGTAGCGCATGCATTCCTCTCCAGACTGTAGCGCTCCTGTTGGGACGAGACGGGCGCCACTGTGGCTGCCGTGGCGTAGGGCAGACGCCCATGATGTTCTGACGCGGCAGGTACCAAGTGGGTACGGCGCCGGACGGGACGGGGCGTGGCTGGGTAGTTTTACCCGAGGAGCTGGAGACCACTCGGGAGCGGAGAACCCCTCGGGCGAACCGGGAACCCACTCGGGCGATCCAAGTAGTTGGGGTATGGGGGTTTTGCCTTGCCTTGGGTCTTCGGGACGCTCCACTCCGTCTCGGGCCCACGCCGACTCGGGCGAGACGGAGAGAGGTCGGGCGAGATAGCGACAGGAGTGGGTCGGCCGAGGCGGACGAGGGTCGGCCGAGGCGAACCGGGGTCGGCCGAGTCAGGGGAAAACTGATCTTCCCCTAATCTGATGTTTTTCGGGCTTTCTCATGCCTATCTTTTTCCTGAAACTGCGTGGTCCCACCCGTCGGTGAGAGGGTCGGATATTGATATCCGACAGGACCTTTACCTAAGTTGCTCCCCCTGATCTTGGCAACCATAAAGGTTCTATATTTGGGAGCAATTTTTTTTTTAGTAACAAAACATGTGTGCTTAATCTCAAGAGTAACAAGTTACTCCGTTATCAGGATACCCAGAAGTTAGGAACAACCAAGAAGATTATGGCTGAATCCATAACACTTATCAACAATAGAGGTATGCCATTAATTGTCTCATTATGCATCCACACAATTTCAAATAACCACCTATCATGCTATTAATCCTATGATAATCTGATTAAGAGCACGACAGAGACTCAATTAATGATTTTATATTTCACCGTATAGCCAATGGCATAAACGGAGATGGATCATCAATGTAGTTTTCCATGACTGCAAATAACGTTGGTTATTATGCGGTCATGGCCAATAACCTTAATCATTACATCATCTCTAGTCAAAACTTTCCGTTGGTTCCATTTTGACTAGAGAGAATAACCTTCCTGGCAATGCATGCACCACCAGTTATCTTTATCACATCTCTAACCAAGACTTCCCGTTGGTTCCATCTTGATTAGGGACACTCTTAATACTTATAATCATGATCTCATAAAGGTTTCAGGCAAAATGCCTCTGAATTGAAAGAATTAATTAAATGACATAGGGCTATAAATGACGATGATCGAAGTATAGCCATAAGCCACCAATTAATCACAAGAGAGACCATTAAAATCTCTAATTAATATACATTAATCAAAGACAAATTATCATAATTATAACCACACTACGGAAGCATTATCATAAGATAAAGCACCACATAATCATGCCTTAATGCTCATAAGAACATTATTCCCATCTCAAAACATTATTGGGACAAGACCTTAGGGGATCATAATAATACATTATTAATCAACCCCATCTTTATCTTTTTCTTGAAATGCCTTTTGACTTTATTTATGGCCTTATAGAGAATATGCCAAAAACTAGCCTTTTTCATGCCTAAAGTTAGGCCCATATTTTTTGCTAGCTTAAGTACATAATCCTTGATTGTTGGACAATCCTTTAGTTGTGACGATTCAATGATCACAAACAACTATGGTTAGAATACAATCATGAATCATCCTTCATTTAAATGCCCAAGTGATAGTTTTTATTTCAATGCAAAATTTCTCATTAGTTTCATTTTCGATTGAGACCGGTTTTGAATCTTTAAGGCCACAATTATTATTTGACCATCAGTAAATAGAACATACATTCTATTTACCAATGCATCATATCTCAATTTCGAGAAAAATTGTCATCAAATGTCTTGATCCATTCTTAGATCACATTTATTTGATAACTCATCAATACATTCCCGAAAAGAGGGCTCTTTGATCATGTGATGCTTGCAAACATGATATGCCCATATTACTCATTAATCCTTAATCTTAAGGAATAATCATCAAAATGATGATAGATCATTATTATTGGGCATTAAGCTGTAAATAGTGCACCTGAAAAGTCGAGATGACATTAGTTTTGCTCTGAATAATCGCCCCAATATGTTCGATGATAGACTCATCGACCATTTCATATAATCAACCTTCTTTCATTATTCAAATCCATAAATGCGTTGGTCAGATTATGGATAAGAACAATTTTTTTGCGACAAAATATTTATCAAACGCGTTGGTCAGATTGATAAATATAAGCCACACTAAATTTCATCAATAAATTCCCATTAAAAATTCTCATAATTAAATCATGCCATTGGTTCAGATTTAATCAAAAGAATTTTTAGTAAATTGCAATTCTCTAATCAAGTTCTCCCATTGATTCAAACTCAATTAGAAAATTACATCATTAGTTTTGCAGTGGAAACATGCATTAATTTGGGCATAATGACAGTAAGTACTAGTGCCTCATAATTTTTGAAGACATAAATATTTGCACAAGAATTATTAAGCCCAAAATTCCATTTGAAATAAGCATTTTTGAGCTTAATCCATAAATAAACAGTGCTTCAAAACTCACTGAAAATATTAAGCCTAAAATCATATTCATCTCGGCCCAATTGGCCCAACACTATGCAGCCCAACATTCAATATTAAAAGAAAAACTTCTTTTTAACGTAATTGGGCCGCAACCTCCCGAGTTGGGCCGCATCTGGCGCGGCCTGTTTATCCCCTTGGGGCGCTCCCCGGCACGGCCTGCTCGGCCTATGGCAGCTCGGGGCACGGCCGGCCGTCCGATCTTGATTGGGCGGTCGGGATCGACCCCGACCGGGACCAAAAAGGCGCCAGCCACCTTCCCCTCAACCCTAGTCTTTCTCCTCCCCATCCTCCTTTCCTTCACCCAACGGCGGCGGTGGCAGAGCGCGCGGTCGCGGAGAGAGGAGCGGCGCCGCCGAGGGCCCCCTCGCCGGAGCACGCACGCGGCGTTGGCCGGCGCGTGGCTCCATCGAGCGGCTCCACGATAGTGCCCTGGGCAAGAGCTGACCCGCACGCACAGCCAGGCGGCGTCCCGCTGGCGGCTGCCACGGAGCTCCTGCCTCCTTCACACGGTGGTGGCCCGAGGCGCAGCTCTAGCGCGGCAAGGAGGCCGGCCTCGGCGGCAGCTCAACGCGCACAAGGAGCCGACCACACGTGCTTGTGCGGCAGATAGCGAGCATCGGCGGCGCCGTACGGAACGACGACAATGACGACCTCAAGTAAGTCCACCGCCTTAATTTGATTAGGGCTAGGGTATGCCCGATTTGGGGAAATTTTGGAGACACTTTGGGGTTTTCTCGATCTAGGGTTTCGTGTCTTGGGGAAAAACCTTTAGTGCTTCAACTCCCCTCCATTTGATGCATAGCACCACATGAAACCCATAGTTTGCATCAATTTTGCATGAACAGAACATGAACATGTAGAATAGAAAGAACCCTAGGTATTTCATAGGAACACACCTGTTCTATGGCATGTTCCAGTGCATAAACTTGATGAATTTCATTTGTTTTAGCATGAACAAAGGAGTAGGACATGCACTATAACTTGAAATACATCATGAATAACACGACCTAGGGCATGGATCTTGAACAACATCATGATCTCAAAAAACAACACGAGTAAAACATGACCTAGGGCATAAACTTGAACAAGAACTTCAAGAACAGAACATAAACCCTAGGTGCAGAGGGTCCTAACTAGAGATAGCAAGGCTCTGGTGCCATTGTTAGATGCTCAGGATCACTAACTCTAGCTAGAACACCATGATCATAAACAAAACCATAAACACATACCGTCGTTCGATGAATTAGCCATAAGGCTCGCTAAAGTCCTCGTGCCTGCTTGATATAGGCACAATCTAGTTGATGTAGAAGTCTAGGACAGGCCCTTCCTAATGCTCTAGCAGCAGCTTGATTGGTAGCTGTTCTTAGAATCGAATCATCTTGAGGACCTAGAGGTCCTCTCTTTATATAGGGCTGCTATGCACTAGGGGGACCTCCCTTAGTTTTTTTGAGTTGCTTCTAAAGACTTCCAATCAAAGTCCTAAATTAGTTTGGCTTTGTCTTCTTAAGCCCATAATTGTTTAGGTGCTTCTAGTGCCTTCAATCAAGGCACAAAACTAAATTGGCTTTGTTATCTTAAGCACACAATCACTTAGGTGCTTTCACACCTAAGTGTTCACATGATCAACCCAACAGAGACCACTCAAGTTGATAAGTATAGCACATTGCCAAGACCTCCATTCCATCAGACTAGTTTCTCCTTATTGATAAATGAACCCATTGTCTACCACTTAGTATTCACATTTCCCATAATGATCTTGTTTTGGTTTTTCAGCTTAGAAGCTTTATGTCTCAACTGACAAAGGGAACTAGGCAACAGAAGTCTGTAAGGTGCAAATTCATTGACTGAACTGGGTAAGATCATGAAATGGATTTGTTCTAACAGGAAAGATATGATGTTGCAGCATATCAGCCCAAGATAAGATGGCTTTTTTCTAAACACGTGTTGAGTCATAAAGATATATGAAACAAATATTTGAACAAACGTGTGCCTCTGTCATCACAAACAAAACATGGTACACTACCATTAAGCTTGGCAATGTTCAAAAGATGGTCGCGGGTTGTTGAGAAGGGAGAAACTGGTACTGGCTTGGAATTTATAATATGTCTTGTCTCGTGTACAGAGCTAATGTCCTTTTCTTGTAAGATTCAAAAAAATAATTTAACCTAAATAAGTTACTCAAATTAATAGTGAGATTGGCTGAAATCCCAGTAGGATAGGGGACAAGCGAACCTTTGAGCTGCAGCTCGAGGCCGTCAGACCTGGATTGGCAGGCGGACAGAGGCCTCCATGCTCTGGTGCCGACCTGCACATTGCCGTCACGGTGGGTGATGACGCAGAGGACACCCACGAGATTTTCGATGTAGGAGAGGAGCCTGTCCACCCTAGGTTCTCGCAGGTTTCGTAGGTTAGGGAGCGGGGATGTACCAGTACGACCATGACAGCATCTGCCCTTCTTTTGCCGTGGCGACCAACTGAGGTGGATAAGGACAACATCGCCGCCGTCATGCCCTTGGCTTCCTTGCTGCCGCCGCATCCATTGGCTCTGGCCCCGCCGCCGTGCTCAACAATTAGGGATGGAATTCGGATTGGGTGTGGATGGATTCAGATCCGGATAGCACTTTTTACCATATTTTGATCCTAATACGAATGTTCTCGGATACGAATACGAAACAGATAGCTCGGATTCGGATATCATCATCATAGCCTTTCAGTCCCAAGCAAGTTGGGGTAGGCTAGATGTGAAACCCAAAAGAAGCCAAAAATCAAGGTTCGGGCACGTGAATAGTTTTCCATGCACTCCTATTCAGGGCTAGCTCTTTGGCTATATTTCATCCTTTCAAATCTCCTTTTACTGCCTCTTCCCATGTCAACTTTGGCTTTCCTCTGTCTCTCTTCACATTACTATCACTCCTCAGGATTCCACTATGTATTGGTGCTTCTGGAGGTCTCCGTTGGACATGTCCAGCCCATCTCATCCGGTGTTGGACAATCTTTTCTTCAATTGGTGCTACCCCTAGCCTATCACGTCTATCATCATTCCGGACCCGATCCCTTCTTGTATGGCCACAAATTTAGCGCAACATACGCATTTCTGCAACACTTATCTACTGAACATGTCATCTTTTTGTAGGCCAACATTCTGCTCCACACAACATTGCAGGTCTAATCGCCGTCCTATAAAACTTGCCTTTTAGCTTCTGTGGTACCCTCTTGTCACATAGAATACCAGATGCTTGGTGCCACTTAATCTAGCTTGCTTTAATCCTATGGCTAACATCTTCATCAATGTCCCCATCACTCTGTAGCATTGATCCCAAATACCGAAAGGTATCCTTCCTAGGCACTACTTGGCCTTCCAAACTAACATCTTCCTCCTCATGTGTAGTAGTGCCGACGTCACATCTCATACATTCAGTTTTAGTTCTGCTAAGCCTAAAACCTTTGGACTCTAGGGTCTCAAGCCACAACTCGAGTTTCTTATTTACTCCTACCTGGCTTTCATCAACTAACACTACATCATCCGCGAAAAACATACACCAAGGGACATCCCCTTGTATGCCTCTTGTGACCTCATCCATCACCAAGGCAAAGAGATAAGGGCTCAAAGCTGACCCTTGATGAAGCCCTATTCTAATAGAGAAGTCATTCATGTCTCCATTGCTTGTTCTAACACTAGTTACAACCTTGTTGTACATGTCCTTAATGAGTCCAACATAATTCTTTGGAACTTTTTGCTTGTTCAAAGCCCACCACATAACCTTCCTTGGTATTTTGTCATATGCCTTCTCTAGATCAATGAACACCATGTGTAGATCCTTCTTCTCCCTATACTGCTCCATAACTTGTCTTATTAAGAAAATGGCTTCCATTGTTGATCTTCCCGGCATGAAACCAAATTGGTTCATAGAGACCTGCCTTATTCCTCTCAAGCGATGCTCAATAACTCTCTCCCATAGCTTCATAGTATGGCCCATCAACTTAGTTCCCCTGTAATTAGTACAGCTTTGAATATCTCCCTTGTTCTTGTAGATAGGTACCAATATACTGCTTGTCGGTGTTTCGATTAACCGGCTAGTGATTAAGTGTTTACGCGTCTGACCCAGATGATTTTGCTAAATAAACACAAGGATTTATACTGGTTCAGGCTTGAATGCCCTACGTCCAATTCGCGGCCCTCTTCATGTTATTAGCAAAGTTTGCAGTAGGGGGATACAAACAGGTGAGAGAGAGAGAGAGCAAGGAGCTCAAGTCTCTGTGGAGTGTGTGAGCGTGTGTGTATGTGTGTTCTCAAAGTCAAAAGTGTTGTTCTGTGTCCGTCTAAGTGTATCTGGGAATCGTCGTCCACCCCCTCACGCAAGGGGAACTCCCCTACCTTTAATAGATCAAGGGACGAGAGTCTGTAGAGAGAGAGAGAGTGTGTGTGTGTGTGGGAGTCGGGGCTGGTGCCATCGGCAGGGTCGGCTTTCTCCTCCTCGTGATGTGTGTCCTCCGGTCTGTCATCCCCTGCTGGCAAGTGCAGAGCGTGCGGGGACGCGCGCCCTACATGCCTCTGTCCTGCAGGCAACGTAATCATGATTCCCCATCCCGTCGCATTTACTCCCCCGTCGAACGGGCCTCGGGCGCTTCCCGTTTGCAGGCGGTAATCGCAAGGACGGCGCGACGCGCACTGTGCGGCCGTCCCGTCAAGGTGTCCTGGACCCCCACTAGGCCGCCGAAGGCCTAAGCCTGTGCCGGGCCCCGGGTCTTCGGCCTGCTTCCTCGGGGGACGAGAGGCACCCGACCTCTCTGCATGGGGTTGGGCAGGACAGAGTTGCCTCCGCTTGCCCTGGTCGGGAACCGACCTCTCTGAAAGGGGGTTGGGCGATACGGAGTGTTCCTTCGTCTGCTCGGGCGACGCCTGGGCCGTGAGGCGCCGACCTGCTTATTACGCTAGGTGGGCCGTTGAGGCTGGTCCATGGGCTTCGTGTTTCCCTTCTATCTTTGGTGTGGCCACTTTAGCCTTTTATCCTTTAATCCTCTGTCTTTGGGTATCCCTAATACTGATACCCGACAGTAGCCCCCCGAGTCCGCGATAGGACAGTGATGTTCTTTCGGGGATTCTGTTCGCTGTCGGCACTGTTTGTTCGGCATAGCCTTTCGCAGAGGTCCCAATCCGTGGGACTCTATTCCGGGTGCGCGCAAGCGCACCCAGAGGGTGTAGCCCCCGAGCCTGCGGAGGGACGTGGTCCCTTTGGAGGCTCTCTTATCTGGTCGGGGATGTCCTTACGTCATGCGGCCTTGCGTTAGGCCTCTTTTGGCGATGCCGTCCGTGAGCTCTCGCCCGAGGCAAAAATCTGATCACTGGGACGGTTTGACTTGCATTCGTCATCCCTCAAGCATTTCTCGTCACCAGAATGGAGGGGCTAAGCCGACCCACTTTTCCCTCATCAGGCGAAATTGGGTGCTTGGTGAGCTGCCATCGGGTTAGTCTGAGTGAAGCCCCGGGCCCCGTTCGCGGGGGTCCGTTGGGTCAGCTGGTGACCGACTTCGTCTCTTCGGCATCCATCCAATATAGTTCTCGAGGACGTTCGACTGGTCCGAGGGCTCGTTGCCTCCTCATCGAGAGGAAACCGTGGGTCAGATCTATCTGGGACTCAAATGTGTACCGGGATGCCCTCGATGTTCGGTCGCCAGGGTACTGGCCGCTTGCAGGCCCATCCTGATTCACTCCTCGCTCTAAATATGGCCCAGAGCGGTTGTCGAACCTATCGTCAGGCCAACCTTTGAACTCCCCGGCCTTGTTGGGCTGTGGAGGCATTTTCAGCGTCGTATCCCTCTTACCTGGTCTGGTGCGGGCCCATGAAGGCAAACTGCCACCAGGCGCGTCGCTCAAGGAGCCCCCAGGGCAGGGAAGAGGCGTCCGTCTCTTCGATTCTCGAGAACGGGGTAGGCTGGCATGATGGGATGTGATGATGGCCTAGCCGGGGCAGAGGCGTCCCTTCTATTTAAACGCAGGCGGCCCTTCTCCCCCAAGCATGCCTTGCCATTCGTCTACTTTGCCCCTTTTGTTGTCTGAGCCCTCTGCCCTAGCATCCGCCGTCAGCGCTCCTGCAACCAGGTCTCCGAGCGTAAGTCGTTAGCCCCCACACCATTCCCGTACCTGAGATCGTTGGAGCCGTGGTCGCGCTCCGCCGTCCGCCTGTTGCGCATGGATGGCCTCGTCCACTGCAGCGTCCTCCGCGCTCGCACGGAGGCGATGGAGTGGCTGGTGCCGGAGCTTGAGGAGGCGCCTGCGCCACTGGACGGCTATGTGGTCGCCTTCACCCCTTCCTCGAGCGTGGCTTGGCGTCTCTCCTACAACGTTTCCTGCGGGGACTCCTTCGCTATTACGGGATCGAGCTCCAGTACCTTAATCCCTATGGGATTCAACACATCGCGGCCTTCGTCGCGCTGTGCGAGGGATTCTTAGGGATCGAACCCCACTTCGTGCTCTGGCGATAATTCTTCGCCATCTCACTCCATGAGAGGTAGGGAGAGCACGGCACCCCGCCTATGGCGAAGCTGATGGGGTGTGCCAACATCCGTCTTCGGAGCAGCCGAGCGACCGGCTACATGCAGATCCCTCTCACTAAGTCCAACAAGGGTTGGCACATGCTCTGGTTCTACTTGAAGAGCGACGTGTCCGCCCTCCTCCCCGTCTTCTCCGGGCGTACCTTCGATAGGGCGCCCAACGTCTGGGGATGGGGCCCTCTTCCGAAGACGAGAAAGAGCCTAGACAACCTCCTCGGGGCTATTGTAGAGCTGAAGCGCTGTGGTCTCACCGGCGCGGGTGTCATTGGCGCGTACCACGCCAGGAGGGTGGCGCTGCTGGTGGTGCGCCTCGTCCCTATGTGGCGCATGATGCCCGACGCGCCGTCGACCGGGACGGTCATCACCGATGTCGCCTATCCGAACGCTGGGATCGCTCAGCATCTTCGCGACCCGATGGACACGGAGGCCGCCGTCATCGAGTTCCCGGTCCCGGGCCATCCAGTGAAGCGTCTCGAGGTGGGCTACGTCAACCTAGTGAGTTCCATGTTCTGACCCTCTTGTTCCTGCGCAAGGAACCCCACCACCGACCTTGCGCTTGTTTGGATCCAAGGGGACCTCGTCCGGAGGCACCGGACGGTGGATGTGTCACTGCCGGAGGATGCGGTTGCCATGGCGGTGAACCAGGCCCGGTTGAGGAAAGCGACGAAGGAGCTAGTGTGGCTCGACCACAGGGGTTGGCGGCAAGGCTAGGACGACGAGGGCGACGACGCCAAGGGGAGGAAGGCGGAGGAGAATGAGGACTTGGGTGGCGACATGGCCTGGGAGGCGCTCGCTCAAGAGGATGAGGACTTGTCCTCGCGACCATAGCGCCCTCTGCGCATTAGGTCGCCAGTGGCCTCGCTCTGCGTCCCTTCTGCCCCCGCGGCCACGACGCCTTCGGGTCCATCGCCGCCGAGTCGCCTCGTCCTGTCCGCTGCCGGAGGGCGCGAGGCGAACCCGAAGCGGCCGTTCGCCGAGGTGGGCTCGCCCAGTCCCGGTAGTCCGACGCCCAAGCGCCACCGCCCCGTGGCTCCAAGGTGAGCCTAGGGGATCCTTTCTCTCTCATCAAATCTGGGGGTTTGCACAGTCTTTTTGATTCGCCCTGTCTCCACAGTTGTCGACGTCCAAAAAGTCATGCGTTAACTCTCAAAAATTAACACTGTGGCCTGGAAGATTTGCTTGACTTCAGTGCAGGTCCAAAATCTTGAGGTTCAGGGCGTGCCAGTCAATTTGACCTGAAATTGACAAGGTAAAATTTAATCAGTAAATAACAAGGAACTCATCGGCCAAAGCCTCGATTCATTCCGGAAATCGGATCAACATAAGAGAAGTCCGATTTCGAGAGCATGTACCATCGGCCTTGAGTCCAATTCGTGATGATATGACGTATATTGAAATAAACCATCGACTGTGGAAGCCGAATCGGAGATAAACCTAATCTAAACTCATTCTTTAGTATGCATCTCTCCAAAGGTAATAAACAAACTAGATCGCATGTCACTAACAATCGGATCGGTTTCGAGATAGCGTTGCTAGCAGGGCACCGATTAGCTTGCTTATTCCGATAGATCGATATATATCAAAGAACTCATTTAAATCAGATTTATTTGTAACTTGCTTATTAAATCTAATCAGCTATATTAACAATAAGAATAGATCTATTATGAAACTTGAATAACAATAAAACAAGATAGATCTTTTTAACAGATGTAAGCCGATAGGATAAAATCAACAAGATTATGATAAGGGTGAGTGAACTAAATGAAGAAGGGCGATACGCCTCAATCTAAAGCCTAGAGCAACTCGATAAATTGGTGAATTATATAGACGAAGAAGGGCGATACGTCTCAATCTAAAGCCTAAAATAACTCGATAGGGTGTCGCACTTACAGACAAACCGGAGGTCAAGATGATGCAGCCCTGCTTGCTGAAGAACTCGACGAAAAGGGTTGTTGGCACGTAAGGTCAAAAGTTGTGTTGTATTGTATGGTTGTGTGAACATTTTTTAAACTGGTGCAGGGTTTATATTTATACCCCGGAAATCTAGCTAATCCTTGTCGGCTACGACAATATCTCTAATTTATTTAAAGCAAACTAATCTTAATCTACCAAAACTATTACAACTTGTCGCGCAATCCAGCCGTGAAGAAGCTTCCAGACGCATCTCCCCTTCAGAAGTCGTACATGCTCCGGCCTTCTCTGTTCCGTGTCCGATCGGGACTCTATCGGACGAACTCCGATCGGAATCGGACTCTATCGGACGAACTCCGATCGGAATCGGAGACTACTCAGAATCGGACTCGGCCTTAGCCTCAGCTCTGTCATGCACAATCCTAGCCGAGTCAAAATCTGGTGTCAACACATGCCCCCCAATTTTGGGATAAAATATTATTTTGTTCCAAAATTCTCCTGAGCAATGATGACCCTGGCAGTGGACAGCATATGGAAACTCGTACCCCTCCACTGTTGCAATCCTTGATTCCTGTGCGGATTCGACGCCTTGGTCTTCGGGCGGTTCCTTCTCCTGTAAGCCCTATAAATACAGAACCGAACCATCGTCTCCCTCATCCAGCTTGCATCTGCTATCGCACGCGCCTACTCCGCCATTGCCGCTTCTGCAAGCTCCTGCTCGGCGATCATCTGATCCTTGGACTTCAATCCTTCATCGTGAATCAAGTAAGTATCTTCCCCGCATATGATTCATATCATGCATCTGGGTTTTGCTGCATTCTGCTCGGTGATTTCCTCAAATCTATCACCCGCGTCACTGTTCATTGTAGATCTATTCCTCCATCAATAGTGGCTCCTGCTGACAAGGCTGACAATACTCAAGTGCCTGAGGTAAAAAGTGCCCAAAATCCTCAACTTTAATTCCTGCATTCTTTTCCAAAACTACTTGTAAGCCTACACATCTGTATTTATCTTTCATTTCTCCTGAATGTAGCATCTTAAGAACAACCTAGTCATCCCTGTTTCTCACGTTGAAGGGGGATATTATCTTGGTCCAATGGGCAATCCTGATCCAACAGATCTGATAAATATGGAATCGGAGAGGCTTTCATTCAAAGGATCGGACCTACAAGTCTCCAATTGGGCAGGCTCCTTCCGATCATGGCCTGGTATGGTCCCAGGATGGAGAAATTTGTTTCTTAGAATCCAAGCCACCAAGTCTACATTCTGGGACGAGAAGAATATAAACCAATGCCTTACTTTGTCCCTTGCTGACATGGCCAAAGATGAAAATTTGCTGGCCTCTAGCTCCCTCTTCTGGTCCAATGCCCTCAATGCTTATTTGTTTGGCCACGGTTTGATGACACCTACTCTGATGGACGTACATATGCTGACCGGCCTCGACACCATAGAAAACTCCAACCCAAGAAATACGTCGCCGAAGGTTGGCACGGGCTCCAAAGGTTGAAAGAAATACGTCGCCGATCACTGCAAAATTGGCACTATCGGAGACAGAGAGCATGCAACTTTTCTCAATATGTGGCTAGAAAGATTCGTATTCTGCGGATCGACTCTTGGCGCCACAACCAACATGCAATCTATTGCAGAGACACTGGCTCGCGGTGGATCGGTGCCACTCGGCCATCTCCTCCTTGGCGCAGTTTATCATCTGCTACATCAAGTATCGACCAAGCTCAAGGCCAAGCAGTCGGACACATCGAAGGTCCCTGGTGGTTCATCCAGTTGTGGCTGCATACCCAGTTCCGATCTGCTCTTCAGTTCAACTTCAAGGATCATCAATTCCCAAATTATCATAGAGAAGAAGAAGATGCAACCGTTCATCGATGCATGTCGTTTGGAGAAGCAGCATCGGTGTGCCCTGGATCGAGGCTTGACGCAAAAAATATGGCCACCTTCTTTGAAAGCTTTTACCACGGGATCGCATCGGAGCGCTTCAACTATTTCGCTTACGCCGATCCTGATCGTGATTATGAACTGCCCTTGTTCAATATCTAGAATGAACTTGCAACGATCATACCAGTCCTGAAATCTTTCATTACACCTGCAATTCTTGGCAGCAACATAGCATATGGCCGTAAAAATTCGTCTTATGAATTTTACAACCCATCGGCAGCAGCTCATCAACTGGGATTCGGTCAACTCTCGATCGGCCTTTACTTCGCAGATAAAATCAAACACCGGGAATCGGTGTCCACCGACCTGGAGATGGATCGGATCATGGCATTTTCTCCCCAAGCCGATTTCAACATACCTGAATGGCTATGCACTAGCTTTTCATCCAGACTCTTCAGGACTTGGTGGAAAGAACTACATCTCCACTTATTCAAAATTCCGGCCATCACCTATTGTAGTCTTATAGACTCTGATTTTGAGGCCATGGAAAATCTTGTAAGCTCTCTTGAAATCTTTCTTCTTTTATCCACCTTTATTTAAATAATCTTTTCATAATTTGAATCTCAACCCTTTGACAGCCAATTGAAGAGAACGTGCCATCAGTAAGCAACAGTGGAAAACCGATTCGGTATGCTGTCTGGACTCCATATCTGAGAATCGGCTCCTCTGCGCCATCTCTCGCGGATATCATGGACGACAAAGGCAAGAGGAAAACCTATCATACTAAGGTGTCTGCGCCGAAGAAACTGAAGAAAGTCCATGCTCCGGTACGATTTCCTCACACTCCATGCGCCGAAGAAACTGAAGAAACCATGAAAACAACTTTATACAATATGAAGGGAAAAATCGTCGGCCAATCAACCTCTCGTGCTGCTGAGGAGATTGCAGAGAAAGCTGCCGAGGGTGCTAAGATGCTTCTTGACGCAGTATCGGTAACAATCCGATTCTATCTTTTCTTATATTTCTTTTAGAATAAATCAGTAATAATAATCCCTTTTTTCAGCAAACAAATATCATATTGCCCGATCCTCAACTGGCCCCAGCTCAGATCATTCAGTCAGAATCGGCTCAACATGTAAACCTAACCCAATCTATATCTCTTTCAAATATATACACTTGATCTAACCGATTTGTCTATAGACCCTGCTACTCAGCAACCCATCGTCGAGAATTTGAGCATAAACATTCAATCAGAGGCGATCCCCGAGCAACCAATTGTGGAACAGCCAGCTCAAAACGTACAATTGGAGACAAACATTCTTCAGCAACCATCTTCTCAACAACCTGCAACTCCTCCGATTGCACCAACCCAGGAGACACCTCTCATTGAACCATCCAATCTCCAGGCTCCGATAACAACAGAAGTACCTAACTATGTCCGCGAAGGACTCTTTAAATTGGTACTGACCGGTTACCTGTGTTAATTTATTATTTAAATAATGCTTGTTCATTAATGTCTTGCTTCAGGAACAAGATTCCCAGCCATGAGCTTCACATCACTTGACTTGGACGCCGCAATCGGAGATGAAGAAGTCAACTCTACGCAATCCTCCACCACCATCTCTGATGAGGTCAAGGCAAGACTTCAAGAAATGTTAAATCATTTGAACAAGAGCATTGCCATCCTCGTAGAAGATGCAGAACCAATTCGCCAAATCTTCAAAGAATTGAAGGGTCAACTGCCATCGGAGCTAGAAAGCGCAATCATCCCTGCCGCCTTTATTGAAGGTCATCAGCCCCAAGTCTTTGCTGCCCGCCAAAGGATATCGGAGCGACTGGCTCAACAGGACTTGGCCAAGAAACGTGATGACGGCAAGGACGAATTGAAAGCTATGCAAGCCCAAATCAAGACCCAGGAAGCCAAGCCAAAGAAACTGGAGATTCGGATCAAGGATCTTCAAGGTATTGAGGCAGAACTGCTCAAACGGCTCGAGGAAGTCCGTAAAGAGATGTCAGAGACCCAAGACCAACTCAACCAAATTCCAGCATCTATTGCATCGGCACGAGGAAACATGCAGAAACGTCTGGAGGAAGTCCGCCAAGTCCACAGAAGCATCAAGAGCGTGCCCGGCTCTGACGTAGCAGATTTGCAAGAAATCCAGAAGATTGACAACATCCGATTGGGCGTGATCGAAATGATTCGCAAATTCTTGTAATATTAAACTCTGGTTGTACTGCTCCGATGACATCGATCATCGATGAACTGTTGGCTCCAACGACACTGATCGTCGATGACCACTTATTGTAAATATTTTTGCCCTTAAGGCGATACGATCGTATCGGCTATCTTAGACGATATTGCCCAGAATATCGGCTTTATGAATCAACCCAAATGCTTGGATAATATTTCTTCAAAAATATTTCATTAAGCGCTTTTGAAAATTCTTGTTCTTCTAATGTTTCCAAAATATACGAATTTCCAGGTACGCACAGATTCACACGATAGAGCCCTTCCCAATTAGGCGACCATTTTCCAAACTTAGAACTTTTAGTCCCTATCGACAAAATCAACTTCCAAACCAATTCTCCCTCGATGAACTCCTTTGGCTTAACCTTTTTATCATAATACTTAGCGACACGCGCCTTATTATTTTCAATATTTTCCAGAGCCCTCAAGCGAGTTTCAGCCAAATCATCCAATTTAAAATTCATCAAACTTTTATATTCATCGGCAGTCAAGTTTCCTTGTTCCGATATCCGTCTTGATCCGATTTTGATCTCCCAAGGCAAAACAGCCTCATGTCCATAAACCAAATGATATGGGGACAACTTACTAGAACCATGACACGCCATTCGATATGCCCATAATGATTCAGTCAACGTTAAATGCCATCGCCTTGGTTGTTCATCAATCTTTCGTTTGATAATTTTGATAATACTTTTATTCGAAGCTTCTGCTTGACCATTGGCTTGCGCATAATAAGGAGAAGAATTTAATAATTTAATACCCATACTGGCAGCAAAATCTTGAAATTCGTTAGACATAAACATAGTCCCTGATCGGTCGTGATAGTTTGAGGAATACCAAACCGATATATAATATGTTCCTTAACGAATTCTACCATATTCTTGGAATCAGCAATTCAAAGGAATCGCCTCAACCCACTTAGTGAAATAATCAGTTGCCACCTGTTGACACCGGATTTTCGCACCTGACATACTGGGTCGGATGATGACATGATGAAGTTGAGACTGCGAAGTGGACCCGTTGACTGGTCAATGCCAAAGGTGACAGAGAAGGAAGCCGATGCCAAAGAAGAGTCCGATGAAGCGGGAGTCCGATCCGATGACGAATACAGGGAGGAAAGACGTGTCGGCTAAGAGGGAAGCGTGTCAGATCCGGGGACTATTTCCTTTTCAGAAGGCGTATGAGAGTCCCATTGTATCTTAAGATTAGTTTGCTTTATTTAGTTAGTCTGGTCCGATCAGGACTCTCCATGACCAGGGTATAAATATGAACCCTCGTCCATTGTAAAGAACAATTCTCACAATTCAATACAACCCGGCTTCACGCCAAAACCCTAGTAGTAGTTACCGACGAAGCTCATTGGTGGACGGGCTGCATCAGTTCTGATCTCCGGCTTACCAGTAAGTTAGTCAATTTATCGAACTAATATAGGCTTTGAATTGAGGCGCATCGCCCTTTCTCGTTTATATTGTTCAACCGATTTATCTCTGGATAATCAAGATTGATATAGATTCCCTACGTCGGAGCTAGATCAATATTGATTATTCAACAGATTATCGTTATCGGACTATACTTTAAGCCTAGATTCCCTACGTCGGAGCTAGGTATCAAGATTAATCTAGATTCCCTACGTCGGAGCTAGAGTAATCTTGGTTACTAAAGGTAGTCTTTGCGGTTTGTTGGAGTTGCTAGATTGGTTTAGATCTACGCCATGTGAATCAATTCTACTTCTTCAACGGCTTTGAGCATAGGTCTTGGTCCGATTTAAGCAATATTTATCTTACAGCATCGTTCTATGTCCAATCCTGCTTTGTGGTTTAATCTGGTTGTTCTTTGAGTATTGCATTGGTGTAGATTCCCTACGTCGGAGCTGGATCTTTGTAATACGCTTAGATTAATCTTTGACTGTCATGTTTGGTCTAGATTCCCTACGTCGGAGCTAGGTTCATCTTGATTAGTCAAAGGAAGCTTAGATTATGCCTTATTGCTATTTGAATGTTAAGTGTGGTGTAGATTCCCTACGTCGGAGCTGGATCTTGCTTAATTATTCAGTAGCATATCTTAGAATCAGAACGTATCTGTTAATGTTTTACCTGCTTATTTTGCTTAATCTGATCAACACCTGTGCGAGCATCTTGTTTAATTGACAGGTTGATGAATCAAATCTGATTATCTAGCTATCTGATCTGATCATAGTTGGAGAAATCTAGATTCCCTACGTCGGAGCTAGATTTCTCTAAAAAGGCTATAGTCCGATCGGCTGGTTAGATGGTCCGATAAGATGAGTCAAACTGGCAACTAGATAAGGTGGACAATGTATCGGCTTACACTGTGATTATTTAATATCTTGTTTCAAGACACAGCTGATCCATTATTTTACATATTGGCCTTGTTATATGCTTTATTTTATTATTCAAAGGCTGGTCTGTTATATCAATCAAGGTCCGATCCTGATTGGTCCGATCCTGAGGTCCGATTTGATGTCTGATTGAGGTCCGATCACTCGGTCCGATTGACGTCATCACTGAGGTCCGATTCTGAGGTCCGATCAGTATCGGCCGATGCGTGTCTGATTGGGTCTTGGCTAAAATTCGACGCTACTCCATCGTCTGAAATAGAGCCGGCACAATCATAGAGCAATTTAACTGTTTTTATCCCCTTGTCAATTTCAGGTCAAATTGACTGGCACGCCGCGAACCTGAACTGGAGTGTAGACTGGCACTGGAGCGAAGCAGACTCTCCCCGGTCATCGTGTGCTGCACGCGGGAGATACGACCGCCGATTTTCCGCGTCAACACATTTTTGGCACGCCCGGTGGGACACGAGAAACAAATCCAAGATGTCATCGTCTGATGCTGAACAAGAAACTGCAGCAAGGCTTGCTGCTGAGAGAGAAGCTGCTGAGAAGGCCAAGAACGACAAGAACAAGGCGACTGAGGTGACCATGCCCATTACAAAGGCTGATCTGTCCAAAGCCCAGTTGGATACAGTTCAGGCCCACATTGATGCGTTTGAGAAGCTATGCCTTGGTCAGTTTGGGCGTAATCGTTCAGGTCCTATACTCAAAGGCCCTCTCCCGGATCCAGAGTTGATCAAGAAGACAACTGAAGCTCGGGAGCACCAAGCTAACATGTCAGAGATGATTCACCAGGCTGTTCATCATGCAATGATCAACCAATCAGGCACCCTGGTGAATTCTTTGGACAATCTTATCAAGAAGGCGGTGGACGATGCTGTTTGCTTAAAGGGTCCAGTATTTATAGCAGATTCTGCAGGAGCATCAGGATCAGGAAGAGGAAAAGAGACTGCAGATAATACAATGACCGTTGCTCCACAGATGCCAATTGCTCCACCACCTCCTGTTGAACTGGCTAACGGTTTCCTGTTGATGGCCGATGGAACTATTATCGGCCCGCATGGTGAAAAGTATGCCAGGACTCTGAGTGAACAAGAAAAACAGCCTGCTGCTGTGAGGCTACGTACAGAAGTCCCTTCACATCAGCGTATGGTTGGAGATTACAACAACTACGTGATGGACATAGCTGATGGAATGCCACATGGGAATCAACAGTCCGATTGGTCACAAAAGATAGCCGAGGTGATTCAGAATCAATTCGGCTTGAAGCCTAAAGATGAAGCGAGGTTGTATCGGCACCCGTACCCATCTTACTTTGATGCAGTGCCACTTCCTCCACGTTACAGAGTGCCCGATTTTTCCAAATTCTCCGGGCAAGATGATATGACCACCATCGAGCATGTGAGCCGATTCTTGGCTCAGTGTGGTGAGGCTGCTTCTGAGGAGGGACTCAGGCTCAGATTTTTCCCTCTGTCACTGTCAGGGCCGGCGTTTACCTGGTTTACGTCGTTGCCAGCGGGATCGGTCACAGGTTGGTCCGACATGGAGAAGCAGTTCCATAAATACTTCTTTTCTGGTCTCAACGAGATGAAAATCTCCGATTTGATTGCCATCAAGCAAAGGAATGATGAGACCGTCAAGGAGTACATCCAACGATTCCGTGACACTAGGAATCGGTGTTACAGTCTGAAGCTATCTGACATGCAGTTGGCCGAGCTTGCATTCCAAGGTTTGCTCGCGCCAATTAAAGACAAGTTTTCTGCTCAGGAGTTTGAGACATTGGGGCAATTGGTTCAGAAAGTGTCAGCTCATGAGGTCCGATATCAGGAGATGAAGCGTATGAAGTTTTCTAAACAAGTGTCTTATCTCTCTGATACTGAAGAGGAGGCTGATGTCAATATAGCTGAATGGACTAAATCCAAGAAGCCAGTGTCGCTCCCGTGGATCAAACAGAATCCTGAGAAATTTGGATTTGATATAACAAAGGCCGATAAGATCTTTGATTTGCTACTCAGTGAGAAGCTTATCCAGCTTTCTCCGAATCACTCGATTCCATCGGCCGATGAGTTGAAGAAACGCAAGTATTGCAAATGGCACAACTCGACATCTCACGAGACCAATGAATGCAAAGTGTTCAGAAGGGAGATCCAATTGGCTATTGAGTCAGGCAAGATCAAATTTGAAGACAGCAAGAAAGCCATGAAGATTGATGGTCATCCCTTTCCCAATAACTTTGCTGATTTCTCCTTTTCTGTTAATATGGTTGATGCTAGTGAAAAGGGGAAAGTCAAGGTGCTTACATCGGACCACGCCAAGAGTTCTGGTGCCGTTGATCCTGTGGTTCAAGTTACTGTTGAAGAGCTACGCAGGAATCATCAGGCATTTGGGCGTGAATCTAATGCTCCTGGTGGATATCGGCCGCGTGTGACCTCCCAAATGTTGATCAACAAATACAAAAGACAGCAGGCAGCAGTCCGAGCGTGGAGGGAACGCGAGGAACGACGACGTCGGAGGCATGAATATCAAGAAAGGCGCTATGATGAAGAATTTGATGATCGGCGCCGACGTCATTACAGGTCCGACGGCCGACGCCGATATGATGAGTGGTCCGATGACCGACGCCGGTACGATGACAGGTCCGATGGCCGGCGCTGGTATGATGATAGAGTCGATGATCGCCATCACTACGGTTATAGGTCCGATTGGTATACAGATGGACGTCAAGCTTATGACCGGTACGATCAAGATGATGATCATTGGGGATGTCCTTTCTTCGTGTACTGCTGGAACGAGAAGCTTAGACTGCCATCAAAGGCAGATTGTCCTGAATGCAGCTTCCAGTATGAGGAGTATAGAGCTTCCAAAAGAGGTCGACGATCAGTTCATGAACGGATCGGCGTCAGGATTGATGATCATCATCAGAGAGATGAAGGCCGGGTTAACACTCATGGCCACAAAAATAATGAAGGCCGGGCTGATGCTCATGGCCCTGAAAAAATGGAAGAGAAAGCTCCAGTTCACAATCGAACTGAAGAACCTCCAATGAGGCCTGGACAGTGGTGCCCGTCGGGGATTTCTAAATCTAAGAAGAGACGTGTTCAGAGATTACGCTATAATGAGCAGATTCAGGAGCAAGAATTAGCAAAAGAAAAGAAGTGGCGCGTCAAGATGGCCAATGATGATGAAGCAAGCACATCGGCCGCAATAAATATGGTTTTGATGTTGCCGTCCGATTTCGCTGCTCCTGATGAACAAGACGACCATGAGGTCGATTATGAACTGGAAGAAGCCGCTGCATGCTTGGTTCTGGATTCAGAGAAGGCAGTCTTTGAGAAGCCAAATGCAAATGGATATCGGCACTTGAAGCATACGTTGATGGAAAGCCGATGACCAAGATGCTGGTTGATGGAGGAGCTGCTGTCAATCTCATGCCCTATTCCACATTCCGTAAGCTGGGGAAAGGGATTGATGATTTGATCAAGACAAATATGACACTCAAGGACTTTGGCGGGAACGTTTCAGAGCCTCGGGGGGCAATTCATGTGGAATTGACCATCGGCAACAAGACATTGCCGACTACCTTCTTCGTGATTGACGGCCAAGGTTCCTACGGTATGCTCCTCGGACGTGATTG
>CM014274.1:76307559-76338570 GCA_004135705.1 Alloteropsis semialata
AAACGAGCGCGCCGGCCGTCCTCCACCCCCTGTTGCCGTGCCGCCTCCCCCGTCCTTTCCCGCCTAACGCATCGACGCCCGCGCCGCCTCCCTGTGCCGTGCCTAACCGGCCCCGCCGGCATTTACTCCGGCGTCCGGAGTTCACCGGCGCCGCGCTCCCCCTCCCCTTTCCCCGGCCTATAAAAGGGCACCTCCCCGAGCCACTTCACCACCACAGCAAGCGCTTCACCTCCACCACAACGCCCCCGAGCTCCCCAAGCGCCTTCCCTTGCTTCCCCCGCTTGCGCCGCCGCCCAGGAGCCCCGCCGCCGCCGCCGCTCGCCCACGCCTCTGGCCTCACGCGGAGCCGCCGCCTCGCCTGCCCTCTGCCCTTGGTAAGCGGGGGAATCGCTTCCCCGTTGCCCGCTGATGCTCACGCGCGCGCCCATTCCCCGATTCCGTGGCCGGAGGCCGGCAATCGCCGGCGAGCGCCGCCGCCCGAGCCGCCGTCCCCTTCCCCTGTTCGAGCCGGCGTAGAAAAGAAGAAGGGCGCCGGCACTTTTCCGAATAACCCCCTGCCAAGTTTCAGAATCCATAAAGAGCCCTTCCACCGTTTGCCAAATTTCCAGAAAACCCCCTGTGCTTTCCAAATCTTTCCATATATGCCCCTGGCTGTTTCCAAACCCCCCCATACACTTTTCCAATTCACAACCATGCCCTTCCACCTTATAAGATCTTCACAAATAGGTCCCTGGCCCTTTATAAAAATTATAAAGAGGTCCTAAACCCCCTGTTTAAGCCCTAATACTCCCTTAACTCGTCATTTCATGCGCCAAATCACTCCGGTTTTCCACCAAACTTCACCATGCCTATCTTATATCCATTCTGGCCAGGCTTTACACAAATCATCTCAATATAACTTCGTTTCCTATTTTATTTTGTCATTTCCTGTTTCCAACTCATCGGTTAAGGAATGTGTTTTCTTATTGTATGTTTGTTTGATCGTGCCCTAGACGACGGAGTGAACGAGGAGGAGCAGTACCGCGAGCAGGACTACGCAGGAGAGTACCGCGAGCCCGACTCCGAGGACCCGTACCCCGAGCAGGATCTCCCAGGAGCTTTTGTTGACGGCAAGTCCAATCCCATCCTTTGATGCATGTTTATCCCATGTTTTATAAACACAACCTATTAAGCCTTTGATAATTGCATTGTTTTAGTTCAAAACCCGGTTGGTTAGCCACTCCTTGATTGATATGATATTCCTTGATCACCCAGTTATCACTAAATATGATTTACTCTGTTTAGGTGATAACTTTCTAGAATGCTTAGGTTTAGAATGCTTAGGAGTTGTTACCCTTACTCATTCGTGACTATACACTTGTTTTATCAAAAGATCAACTGTGTGAGTTGGTTTTGGTTTTGGGTTTTGGGTTTGAAAAGAGTAAAACTGTGTGGATAAAATGGATGGGCATAACTTTGTGAAATGCCGTTAAGGAGGCTTGTACCTTTGTGGTTAAGCATGTTGGGAGATATCCATTTTGTCCGGTTTTAAACCGAAGTGATGTGTCATCTTGCCTAACCCACTTTACTCGTACAACCACTCGACTCTTGTATGGTGCAAGGGCTTAGTCTAAATCCCACTAGCCGTGCTGTTAGTTATCTGGAGGCAGGTGTGCAGCGGGAAAACCAAGTGCCGTCTTAGTGACATGGTTGCCGTCTTAGTGACATAAACCCCTTGGTGTTTTTCTCGTGATGGCTAGGCAGTTTTGGCTATGGTGGGTAATGACTTCGATAGGATCCGCACTGACACTAAGGTGATCGTGTTGCGGTACCCTACTTGTGGTGAAAGTGTACACCTCTGCAGAGTTTCCTAATCTATTCGAATAGCCGTGCCCACGGTTATGGGCGAGTTATGGCTTGGTCACAATACTAAGGTTTTGGGATGGGTTTGGAGTGTGTGTTTTGGAAGAGTTCGGCTTTGTGCCAAAAGCTACGGCGGATGGAAAATCCGGTAGCACTTAAAAGATGGATCCTTTGTGGATCAACCCCCCCCACTTAATTGTCTTGTTTTAAAGAGCTTGCTTTGCTAAAGTTGTTCCTTGTTAAACCATTGCATGAGAAAAATTAGCTTTATTGCAAATTTAAACCTTAGCCTTATTCCTTGATTTATCATATGCATAATTCTGTGTTAACCCCTCCGTGGGTGTGGTTGGACTTGTTGAGTACTTTTGTACTCACCCTTGTTGTTGTTAAATCCAGAAGAAGACCCGGACTTTGTTGAGGACGCTGAGTAGGTGGTCGCTTCCGCACCCAGCTTTGCCTGTGGAGTTTGGTCCCGCCCAAGATGGCTTCGCTGTCGCAGAACTCTGATCCCTTGGTTGAACCGGTCTGGTTCATCCTTTGGCTCACCGCCGTAGTTTACCTTTTAGCAGTCTTAGTTTGTATCAGGTGCCCGCTTCCTCGTGGGCTGTGAGTTTCTGTACCAACTGTTGAATAAATGTGTATCAGCCTCCTGGGACTGATAATTTGTATCACATTTAGTCTCTGCTTAGGCAGGGGCGCTTCATCTATACTTAAGGTATTTGATGGGTTTGGTGCATTTGTACTTAAACTTGTCCTGGTTGTTAATTCTTTCAGATGGCTGGTCCGAGCAACCGTACCATGCACATCGACGACCAAGGGCACTATCACTCCACTTGCCTCCATTTGGGGGATTTCCCGTACTTCTATGGGAAACCGCGCAACGGTGCGGATACACCGAGCCACCCCGTTACGTGGGAGTACCTCACCACGAGTGGAACGTGATGCAATTTGAAGTCACAATCACCATTCCAAGCTCACCTGGAGTAAAGCAGGAAGACTTGGTGGTGACAACACGGGTCCATTCTTTCTTGCCCAGTTGTGAAATGGTGGCACAACAGGCATTGTTGCAGTTTGGACAGCAGCACCAAATGCAACTCCACCACACTCCTGCAGCCATGTTTCCACCACTACCCGGCAATGCCATCTTGTGGTGGGATAGCAAGGCCATAGTTCAGGACCCCACTACTATCGCTTTGATTGACTATGGGAGAGCATCTGCCGATCTCATAGAAATGCTCAACCACCAGAATCGTTCGGTGGCTGTAGCAGCTCAAGCTTTAGCTGATCAAGTGAGGAGATTTGGAGCACCAAGTCCATAATCTCAATGAGGAGCTAGTTGAGCAGCACGAGATAGTAGCTCATTTGGAGGACGACATGAATGAAGCTCAGGAAGTGATCGCTCAGTTACAGCATCCTCCCCCAGCGCCTGTGCCTCCAGAGCTACCCATACAGGATGAGTCAGGATTGGATACCGTTTCGGGCCTGCCGGTTGAGCTGAATGATCCTGCCATATCAGATGGAGAAGGCTCAGTGAACCAGGCACCACCTCCTAATGGTGGCAATGATGGGTCCGACGACGAGGAAGATCCGGAAGAGCTTTACCCTGTTGACTCCGACTAAATAGTGTTGGTAGGAGATGACTTTCTTTTGTATCCCTGAATGTAATCCTTGGGCCTAAGGTAGACTTTTGTTCTGCTGCAAGGATGGTGTAAATTATTTTATGGATATTGTATATATACCTCTAGTATGGAAGAACCATTTATGTATATATACTAATTTCAACTTTGTTGCAACAAGCGTGTCCTCAATTTTACGTATAGTAACCGATGTTTTTCGAGTGAGGCATGAATAACAAACTTGTGCAAAACTTCATAATCTAGGTTATGTCCAAAATTCAACTCCTTTGGATTAAGACAACAAAAGTTAGGGTCGAATTACCAATACACCTTGAGCACCGCAACAATTGGCCTGTAAGCACCGCAATAATCGGTGACCATAAGAGTTAGGCGGGAAAAATTCAAAACTGAGGCACAGAAAGTTGCGGTCCTTGTCAATTGCCACGACCGCAATAGTCAGTGGTCTAGAGGAACAGTAAAGTTCGTCTCTGGATTGACAGACTGTTGCGATGCTACACACGACAGACTGTTGCGGTGCTGGTTATGTGCACCACCGCAACAGTCGATGCTTGAGGATAATTTTGAAAAAGGCTACTGCAATGACCGACTATTGCGGTCGTAGCCAAAGATGTGGGACCGCAACAGTCGGTTGTGACTCATCTTTACAAAAACCACCATGAATAGTTTGAATTTCACAACTTTTCAATTTGAAATAGTTGAACCCCAAATACCAAAAGAGTTAGCTAATTATATACGCTCTCTTTTGGCAAAGAATGGGAAATTTTGGGTAGTTTCTTAATTGCCCTTAGCGACTCAAAAGCACGCTCCTCGATGAATGGAATGATGTTTGGTACTAACATTACAAAGAATATTTCTCATGGTTGTTAGTACCTTTTATTGTCCTGTTGTTTTTATCATTCCACGAGTTGCGTGACTAATTTGAGCTATGAAACAATGCAGATGTCGCAAACTTCAGGTGATGGTTTACCTCCTCCGCCACCTCTGCCCACCAATATCTCAGAGTTATTGGCCATGCAGATGGAGCTCCTTCGGCGCTTGACCGAAGCACAAGTGAATCCCCAGCAACATGGCGGACGTCACAACCCCCATCCCCAGGAGGCGACGTACTCGGACTTTACTAGTACTCAGCCGCCCCTGTTCACCAAGACCGAGGATCCCCTCGATGCTAATGCTTGGCTCAGCAATATTGAGTCCAAGTTTGCTTTGCTCGTGGCCCCTTGTTCAGATGCCAACAAGGCTCGCTTTGCTGCTCAGCAATTGCGAGGTTCGGCTCGACTCTGGTGGGACAACCATTATGCAATGCTCCCAGCTAATCATGTGATGACTTGGGAGGAATTCAAGACCGCCTTTCATGCTCACCACATTCCTACTGGTCTGATGGACCGGAAGCTGAATGAATTTCTTGCACTGACTCAGAGCACGCACAATGTCCTACAGTATGCCCAGGCTTTCAATCACTTGGCACCCTATGCGGGTTATCATATTGATACTGATGCCAAGAAGCAGGACCGTTTCCGCCATGGCCTTAGCTCCAAGCTAAAGGACAGGCTTTCTCTTGTCAAGGCTGATAGCTACGCTGACTTGGTAAACATGGCTATCACTCAGGAAGACAGCATCAATGCTCATAGAGCCGAGAAGAAAAGGAAGGCCCCAGTTGGCCAATCTAGCTCCGCACCGCCTAAGTTTCGCTTGGTCCAGAAGAATCCTGCTCAGCCTTAGCAAAGGGCCCCTCAGCCAGGGTCATGGATCATCAGGCCCCCACAACAGCAAATTCAGGGGTATCATGCTCCATTTCAGGGGCAGCAGCCGCCTCGTCCCACTAATGCTCCTTGCTATAATTGTGGAAGGCCGGGCCACTTTGCCAGGGATTGCAAGCTTCCCAAGCAAGGTGGGAACAATGCGCCGAATCAAGCCAATAATAATAGAGGCAAGAAGCAAGTGGCAGTTGTCAGGCCGGGCAGGATTAATTTCACTACGATGGATGAACTCCCTGCTGGTGCTCCAGTAATGTCGGGTATTTTCTCCATCCGCAGTATGCCTACACATGTTTTATTTGATTCTGGAGTGTCTCATAGTTTCATGAGCAATAGACTTGCTGCCAAACATAATTTTTGCTTTTGTGCATACTACTCAACAATATATCATATCTACACCTGGTGGTAGAATCGGGTCACATCAAATTGTGAAGCATATACCTCTTCAGTTGGGTAGTAAAGTTTATGAGACCAATTTTATTCTCTTGGAAAATCAAGGGATAGATATTATTCTGGGCATAAATTGGATGGAGAATCATGGGGTCAATTTAGATGTTCCCTCCCGTTGTGTGGAAATCAATTCTCCGACCCATGGTGCTTCAACCTTATACCTGCCATGTCAAGACATCAGGAATTCTTGTGCCTTCTCTGCAATAGAGACTCTTTTGGAGAAGATCCCGGTTGTACGTGAATACCCGGATGTATTTCCTGATGAATTGCCGGGAATGCCACCTGACCGGGAGATTGAGTTCGTGATTGAATTACAGCCCGGTACAGCTCCCATTTCCAAAAGGCCCTACAAAATGGCGCCCAAGGAGTTAGCTGAGCTAAAAGTTCAACTCCAAGAATTGCTAGACAAGGGTTATATTCGCCCTAGCTCTTCACCATGGGGCTGCCCCGCTCTATTTGTGAAGAAGAAAGATAAAACTTTGAGGTTGTGTGTTGATTACCGACCTCTCAATGCGGTGACTATCAAAAATAAATACCCCCTTCCCCGTATTGATGCCCTCTTTGATAAGTTGTCTGGAGCAAAAGTGTTTTTGAAAATTGATCTTCGTTCCGGATATCATCAAATAAAAATTCGACCAGGTGATATACCGAAGACGGCTTTTTCAACTCGCTATGGGATCTATGAGTACTTAGTGATGTTTTTCGGTCTCACCAATGCTCCGGCATATTTGATGTATCTCATGAATTCGGTCTTCATGCCCGAGCTGGATAAATTTGTGGTCGTGTTCATTGATGACATCTTAATCTATTTCAAAAATGAGGCGGAACATGCTCAGCACCTTTGCATTGTTCTCCAACGCCTCCGTGATCATCACCTCTATGCAAAATTCAGCAAGTGTGAGTTTTGGCTATCAAGTGTAAAGTTTTTGGGGCACATCATTTCAGCCGAAGGAATTGCTGTAGATCCAGAAAAAGTGCAAGAAGTACTGGATTGGAAGCCCCCTAAATCCGTTCATCAAATACGGAGTTTTCTGGGTTTAGCTGGATATTATCGCCGCTTCATCCCGGATTTATCCAAAATTACCAAGCCCATGACTAAACTCCTCAAGAAAGGAAAGAAATTTGTGTGGAGTGAGAAATGTGAGCAAGCCTTTCACACCTTGAGAAAACTTTTAACCTCAGCACCGGTTCTAGCTCAACCGGACACATCCAAGCCCTTCGATGTTTATTGTGATGCCTCGGGCACGGGTCTTGGTTGTGTGCTTATGCAAGAAGATAGAGTCATTGCTTATGCTTCCCGAGCTCTTAGACTTCATGAGGTGAATTATCCCACCCATGATTTGGAATTAGCTGCTGTGGTTCATGCTTTGAAAATTTGGAGGCATTATCTTATGGGTACTCATTGCAATATCTATACCGACCATAAGAGCCTCAGATACATCTTCACCCAAGCTGATTTAAATATGCGCCAAAGAAGATGGTTAGAGCTAATCAAGGATTATGATCTTGAGGTGTATTACCATCCAGGAAAGGCCAACGTGGTGGCGGATGCCTTAAGCCGCAAGGCTCAGTGCAATTGTTTCACCATCACGTCTTTTAATGACACACTTTGCCATGAGATATCCAAGTTGAAATTGGAAATTGTTCCTCAAGACTCATTAAGTCACATGGTGGTGGAATCCACCTTGCGAGAAAGAATTATTATGACACAATCCAAAGATAAAGGAGTTGCTTATATAAAGCATGGGCTAGCTCAAGGGTTACCCAAATATAAATGCTTTCGGCAAGATTGGAAAGGAATTCTTTGGTTTGAGCAACGGCTTGTGGTACCTAAAGACCATGAGGTAAGGAAACAAATTCTTGATGAGGCGCATCTATCCAAATTCTCTATTCATCTGGGTAGCAATAAAATATACCAAGATTTGAAGGAGAATTTTTGGTGGACCAGAATGAAAAGAGAAATTGCCAAATATGTGTCCGAATGTGATACATGTCAAAGGGTGAAAGCAAGCCATTTAAAGGTAGCTGAAACATTGCAACCTCTTCCTATACCATCCTGGAAATGGGATGACATAGCAATGGATTTCATTGTGGGTTTGCCCAACACCCCTCGTAAGCACGATTCTATCTGGGTGATTATTGATAGACTCACAAAGACCGCTCATTTCATTCCGGTCAACACCACTTATACTACCAAGAAGTACGCCGAAATCTACATCGATCGGATTGTCTGTCTTCATGGGATTCCAAGGACAATTATCTCTGATCGAGGTACTCAATTTGTCGCTCGCTTTTGGGAACAGCTGCATGCTTCCCTAGGCACTAAATTGATCCGCAGCTCCACTTATCATCCTCAAACTGATGGGCAAACTGAAAGGGTGAATCAAATCGTGGAAGATATGCTTAGAGCTTGTGTCGTGCTTTATGACAAAACGTGGGATCAATGCATATCTTTGGCTGAATTTGCGTACAACAATAGCTATCAAGCAAGCATAAAGATGGCACCATTTGAAGCCTTGTATGGGCGTCGGTGTCGAACCCCTTTGAACTGGTCCGAATCCGGTGAACGAAATTTCTTTGGGCCAGATTTAGTCCAAGAGGCTGAAGATAAAGTGCGGGTCATCCAGAAGAATCTTCAGGCTGCACAATCTCGCCAAAAGAACTACTATGACAAAAGGAGAAAGCCTTTGACCTTTGAAGTGGGAGATCATGTTTATATTCGGGTTTCACCAACCAAAGGCGTTCAAAGATTTGGGGTGAAGGGGAAACTAGCCCCTCATTATATTGGCCCTTTCCCAATTCTGGAAATGTGTGGACCCGTGGTATATAAGATTCAACTCCCAGAAGCTCTTGCAACCGTACACAATGTGTTTCATGTCTCCCAACTCAAAAAGTGTCTTCGAGTTCCAGAAGAATCCATCCCTTATGAAGAAATCCCTCTTGAATCCGATCTCACGTATGAAGCCCATCCCGTAAAAATTCTTGATCAAAAGGATAGAATCACGAGAAGAAATGTTATCAAGTTCTATAAAGTTCAGTGGAGTAATCACACTGAAAATGAAGCCACTTGGGAAGAGGAATCATATCTTAATTCAAAATATCCAGAATTTTTGAAGTCCTTTCCAGGTACCCTTTGATTCCGCACTTAATTCTCCTGCACCGGAATCTCGAGGCGAGATTCTTTTTAGGGGGGGGGGGCTGTGACACCCCTGGTGTCACTGTGGTAATTAAGAACTCTAAATGAACATAATTAAACCAATCATGGCATGCATCATTTCATAATCATGTTGTTCGTATATTGTATATTGTGTGTATATGTGAAACTAGTCAAACCATTTAAGCAAAAGTAGTAAAAATATAAAACCTATACCAAGAATGTCTCAAATAAATGCCAATTACATGTTCATGAGCCCTTGAACAGGAGACAAGACTTAGCTCAGCCAATTCCAATCAAAACCAGCTTGAGTAGTGTAATTGCCGCGCTGACAGCAAGTTGCGGTGACATATGGAACGGTCACGCAACAGTCGGTGCTCAGTGTCTGGTATTCATTTAGCAAGGTCATCACAGGAAGTTGCGGTGGGTGTAAGGGATGACCGCAACAGTCAGTCGCCAAGGGAAAATTTGGGATTCGTCTCTGGATTGACAGACTGTTGCGGTGGTTCCCCACATTTGCACCACCGCAACACTCTGTGGTTGTTAGTCTGCGAGCATGAACCAAGGCACAGGAAGTTGCGGTCCTGACCCATGGCCATGACCGCAACAGTCGGTGGGCCGCGGGCGTTGGATTTGAACTTCATCGGCACAGTATTTTCGACACCACGGACTGTTGCGGTGGTTGTTTTACCCCACCACCGCAACAGTCGGTGCCCAACAACCGCCGCCCCACTACCGTCTTTCTCACCTGCTCCGGCCACGCGTCGCTCTCTCCGCGTTCATGTGTACCTTGACAAGCCCCTTCTGGCCTCGCTGGCTCGCCATGGCACGCCCAGGTGGCCGAAATCGCCACCCCACCCCATGGTCGAGCAGTAAACCGCCGGGGTCGAGCTCACCTTCCCTCACTCGCTCATTCATCGATTCCCCGAGCTCACAGCTGCCTCACCCCGTCCTCTCTGCCCTCCACACCTCCCCTTGCTCCGCCATAGCTTGTAGTGCCGGGATTTCGAGGATTCCGGCCGCCATTGCCATCGAACCGAGCTTCTTTCCCCTCACCGTGGATAGCCATTCTCGCAGCTCTTCCACCCAGTCCAAGTGCCAAAATAGATTCCCCATAAGCTCGTGATCCTTCCCAACCTATTTCCCTTTCCCTGACCACTGCAGTGCTGGCCATCGGTCCTCAAACCGAGCCGAGCTCAGTTCTGCTCTGGCTCAAGGAAGAAGAAAGGACCCCAGAGTGAGATTAGGAAACTTCAGGGGGTTTTCTATATGATTCTAGGGCTTGGATGCTAATGGTTGTTGATTTGGTGCATTGCTTCGTGCACAAATGTGTGCTAGAGAGTATGGTTTATTGCATTATAAATCTTATACATGAGCTAAAGGTGCAAAACCACCATTTATGGTTTTGTTATGATTAATAGAGTTGAATTAAGTGTCTAGTAGCCAAAGTTACTCATGAATTGAATAAATTTTGGATTAGTAAAGTTAAGGAAGTAGGACGAGTAACCTTCAAGTTGGGTTTATCAATCATGCTTACTAAATGTTTGGCTCATGCCATAGTAGCACTGCTCAAGGTTAGTAGTCAATTATAGATGATCTATCTAGGTTGGGTTATAGTTAAAGTCAGCCATAAGAACCTTGGGTTGACCAGTCGGCCAGACTGATCAAACCGGTCTTAAAACCGGTTAGACCGGTTCCTTGGCCTAGTGAACCTCTTAATTATTTATACTCCATAAAGGATGGTCAGTAATGCGAGTTGTTGTAGATATTTATGTGCTTGATTATTTAAGTTTTCATGCATTCATGTACGACTCATGTAGATCACCCCATTACGGACGGTGTGTACGAGCTTGAGGTTGAGCCTGAGGACGACCCCGCCGTTGCTGAGCTGAACTTGATGGCTACTCAAGACCTGGACCAAAGTTCGGAAGGGCCCAAGGCCACGGGTGATCAAGAAGGCAAGCCCCGGAGCATAACTTACTGTTTCACTAACACTCCCTCTCTTGTGCCTTACTTTGTGCATTTAAGTTTCGAGGAGTTGAATGAAATCTTAGTTGCATGATCCCTAGGTACCTATGTCCTAATACTAGTATGTGTAGGTCGTATAGAGTGCTATGCTTAATTAGGACCGGTAGAAGTCGAGTGATTGCCTTGTCACTCGTGAGATGTAGGTTTTACTTTATTTCAGTTCTTAAAGTTCGGCAAGCGGGGCTTGTGCGATATGTATGTTTGGTTGAATGTCCCGCTTGCACAAAAGATGGTTGGCTAAAGCATTGAATGTGTGGCGATGTTGGTCAAGCTTTTGAAGGTACTAATTGTATGCCGGAAAATATGGTAAACTGGTAAACCTAGTACTTGATTCAAACTGACGTCTGATGGACACTTCCACTCCATTGGGCGAGGGGTTGATGGCGAGTGTAGCAGTGGCCGCGGCACAGGTTTGCCTAGGCACCTGGGGTCCGTTGGGCGTGCACTCGGGTGGAGTGGGCTCTGATGGCAGATGGCAGGGAGAGATGGGAACGGTTGCCTCGTGAGGTCCTGGGTGTCTCTCATGGGTCGTGCGATTAGGTTGTCCCATGCATGGTTAAAATCAACTCGAGTTGTCCGTCCTTCGCGGTTACATGAAGCTGCTTGATCTCTTTTCACACGTCAGTGTGCTTGTGCCAAGTGTTAGGAAGGTTGTTAGTGGAGAAATGCTAATGGTGTTTAATCAATTGATTTTCTGGACATTGATTGCTATTGGATAGCTTGGCAAATCTAGTAATGGTTAATCTCAAATTAAACTTGGCTAAAATCTTGAAAATAGGGATCAACTGGTAGATGCTTTTGGCAAAACAAACCCAGAGCCATAAAGCCTTGCATGTCTAGTATTGTCACCTTGTCGGGTAAGTCTTGCTGAGTATTAGTATACTCAGCCTTACTTGTGGCTTATCTTTTTCAGATAATTGTGATGGCTATGATCCCGTGGCTGCTCTTACTTGGCCCTGCGTGCTCCCTGACGGTTGGACCGTGGAGCGGGTGCCGCCTGAGTCTGACTCAGGCCGCGGTGATTGATATTGTGCGAGGGCTCCGCGCAATGTCTTTTGTTCTGACGTGTAGATCTTCCGCTGTAGTATACTCTGGTTTGTAATAAGATAAAACATATACACTGTATTTGTATAATTATCTATGTGAACCATGTGTTATAAAAGTTGTGATGAGTCGTACTGCCTGAGCCCATCTTCGAGTGGGACTGCTGCTATTTCGTTTCGGTCGAGAGAAAAAGGTGGTTTAATCGGGAAGGTATCCGACGGATTGCACGATTAACTCGGTTTAAGGGCGTGGAGCATGCTGTGATAGTGGTCCCATGCTCTTAAGCCGGATTAATTGGGGCGGTCTGCCACAGAAGGTAGAGGCGGCGGTGTGAACTCATTGCGAGAGGGAGTGCGTGTGCCTGATGACGGTCTCGATTGCCTGTAATCAAACCCTAGGAGGAAGTCACTTGGGCTTTTTTGGGCCTTGAGTCCTTGACATCTGACCAAAGCCTTTGGGCCTTTGGGACATTAACGACGTTTGGTGAACGTTTGTTTGACAACGAGATCTGAGAACTCCCAGCCCCAGGCTCCAGCGTTCATGTAAGTTAAAGCCATCGTGACTCGTTTGGCTCGCGAGTTGCTCGCGAGCCGCTCGAGCGAGCTCGTTATTTCAAACGAGCAAAAACATCAGCTCAGCTCGTTACAAATAACAATCGAGCCGAGCCGGGCTAGCCTAGCCACGAACCGAGCGAGCTATCGAGCTCCAAGATTTTTATCTAGCCCTAGTTTTATGCCTGTGCTCGATCCGCGAGCGAGAATTCATATCGATGCCGATAACCATGGTGAGAATTCATATCTCGTATGTCGGGTAAGAAACGCGCCGATACCATGCCCCGGTGTAGAATTGGCATCCCTAGACTGGGGCTGGGAGGACGCAGTTACTCCCTCCGTCTCAGGATATAAGGCGTGGTCAAACTTGGCACAGTCTTCAATAATAATGTTTGACTCTTAATATCTCTTATAATACAATGTTTGCAGCAATAAAATTATAGTCGTATGAAACTATTTTTAAATATAAATACAATGATATCATTGTTGTAAGACAAAATTTTTATTATACAAGAATAATTGTGAGTTAAAATTTTTAAAGTTTGAATCTTGAATTACGTGCGTGCTTATATCATGAGACACGGAGAGAGTATCGATTTTCAGACGCTTCTTAGGCTGACCGCAGTGGTGTTCGGGACGCCCTACGCTATCCCTTTATCGGACCAAAAACTGCTGCAGCGGCATCCGGTACACCCACGCTACGGCAGCGGACGACTCGCCTCTCCGGGAAATCAAGCGGAGATAGAGGAGCAGGCGCGCTGCCAGAGCAGGCGGCGTGGCAGCATGCGGGAGAGAGAGGAGAGGTGAGTGGCGGGCCCCACATTTTCAACTAACTAAAAAATGTTATAACTCACAAACCAAAAAATCAAATTAAATTCCGATTGCACCATTAAATTCGTTGCAATAAATCCTTCAAAACAAGATCTCAGATGGATATATTTTGATAAAATTTATAGAGGATGACAAGTGGGGCCGCTGTTGGGAGTTAGTATAAAGTATGAGATATAGAGTATGACGGGTGCGGGAGAAAGTGGTATAGAGACTCGATGATCAGGACGAAATATTGTTTTAGAGGATGGAAATAGAGGACCGTGCGGACAGCCTTATCCGGCGCGGTGGCGCACGCGTCGACGTCGTTGCCAGCACGGCAACTCCACCTCGACCCCTCGCGGCGCGTGGGCGCAATCGTGTAGCCNCCAAAAAAAAAAAAAAAAAAACGTGAAAAGGTCGGGGCGGACTCGGCACTTTGGCAGGCTCGACCTCATCCGCTGCTTGCTTTCGCAACTATCGGATCTTGTGAAGGCAGCGTCCTCTTCTCGTCTTCCTCATCGTCCTATCTATCGTCCGATCTTATAGTCGCATTTCCAATTCCCAGATCGCGACCTCGCCACTCTCCAGAGCTTGTACTCGAAGGTATGGCCGCCGAGCTCTCGAACTACTGGAAGTCGTTTCTCAATCTTCAAGCGAGTACCAGCACTCTATCAGTCCCTAGTCAACGCCAAATTATGGCGACCTTTTTTTACCTTGTTTTTCTATTTTTATTATACGTACATGGTAATTTTCGGTGGTGGTGGTGGTGTGCGATCGCAGGAACAGTCACCACCGTTAAGAGGAGGGATGATGCGCTGCGCTCTAAAGGGCGGCGGGCGCGTCGCTTCGTGGAGCGGCGATCGGAGGTCGCCGGCGGCGGTCAAACCCTGCAGCGTGAGGATGCCGACGGGCAACGCCGGGTGCTGCTCCGGCCTGCGGTCGCGGGCCGCGGATCTCGCCGGCCTCGAGATGAGCAGCCTCCGCGGCGGCGTCGGGGGCCTCTTCCGCTCGAGCCCGCGCTATGGGCGTTTGCAAGCCACGGCCGCAGGTGCGTGTGCCTCTCGGGCTATGGATTGTCGCGTTGGAATTGCGGATCGATGCTTTTGCGGTTGGGGTTGGTGTCACGGTTGCGTTACTGGAGCCGTTAGGTTCTGGGAGACAGGGGGGTACTGTAGGTGCTGACCGCAGATAGATTCTGCGTGAGGGGATGGTGAATTGGATTTGGAGACCGATGGATTTGCTACTGCATGTTTTATGCTCAGCAATTTTTCGTGATTCACATGGGGATTCATGGAAACATGGTGCATTTACTGTGAAAATAAGCTGATGTGATCGTCCTCTGTGGTTGGTTGATTGGGGACCTGTCACCTGTGGTTCGATTCGGTGTGTAGATGTCTGAATATATGTATTTGGCATGGTCCTTAGGCTCTGTGTCATGTGAGGGTATTGATGTTTAGCTGAATTACTTTTGCCCTCAACTGTGAACGGAAAAAATCTATGCTTAGGTTCCCCTGGCTGAGTTTCAAACTCAAGGGAGTTGACTTGCACATATAAGGATTTTGTGAAGTTCTGTGGAATTCATAGACATGGAACATCCCGTATCGATGTTATGGCACTTATTTGCTTTTTAATTAAAGGCAGGAGCATTGCTGCTCCGTTAAACTATTAACACCTGTTAGCAAACAGAGGAAGTGGATAATTTGCAGAAAAAAATATGCATGATATTAAAGGCCACGTATCTTGTGTGAGTGTGTGACCCATAGTGTAAGGGGATCTACCATATCACCTATCACCTCCGATGTCATAGATGCTGCTCATGTGCCACATGCACTTAGCTTTGCTGCTGCAAATTAAACTGCAGATGGAAATCCCTATTAATCTCTCAACTCATTTTATTATATTATATAGTTGATCCTGAAGACGTTCCATTGGAGAAGGTTCAAGTTAAATCCTCAGGACATGTTCTGCCATATGTTGGTGTTGCTTGCTTGGGGGCTATTTTGTTTGGTTACCATCTTGGGTATGTACTCTGTCGCTTCTACTAATTGACTATGTTTTGATGACAACTGCATAAGCATAATTTACTGATAATCTGAATTTAATTGATGAAAATGAATAATGGGGTGGAGCAAAATAGCTCCATTTTTTGTGCACTATTTCTTTGAACACATACACTTTAAGATAATAGCATGGTTCCATTTCATGAATGTATATGGACTACAGTGTGGTCAATGGTGCGCTTGAATATCTAGCCAAGGATCTTGGGATCGCTGAAAATGCTGTCTTACAAGGTATGACATCCTTTTACATTCCCTTTTCACTTGTACATTCCTGGTTTTCTTATTGTAGTTGCAAGCTTCTTTTAGCATGGCCTTTTCCATGTTTGTAAAGGAACATCTGAAACTTGGATTGGTTGTGCAAAAATGCTTTCTTTGCCAAGAAATACAACTGACATGTTTTCTGAGTAACATATAGATGACTAGAATCACTCAATAAGGCATCTGTTGTTACTCAGGATGGGTGGTTAGCACATCCCTGGCTGGCGCAACAGTAGGCTCTTTTACTGGAGGGTCTTTGGCTGATAAATTTGGTCGAACAAGAACATTCATCCTGGATGCAGTCCCACTCGCTCTAGGTGCATTCTTGAGGTGTGTTTTAACTTTTAAGCTATTTAGATGTAAGTATACATTGGTATCTTATGTGAAACTGACACATAAACATTTGCAGTGCAACAGCTCAAGATGTCCGCACAATGATTATTGGTCGATTGCTTGCTGGAATTGGTATTGGGATCTCATCTGCTCTTGTCCCACTTTACATATCTGAGGTTGTGATATGTTGAAATGATTGTTTGTTTGTTCAAAAATCCAATGCTGTTGTGATATGTTACAATCACTGCTAACTTTGTTCAATAGATACTGCCTGTGTTATGAACATTTCCTTGTACTTTGCAGATCTCACCAACTGAAATACGTGGAACACTTGGCTCCGTTAATCAACTTTTTATCTGCATCGGAATTCTTGCAGCTTTGTTAACTGGATTGCCTTTGGCAGGAAATCCTGCCTGGTGAGTTTCCTATTTGGTCATTAATTTTTTTTCTGCTTTACTCTACTTCTTGATTACCAAAAGCATGGCATTCTAGGACAGTGGCAGAAATCAGCATATTTTCTCGAACTTTCTAATGTGTAAAGTAAATCTAGGTATATGCCAACACATTCGGTGTGCTATATGGATGATATTCATGCTTTTGTCATTTGTAACAATTCATCAGGTGGAGGACAATGTTTGGAATTGCTGTAGTTCCATCCATTTTGCTGGCTGTAGGAATGGCCTTTTCACCTGAAAGCCCTCGCTGGCTATTCCAGGTTTCTGTTTGCAAATTCTTTGACCATACTGTCTACTCTGGCCTCTATGCTGTGGCACCATACTCAAGATGTACATTTCTGACATTAACTGCAGCAAGGAAAGGTTACCCAAGCGGAATCAGCTGTAAAAAGACTGTATGGGAAAGAAAAGGTTACGGAAGTTATGTATGACCTGAGAGCTAGTGGCCAAAATTCTTCCGAGCCAGAAGCTGGCTGGTTTGATCTTTTCAGCACACGCTACTGGAAAGGTAGTTTTGTTTTCACGGCCTCAAAATAGGCAAATTTTGCCCCCAAACAATTGCGTGAAAAAATATTCTCTGATTATTTTATCTTTACCATTCTATCACTATCATCATCCACAATCAAATGAAGTCATTGGCTTGGTGGAGAGTATTACCACTTCACCAGAAATTGTGATTGGGTCTTAAAACGCCAAAGATTTTTATTGGGATGAAGTGGATTGGTGCATAGCAATTGCTAAACATATATTTATCTTATGTACGTGAAAACAAAATGCATATTCATTACTTATCAAGCAAATAGTTATGTTAAATGCTTTTTTGTTATCCTGTTTACATTGGCCTTGAGTTCGATTCACGGATGTCATAACTCATAAATTGCTTCTAAACAAGCTAAATAATTTGTGTAGCCAGTAATTGATATTACGGTGAAAATACTACATGTATCCTGATATATTTCTCATACTGCAGTTGTGAGTGTGGGGGCAGCACTGTTTTTGTTCCAACAGCTTGCTGGTATAAATGCTGTTGTATATTACTCTACATCAGTGTTCCGCACTGCAGGCATTGCATCTGATGTTGCTGCTAGTGCACTTGTTGGGGCGGCCAATGTTTTTGGTAACTTTACATATTAGTAATAAGAATATAAGATTTGAATAATAATTTGAGAACATGTTTTCTGATGGGGTATATATTTACTTGTAGGCACCATGATTGCATCTTCTCTAATGGACAAGCAAGGCAGGAAGAGCCTTCTGATAACAAGCTTTTCTGGAATGGTGACGCCCTTGTGCTCAATAAGTAAATGTTTATTTTATCTCTGAATCAGCAAATGGAGGGTCGCTTACATATCCAATTCTTTTTCCCCTTGAAGGGTGCTTCGATGATACTCCTAGCATTGTCCTTCACCTGGAAAGCTCTGGCACCTTATTCTGGGACTCTTGCTGTTGTTGGCACTGTTCTGTAAGTTGTTCATCATCCACCTTGTTTAGCCTTTGCTGATTGATATGTTGGTTGTCCGTATGAAACCAAACATTTAACACAACTGAAATGCAAATCTATGCAGATATGTGCTGTCTTTTGCTCTTGGAGCTGGTCCTGTTCCAGCTCTACTTCTTCCTGAAATATTTGCCTCCAGAATAAGGGCCAAGGCTGTCGCATTATCGCTAGGCATGCACTGGGTGAGTGACTATTCATATATGCACTAACGAAACCAGAGCAGATGTGTCCTTACTCCTTAGCAATCATCTTTTGTTTTCTTTATGGAAGTATATCTTGTATTCTTTTTGTCATTCTGTTACATAATTATGACACATGATTTTGCAAAATACAAGGTAAGTTTGTTACATTGGTGGATGAAGATTGATTGGATCGTTGGCATGCTAAGTTGTTTTTGTCTAGTTAATATTGACTGCTCTGGTAGATAGGTTTCCGGTTTGAAGGCATTACATCATGTTTCAGCTTCTTCCTCATCTTGCCCCATTCAAAAAAGTTATATTCCATCATTGTATATTAATCAACGTATAATTCTTTCATGCTGTTGCATTTGAATTTATTGAATTTCTAAAGTCTGTGTAATCCTTTCTAGTTGCCAAGATGATTGACACTGTGAGCATAGTTAACCGAGGCTTTACCTACCTACCTTCAGCAGCTTGTCCTTACCCTTTTTTTGTTTCTCCTCTGCACAGGTATCCAACTTCTTTATCGGCCTGTACTTCCTGAGTGTCGTCAACAAGTTTGGCATCAGCACCGTATATCTGGGATTTGCATCAGTGTGTGCTCTTGCAGTTCTTTACATAGCTGGGAACGTGGTGGAAACCAAGGGACGGTCTCTGGAAGATATCGAACGGGAACTAAGCGTAGTAGATTGATGTGCTCACCATTTTGGTGGTTGAGAATGCACCCGAAGCACACAAGCGGAGCTTCCTTGGACCTGGAGACCCTGTTCCTAGTTCCATGGCAGTTTCAGAAATAAGCGACAGGCAAGAGTGCCAATCGTCGGTAACTTGTGTGCAGTGAGGGGCATGTGTTCGAGCAGCAAGTTTAGCTGTCCTTCCTGTCATCTGTCAGAATGAATGAACTCGTCGATGTTTCTGGAGATAAGTTCTTTGTTCTTAGATATTGACGTTTTTCTGGTGTATAGGTGAACTCTTGTCTCCTGAAAATAAAAGTTCATTTTTCGGAAATCAAACCTCCTGTGTTCCATTTCTTGATTGAGAAGGGATCGGTACTGGACATAATTCTGTCAAGTGTCAAATGCTGATACTGCCATGTATAGATTGAGCGTGTTTTTTTGAAAACAAAAATGGTTGAGAGGGAAAAGGCCCTTTTCGGACGCATATATAGCCCTTGATCTGGACACAAATTCCTGATTGCTATGCTACTGGGATCTTGTTCTTGTTGCACGACGTGACCGGTGGCCCTGAACTGTTCTTGATCGTCCTTCGTACGGGCAACATTCCTTGTTCGCACGGAACGCCAGCCGAGCGCGCCGGTCCCCGTCTGCTGCCATTGCTCGCCCCGTCCTCGTCTTGGAAAGCGGGTTGATACGAGCTCGCGGAGGAAGCTAGGCAGCTCGCCTAGTCTCTTGACCTCATGTCTCTTGCAAAACCACCTGCCCGCTCCTTAACGAGTCAACTACCCTTCCCGTTCCCGTCCTGCCCGACCACCAGTAACCACCTCACACCACAGCAGCGCGGCGCGGAGGAGATGGGCTCCCCGTCCTACCGGCTCGCGGCGGCGATCACGGTCCCCTCCACCGGCGAGTTCCTCGTCGTACGGCAGCCGCGTCCGCCGTCCCCGCCCGAGGAGGAGGAGGAGGACTACCGGCGCTTCGTCGACAGCGACCTGTACGACCTCCCATGGGCGCCTCTCAAGCCCCTCTCGGGGGAGCCCCGCTCGGAGGTGGCCATCGCCGGCGCGGACTCCATCACCAACCTCGACCTCTCACGCCTCGACGTGTCCGCCGCCCTCGACCAGGTGATCTGCCCATTAGCCCAAGTATCTGCTGCAGTTTTACTCTTCGTGGCTAGAGTTGTTTAGCAAGTAGCATATGCCTTTTTCTTCTAGTGGCTCTTCTATTCGACCGGTAAATTTTTGGAGGGTACCTATCTAGGCTGTCGTAGCATCAATTTTGACAAACCTAACTGTTGATTCTCATCAGATTTTTGACCAATTTGGCTTGCCGGATGGAATGCGTGGGGAGTGGCGGCTACTGAAGTACGTGGAGGAAGCAGAGTTTGGCCCAGACGCTGGCATTAACACGGTATTCATCATCGGGTCACTGGAGTCAAAGTTGGATGCTCTACTAGGTCAGATGCTTAATTTTGTACTGTTTCTGACTAGTAAATTGCTTAACAGTCATGTGTTGTGCATGGCAGAGTCGTGCAAATGGTTGGCCAAGGAGTCCGCATTGGGGCTGCTTTCTGAAGCGAAGCCTGATAGTGATCGCATAGGGCTGTATGCATACATTGGACTCCTGAATTCAGAGCTGTCATCAAATTTCACAGCTGTCCCGGCATTGCCCTCCCAGGTATCTATGGTCTTGCTGCCTTCAGTTTGTATGCAGAGAACAGATTCAACTATGATACCAGAAGTGAGATGTTTACTTATTCCTGAAATGAATTTTCAATAGGAGTACCCACCTGGAATAACTCTTGTGCCGATGAAGAGTAGAACATTACATCCTTTCCGCACAACTAATCTAGTGATAGTACGAGCAACAAATGGTGCTGGTGGATCGATGTGTTCTGATTCTTTTGCTTGTGGGGATGCTCTAATTTTAGATCCTGGATGCAGCTCTCAGGTTCATGCAGAGGTAACAGCAATTTCATCTGATTTTGTTCTTAGAAAACAAATCAATGGATATTCATGATGTATATTTGACTTCATAATCTTGTGAAATGTATTTTCTTGCCTGTACTTGTTTGTTTCAATTACTCTACTAGTAAATTTTTGTAGATTTTAAGTGATCCCTCTTATTCATTTACTTCAGTTCTTTTTAACACTAAATCTATATTACTCAATACTGACACCTTCTTCATGTACCCATATTTCCTTACCTCAAGACTTAACCCCTAACTCTATGAGGAAAGCACTTGTGCTTTATTAGTTCTGTATTATCACATTAGAATAAACAAAAAAAAGAATGACACCAGGGTAATAATCATTAGGGATCTTATTGCTAGAACATAGCTTTTGAAAATGTACCGATTGCTTTTGTAGATAGCAGTGCCTACACAGTAGTAGGTCTGCAACATGCAGTGTTTGTTAGAATTCTATTTTGAGTAGAAGCCATCCATTTGTATGTACTGGTTCGTCCATTCTATTGAATAATTACATCCTTATCATCTTCAGCTTGCAGATCTCGTCGATTCCCTTCCAAAAAAGTTATTAGTCCTTGTCACACATCATCATCATGATCACATTGAGGGTATGATAAGAAATGTTTTAGTCAGCATTTCATTGTCAGCATTTCATTAGTTCTGTTATATTGTATATGCGGAGTATGAAACCAAGCTGAAGAGATGTTGTCATGTATCTTTTTTTCTTGAATACGCAGGAATCTTATCATGTAATGGTGCCTGTTATTCTCATTACTGGCAGGCCTATCTTAACATCATAAACAAACTGAATCCACTTTGGTTCAAAATTGCAGGTCTTTCCGTCGTTCAGAGATGCAATCCTGATGCTGTTCTTTTGACACACCAAAGCACAATGGATCGCATCGGGAAAGGTGATGGCCTACATCTGTTTCTCATGTTGTCAATATTGTAAAATCTATCATTATTGTGGTGGAAATGTATTCGTCTTTCTATTTCTAAATTTCTGAAATCAGTTGGGAAGCATGATACTGAAAAACTGAATAGGTATCCGGCAATTCAAAAATGTCTGTTGCTCTCAAGCTAACTACAAATCTGGCACCTCAACTTAGTTGTACTCTCCGGATCACCTCAGATGAATCATACTTAGACCTTGTTTGGAATATTGGGAAATCATTCGAATAACCTTTGCTGCATCTAAATGCTTAGCAAGTTTGCAGGCTATAGTTCATACCAGTTCAGGTTTTCCCAAATGATATTAGCTATATAATAATCTAGTGTCGAGTTATCAATTTAGACTGCAACTGTCATTTCAGTAACTTGATGTGTTGCATCGCACATGCCCATGTGTGTGATTTAGCTCATACATAGTTATTAGATTGGCTTCGTCAACTTCTCCAGGAACTTCATCTTCCTCTTTCCAAAGCTACAGTTGTTTACTGCGATAATGTTAGTGCTGTCTACATGACTGCCAACCCGGTTCATCATCGTCGCACTAAACATATTGAGATTGATATCCACTTTGTTCGAGAGAAGGTGGCTCTAGGAGAAGTTCGAGTACTGCATGTTCCTTCGTCTCATCAGTATGCTGACATCATGACCAAGGGTCTTCCTGTACAGTTGTTTACTGATTTTAGGTCCAGTCTTGGTGTTTGTTCACCCTCTACTGCGACTGCGGGCGGGTATTAGATATGTATAGGTGTATAGTCTTGTATTGTACCTTACTTGTACTCCAAGCCTATCCGGCCTATATAATGAAAGGTCACCCCCTCCTAGGGTGTGTGGTGTTTGCCCAATATTCTACAATAGTACTTTTCTTGGATTATCTGTGTTCGGGTGTTAACCATACCAATATTGTATTCATCTGAATGTGATTTGATGCATAGGAAATTGGGAGATTGACTACACTCCAGTAACTGGTGGTGAAAAGATATGCATAGGTGACCAAGAATTACAAGTTGTTTTTGCTCCTGTAAGTTAGCCTCTTGCTTGGAGAATTGCTCTCGCATTTTTATGCCAACACAATTCTATACAGTTGACAGTAATACATGGAACTCTCAACACATGCATTCAATCAATTCACTCATTAGAATGTTTCTGAACTTCTCAAATTATTTGCCTAGCATGATCTATTTTACAGCCTAACTCAAGAACGTCAACCTATAAAAATAATGATTGTAGCGATTGACAGTATAATGCTTGGTTGCTAGCAAACATTTTGTTTAAAATTTTCTGAGGCAAAAATATTAGCAAAACCAGGACCTATCTTGACATCTTGTACAAAACTTTAACATATTCCTTTGTATGTAGAGAAATTTCTTATTCAACACTGGTGTAATGAATGGTTCCTTTCTTGTTTCTCAAAATTTCCCTATTTGACACTTGAGTCTAAATTCCGTGACCTATTTAACACTCCGTTAACTTTTCCATCCGATGACTGTTAAATGCCCTGTGAAATGGCGAATATTTTTTGTACCAAATTCTTTTCTTGAAAGTATGGCCCCGCCACAACCATACTTCTCTCTCCTCCACTGCTGTCTCCTGCTGCGCTGCATTACTGGCCGCCTGTGCGCCATGGCCCGCTTTCTTCTGCACCTCCTTGCTGCCCCGCCATGGCCCGCTTTCTTCTGCACCTCCTTGCTGCCCCATCGCCGAGCTACCCGGCTAGCCAGCCATGCGCTGCACAGAGCAGCATGGAGCTGCATGGGCATGGAGCTCTACCTGGAGGAGGCTTCTGGGCTCAGTGTGTGCCCCTGCCTGAGTTGCCGAGCCTCTGGAGCCCACGGTGGAAAGCCAACCACATTGCTGTCACAGGGCAGGCTGGCACGCCCTGGAGATGTCCATGCAACATGCTGTGCTTACTTCTATGGGTGTCCACACACAAACGCAAGTGCTTCATTGTCCCTCTCGTATATCAGAGAATATTAGTATGTTGATTATTGCTAAGGGGCAGATTTGTCTTTTCACATGGCATTTAACGGTTATTAGATGGAAAACCGAATGGAGTGACATATAGGGCATATAATTTAGACTCAGTGTCAAATAAGGAAGACTAAAGTTTCAAGGGCAAGGAAGGAACAACTCATTATACTAGTGTTAAATAGAGAATTTTCTCCTGTATATTTTTCTGCGGCTGTATGGAACTTAGCATGAGAAATAACAGAAGATGAGAAGAAATATCTTGTTTGATTCAGATTTTGGGAGTTAAGCTATTTCCTGATGTGATTCTCCAAATATTGTTGATTCTTGCATCATTTTCGTACCAAATTCTTTTGTTGAAAATGATATAAAACTTGCTCTCTGTGTAATTTAACTACTTGACCAATCAAATGCTTTGTGAGTTCTTTTTTTCGTCTTCTGCCAATTAGCCCAAATCATATGTTGAATTAATACGACTAAACACTCTCTGTAGATTTTTTTTTAGATAGTTTTATTATTTCATAAATATTATAGCAGTGTATCACTTGTAGACTCCCTTTCAATGTATTCTATTTTGGTCCTTAACTTTTTTTTACTGTATTTGAATCCTAGGGTCACACAGATAGTCATATGGGGCTTCTCCATGTTAATACCAATACATTAATTGTTGGAGATCATTGCGTTGGGTAAGTATATTCAGCTTATAAGTGTGCCACAGGAAGACATAGTATGATGTTCTGGTGTGAAGTTAACTGTAGTTATGAGATCACCTTGTCTGCAACAGTGCAACTTCCTCCATTTCAAGACCACAGTACAACTTGTTAACCAAATACTCAATGTCTGCAACAGTACAACTTTCTCCATTTCAAGACCACAGTAGGCAAAAAAAAAAAAAACTGTGGATATCTATGCACCACGCTGCAGTACACCTTTCCTGACCTTTTTTTCTTACTGGAACTAAGTCTTTTTTAAGGAAAAAAAAATCTGAACCAAACTTCTGTAGATGTTTGGAAGTGCTGAAATTTGCAGGAGTGTATATGCCTGTTTTTATTTTTGTTGACATGGAACTTAAACTGCTGCCTTTAATATGCAAGCTGGTTTGACTGATCTCCTGTGCCGTTTCGTTTCTGAAACACTCTCATAAAATGGTTACAGATGAAAACATGGCCAAGACAACACATGTTAATCTTTGAAACAAAGTGGTGCTAGTCAACTTTAGTACTCTTAAGTACACTCCCTCCCTCGCAGCTCGCAAGAAATGTGCCCTTTGTACTCCTCTAGACTCTAACAAGTCATGTTGCTCAAAAGTTTTTTTTTCTTTTTTTTCTTACCATTTGCAGGCATGGAAGTGCAATATTGGACAGTAGAAGTGGTGGCAACATGAAGGTAATGGTAATTCTTTTTTTTGTTTATTTTCGAACCTGGAAGGTTATAATAGTGATTGTATTACAGCTTGATTCATCTGAAATATGCAGGATTACTTTGAAACCACATACAAATTCTTAAACTTATCACCACATGTCTTAATTCCAATGCATGGAAGGATGAACCTATGGCCCAAGCATATGCTCTGTGGGTACCTCAGGTATTGTAAAAGTAATAATTTATGTATACTTTTGTTTTTGGAGAAAAGGGAATTATATTACTCTCCACATTCTATATACGTGTTACAAGTTCTATGGTTGAATTTATTGGATTTTCTAAATCAATATAAATACAGCCTGTTTACTTCTTAGTTCTTACTCATGTAAATGGATTTTATACTACCGGGATTTTTTTTTTTTGAAAATAAAGATACGGGAAATTTATCTGTGCATTTATTTTTGCACTTTCACCTTCAAGCATAGATAGGTACATACCATCTACATTGTTTCTTCTTTGTTTAATTACTATAGATGGTTTGTCCCTTTTTGAAGATTCACAGCCATTCTGATTCAGTCTGTGTTTAACTACTTTTCAGGAATCGAAGGTCTAGAGAAGCCTCCATCCTACAATCCATAGAGACTGGGGCCCGGACTCTGTTTGAAATTGTTTCAAAGACTTACAGTGATGTAGACAGGAAGTTGTGGATTCCTGCTTCTTTCAATGTTCGCCTTCATGTTGATCATCTGAACTCCCAACATAAACTGCCCAAGGTGAGTGTTTGAAACATTACCATCCTGAGAGTCGTCTTTCGCCTGAATGCCTTAACGAAGATAAATACATATCAGATTTCTGATTACTATATGTCTCTTTTATCTTGTAAAAATGTACATTATCAATATAGTGTAGGGAAGATACTGCAGGATCATTTAGTCAAATACTCTCTCCATCCCAAATTACAATTTGTTTTGGCATTCCTTATTGGAAAAGAATCAACTCAGTACCACTGTAAAGACGTATAATTGGACAGCACCATCCACTGTAACTGTAAAGGATATGGCTTACACTACTATAAGTTTGTGCTAGGTTCCATTAGATGATCCATCAAGATATGGTTTACCTCGTTCACCAAAAAAAAAAAAAGATGTTATGTTTTTCCACATTTGACATGTACCTTCTTGCCAAAACTAATTACTCAATCGTACTGACAGTTACTTAGTTTAATCAAGATATTTTGGGGATCATCATGCAGGATTTCTCCTTGGAAATGTTCACTCAAAGTTCTGATGATTTTTTGTCGAGCCTTTGATGCCATGTATGAGAAGGAAATTCAAATTCTCAATTTGAGTTTTGATTCCATTCCAGCTGCTCTGTTTGCCATTTTAGCATTTTGTGCATTATATTGGATAACCAACCATTGGAAACCCATTCTTGTAATACATTATGTATGTAGAATGGGAGCTGAGGTTCACATTATTATGCCCAAAATTCAAGATTAACTACTCGAATATATGCAGGACTTTTCGTTGGAGAATTTTAAGGCGAGCTGTGGAGTGCACTTCATATTCCGTTGGGCGGTGGCATATGTGCGATCCAGGAGCTCCTCATCTATCCTTGTGGCAGGTGCCCTTGCTGGTGGTCTGGCAATTGCTTGTGCTCTCAGAAGGAATAGTGGCAAACAATCATAGATTCTATCGGTCGGTAATTTCCAGCTGTGTGCTCAGTATAATTTCCTAAGATTCTGCTACCATCATGTTGAGTCGCATGCTGAACTGCCAAAATTGTTATTCTATGAATGTGTGGGTGAACTTTGCCACATCTACACACAAGGAAAGTGATCAGACTTGGGCCTGAAAAGTGTGGGGGTTGGGATGATGGGATCTGAATTATTAGGATTTTGGTGGAATTTGATCTGAAACCTGGAATGCTCTGAAGCAGTTGCCTGTTGCCTCATCCAAACATGGGGAGCCATTAGTGGCCTACGGCGTCAAAACTGTTACCTTACACGATAGCCTAGTAGGTCTCCAACTAGTGGACAGTAGAAAAAATAAAAATGCTAGAGCAGGCGTGACAAGCGATGCCTGTTGTCACTCACACGCACGTCACATTGCCACTCCTCAGTTTCTTTGTTGCCACTTTATGTCGTTGTTTCTACAGTTTCCCTTTCTTTGAAGATGCAAATCAGCAATAAAATTGAATGAGGATTAAAATACCAGAGGCGAGATTAGTTTCACTCTTTCACTTGCACCTTTGGATTGGATCGGCATTTCTGCTGTGTATGGGGAGCTGATTGACAGGACTACAGGAGAAAAGTCTATGCATCAAGAATATGAGAATCACAGGGGAAGCAAAGGAGCAACGTGGCTGATAGATTGCTTCCAACAGTATCTGCAACTAATAATGGAAAAATGTCAGCGAACGCTACTAACTTTTTCAGGAAGAAGCTATGCTAGGTAATTTGCAGAGCAAGCAAAGCGGAGCTGTGGGAGTGCGTGTATTAACGCGATCCAGCTGAGGCAGTGGACATATCCAGTGATACATTCCACAAGATTGTCTGTCTCACTCGTGCTGCATGCGAGCTTGAGGCCAAGCCATGAACGACACGAACAGAGCCACGCCGGTGTCTCACATCGGCAGTAAGCTCCTCAATGTGGTGCCGATGCTTCTCTTCTCCTTGGGATTTGTCCTCGGCATGACCTACAATTCCAAGTTCCCAAACTTCTACCTCCCTTTCGCCGCGCCATTGCCCGCTCCTACACTACCGCCGCCACTTCCGCTGCTGTCGCCTTCGCCGCCGCCACCTCCTCTGCCAACTCCGTCCCCACCTCCGCTGCTGCCGCCTCCACCTCCGCTGCTGCCGCCTCCACCGCCGCCACCACCGACAAGCAGCCCACAAGCGGGGCTTGTGCGCTTCCTCGCGCCGAGCACCGTCATGCACAACATGACCGACGAGGAGCTGCTGTGGTGGGCGTCCATGACGCCCAAGGTGCAGAGATCGCCGTACCACCGCGCGCCCAAGGTCGCCTTCCTGTTCCTGGCAAGAGGGGACCTGCCGCTGCGGCCGCTGTGGGAGAAGTTCTTCGCGGGGCACGAAGGGCTCTACTCCATCTACGTGCACACCGATCCCTCCTACACCGGCTCGCCGCCGCAGGACTCCGTCTTCTACGGCCGCATGATCCCCAGCAAGGTAATCTGTCATCATAGATCGATGGAGCAGTTTGAAGGCAAGCTATGCAACTATAATATATATATTATATATATAACTTTGCCAATGCCCTGCAGAAAACGATGTGGGGAGACATTACGCTGGTGGCGGCGGAGCGGCGGCTGCTGGCGAACGCGCTGCTGGACCTGGGCAACGAGCGGTTCGCGCTGCTGTCGGAGTCGTGCATCCCGCTGTACAACTTCACCACCGTGCACGCCGTGCTGACGGGCGCCAACACCAGCTTCGTGGACGTGATCGTGACGCCGGCGCGGTACAACAGCCTGTTCGGGGAGCGGAACAACATCACCATGGCGCAGTGGCGCAAGGGCGCGCAGTGGTTCGAGATGGACCGGCCGCTGGCGCTGGAGGTGGTGTCGGACGCCACCTACTTCCCGACGTTCCGGGAGCGGTGCGCCGGCCAGCGGGGCTGCCTCATGGACGAGCACTACTTCCCGACGCTGCTGAGCGTGCTGCGGTGGCCGCGGAACGCCGGCCGGACGCTCACGTTCGCGGACTGGGACAAGCGGCGGCGGACGGGTTCCACCCGCACACGCACCGCGCGGAGGAGGTGACGGAGGGGCTCATCGGGGAGATCAGGAGTGGGGAGCGCGCGGGGGTCAACTGCAGCGCGTACAGGGACGAGGCCAGCGGGGTGTGCTTCGTGTTCGCGCGCAAGTTCCCGCCGGACACGCTCCAGCCGCTGCTCCGGCTGGCGCCCAAGGTCTTGGGGTTCGGGTGATGCAGAGAGGATCGAGACCGCTGCATCGATGCGGCTGGTTTTGGGATTATTTTTCATTTCTTTTGGGGGATTACAGAATTGTCAGTATGTGTAGTGTGTCATGTATCAACGGCGGCTATGTAGCAGAATAAACTTTATTTTTTGGAGGAAAAGACACGTGTATTTCAAAGCAAACTGGGCCTAGCCTCTTGAGCTTAAAGACTTTCGCCTAGAGCCCAAGTTGGCCCATCCACTCCCCCACCAGCCACCAGGAGAGCCCACATGCTCCCACTGGCCGAACGTCGTCGCTTCCGCCGTTCCCCTCCGCCACGGCCGACGGGCAGAAGGCGAGCTGCGAGCAGCAGCGGTAGCCGGTAGGGTTTGCTAATTGGGTTCTCCGGTGCCACCAAATCCCAATCCGCATTCCCCGAATCCAGCATCCCCTACTCTTCCGTTCTCTTCTCCCCCGGCGGATGGAGAAAAAAGCGAGGCGGGGAGCAACAGGCAGAGCACGCGACGGGCTGTGCAGGGAGCGCGCGGCGCGGGGTGCTGCGCTCTGCAAGACCGCGGGCTTGCTGGGAGAAGAGCAGGACGGAAGGTATGAGAGTTGCCAAACTTGAAATGTGAATGCTTGAATGGTGGCTGAAGTATCTTAGAAATATAATTTGGGGGCAATTGTTGAATCATTCCATTATTGCGATTTTTTTTTATCACGAAAGTTAAGGATGAGATGAGACCCAAGCTATGACAGGACGAAAATTAAATAGCGCTAGCCATTTTGTGGCGTCTCTTAACTGCTTGAGCTGGAATTTATCCTGAATAGTTTGAATGTGAGCTTTTATAATATTCTTCAATTGAACACCTGTGTTATTGTTATCCCACATGCCCAGATGAGAAATCCTAACCTCTATAACTCTCAATGAAATCAAGATCTTCATATTTATGATTATAAATGGCCTTCCTTATTACAAGATTTAAATCATTTGGCCCCTCCTGAAACAGAACTATGGCAAGTAGTATCTCACTTGCCCTGTCATCATCAATATTTGGTCCTCCCAATATATAAACCATTAAACATGGTGATTTTTTCCTTTTTATTTTATTTGAAAGATATAAAATAAAATTGAAAATTGGAGTTACTTCAATCAGCAATTAGAAGTTACTGATAATTTAACGACCGGAGCCGTCATTTCAGTAGGCTCATTGTCACCAGCTGTACTGTTTGGTTTCAATTTCTTGTGTTTGTGTATGCAAGCCCAACGGATAAGGAGCTCCTCTTGCGCTGTGCGTGTAAGAGGTAAGGCGAAATTTGGGTACTGTCTATACACGTAGAATAGATGTTCTGTTGCTTATTTCTACAGTGATTTCTACTGGAAGCAAAGGATGATCTTATGGCTCTGATAGCTTCCAGCTCATAACAGATTGCTTAGTGAGTACTCATGACTTTTTGGACAAACAAGCCAGGTCAATTTGGACAAGTTGTTCCTGTATGTGCCTCAACAAGAGAGTATATCACTAGTTTAGCGAGCGATAGTATAGCCAAAGGCAGCAGTATTTCTCTATCGCACATGCTGCTAGCTTGAGGCTAAGCCTGCAAGTCATGAGTGACAGAGACAAGTCCATGCCGGTTTCTCGCTTCTTAGGCGGGAAACTCCTCAATGTGCTGCCTATGCTTCTCATCTTCTCCTTGGGATTTGTCCTTGGCATGGCCTGCAACTCCAAGTTCCCAAACTTCTACCTCCCTTTCAATCCACCAATGCCCCATCCTACGACATGGACACCTTTGTCACCGCCGCCTGTGTCATCACCTCCTCCGCCGCTGCAGCCTATGCCTTCCCCACCATCGCCTCCGCCCGCACCATTGCTGCCACCGCAAGTGGTGGCAATGCGCTCCTTCATGTCAAGCAGCGTCATGCACAACATGACGGATGAGGAGCTGTTCTGGTGGGCATCCATGGTGCCTAGGGTCCACAGTACACCATTCCACCGCGTGCCAAAGGTTGCCTTCTTGTTCCTGACGAGAGGGAACCTGCCTTTGTGGCCTTTGTGGGAGATGTTCTTTGCGGGATACGATGGCATGTACTCCATCTACGTGCACACTGATCCCTCCT
>CM014274.1:76339570-76349661 GCA_004135705.1 Alloteropsis semialata
ATGGTAAAACAGCGAGCGAAAGCCACTCGGCTTAGCCGCTGATTTGCATTGGATGGGTGGTTCGATCGATGGTTGGTTCGCCCCTCACGTTGCCACGAGGGAGACGACATGGAAGGGTACGGGGAGCCAAACGTTTCTTTGATCCACAAACAACTCTTACCGTTTATGTTTATCATGATTTATTATATTCAGAATTTTAATTTTGTATTTGCCAAATTATTCAACTGCAGGTGGCAACTGAACTTATGGACTCTCGCACTGGCAGCTAGACGCTCTGTACAGCCCAGCATGTAAACATACGCCGATTATTTAATTGATTGACGGCTGTTCTTCAATCGGGTAGTCTGCGGCTTGGATTTGTGTCGAAGGTACTTATTGGCTCCTTCAGCTGCTTGGCTGTTCGTGGCGCAGAAACGATAAGTGCTCGGCGGCATGGCATCTCCAATTCAACTATTCTTTTTAAAAGCTAAAGATATATATAAATTTAAAAGCATAGTGCCGATAACCAGGGAATCAGATTCGAAGTTTTGCAGTGTTTTCTGCACTTGATAAATCCCTGCAGAGAAAAGGACAGGGTCTTGAAAAGAATCACATTAGGGCAAGCTCAACGCAGGGAGCACTTCCCATATGCCTCATGCAAAAGTAGGTGGCCATGTCACTAAAAAAGTCTAGAGCATTCAATCTTTCCAACGCAAGCCACCTTCTCCTCTTGCATTTGCTCTGACACACTGCTGCCAAGCGCTGTTACACTGCTGCTTTTGCAGGCTATCCGTCAGACGAGGGCGTTTGCTTTTTCTTCCAACGCGGGTTTCCAGCGAGTACCCGAACTTTTGGTCAGACGAAGCAGTGCTGCTTCTGCAGGCTGTTCTGACTCTCTGCGAGGTCACCAACCGGTGTGACGTGGATGCTGGATGCATAGGTGGAAGCTGGAGCCACCAACACGGTGGAGCGTTGGGCTTGGCCTTATGGCCTGGCCTGCACTTGATAAATTTCTGTATCAGCATGTGCGCTGGAACTGTCCCGGGTCAGTCGCGTGCACAAGTGGGAATGTGGGATAGTAATATAATCGTAGTTGCTGTGAAAAGGAAAAGGGAAAGGAACAAGGAAAAGGGTAAGGGATAGAAAAAGAAGAGAAAAAAGGGAGGTTCTATCGGTACTCTCCAACAATAATGTAAGATAGGAAGACAAATGCTACACGCACACTGATACTGAGTGAAGCTCCTCCGGTGCCACATCCAACTGAGTTCACACGTTTGAAGCGAAGGCTTTTCAGCACCAAATGCCCACCACCTACAAATTGGGCGCGCTCTCACAGTCACACACCAGCAGTTATAGGCTATGTCCAGGGAAATTAGGTGATACAAATACCATATTGTATAATAAGTTATCTGTGTGTTATAGGCTAGTTACTCCATGACTCTAAACATGGTTATGGACTGCTGACCAATAACTTTTTTTTTGCAAAATGCTGGCCAATAAATATGTGTTGGCTGTTGTGTGGTCCCGGGTTCCGGATGTGACAAGAAAACCAAGAAACCAAACATGAAAGGGCTCGCTAATAAAGGCAAACTAAACACGGGTCGTATCTGCTCAGTCTGAGCTTTTTTACGGTACCCATACTACCAATGAGTGGTATAGAGTATGAGTAAAGGGTAGTTTAGCAAATTTGCTAGTGAATTGTCATTATTTTTCTCTCAAATGTGACAGAGGAGAAGTCAACAGAAGAAAATAAATGTAACATTTAAATACAAATGAATTTGGACACTGGAGATGTAAAAATATATCAAAGGATCAAATTGATTTTTCTAAATATAAATATTTTAGTTCTGTCATTATCTTTTTTCCCCAAACTACCCATTGTATACTACCCAGACTACAGTTGAAGCCTTCAGTAGTATACAATTAATATCAACCATCCGATCTTTTCATACTAATCTTCTTTAGATACTAGTATAGTATATTATGGGGTATTGTAAAAGAGCTCAGTGTAGTTTAGAACATTGCCAGGCCATGCATCCAAAGTGAGCCGTGTTTCCTATAACTGAACCCATTATAGGCGAAGCGACTCATTGATCCGTGTCATCTATGGTTTAGTATAGGTGACGCCTCTCATTAAAACACGTCTTCTATATTTCATAGACGACGCGTTTCTTTTTGGTGTCGTCTGGGGTGTTGTCACCTTTTATGGTTTTTTGCATAGTGTGGTTCTTGGGCAACTATTGTTGGCACGCCCTAGCATGGTGTCCAGATGGACCGAACAGGTATTAGCGTGGGGGGCACAATGCTGGTCGACCTGTGAGAAATAGGAGCTAATTTTTTTTTATTTTTGGCACAGATTTTTCTGTACTAGTTCTTTTTTTAACTAAAGTTAAGATCACTACTACAGCAGGAGTATCACAGGCGGTTCGGTTGTCCACATCACAGGCGGTTTTCAAAAGTGGCGCTGGTTAAGTGGCGCTGATAATCCTATTTTCACAGTCGGTTTTTAACCGGCTGTGAAAACTGATTTTCACAGCCGGTTTTTCTCTTGAACCGGCTGTGAAAATAGTTTCACAGCCGGTTTTGAACCTTGGAAACCTTCAGCGTCAAGCGCTATCACAGCCGGTTTTTTGTCAAAAAACCGGCTGTGAAAATGCATTTTCACAGCCGGTTTTCTTCCAACCAAAACCGGCTGTGAAAGGGCATTTTCACAGCCGGTTTTCTGCAAATAAAAACCGGCTGTGAAAGGGCATTTTCACAGCCGGTTTGAACCGGCTGTGATATGTTTTTCCAGAATAAAAAAAATAATTAGAATGTCTCAATTTTCACAGCACAATAATTCACAAATATATAATGCATTCACAATTCATCACCAAAAAAATCAAATCTGAAATTCATATATAATTCACAGAATTTTTCTATAAATCACAGAATGCATATATAATTCGCTGCATTCACAAATACACATATAATTCACATAATCTCACCTGCACAAACAGAGCACACTAGCATATACAATGCTACTAGTAATCTACTCAGCCACTAATGCATGATTTATTAGGCTTACTGACATGAACAAGGACTGTAAACATTTTCTCCTAATACACGCTACTATAAGCAATCACACATGCCTGCGGTTAAACCAAGCCTCTGCTTTGATTGTTCCTCATCATTGTTCTAGCCCTCACTCTTTCAGTTTCAGTAAATGGCTCGTCTGTACATGATCAGTGTTGAAGTTCAAGAACTGCAAGCAACACATTCAGTCAGGCAATCTGGAACATGTGCAAGGGAAGAAGAAGTAATGAACTTAGTCTACTATCATGAGACTTCATTGCAAATTCAGTTCTATTGTGTTTTTACCAGATCAAGTGGTGAGATAGCAAACCACAGTTGCTACAATGTGTAGGAAACCATACTTAACATTTTTTTCACTTTGATAGAGAAGAAGTACTGGACTCAGCCTACTATAATTCAATCCTATTGTGACCTGATCAAGTGACATTCTAATTTCACATTGTGGCATCCAAATCACAGAAGGAATAGAGGTTCTATTTAGCATAATTGTCACCTTAGAAATAATCACACAACATTAGCGCAGGAGGAAGTTCTTACAATGAGATGAGATTGATAAGATTTCCAATCTCTTTCAGAAGCGTTCCACATCACCAATTCACTGCCATGTTCTATCAAATAAGTTTGCATCAGGCTCTGAATAATGTTCTGAATAGATAAGACGAGGGAGGAGGGAGTTAAATCAGCATGTCACCTTTGATGATCCTAAAGATGGGTAGTGTGCAGGAAACCAAAAACTAGTTGGTAGACATATCGCCAACTCCTTCAGCTTCCTTTAGACCAACCTTGGGGAAAAATTACAAGTTAAAGCCTTTTATAAAAATTCCCAATCTGTCAAAATGGACAAGCGCCACCAAACCTGACCAGCCAATAGGCAATGCAACAAATTCTTTGAACTAGAGTAATTCCTAGCATTCAATTTGGCTCATATATCATTTGAACTAGAGTAATTGTGTGTCTCCTAGTATAATTATCAAACATGGTAGTACAAGTATTAGGACCAGGATTTCTTTATGCACATAAAGAAGAACAAAATAAGTCTAGACAATTGTTCCCTGAATAGCAAAGTACAGGCTTTTATAAGTGGAAACAATAAAGAATCAAAATTTGGCACTTGCGGAGATACTTCATACCTGCATGATATCAGACCAACTTAAAACAAGTCAACATATTAGATGTGCCTAGTAACTAGAATGACGTTGACTACCCAAGCTTAAGTATGTTTGCTGTTACAAACTAAATCTAGCATGCATGCAGGTCATTATTTTACTGCAGTGATGAAATAAACAGATAGAAAACATGGTCTGCACATAACTCACGCCACAAATCAGTAAGGAAACTAATTCCGGGATGAACTTGCAAACTAAAAACAGTAGCCCAAACTTGTCATTTGATGCTAGCAAGGGATGAACTTGCAAACTAAAAACAGTAGCACAAATCAGTAACTGTTTGGGGGACAAATGCCTGTCTAGACTCTAGAATTTCAGATGCGACAAGCAAGAATGAAGGGAGTGAGGGGATGAGGGACTACTGCTTTACTGAAGTTTGGGGGTAGCACCTGGATGCTGTCGTGGTCAGCGACTTGGAGTTGAAGAGGCCCATATCGAGCTACTGCAGGCTGATGTGGTGTAGTAGGCGCGCACGGACTCCCGCTCCGCTTGCTCAAACTTGGCCGAGCGCCACAGATTTAGAATCCGCTGCAATTTAGACCCCGAGGGTTCCCAATTTAGGCCACAGATTTCGAATGGAACCGAATCGAGAAGGGTAACAAGAGGGATATGAACTCACATTGCAGAAAATGCTTGATGTCGTCGAGGGGGCTCAAGCAATCCTCCCGTGTTGGATGCGGAGGGAACCACAGCTGTTCCCCGGCCAGCTCCTCTGTGGAGCCGAAGGAGGTCGGCATCCCCTGCGCCAAGGAGCCCGCCGTCCTCCGCGCAGCCTGATCCCGCACCCACGACTCGACGCGGCCGCCATTGGGAGGGGGCAGGGCGCGGCCGGAGGAGGAGGTGGATGGAGGAAAGGGAGAGAGGAGGTCGGCGTCGCTCGGCGTAGCTCCGTGCGTGCAGATCTGAGGGAGAGGAGGAAGGGGGCGAGGGAGGTGAGGAGGGGGCGCTGCCGGAGTTGGAGGGGGAGGCAAGGCAAGGCGCGAGTGGGAGTGGAGGCGCCGCCGCCGCCGCGATAGGGATCGGGATGCTGCGGCTCGGGAGGGAGGGAGGCGGAGCTTGCGGAGGGGAAGAAGTGAGGGACGGAGATGCTAGGGTTCTGGTGGTGAGTGTTTATACCGTGTGGGCATAATCAGAGCCATTGGATCCGTGATGGACGGCCAGAAAGAATTGGGCCATTTGGGCTGAAACGGGCCTTTTACATGTCTTGTATACTTAACGTTTTTCTTTTTTCTTTTCAATTTATCACACCATTGTGAAGTAACACACAAAATAATTACCTTGTATGCATCAATACATTTTTTATATGTAATAGACTACATATTATTTGTCATGTACGGGATTCAATAATTTTTGAACAGATTTGATAAATTCTATCATTTAAATGAATTTCCGCGTGCTTATCAAAAGTAATTCCAAGTTGAACTATGTGTACATCAAAAATGATTTCAAATGACAAAGTTGATAAATTCTATCATTTAAATGAATTTCCGCGTGCTTATCAAAAGTAATTCCAAGTTGAACTATGTGTACCTCTAAAAGAATTTTACAAATTACGCAAAAATAATATTTACACTCAAATGTTCCATTATAGCCCATATCTTGGAGATATATGAAAATTTTAATTGTCTTCTAGGTAAAATTCAAACATTTATCTCCAAATTACAATATAATAAATACAATGGTTTGAGTTTGTGAACAATGTGCAGTATATGTTTCTTAAAATGTGTTGATATTTTTAGAGGAAGTCATACAACAAAATAAGGATTCAGGGGCAAATTTCAGAATTTTCGGAGCACATTTAGGTATTACCGTATTTTTCTTGAGAAAAAGTGCCTAGAAATTCATTTAATGCACGAAAAAGGGTAAATGTTGTCAGAAAAAGGCGAAACTCCACAGGGGCATCTTATGCACGTCATAACACATTAGAAAAATGATAGACTTCATATATGATCACAAAAAGATTACTCATTGCTGAGACGTGAAAGAAGGCACTAAGTCCTATGGAAGTGTGTTGAGGATGTTTGAGTTTGTGAATAATGTGCAGTATATGTTTCTTAAAATGTGTTGATCTTTTTAAGACGAAATCATATAACAAAATAAGGATTCAGGGGCAAATTTCAGAATTTTTGGAGCACATTTAGGTATTACTGTATTTTTCTTGCAAAAAATGCGCAAAAATGCATTTAATGCACGGAAAATGGAAAACGTTGTCAAAAAAAGGCGAAACTCCACCTGGGCATCTTATGCACGTCGTAACACGTTAGAAAAATGATAGACTTTATATATGAGCATACAAAGTTGTCTCGGTGCAGAAACGTGAAAGAATACGCAAAGTCCTATAGAAGTGTGTCGAGTATGTTTGAGATTGTGAACAATGTGCAGTATCGGGTTCTCAAACTGACAAGATCTCTCTGCGATGGAGTCATGCATTGAAATAATGGCTCATGGAAAAAATCCAACAATTTTCGGAGAAGGTTTAGCCATTTCCGTATTTTTTTCTCAAAAAAATGCCCAGAAATTCAAATAAAGCATGGAAAATCATTAACGTTGTCGAAAAAAGCCGAAACTCGTCCGGGGCAACTTATATGCGTCCTAACACCTATGAAAAATGATAGACCTTGTATATGAGCATACAAAGTTGTCTCAGTGCAGAAACGTGAAAGAATACGCTAAGTCCTATAGAAGTGTGTCGAGTATGTTTGAGATTGTGAACAATGTGCAGTACCGGGTTCTCAAACTGACAAGATCTCTCTGCGATGGAGTCATGCATTGAAATAATGGCTCATGGAAAAAATCCAACAATTTTCGGAGAAGGTTTAGCCATTTCCGTATTTTTTTCTCAAAAAAATGCCCAGAAATTCAAATAAAGCATGAAAAATCATTAACGTTGTCGAAAAAAGCCGAAACTCGTCCGGGGCAACTTATATGCGTCCTAACACCTATGAAAAATGATAGACCTTGTATATGAGCATACAAAGTTGTCTCGGTGCAGAAACGTGAAAGAATACGCTAAGTCCTATAGAAGTGTGTCGAGTATGTTTGAGATTGTGAACAATGTGCAGTACCGGGTTCTTAAACTGACAAGATCTCTCTGCGATGGAGTCATGCATTGAAATAATGGCTCATGGAAAAAATCCAACAATTTTCGGAGAAGGTTTAGCCATTTCCGTATTTTTTTTGCAAAAAAAATGCCCAGAAATTCAAATAAAGCATGGAAAATTATTAACGTTGTCGAAAAAAGCCGAAACTCGTCTGGGGCAACTTATATGCATCCTAACACCTATGAAAAATGATAGACCTTGTATATGAGCATACAAAGTTGTCTCGGTGCAGAAACGTGAAAGAATAAGCTAAGTCCTATAGAAGTGTGTCGAGTATGTTTGAGATTGTGAACAATGTGCAGTACCGGGTTCTCAAACTGACAAGATCTCTCTGCGATGGAGTCATGCATTGAAATAATGGCTCATGGAAAAAATCCAACAATTTTCGGAGAAGGTCGCCTTCTTGTTCCTGGTGAGAGGGGACCTGCCGCTGCGGCCGCTCTGGGAGAACTTCTTCGCGGGCCACCAAGAGCTCTACTCCATTTACGTTCACGCCGACCCTTCCTACACCGGCTCGCCGCCGGAGGACTCCGTCTTCTACGGCCGCATGATCCCGAGCCAGGTAATTAGAGAGCAACAGTCCAAATGCACTGCGGGCCACCAAGAGCTCTACTCCATTTACGTTCACGCCGACCCTTCCTACACCGGCTCGCCGCCGGAGGACTCCGTCTTCTACGGCCGCATGATCCCGAGCCAGGTAATTAGAGAGCAACAGTCCAAATGCACTGCGGCTTCTTCGATTCGTCATCGATCTAGCCGGCGCAGCTTCTAACGCAACAATGGCCATGAAATTACCTGGTTGGTTGGTTGCGCAGAAGACGAAATGGGGAGACGTGAGCCTGGTGGAGGCGGAGAGCCGGCTGGTGGCGAGCGCGCTGCTGGACCACGGCAACGAGCGCTTCGTGCTGCTCTCCGAGGCGTGCATCCCGGTGTACAACTTCACCACCGTGTACGCCTTCCTCACCGGCTCCGCCACCAGCTTCGTCGACAGCTACGGGGACGGCGACTGCCGGGCGCGCTACGACCGCTTCTTCGCGGAGCGCACCAACATCACCATCGAGCACTGGCGCAAGGGCGCGCAGTGGTTCGAGATGGACCGCGCCCTGGCGCTGGAGGTCGCCGCCGACGAGCCCTACATCCAGATGTTCCGCGACTTCTGCGTGGGGCGGTGGCGCTGCCTCACCGACGAGCACTACCTCCCGACGCTGCTCAACCTGCTGGGCTGGTCGGCGCGCAACGCCAACCGGAGCCTCACGTACGCGGACTGGAAGCGGCCGCAGGGGATGCACCCGCACACGCACGACAAGGCGGAGGTGACGGAGGAGCTCATCGGGCGGATCAGGGAAGAAGGGGGCAACCGATGCTTCTACAATGGCGCCAGGAACGGGATCTGCAACCTGTTCGCGCGCAAGTTCGCGCCGGACACGCTCGAGCCCCTTCTCCGCTTGGCTCCCAAGGTCATGGGTTTTGGGTGAACTAGTCGTCAAGATTTTGTACTACTTGCTAGCGTCTACGAATTCAAAACAGATGCTTCAATTAGACAATGTGTAACAAGTCAAGATTGCGTAGTTGCGCCAAGTCAACGCTTCGCAGTAGACTTGTGCTACTGGATTTCACCGATTATCAATCATCTGTACGAAAGAGATCAAAACATGCAACCAAGTTTTATGTGTTCGTCCTAAGTTTCCTTTCTTTTGAACGTGTCCCCGGATCAGAAGTCAAGCCACCACCTCAACGCGACTACGTGACGACAATCAAATAAAATTGATGGATGAATGAATACAGATGCACTGTACGGCTGAGCTAATACGTGTTTGGTTTTGTGTCAAAGCATTCCAATCTAGCCCAATAAAATTTTAGCTATTTTGATCAAATTTGTCCACCATTTGGTAAGGTGCCAAATTTTGGCTTGGAGACCTTCTCCTTTGGCCACCTAAGTTTATTTTGGTGGGTAAAGTTGAAACTGGACCTTTTGATTGTCACTTGACAAGTCCCGTCCACACCCACACCCTCCGTACCGAAAAGAATGCAACTCTCACATCCTGAGAAGTCAAACAATTTTAAGTTTGACCAAACTTATACAAAAAATTATTAACATTTATGTTTCTAAATAGATTTATTATAAAAATATATTCGATGATTAATCTAAATACTATAAGTGTTAGTATTATTTTGCATAAATCTAATCAAACTTAAAACTGTTTGACTCCTTGAGAAGCGAGAATTGCATTCTTTTTGGACAGGAGTAAATGAACTTCACCAAAAAGCCAGTGGAGAAGTCACAAACGGATCCTATATACTCCCTTCGTCCCAAAAAGAATGCAACCCTCGCATCTCGAGGGGTCAAATGATTTCAAGTTTGACTAGATTTATATAAAATAATACTAACATTTATGGTACAAAATAAATATCATTAGATTGATCATGGAATGTATTTTTATACTAAATCTATTTAAAAGTATAAATATTAGTAATTTTTTGTATAAATTTGGTCAAATTTAAAATAGTTTGACTTCTCGAGAAGCGAGAGTTATATTATTTTTGGAATGGAGGGAGTACATAGGAGTATGTACAGATAAATCTGGAGCTGTTTATAGTTTCCCATAGGTAGTTCGTAACGGAAGCAAAGGATGACACTGCTACGACCCATCGATTGCTTTGGATCCTACTAACAGCGAGTGAAGTAAACCAGGGAACAGTGGTAGCTTTTGCACGAGCAAGCCATGTTGATTTGCAGGTAAAGCAAAGCGGACGTCTCGCCAAGCACGAA
>CM014274.1:76350661-76366614 GCA_004135705.1 Alloteropsis semialata
CTCAAAGTAAGACAACAAAGCATCCATCTTGCAATCATACTTGCCGAGCAACTGATTAATAATCAACAAAGAATCTCCAAATATCTCAACAAACTGAGCGCCGATTTCTTTAAGAATTTGGAGACCTTTCATCAATGCTTCATATTCCGCCTGGTTATTTGTGCATTTTTCAATTGGAAAAGCAAACTCAAACCTTGCCCCCCGAGGCGAAATAATAATCAGGCCGATTCCGCAACCATCATTGCAAGAAGAACCATCAAAGAATATAGTCCAAGGAACTGCGTCAACCACATCGGCCTTTTTCATCGGATCGGACACATCAAGCTCCATGGTGCATTGCTCAACAGCATCAGTGCTAGGTCCACAATGATCAGCAACTAAATCAGCCATTATCTGCCCTTTTACTGCTTTTGCCGATTCGTATCTAAGATCAAACTCCGTTAGAGCAAAAACCCACTTGCCAATTCTCCCTTTCATGATTGGCATCGATAACATATATTTGATCACATCCTCCCTGCAGATTACAGTGCACTCGGTCGATAGCAAATAATGCCTCAATTTGGTACAAGAAAAATATAAACAAAGGCAAAGCTTCTCCACATATGAATACTGAGTCTCAGGATCCAGTAATCTTCGGCTTAAATAGAATATAACTCGTTCTTTTCCATCAACCTCTTGAATCAAAACAGAGCCGATTGCATGATTAAAAGCCGATAAATAAAGCTTGTACGGCTTACCCTCTTGTGGTGGAATAAGAACTGGCGGATATGCTAAATATTGCTTGATTTCATCCAATGCCTTTTGATGTTTAGGCTCCCAAACCAATTCTTCTCCATCCTTCAGCTTCAACAGAGGAGTAAATGCTTCCAATCGGACCGATAGATTCGATATAAACCTTCTCAAGAAATTGATTTTTCCAATCAAACTCTGCAATTCCTTCTTGTTTATTGGAGGCTCAATATCATCAATCGCCTTGCGGTTCCGATCATTCACCTCAATTCCTCTCTCATGTACCAGGAAACCGAGAAATTGGCCGGCCGATACGCCAAAAGCACACTTGAGCGGATTCATCTTCAATCCATGTTGCCTTGTGCATTCCAGCGTCTCCTTCAAATCGGCCAAATGATCTTGATAACCTTTCGATTTGATCACCACATCATCAATGTAGATTTCAACTATCCTGCCGATCAGCTTATGAAAAATATAATTCATGGCACGTTGATAAGTAGCACCGGCATTTTTCAAACCAAAAGTCATAACAACCCACTCATATAAACCGAGAGCACCTGGGCATTGGAATGCAGTCTTGGGGATATCTTCTTCTGCCATAAAAATCTGATTATAACCAGCATTACCATCCAGGAAGCTCATCACTTTATGGCCCGATGCTGCATCGACTAGCATATCGGCCACCGGCATTGGATATTCATCCTTTGGGGTTGCCTTGTTCAAGTTCCTGTAATCAATGCAGACACGCAGCTTTCCATGTTTCTTATAAACAGGAACTATATTTGATACCCACTCAGCATATCGACATGGCCTGATAAACTTACGCTTCAAATAGCTTCATTATTTCGGCCTTAATTGGTTCGTACATCTCAGCCTTGAACCTCCTTGCGTACTGCTTGTGCGGCCGATATCCTGGTTTGATGGGCAGCCGATGCTCAACAATATTACGGCTTAAACCTGGCATCTCATAATATTCCCAAGCAAAACAATCAGAATACTCTTTCAAAAGTTTTATTAACTCTTGCTTATACTCAGGATCCAACTTAGCACTGATATACGTCGGCCTTGGTCTATCACCAGATCCTATGTCTATCTCCTCTAACTCGTCGCCGACGTAAATCCAAATCCTAACTTACCGAATTCACTTCGGTCTTCAAAATCTTCTATACAATCGGCCATTTAAAATAAAGTCTCAGAGCCGACTGCTTGGATCGGCTGTAATCCTTGATCGGACACCTTGAGGAAGTCACCATCCCATGTTTTTCCTGACAGGCATTCAATCCCTTCAAACTCCCAAATCGTTGACTCGGCTGTTGCAATGCTAACCGAATCATCAACTGGGACAATCTCCACATTGTTGCCTTGCCACTGAATCAAACACTGGTGCATTGTGGACGGGATACAACAGTTGGCATGAATCCAATCTCGCCCGAGGAGCATGCTGTAGGAACCTTGCCCATCAATCACAAAGAAAGTGGTCGGCAATGTCTTGCTGCCGATGGTCAACTCCACGTGAATTGCCCCCCGAGGCTCTGAAACGTTACCGCCGAAATCTTTGAGCGTCATGTTCGTCTTGATCAGATCATCAATCCCCTTGCCCAATTTGCGGAATGTGGAATAGGGCATGAGATTGACGGCAGCTCCTCCATCAACAAGCATCTTGGTCATCGGCTTCCCATCAACATATCCCTTGATGTACAGAGGCTTCAGATGCCGATATCCATTCGCATTTGGCTTCTCAAAGATGGCTTTCTCTGAATCAAGAACTAAGCATGCAGCGGCTTCTTCTAACTCATAATCGGCCTCATCATCATTCTGTTCATCAGGAGCAGCAAAATCAAAAGGCAATATCAAAACCATGTTTACCGGGGCCGATGTGCTTGCTTCATCATCATTGGCCATCTTAACGCGCCAAACTTTCTCTTTGGCTAACTCTTGCTCCTGAATCTGCTCATGATAGCACAACCGCTGAACACGTCTCTTTTTGGATCTAGAAATCCCTGATGGGCACCACTGTCCAGGCTTCATTTGAGGTTCTCTAGTCCGATCCTGAACTGGAGCCTTTTCTTCCATTTTTTCATGGTCACGAGTGTCATCCCGGCCTTCATTATTTTTACGGCCATGAGCATCAACTCGGCCTTCATCTTCTTGATGACGATCATCAATCCTGACGCCGATCCGTTCATGAACTGATCGTCGACTTCTCTTGAAAACCCTGTATTCTTCATACTGGAGGCTGCATTCAGGACAATCTGCTTTGGATGGCAATCTGAGCTTCTCATTCCAGCAGAACACAAAGAAAGGACATCTCCAGTGACCATCATCTTGATCGTACTGCTCATAGGTTTGACGCCTGTCCATATGCCAATCGGACCCATATCCGTACTGACGACGATCGTCGGACCTGTCATCACACCAGTGTCGTCCATCAGACATGTTATCATATCGGCGTCGGCCATCGGACCTGTCATCGTATCGGCGTCGGCCATCAGACCCTTCATCAAACCGCCTTGCCTGATATTCGCGCCTCTGACGCCGTCGTTCCTCGCGCTCTTCCCATGCTCGAGCCGTTGCTTGCTGCCTTTTGTACTTGTTAATCAGCATCTGGGAAGTCACGCATGGCCGATATCCACCAGGAGCATTAGATTCATGCCCAAATGCCTGATGATTCCTCCGCAGCTCTTCAACGGTGACTTGTACTGCAGGATCAACGGCACCAGAACTCTTGGCGTGGTCCGATGTGAGCACCTTGAACTTCCCCTTTTCATCAGCATCAACCATATTAACAGAAAAGGAGAAATCAGCAAAGTTATTAGGAAAGAGATGACCATGGATCTTCATGGCTTTCTTGTTATCTTCAAACTTGATCTTGCCAGATTCAATAGCCAATTGGATTTCCCTTCTGAACACCTTGCATTCATTCGTCTCATGAGAATTTGAGTTGTGCCATTTGCAATATTTACGCTTCTTCAACTCATTGGCCGATGGAATAGAGTGATTTGGAGAAAGCTGGATAAGCTTTTCACTGAACAGTAAATCAAAAATCTTATCGGCCTTTGTTATATCAAATCGGAACTTTTCGGGACTCTGTTTGCTCCATGGGAGTGATACTGGCTTTTTGGACTTGGTCCATTCAGCTATGTTGATATCAGCTTCTTCTTCAGAATCTGAGAGATAGGTTACTTGCTTGGAAAACTTTGTACGCTTCATCTCTTGATATCGGACCTCATGGGCTGACACCTTCTGCACCAGTTGTCCCAATGTTTCAAACTCCTGAGCCGAAAACCTCTCCTTGATCGGCGCGAGCAAACCCTGGAATGCAAGCTCAGCCAACTGCATATCAGATAGCTTCAAACTATAGCATCGATTCCTGATTTCACGGAACCGTTGAACATACTCCTTAATGGACTCATCATTCCTTTGCCTGACAGCAATCAAATCAGAAATCTTCATCTCATTGAGACCAGAAAAGAAATACTTATGGAACTGCTTCTCCATATCGGACCATCCTGTGACTAATCCTGCTGGCAACGACGTGAACCAAGTAAACGCCGGCCCTGATAGTGACAGAGGGAAGAATCTAAGCCTGAGTCCCTCTTCAGAAGCAGCCTCACCACATTGAGCCAAGAATCGGCTCACATGCTCGATGGTGGTCATATCATCTTGCCCGGAGAATTTTGAAAAATCCGGCACTCTGTAACGTGGAGGAAGTGGCACTGCATCAAAGTAAGATGGGTATGGGTGCCGATACAACCTCGCTTCATCTTTAGGCTTCAAGCCGAATTGATTCTGGATCACCTCGGCTATTTTCCGTGACCAATCGGATTCCTGTCCTCCGAGTGGCATTCCACCAGCTTGATTCACATCCGTCATGTAATTGTTGTAATCTCCGATCATACGCTGATTCGCAGGAGTCTCTGCACGTAGCTTTGCAGCTGCAGGTTGCTTTTCTTCTTCGTTCAGAGTCCTAGCATATTTTTCACCATGCGGGCCGACAATCGTTCCATCGGCCATCAACAGGAAACCGTTGGCTAGCTGAATATCGGCCATCAACAGGAAACCGTTGGCTAGCTGAATAGGTGGTGGAATCGTCGGATTTTGCGGAGCAACGGTCATGGCATTATCTTCAGTCTCTTGCTTTTTCCTGATCCTGATGCCCCTGCAGAATTTGCCATAAAGACTGGGCCTTTCAAACAAATAGAATCATCCACCACCTTCTTGATGAGATTATCTAAAGAATTCACCAAAGTGCCCGACTGGTTAATCAATGCATGATGAACAGCTTGATGAATCATCTCTGTCATGTTGACATGGTACTCCCAAGCATCAGTCGTCTTCTTGATCAATTCTGGATCTGGGAGAGCACCTTTGAGTACAGGGCCTGAACGATTACGCCCAAATTGGCCAAGGCAGAGCTTCTCAAATGCTTCAATCTGGGCTTGAACTGCATCTAATTGAGCTTTAGACAGATCGGCCTTCGTAACTGGAATGGTCGTGTCAGGAACCTTATTCTTGTCAGCCTTGGCTTTCTCAGCAGCCAGCTTCTCAGCCGCCAGCTTCTCAGCAGTGAGCTTAGCAGCAGCAGCGTCCTTTTCAGCATCAGACGACATCTTGGAATTTGCCTCACGTGTCCCACCAGGCGTGCCAAAAATGTGTTGACGCGGAAAATCGGCAGTCGTATCCTCAGCGATCAACACAATAAGACCAGGGAGATCTGCTTCACTCCAGTGCCAGCCTGCACTTCGTTCAGGTTCGCGGCGTGCCAGTCAATTTGACCTGAAATTGACAAGGGAATAAAACAGTTAAATTACTCTTTGATTGTGCCGGCTCTATTCCAGACGACAGATGCACGTTGGATTTAGCCACGACCCAATCGGACTTGCATCGGCCGATGCCAATCGGACCTCAAAATCGGACTTCATAGATGACCTCAATCGGACCAATATAATCGGACCTCAATCAGACATCGAATCGGACCTCAGAATCGGACCAATCGGGATCGGACCTTGTAACAGATCAACCTTTTAAATAATAATAAATAAAGCATAAAACATGGTCGATATGTAAATAACGGATCAGCTATGTCTTTGAGCAAGATATTAAATAATCAAAGTGTGAGCCGATACATTGTCCACCTTGCCTAGTTGCCGGTTTGATTTATCTTATCGGACCATCTAACTAGCCGATCGGATCAGGACTGTTTCGACACGGTTTCACAAATGGATGCAGCGCACATACTCCAGCTATGATCGGACCAGATAGCTAAACAATCAAACTTAATTCACCAACCCAACAACTAAACAAGATGCTCGCACAGGTGTTAATCAGATCAAGCAAATAAACAGTAAAAATATAGTAACAAGATCGTTCCGATATTCAAAGCTGTCTTTGAATAGTCAAGAGGAATCTAGCTCCAACGTAGGGAATCTAAGTTACTCTTAACGATCAAAGATCAATCTTTGATATATTGTGCAAACCTAGCTCCGACGCAGGGAATCTAAATCAAACACAACAATCAAAGAACAACCTGGTAAAACTATGAGTATTGCTCAAATCGGACTAAAACCAATGCTCAAAGCTGTTGAAGAATCAGATTAATTCACATGGCGCAGATCTAAATCAATCTAGCAACTCCAAACAACCGCAAAAGCTGCCTTTAAATAACCAAGATGAGTCTAGCTCCGACGCAGGGAATCTAGACTAATCTTGATGATCCAGAGGTAAATCTAGCTCCGACGCAGGGAATCTAGATTGACTTCGGGACTTAAAGTACAACTCGATAAACGATTAACTATTGAATAATCAATAAAGATCTAGCTCCGACGCAGGGAATCTAGATCAATCTTGATAATTCAAAGATAAATCGGTTGAACAGTATAAACGAGAAAGGGCGATGCGCCTCAATTCAAAGCTTAAACTAGTTCGATAAGTTGACAATCTTACTGGTAAGCCGGAGATCAGGAACTGATGCAGCCCGTCCACCAATGAGTTCGTCGGTATCTACTCCTACTCCTAAGGTTTTGGCGTGAAGCCGGGTTGTATTGATTGTGAGAATAATTCTTTACAATGGACGAGGGTTTATATTTATACCCTGGTCATGAAGAGTCCTGATCGGACTTGACTAACTTGCAGATAAAGTAAACTAATATTTAACATAGAATGGGACTTTCAATACGCCTTCTGAAAAGGAAATAGTCCCCGTTCATGCTACGCTTCCCTTTTAGCCGATGCACATTCTCTCATTCATCATCAGATCGGACTCTCCTTCTTTATCGGACCCATATTCTGCATCGGCTTCCTTTTCCGTCATCATCCGTTTGACCATTCAACGGGCCCACTGTGTAGTACAAGCCTCACCACGTCACCATCTGACTCAACGTATCAGGTGCGAAAATCTGGTGTCAACAGTGAGAACTTTAGCTTTGAATTTCCTATTGAGTGCTCCGATTTCAACCATATTTTGAGGGAACAGGTGCCCATCAAGCTTCATCGGTTTCTTACCAGTTTCAACTTTAATAATCCCCTTCTCAAATGCCGATTGAATCTCATTATGAAACACTTTGCAATCATTGGTATGATGAGAAACTAAATTATGCCACTTGCAATATTTCTTTTTCTTTAACTCTTCGGCAGAAGGAATCGTATGATTCGGGGAAAGCCTGATTTGTTTCTCTGCTAACAATAAATCAAATATTTTATCGGCTTTAGTGATATCGAAACTGTACCTCTCTGGCTCGACCTTCACCCATGGGCAGGCAACAGAATTCTTGTTCTTGGTCCACTCAGCCAAATCGATCTCAGCTTCATCACCATCGGAGTCATACTCAATGTTAGCAATTTTCCTCTGAAATTTCTCCCTCCGATAATCATTACCACGTCCTTCATGCTGAGAGAGCTTTTGAATCATATGCCCCAAGCCTTCAAAATCTTGACTTGTATACCGATCTCTGACTTGAGGCAACAATCCTTGGAAAGCCAAATCGACCAATTGTCCTTCCAATAAATTCAACGAATAGCATCGGCTACGGATATCTCTGAATCTTTGAACAAATTCACTGACCGATTCCCCATTCCGCTGTCAGAGGGCCGTCAAATCAGACAGTCTGGTCTCTTGTACTCCCATAAAGAAATAAGCATGAAACTGTTTTTCCAGATTGGCCCAATTACTGATAGAATTTGGTGGCAATGATGAAAACCAGGAAAAGGCCGAACCAGAAAGTGACATTGGGAATAGCTTGACTTTCAATGGATCTATCGATGCTACTTCACCACATTGAATTATGTAGCGACTGATACGGTCAATGGTGGTAACATCCCCCTGTCTAGAAAACTTGTAAAAATTTGGAATCCTGAATCGGGCTGGCATCGGCAATGTGTCAAACCAGTCCGGATACGGCTTCCGATACAAATAAGATTGTCCCTTGGGCTTCAAACCAAACTGATTTTTCATGACATCAGCAATCTTATCTGTCCAATCCTCCTAAGTGTAATTTTCCTGACTAATCGGAGCACGAGTCATTATGACTGGTGTTTCAGCAGCTCCAATAGACAGCTCCCGATAGTCAGCTCCTTTGTTCCTTGGTGGGTTTTCAGTGTTGAAGTAAGAAGGATATACCATCTTGCCATCAACCATAGGAATACGGCTGCCAAACTGATCAATGTGTTGAGCCGTGCCAGAATCCTTATCCCCTGTTTCTTCTTCTCCTTCCTCTTCTTCACCTCCTTCTACTACCTTGGCTTTTGCCTTTGTTGCCTTGGGAGTTTCGTAACACTCAGGATGTGTTTCTGGTGATGTAGACAAACTGATCTGCACCATCTTTTTCTTGAAGTCTTTAAGTGCCGAAGAAGCACTGGTATCAAAATAAGCAGGTCCTTTCTGGACATCCTTCAATATAGCTCCATACAGCAACTTGGCGATTAATCCCACCACCGTGTTAACCAATATCCCAGATTGGATAATCAAAGCATGACTCACACCAGCATCTATGTATTCTTGAAAGAATTGTCTCTCATCTGCTATAATCTGATCAAACGCTTCCTTGGGGACAGGAAACTGATTTTTCTTGATTACAGCGTTGCGAGTCTTGCTGAATGAGTCTAGGCACACGTTCTTGAAGTCTTCAAGTTGCGCTTCCACGAGTTTCTTCTGCTCATCACTGAGATCTTCCATCGTGACAGCAGGGATCTCAGGAGGTGCCATCACAGAAGCTTCCTTGTCCCACTGGGCGTGCCAAAATATGTTGACGTCCAAAAAGTCAGGCGTTTGACTCTCGAAAATTAATACGGTGGCCTGGAAGATTTGCTTGACTTCAGTGCAAGTCCAAAATCTTGAGGTTCAGGGTGTGCCAGTCAATTTGACCTGAAATTGACAAGGTAAAATTTAATTAGTAAATAACAAGGAAGTCATCGGCCAAAGCCCCGATTCGTTCCAGAAATCGGATCGGCATAAGAGAAGTTCGATTTCGAGAGCATGTACCATCGGCCTTGAGTCCGATTCGTGATGATATGATGTATATTGAAATAAACCATCGACTGTGGAAGCTGAATCAGAGATAAACCTAATCTAAACTCATTCTTTAGGATGCATCTCTCCAAAGGTAATAAACAAACTAGATCGCATGTTACTAACAATCGGATCGGTTTCGAGACAGCGTTGCTAGCAGGGCACCGATTAGCTTGCTTATTCCGATAGATCGATATATATCAACGAACTCATTTAAATCAGATTTATTTGTAACTTGCTTATTAAATCTAATCAGCTAGATAAACAATAAGAACAGATCTATTATGAAACTTGAATAACAATGAAATAGGATAGATCTTTTAAACAGATGTAAGCCGATAGGATAAAATCAACAAGATTACGATAAGGGGTGAGTGAACTAAACGAAGAAGGGTGATACGCCTCAATCTAAAGCCTAGAGCAACTCGATAAATTGGTGAATTATATAGACGAAGAAGGGCGATACGCCTCAATCTAAAGCCTAAAATAACTCGATAGGGTGTCGCACTTACAGACAAATCGGAGGTCAAGATGATGCATCCCTGCTTGCTGAAGAACTCAACGAAAAGGGTTGTTGGCACGTAAGGCCGAAAGTTGTGTTGTATTGTATGGTTGTGTGAAATTTTTTACAATGGCGCAGGGTTTATATTTATACCCTAGAAATCTAGCTAATCCTTGTCGGGTACGACAATATCTCTAATTTCTTTAAAGCTAACTAATCTTAATCTACCAAAACTATTACAACTTGTCGCGCAATCCTGCCGTGAAGAAGCTTCCAGACGCATCTCCCCTTCAGAAGTCGTACACGCTCCAGCCTTCTCTGCTCTGTATCCGATCGGGGCTCTATCGGACGAACTTCGATCGGAATCGGAGACTGACTCAGAATCGAACTCGGCCTCAGCAGTAGCTCCGTTATGCACAATCTCAGTCAAGTCAAAATCTGGTGTCAACAACAGTGCTGGCGGCCGTGGGGGCTCAATGACGATCGCGCCGTGGAAGGTCGTCGCCCTCCACCGGACGCAGCGGGCACCGGTTGATGTCATCCCTGCGCCAAGTGCCAGTCATACCTCGGAAATCATGGGGATAGGGTTTCCTGCGACGATCCTGGAGGAGTCGTCGCCAGACGTGGTCATGACGGGCGCGTTGACCGCCGAGGAGGCGGCGCGTTCGTGGGTCGAGCGTGGGGCTGAACCCCTTCAAGTGGGCTCCGGTGAGTCGATGGACGTGGAGGTGAGCGTTGCCATCATGGCCTCGCTTAATGACGCGGGGATTCTCACAGGCCTCGACGACCCCGCGGAGGACCTCGCGCAGCGGCAGCACGTTGCCGATGGAGAGCGTGGCACGGCGGCCGCAGCAGGCGAACCGGCCAGTGTACATGCCCTTGGCTGCGGTGAACAACCCCCTGTTGTCTGGATTGTGGCTAATGTCGGCGCCGCCGATGTTGAGATGGCCATCGCGCTGTTGACGGTCCTTACACGCCGAATCTGACCATCAATATACTCACTTATAAAGGATGTACTATACACTTACTAACATATATTTGTATTAATAACCTAGTTGCACTTGTATCGTAGTTTTATGCCTTTGCAGGGTACAAGGACTACAACAAAGAGTAAACGTGCCCGAACGACAGAGAACGCGTCACGCTGACTTAGCTCCGCGAGCACATGACCAAGAAGGCCCACAAAACAGTCATACAGGGCAGCATCTTGTGGGATCCCACTGGGAATATACCCTGGACCCACGTGCCAGTCACCCAGAGGAAACCTGGCAGGAAAGGAGCATGCCAGGGTTCGACCGACCCCCTGGTTCGGCCGAACCTGGACGGGTCCCATTCCCGCCAAGTTTTGGCGCCAAGCATTCCCGCGTCTTCCTCTGCGCACCAAGAAGAGTTTCCATGTGAAGATCCCCAGGAACCGTCCTCCCCTAGTATAAATAGGGGGCAGGAGGCCTTCTTCAACACACACTCATCATCAAGAGCCTCTTTCTCTCTAGTAGTTCACTTGTAATCCTTAGGCTAGTGGAGCTCAGGCTAGGCTTAGTGCTTCGGAGTCATCCTTGGGCCGTTGTGGGACGTTACCTTTGGCCTTGGGTACTGTCTTTGTAGACTTTATCGGTATTTATATAAGTATGGAGTTTGGTCTAATTGCTATCTGTATAGTGGTTATATCATGTTCATGCTTCATCTTGAATTATGCTTTATTCATACATAGGCTAATAGATCTAAGCTACGGCATCGGTTTGTTGTTCCTTTGGGATTGCTCTAGTTCCATGATTCCTGGGAGGGCTAGAGTAGTTCTCTCATGCACGAGCGTGGTGCTCGGGCATGACGAGAGCCTGCGAATATGACTGTGCCCCACAGTATTGCGAGGTAGGCGGCAGGTGGTGACAGCCCTGTCCGTCCTTTGTATTCTTCCCTATTCGGGTATAGTGTAGGAGGTACATAAAGCCTCGCCGCTTGCTGGCAGACCAGTGCGGTGTGGTCTCCCCGTTTGTGTCTGGGTGCTTAGCGCTAAGTCCTGTGTATGCTTTGTATAACCTGTGCTAGCTTATATAATGCCTTAGGATTCTTTTGCCATGCTCCATGTAACCTTAGGATTATTCTCTATTCTTTATTCATGAGATTGTCTTATAAGATGATGTGTCGCATTACCTTGATATCTTCATTTACCCCTGTATGACTTTGTCAAGAACTTATATCATAATACTTTAAGCATGAATCGTCTTGTAAACTCTTTGACACCTAAATGCCATCCTTTGGGAAAATATAAATAACAATACCCATGAATACTCACGGGTGAAATGCTACAACAGTATATCCGTGCGCTTGCGGTTCATTCGCGACGTAAGAAATACCAACAAGCATTTCTGGCGCCGTTGCCGGGGATGGCAATGGTGAAAAAGAATTTACAGACGTTCATACTTAGAGCTTATGTATAAGAGATGGTCACTGCTTATACAGGCTAACCTTGCTTGTTTTCTCCTTTATGGTGAAAACAGGGTAGTGCATGACCGGTTTCTCCTTGCCGACAAACTTCATTGAAGATCCTGAGGCTCTCTTGAGAAGGAACCACGCTCACGCCGTTCTTTCCCAGTCCATCCTCCTGGCAGAGAATCCAGTCATCCCCGCACCAACACTCGACATCACAATGGCCGAGTAGACGCTCCGCGAGTTCTCCGCCCCGTCCACCGAGAACATGTCCAAGGGACCCGTTGTCGACCTAGGTGACATCAACTTCCAGATGAAGATGAGCCTTATTAACATGGTGCAGGCTAGCCCGTTCTGTGGCAAGCCAAATGAGTACGCGAACGCGCACCTCCAAAATTTGCTCAGCCTGTGCGACACCATCACCATGCGTGGTGTCTCTAAAGATGCTATAATGCTCCGCTTGTTTCCCTTCTCCCTTCTGGGAAAGGCGAAGCAGTGGTTCTATAGGGCTAAGGACGACATCAACACTTGGGACAAATGCACCACTACATTCCTTGCAAAGTTCTTCCCATTGGGTAAAACCAACATTCTTCGCAGGAAGATTACCAGTTTTCAGCAGTTGGGGGTGGAATCCATCCCCGAGGCATGGGAGAGGCTTCAAGAATAGGTCACTACCTGCCCCCATCATGGTATGGAGGGCTGGCTTATACTACAAAACTTCTACAATGGCTGATCACCAATTCGTGTGGTCATCTCGATGCCGCTACTGGAGGGGCCTTTCTCAATCTGACACTTATAGGGGCAACGGCCCTGATCGAGAAAATGGTTTCCAATCAAGGGTGGAGCGAGGAAAGACTCCAACCCCGTGCCCATGGTATGCATACCGTCAAGGAGACAGATATGCTCGCGGCCAAGCTGGACCTCCTCATCAAGAAGATGGACGACAACACCATGGCAAAGGAGCCTGTCTTCAATGCCGTCGACATAGTGGACTCGCAACTCAGTTGCGAAGTCTGCAGAAACGAGGACCATTCGGGGAACGACTGCCCCGAGACCCGTGAGCAAGTGGCGTATGCTAACAACAACAACAACGGGTATCGTCCTCAAGGAGGCCAGGGGTGGAACCAGTCGCGCCCTCAGTATCAAGGAGGAAACTACAATTTTGGTTTTAACTCAAACCAACCCTCCTTGAGAGATATCGTCTTCGGGCAGGTCAAGATAACTAAAAACCTCACCAAAAAGCTTACCTCGAATGAGAAGACTCTTGAAAGCATAAACATCAAGATGGAAACATTGTCCTTTGCTTTCAAGAACCAGCTGAGTTTCAACAAGATGATTGAAACTCAACTAGCTCAGCTGGCTGCTGCTTGCCCCGTTACTGACGAATGGAAGATCCCGGGGCAACCCGAGACTACCTTCGAGCAAGTCAACATGGTAAATGCGAGGGGTGGCAAGGCCACTCGCACTCCACCCAACATTACCGTGGCAGGACAACAGAAAAAGGAAGACCCCAGATGCCCGACAGTGCCGTGCATAATCGGGAATTACAAATTTAGTCACGCTCTATGTGACCTCGGATCCAGCGTCAGCGTGATGTCAGACGCTGCTGCAAAGAAGCTTCAACTCAAGAACCTCCGCCCTACGACCGTCATCCTCCAGTTAGCAGACTCATCCATCTGTTACCCGGTAGGGGGCGCGGAGAATGTGCCCATGGAGGTCAGGGGAAATACCATCCCCGCTGACTTCATGGTGGTCAACACTGGTGCAACGAAGGATCTGCCGCTCATCCTTAGGCGACCATTCCTGAGCACCGCGGGTGCCCAGATTGATGTAGGAGCTGGAGAAATCCGCTTCAACATCAATGGCACAATGGAGAAGTTCATATTCCGCCCCAAGCAGGAGCAATGCTCCATGGTAAAATTCAAGTATGGGGTACAAAAGACCGAGGTCGCACCACCTCCACCACAGATGGATAGCCTCATCAAATTCATGATCTCCTTCTGGGAAAAGGAGGAGAAAAGAAACGAGGGTCGCCCGGAGTACTGGAAGAACCAAAAACCAAAGAAGAAGACTCCAGCCCCGAAGTCCACACCGACTCCTCCTGCACCGCCTGCTGAACCCAAGAAGGCCAAGCAGGTGTGGAGAGTCAAGACGTCCGCACCCAGTCCTCCGGGCCCGGACGTACCGCATTAACCAATGCGAGGAGAGTCTGGCCGCCGGACTTAAAACGGAGAGCCCTTGCCATAGGTAAAATGGTATTTATCACATATTTGATTTTCTTAATATATATAAAAAAGAAGGAGAGAGAAAAGAAAAATAAAAAAAAATTTTATTCACCTCAAAATTCCATGTGTAAATAATGCCTGCATAATAAAATTTATTTTCAGCAAAGTAATTAATTAAAAACCTTTGCATGAAAAACATAAAAATTTATAAACCCAAAAATATAAAAATTACTTCTTCCCATCCTTGCGAATATTTTCTGTCTGCAAGCACTAACATCTCAGGCTCAAAAGAGCCGTTGGAGCTCGGGAGAAGAACACAGAGGCGAGCGGGCCCACCAATGGTTCGGCCGAACCCAGGGGTCGGCCGACCCCTTGTAGCCATTGCACGGGCCCACCTTTGTCCAACGGCTACTAGCCGTTGCCCTCTCCCCCTTCCCGACCGTTTCAGCTCAAGTTCTCTACAAATAGAGCCCGAGAGCTCCCTTCTCTCTCACACACTCTCTTCTTCACTTCTCCTCTCTCGCTCTCGCTCAAAGTTCTCGCTTCCTCGCTTGCTCTCGCTCACGCGCTGCTTGTGCAAGATCACTGTGCCGTCTCGCCGTCGTCTTGCCCAAGCTCTTCATGGTTCTTCGTTCGCGGGTTGTTCATTTCAATTTCTACTAGCATAACCCGGGCGCTAGTATGTTTGTTTTTGTCGCCATGAAAAGGTTCGGTTGGAGGCTCTCCGGTGCACTCAAGAAGGCGGCAGGATCGGGATGAAGCCACTCTCATGGGAGCGGAAGCACCCCTCACTCCCGCGAACACACGCCAAGTCCCATGGATGAGGAGGAGGGTGCCCAGCACGAGGCATAGTCGAAGCTGCAAGCCATGGAGGTGGAGCCGGAGATCGACCTCCGGGGCTGTTGACGCTCCTTAGCGACACACTTTTAGTGCTATTTAAGTGGTGTTTTGGGACCAATTCATATACTAACCTGCCACTTGGCACTTGAAATAACCCCGCTTTCGCATATGCATGTATTTTTGGAGCATTTTGGTTTATGCAGGTTTTTGAACCATAAATGAGCACTTTTGGACAAAGACCAAGATCATGCTTAGAGCGGAGGAATGAAGGCCATGTGACTCGGATTTCGTTCGCTCTCATCTATGGTGAACCAACCTCCAAGAATGTGAAAAGGCAAAGACTTGAAGATAAGGTCGGATGACTTCGGGATCAAGGTGAATCAGGCAGACATATGGAAAGACATCAAGACCCAATCTTATCCGGCAGCAACCGACGTCAAATACCCACATGCATTGGCAAATCAACTCCTGGAGGAACTAGAAGCTTCCACGTGAAAGATGGGACCGAGGGGCCACATAAAAGCCCTGGGCCGGTCGGCCCGGCATGTTTCTTTGCCGTCTCATCCTCCCCTTTGAGCTAGGGTTTCCTCGGACTATTTATAGCTCCTGTACCCCGAAGCCACGCATATCAATCCACCAGAACTCGGCGAAACCTAGGGCATACACCAAAAGGAGACGACGGCCGCCGCAAGTCCTCGAAGTTGTCTAGGGATGGCTTAGGCCTAAC
>CM014274.1:76368075-76455738 GCA_004135705.1 Alloteropsis semialata
AGATGTGCATCTCTTCGGATTCCTTCCTGCTAGAGATGATATCCCATAAATCTTTACAAACAGAACTTCTCAAGAAGTCAGTAACACAAGCATTGAGTTGCGTGCAAGCTCGCTCCTTTTGAGTGAGGTTTGACAAACCAATATTGTCATAATCAAAGTTAGGAGGTAGAATGCTAGCAACTAAAATATGTTCAATTACAGGATCTACATTTCTAAGAGCATTATGAACATTACCAAATAAAGAAGCATAGTTTGAGCCATCAAGCTCAAGTGGCTCAAAAAGTACCTCAATCGACATCGACATCTTTTCTTCACGGCGGTGAAGCTTTTATGTGAAGCCAAGCTCTGATACCAATTGAAAGGACCTTGATGTCGCCTAGAGGGGGGTGAATATGCGAATCTGCATAATTACAAAAACTAATTCCAACTGTCAGCCCTCAAACCGGTAAAACTGGTTTGGCAAACCGATGAAACCGGTTTGACACAGATAGCACCAACAAATGTATTTGTTGACGCAAAAAATCGGCGGTTGTATCTTCTGCGTGCAGCACACGAAGACCAGGGAGATCTGCTTCACTCCAGTGCGAGCCCACACTCCAGTTTAGGTTCGCAGCGTGCCAGTCAATTTGACCTGAAATTGACAAGGAGATAAAATAGTTAAATTACTCTTTGATTGTGCCGGCTCTATTTCAGACGATGGAGTAACGTCGAATTTTAGCCAAGACCCAATCAGGCACGTGTCGGCCGATACCAATCGGACCTCAAAATCGGACTTCATTGATGACGTCAATCAGATCGAGTAATCGGACCTCAATCAGACACCGAATCGGACCTCAATCAGATCGAGTAAGCACTTTAAACTTCCCCTTCTCATCAGTATCAACCATATTAATAGAAAAGGAGAAATCAGCAAAGTTATTAGGAAAGGGATGACCATCGATCTTCATGGCTTTCTTATTATCTTCGAACTTGATCTTGCCAGATTCAATAGCCAATTGGATCTCCCTTCTGAACACCTTGCATTCATTGGTCTCATGAGAAGTTGAGTTATGCCATTTGCAATATTTGCGTTTCTTCAACTCATCGGCCGATGGAATAGAATGATTTAGAGAAAGCTGGATAAGCTTCTCACTGAGCAGTAAATCAAAAATCTTATCGGCCTTTGTTATATCAAAACCAAACTTCTCAGGGTTCTGCTTGATCCATGGGAGTGATACCGGCTTCTAGGATTTGGTCCATTCAGCTATGTTGACATCAGCCTCCCCTTCAGAATCAGAGAGATAAGATATTTGCTTTGAAAACTTTGTACGCTTCATCTCTTGATATCGGACCTCATGGGCTGACACCTTCTGAACCAGTTGTCCCAATGTCTCAAACTCCTGAGCAGAAAACTTTTCTTTGATCGGCGCGAGCAAACCCTGGAATGCAAGCTCGGCCAACTGCATATCAGATAGCTTCAAACTATAGCACCGATTCCTGGTATCACGGAACCGTTGAATATACTCCTTGACGGTCTCATCGTTTCTCTGCCTGACAGCAATCAAATCAGAAATCTTCATCTCGTTGAGACCAGAAAAGAAATATTTATGGAACTGCTTCTCCATATCGGACCATCCTGTGACCGACCCTGCTGGCAGCGACGTGAACCAAGTAAATGCCGGCCCTGATAGTGACAGAGGAAAAAATCTGAGCCTGAGTCCCTCCTCAGAAGCAGCCTCACCACACTGAGCCAAGAATCGGCTCACATGTTCGATGGTGGTCATATCATCTTGCCCGGAGAATTTGGAGAAATCCGGCACTCTGTAACGTGGAGGAAGTGGCACTGCATCAAAGTAAGACGGGTACGGGTGCCGGTACAACCTCGCTTCATCTTTAGGCTTCAAACCGAATTGACTCTGGATCACCTCGGCTATTTTCTGCGACCAATCGGACTGTTGATTTTTAGGTGGCATCCCATCAGCTATATCCATCACATAATTATTGTAATCACCGATCATACGCCGATGTGCAGGGATCTCTGTGCGTAGCCTTGCAGCTGCAGGTTGTTTCTCTCCTTCGTTCAGAGTCCTAGCATATTTTTCACCATGTGGGCCGACAATAGATCCATCGGCCATCAACAGAAAACCATTGGTCAGTTCAACAGGAGGTGGTGGAGCAATCGAAATCTGCGGAGCAACGGTCATTGCATTATCTTCAGTTTCTTTGCCTTTTTCTGACCCTGATGTTCCTGCAGAATCTGGTATAAAAACTGGACCTTTTAAGCAAATAGCATCATCCACCACCTTCTTGATAAGATTGTCCAAAGAATTCACCAAAGTGCCTGACTGGTTGATCAATGCATGATGAACAGCCTGGTGAATCATCTCTGTCATGTTGACCTGGTACTCCCGAGCATCAGTTGTCTTCTTGATCAATTCTGGATCTGGGAGAGGACCTTTGAGTATAGGTCCTGAATGATTACGTCCAAATTGGCCAAGGCAAAGCTTCTCAAATGCATCAATTTGGGCCTGAACTGCATCCAATTGAGCTTTAGACAGATCGGCCTTTGTAATTGGAATGGCCGTCTCAGGCGTCTTGTTCTTGTCATTCTTGGCCTTCTCAGCAGCTTCTTTTTCAACAGCAAGTCTTGCTGCAGTTTCTTGTTCAGCATCAGACGACGACATCTTGGAATTTGCCTCTCGTGTCCCACTGGGCGTGCCAAAAAATGTGTTGACGCAAAAAATCGGCGGTTGTATCTTCTGCGTGCAGCACACGAAGACCAGGGAGATCTGCTTCACTCCAGTGCCAGCCCACACTCCAGTTTAGGTTCGCAGCGTGCCAGTCAATTTGACCTGAAATTGACAAGGAGATAAAATAGTTAAATTACTCTTTGATTGTGCCGGCTCTATTTCAGACGATGGAGTAACGTCGAATTTTAGCCAAGACCCAATCAGGCACGTGTCGGCCGATACCAATCGGACCTCAAAATCGGACTTCATTGATGACGTCAATCAGACCGAGTAATCGGACCTCAATCAGACACCGAATCGGACCTCAGAATCGGACCAATCAGGATCGGACCTTGATTGATATAACAGATCAGCCTTTGAATAATAAAATAAAGCATAAAACAAGGCCAATATGTAAAGTAATGGATCAGCTGTGTCTTTAAACAAGATATCAAATAATCAAAGTGTAAGCCGATACATTGTCCACATTGCCTAGTTGCCAGTTTGACTCATGTTATCGGACCATCTAACTAGCCAATCGGACCATAGCTTTTTCAGAGAAATCTAGCTCTGACGTAGGGAATCTAGATTTCTCCAGCTATGATCAAATCAGATAGCTAGATAGTCAAATTCAACTTACCAATCTGACAACTAAACAAGATGCTCGCACAGGTGTTAATCAGATTAAGCAAATAAGCAGATAAAACATTAACAGGGTCGTTCTGATTCTAAGATATGCTATCAAATAATCAAGCAAGACCTAGCTCCGACGTAGGGAATCTAAACCACACTTAACATTCAAATAGCAATAAGGCATAACCAAAGCTTCCTTTGACTAATCAAGATGAATCTAGCTCCGACGTAGGGAATCTAGACCAAGCATGACAATCAAAGATCAATCTAATCGTATTGCGAAGATCCAGCTCCGACGTAGGGAATCTACACCAGCGCAATACTCAAAGAACAACCAGATTAAACCACAAAGCATGGATCGGACCTAGAACGATGCTGTAAGATAAATATTGCTTAAATCGGACCAAGACCAATGCTCAAAGCCGTTGAAGAAGTAGAATTGATTCACATGGCGTAGATCTAAACCAATCTAGCAACTCCAAACAAACCGCAAAAACTGCCTTTAAATAACCAAGATTACTCTAGCTCCGACGTAGGGAATCTAGACTAATCTTGATGATCTAGCTCCGACGTAGGGAATCTAGACATAAAGTGCAGTCCGATAAACGATAATCTGTTGAATAATCAATATTGATCTAGCTCCGACGTAGGGAATCTATATCAATCTTGATTATCCAGAGATAAATCGGTTGAACAATATAAACGAGAAAGGGCGATGCGCCTCAATTCAAAGTCTATACTAGTTCGATAAATTGACTAACTTACTGGTAAGCCGGAGATCAGAACTGATGCAGCCCGTCCACCAATGAGCTTCGTCGGTAACTACTACTAGGGTTTTTGGCGTGAAGCCGGGTTGTATTGATTGTGAGAATAATTTTTACAATGGACGAGGGTTCATATTTATACCCTGGTCACGGTGAGTCCTGATCGGACTTGACTAACTTTGCAGATAAAGTAAACTAAATCTAACATAGAATGGGACTTCTCAATATGCCTTCAAAAAAGGAAATAGTCCCTATATCTGATACGCTTCCTCTTCCAGCCGACGCGCCCTTCTTCCTTTATCCATCATCAGATCGGACTTCTTGTTTCATCGGACTCCTCTTCAGCATCGGCTTCCTTCTCTGTCATCTTCGGTTTTGACTAGTCAATGGGTCCACCAGCCTTACTACGTCATCATATGACTCAGCATACCTGGTGCGAAAATCCGGTGTCAACAGTATTATCCCCCTCTACGAATTCTAGCACAAACCACAAATGGTGTGAAGCTTCCAGAGATATTTTCAAGTGTTCCAATGAAGCTCCTGCACACAGCTCAACACACCAAAGTAGATCGTAGCGGAAGCACAAGTAATATGCTAGAAATGACAATATGAGGAAAGTTCAAACCAAGACACAAGGAGTTGTTTTCCCGAAGTTCGGATTCACCGCTCGCACCAAGCAGCCACCAAGGCACGGTGAGTCCTACTCTCCGTTGAGGAAGCTTATACGACCACACAAGGTCAAGCTATCTCCTCCTTCTACTTGTTTGCTTCTTCCCTTTCAAAGGCAAAGCACAACCTGCACAATCAATCTCGTGGCTCACCACACACTTCGGTAGCTCACCGGGCGACGCCTAGCCATCTAGGAGGAAGAACCTCCAAGAGTAACAAATGCTTCAACAGCTGCTTGACGAAACCACAAGTGCTCAAGGAATAGGATTGCTCTCCAATGCTCACACACAAGTCACTCTCTCAACCCAACTCAAAAGTTTCAAGCTATGAACACAAGTCTCACTTAGAGAGGTTGGGGAGAGCTCAGCTGGCCTTTAGAAAGTGTTATGCACGAGCAGAACCAGCAGCCCCTCCAAGAGGAGCTCATGGATATAAATACACATCTCTCCAAAAACTAGCCGTTTTTCTGTCAGAGAAAACCAGTTCCACCGGTTTCCAAAACCGGTTTCTCCGGATTTCAAACCAACTAGCCGTTAGACACTTCGAGGCCACAGAAACCGGTTCCCAAAACTGGTTCCACCGGTTTCCTGAGGAAACCCACACTAAGTTAGAAACTCTCACGGTTAGTCTCACAAGGGTTCACTTGAGTACTTTTGGAGATTGTCATTCAACCAATGTTGCATCCCTTTTGATAGTACGGCATACCTATACTCAAGACATAAGATGAATCATAAATCGACCACTTGAGCTTGTATGTCAAACAATCATGCCAATACTTGATCAATCACTTCTTTGAGGGCTTTCAACATTGTATCTTCAGCTGAGCATATCCACCTTGAGCTAGTGACTTAGGATTTTCCATAACTTATATTTGAGTTCACTTTAATCCTTAGGCCACTCCCTTCATCAATCATAACATATATGCATTGCATTGCTTCTCTTGACAAGACTTGGATATGATACTTCGAAACTCCCGGATACTAGATACTTCACCTTAGCAATTCGCACATGGTCATAAGTCGTCACTTAACCAAAGCTTGCTTAGTCCCTCGCTCTAGTCATCTCGATTTGTTTCTTCACCACTTATCCTTGCATCATCAAGTTAGCTTTGCTTTGCCATTGAATGAATTTCATTTGAAAGGTTCTTCAAATGCTTGTTCTTGATTAATAAAAAATATCCCACACAAATGCAAGCTTCCAATTGTAGACCAATATGTAGCACATATGTTCATGTCATTTTATCTTACATACATGAAGTCTTGCAATATCCAATCTTATGCATTTTCCTATTTTTCTTAGCTGATCCATAAATCTTTATCTTCATCATAGTGATATTTGTCTCATGTCTTATTCAAAGAGCATCCATGTCATGAGACCAATAATGATCCAAATATACTTCATTGAAACTATCATCCCAATATTTCAATGACAGTCCTTCTTAAGCAATTAGAGACCACATATCAATCATAAAACCGTGTCTCCATCATGAATACCAATGACATGCTATCTTCAACAATCAAGAATCTTGGGATCATACTTGCTTGCTTTGATTAATAACCACGTATATATCATGAGCATGTTAACTGTAAATAAACTATAAGAATAGATCCCTGCTCATGCACTTAAACAAATAAGTTAGTCCTTTAATCGTTTTGTCACTCAATTCACCAAAATTCACTTGAGGGCCTAGATGCACTTTCAGCACACAACACTTCGGTCTCAAGAGCAACAAAGTTCACTCCACTCAGATTGTCATATGGCGAGGAAGCAATGGTGCCAGAAGAAATGAAATTGCAATCACTTCGAAGCAGTCCACCGAAGATGAGCTAGTCTCAAAAGACAACATCGAAGCAATCCGACTGCAAGCAGCGCTCAGCATCGAGGAGTATCAGGATGAAACTCGAATATGGAAGAACAGGAAATTGAAATACAAGGATATCTCAACAGGGGATATGGTGTTACGAAGAGTTGAATCGCCAGGCAAACTGGAGGCGAAGTGGGATGGCCCATTCTTGGCATCGCAGACGGCCAGGCCGACCGCCTTCACACTGCAGAAGTTGGACGGCACCGAGGTGCCGTACACTTGGAACAAAGACAAGTTAAAGAAATACTTCGTCTAGAAGCGGCTCAGTTCTGAGTCCGCTACCTTTTTTTTCTTTTCTTCTTCATGAATTTATGCTTTTGTAAAATCGGTGTCGTACTCTTTTCCTTACGGGGGAAGCTTTCGGGTCGCTTCGCGGTGCCTGGAAGTGTAAGGTTTTTAATGAGGCGGCACCTAGTTGTAATCCCATTATGAAATATAAGCAATGTACCCCCATAAACGGAGGATCGGCTCGATGTTAAAACTCTCGCAGGACGCAAGGGGTTAACTTCGAGGATAACAGTAGGTTCGTGCCAAGGTAAGTGAGGGGCTGACAATGTGGCATCTTCGGAGCACATCATCGGCGTCCTCACTTAACAAATCACGAGTTCGCAAAGCTTGCCAAACAAGTTATGCATGAAGAAACGCCGGGAGGTTGGCCACCTCAGAAAAATCGCGTGGTGAAATGCCAGTGCGTCTTCGTGGCGGACAAGCTCGAAGTCGAAGGTGCTGCACAAAAGCCGCGCCACAATGCCAGAAAAGGCAAATTGGGGAAACACCGACCTCCATAAATTACAAGGAGATTATTACAGGTATAAAGCCTCGCTTGAAACAGCGAGGGCAAGCCTAAGGAATTACAAAGCCTTGCTTGAGACAGCGAAGGTAAACTCAAGGAATTACACGATGAGATATCTCATCAATCAGGTTCAATACAACTTCATCAATAATGTTGTTCGCCATTAAGCGAAGATCCTCGTTGGACGGAAACCTTGCGGCCACGAGATCACCCTCTTCACGCTTTCCTGTTCAGAATGAACCATCACTTAGTCCGGGAAATTAGAGACGCGGAGAGGGGGCGTGATGAAGGGTGAAGATATTGATATTCTGGGAACTCATAGGGCTCTGGCTCCTCTATTTTAACGGCCCCGGTCTCGAAGAGTTCAACTTCGAGAGACGACCGGGAACGAATCAGAGACACCCGTTCCATAGAACGGGCATGCACTTCAGCAAATTTGCGCTTTGCGGCAATATTGCACCGCACGTAAGACTCGAGTTTCGAGTTCCAAAAAGTAGAAAAATGAACTTGAGGAAAAAGCAGTTTAAACTTGTCCCACAGGGAACCAGAAACGAAAAAATCTCTGAGGCACATTGTTATGGGGTTTACACCTTCGGTAGTCTGCGCTGGCACCGGCACTGGGACCTGCGCAGATACCACAAAAATATCAGTCTTTACAAAGCAGCGGCTGACAAGCCAGAAGCTTCCCTAAGGACGACAGCTAAGTAGCTTCACACCTCCGGAGCATCCCCCTCAGTACGCCCATCGGCTTCGTCAGCAGCAGGTGCCGGCGGAATCGTGGTCCCAGCGGTCTCGGGGCGGTGCGAAGTAGAGGCTCCAGGTGTCTCCACGCTAGCTTACGTGAGGCGCTGTGCAACTTCGGCAGCAAGTCGAGTACGGCGCTTCAAAAAGAGCAAGGGGGAGTAAGCAGAGCATGAGGTTGAGCAGGGAAGCTCAAATAAGGAACGCGACGATACCTGCTCAGCTAGGCGCTCGCCTTTAGCGACAGCAAGTCGATACCCCGCTCGATGAAAAAAACTGGAGATGAAGTTGTTTGCAATGTTCTTCGCCAACATAGGAAGTCGCTCTGGAGTGAGCTCGGTGGGCCAGGGGAAATCAGCTTGCTAAAGCCGGTGCAAATCATTCTTGGTTAAGTAAGCCTCAAAATAGCCCCGCGAAGTATCCGGCTTGCGAAGGAGTTGGCATACACTGACTGCGAGAGTGCGAGCAGCAACCACGGCTCCTAGCTCGCCAAAGGCGCGCCCGGCTCCATCCATCTCACGAGCGCAAGCACCCAGCCAAGCGAAAATTTCTTCGAAGGTAGCAATGTGTACATCGAGAGGTTGCGCAAGCCTCAACACACCAAAGCTCTGGAGGGTCAGCTCAAATTGCTCCTTCACAAAGGCAAGCCCAGTTCGAACTTCCCCTCGCGGAGGTTTTCTTTAGCGTCATGGACCTCCTCCTCCAAGCACTTCGCGTTATCTTGGTAATCTTCGCCATTGCAAGGGCCGTTTCATTAGCAGTACGCTCAATGGCAAGAGCTTCATTCTGGGTGGTCAGATCTTCGGCATGCTTGAAAAGAGTGTCATAATCTTTCTGAATCCTGCCAGACTTCGTCTTTTCCTCTTCCAGTTCCTTCAGAAGGGCTCCTTCTCAGCTTGAAGACACTTCACCACTTCGATTTCTTTATCCAAAGCTCCGCTGCTGCTAATGCTCTGAAGCTCCTTAGTCTTCTTTTCCGTGCAATACGCGCGTTGGGCAACTCGGCTCGCGAGAAGGGCTTTCAGAGCAAGGTCCTTCGCGCTATCCAGGGCGCGCTCCACTCCAAGACCTTCCAACTCGGTCTCCATAATAGGGGCGCAGAAGCTGCTCCCCATCTTCTCAAGCAGTTGCCTCTCGCGGCGGCCGCTTTCGAATTGCAGCACAACACATTTTTGCCCTCCCCAGAGCTGGCAGTCATCCGGAAGGTCCATGCGGTTAGCAACATCCTGCACATCTTCGGTGCACACGAAGTAGGCACTGCTGCTGCTTACGGGGCTGTCCCCCGAAGTGGTGCCCCCTGAGTCAGACGATGTCCTCTTTCCACTGGAGTCTTCACCACCCTTAGCATCTTGGCCAGAGGAAGGGTTCATCGGGCTCAGGTCAACGACATCCTTCGCAGCCTGATTACGAGGAGTGGACGAATCGACTTCGATCCGAGCCATCTCCTCATCGCTCTCAGGCTCCTCCTCACTGTACTCAATATTGTACGGCAGGCGCTCAGTACTTTTTCGGTTACCCGCCTCAGAAGGTTCTTCGGTACCAGTAGCCTGGGTCTTAGCAGCAGGGGAGATAGCAGGACCCTGTGGGGCTTCGACGCGTGGAGACGTAACAATGTTCTCGATGACTTTGGGGCTGGGCTTGCTCTTCGACCCTTCGTCGCCAGCCCCGGCTTCGTCCGGATCAGGGGAGCTATCCTTGTCCTCCTCCATGTTCAGCAACAACGCTGGAATGCCATTGGAGTGACCCGAAGAGGCCTTGGGCCGCGAAGTCAACCGCCGTCGTTTGGCCTCGGCGCGGGCGGTGACGTGCGGCTCCACGGAGCCTCGTTTCCCCAGAGTCTTGCGCCGTTTTTCAGCTTGCTCGAGCCAAGCAGACATAGCGTCACGCATGGGGGCTTCAATCTTGAAGAACTGGAAGACTCGGTTATCCCAAGCGCCTCCGAGACGAGAAGTGATGTCATTGGTCTCCTTCGGGGATTCCGGACGTAGGATGGCGTTGGCGCGCTGTTCAGCAGTAACAGGACAAACGTCTGCAGCACAGCGAAGACAGCAGGATAAGTGACGGCGCCAGCAGATCAAGATCACAAGCTGACACAAAGGCAATATACCTGCTTTTTTAAGCCCAAAGCTTTTCTCGAAGTCAGGGATCTTGATGTCGCTGTCAAAGTCGTCCCATTCAACAACTTGCCAGCCACCGCGCACCGGGAAGACATTGGCAAGGCAGTATTCCTCCATGAGGTCCCGGGTCCCATACACAGATGTGAGCGCGCGCAAGGCATGCGCGAAGAGCCGGGATGGCTCCTCGGTCGGCGCTGCACGGAAGAAGTCTTCAGCTTTAGGCTGATCGCTGAGGGCCTTGCAGACGAGGTCACTAGGCCTGCCGTCAGCTTCGGGGGCAACTTCAGCATAGAACCAGAAACTATGCCAGTCGTCCGGCCACCGGTTTTGGTATGTAGTAACGAGGCTAGTAACTCTGGAGCGGAAGCGAAAGTTGATACGGCCGAATTGCGCATTCTTCTTCACCAAAGTGTCTGCGGCTTCAAGCATCTCAATATACTTAGGCTGGTGGTGAACAGAGAACGCGCGCATGAAGTTTGCCTTCGAAGGTGTCACACCCATGGTCTTGCACACCCACATAAAGAGGCTGAGCCGCAGTATACAGTTGAGGGTCAGATGGTGCACAAAGAGATCATACTCCCGAAGAACCGAAACCAGAACGGGATCTAGGGGGAGGTGAAGGCCGGCAGTGAACAGGTCTCAAAACACGATGACTTCATGGTCTCGAGGATGGGGAATTGTCTCCGCGGGGTCAGGCGCTCTCCCGACTTCCGCCCCGAGAAAGCCGCGCTCGTGGTAGGTCTTCAGCACGGCTGGAGTCACCCGACTACGATCGAAGACAGTAGTCGTGGGCACTCCAGGATCAGGAACCTCGTCCTCATCATCTGCGTGAGTCTTCAGGAGCGCCATCTCGACGATCAGGTGTAGAGGGCTCCGCTACCAAAGGGATCCCGAAGAAGCTTCAGCCTCGCTCGACATAATGAAACCAAGCAAAATGTACAAATAAAGGTGAAGAGAGGATTTGAGAACTTACCCGGGAAGGAGGAGCAGCGAAGTCACCGAGTTCCGGGAAGGAGAAAAATCTTCAAGCGGCAGGCACAAATGAAAATTTTCACCATGCCAGTATATATAGGCACAGGGTAAGCTTAAGCAACGGTGCCTCGATTCACGGGCCAGCAGCGTTTCAGTCCCAAAAAAAACTAGGGTTAACCTGTGACATCCTGGCCCAAGGCTTAATAGGATTGATAGAATACTCATGCCAACAAGTTGCAACTTCTTTTCCGGAAGCTCATCTGCAAAGAACTCCGAGGTTAAGCGTGCTTGGCCTGGAGCGATGGGTGACCGACCGGGAAGTTCTTCCCGGGTGCGCATGAGTGAGGATAAAGTGCGCAGAAAAGACATGTGTTGGTCTGTGAGGAAAGTCTTGAGGTCCTAGAAAGCTGCCAGGCGTAAGCGGGCCTGGACCCGGGGGGTCGAGACGTTACTATTGGTATCAGAGCCGACTCTCGCGATTTCACGGGCGCGTGGGGTCGCAGTTGCGCAGGCATGGTGCACATGGCTGGTGTGAGCCCAGAGTGGTCACACGGCATGGCACATGCGCTGGCACTGGGCACATGGACGTGGCCAAGAGAGGACGTTCCTGGCTTGGGGTTGACCGACAAGGACGTCGGTCTTCTAAGAGGGGGAGGATGTGACATCCTGGCCCAAGGGAGAGGCGGAGGTTTGTGGCCTCATCAGACACAAGGCCCCCCCTCGCGCAAATCACGCGCGAAGTCCAAAGTTTGCAAGTTCGGCTCAGCGAATTAGCTCTGACCCTCGCTCGTGAGGGGCTATTGTGGGGGAGGACTCGGCCCGTAGAAACCTCCATGAATGCAAACTATCTTAGTTCACTATGCTTTTGCCAAAGTGTGTTGAACACCGGACTTCGCGGAGCTTCGGGATGGGCGTGTCCCATGGCTGGGCTCCGGCACTTCGAGAAGGATGCCGGAGAGGAAGCGAAGGTGAACGAAGTCCTTCTTGGGACTTCGCGTCCCAGCGAAACGCGGAACAGTGGAAGGTCCAGAAGGGCAGAAGCGTCACGTGGGGGATGTATGGCCCCTGTAGCGGGCCCCTTAAGTGGAAAAGTGGAAAATGACCTTTGTAAGGGTGAATTGGTACGGATCACAGGGGTATTATTGTAAACCAGACCCATGTGAGTCATAAACAAGGGTACAGTTGTAATTGAACACAAGGGTGTAAACTCTATAAATAAGAGCACCGGCCCGTTGATCGGGGACGACATTTTTTGAGGGGAGGAGACATGTATAATTGCTTGTTCCCCCGCCACTCCCTTTCGAAGTGTGCTTGTAGTCTTGTCCTTCTCGCTGTAGGAAGAGAACCAACAGATCTATAGCAATCAAACATGCAGAGTCCTGACGGCGAACGATTTAGGCCTTGTTTAGTTGTGGCAAGTTTCGCAATTTTTCACTATTGATCCGTCACATCAAATGTTTGGACACTAATCAGGAGTATTAAACGTGAATTAATGACAAATCCCATTTCATAACCTCGGGTGAAATTTCGAGAGGAATATAATAAGCCTAATTAGACCATGATTAGACAATGTCATGATACAGTAAATAATCTCTAATGACAAATTAATTAGGCTTAATAGATTTGTCTCGTGATTTTCCGTCCATCCATATAATTAGTTTTATAATTAGATCATGTTTAGTCCTTATAATCTTCGATTTACATTTGCTATAGTAATTTTCGCAACTTTCTCACCGCAACTAAACAAGGCCTTTACTACTACTCTACTGTACAGTAGCATATAAATTTTGGACAGAGGTCTTGTTTAGTTGGTTGAATTTGGTTGAAATTTTCTATAGAAAAAGTACATTGAAAAGTGTGTCACAGAGGAGGTGGACATGTTTTTCAATGCTTTACTTTTGGTGAATTGCAGAAACTAAAAAAACCAGACAAGTAGTACATCTTTGTTACCGTACAGCCATGTGGCCATGTGGACCAGATATCACAGCAGCTCGACGACGAAATGCTACACTTTTTCTTGGCTTTTCTTGGAGCAAATAAACTACTCGTGCTACCAAAACTAGTTAAGCATTTTCATGAACATATTATTTTTTTCAGAAATACATAAAAAGGTTTGGTAAATGAAATTCTCGTGTATTCCTCAAAATTGTGTGAGCGGGCAGAGCCCAGAGTACTAGACTGTACGCTGTCAGGTTAGGTTTAGGCCCCGTACTGCTGGCCGGTGCTGAGACGCGCAGCAACCGCAGACCTGCAATGGCCGTGCTGGACGGTGAGTGCCGGGCTGGGACCCAGAGATCTTTTATGGTGCCGAGGTGGATCGAGTGGGGCTCGCCGACGGCCGGGGAGACTTTTTGGTAACGCAGTGTGGTGCTGCAGCATCAAACACGAACACGTCAATGCGTCGAGAGGCGAGAGCCCGAGATCGCTGGAGACTGGAGAGGACCATGGCTCATGGGAAGTGCAGGCCTGGCCGCCTGGGGTTCTCGCAGTCGCAATGTTCATGGATGGAGCACTTGCTTCACACTTTTACGGTTGAAGCTATGGACTAGTCACAATACGTATGTAGACGAAGCACTGCATCAATGGAGCGAGAAGCACTCGCGTCTCGTTGCATCTGGGCCGGCACAGGCTGCACCTTGGCAACGCACGCAGTGCCAGAACCCGAAAGACGTTGGACACGTGGTTGCGCCCAGGGTTATCGGTTCCTTGCTAACGTCTCTTGATTATTGCAGGCTTGCAGCGATGGAAAGGTGGCAAAGGAGGAGCCATCGGGGCGCGGCACTGTGTGTGACCACTCGACTCGCCACGCCCTCCGATGCACGTACTAGGAGCAGGCACCGGGGGCGCTAGGCCCTCCGATGCACGTACTAGGAGCAGGCACCGGGGGCGCTAGGCCGTGCGCGCAGGTGCAGGCAGACGAGACAAGACGAGGCGGATGTGCCCAAATCACGTCGCAAACGGCCCGTGGACCCTCCCATCCCATTGCGCCATCATCACCCACTGGCGCCGGTCTCAGGCTGTCCGCACTGGTCATCCTCTATGTCCATCCTCTAAAAGGAATATTCCGTTCTGGTCATCCAAATCTCATACTCTATACCAACTTCTCCCGCACCCGTCATACTCTAAATCCCNCCGCCGCCCCCTCCCCAGCGGCCCAGGCCGCCGCTGCCCCCTTCCCCAGCCCGCTCGTGCGGCCGCCTCCCTCCATCCCGTGCAGCCTCGCTGGCGGATTCGGAGTGAGGAGGAGGCGGCGGCGAAGGATCCGGCGGTGGCGCGCCTGGGAAGCTCGGCCCGCGCCTCACTCGGCGTCCAGCCTCGGAAGCTCGCCACCGCGCCGCTCCTCCTCACCCTTCGTCCTCTCCTTGTCCGGCCGCGGGGATGGGAGCGGGTGGCGGCCGTCCGTCGCGCCGTGGAGGAGCAGCAGCAGTGGACGGCGGCGGATCCATGGAGGGCGGCGGCCATGGCAGAGCAGAGCAGGGCAGCGGCGGCGCGACCCCGAGCTCCTGGCGGCGCGCGCGGGCAACGGCCGCGGAGGCAAGGTGGGGCCGGCGCGGGCGTAGCGGACGTCCTGGGAGGGCGCTAGAAACGGCGGAAACGCGGACGTACGCTAGCGTTGCGTACGCTTGAGCGTACGCCGCTGCGGACGTTTGGTCCGGTAAGCTCGTCCTGAAGGACGGTTTTCCGGAACCACTGCGGACAGCCTCACACATCTGCCCGGGCCCAACGGTCCACCAGGCTCCCCTGCACCCTGGACCCCTTGTTTGCTGGGCCTGCAGCCCTGAACTGATTCAGCAGCAGATGAGGCCATTATGCTTATCCAAATTCCAATCACCCATAATGGTACAGTACAGTACTACTTAACTAATTAGGCATCTCTCGGAGCCACATGGTTCCTGCAAGCAGATTAGCAGATTAATGCAATGTTGCCCTTCCAAGGACATGGTAACTAGTGCCAAAAGTCACAGCAAAAGATGCACTAAAAGACACTAGTGTCATGATTCACTCACACCAATCTCACAAACTTTTCTTCACACAAGCCGGGGCTGCAGCCTGCAGCTACTCTAGGGATCTAACTGCTAGAGTGCTAGTTAAAAACACGAGCAAACCGATCAGAATCAGAGCCACCATATACAAGCCCACCACCGGATCCAACGGCCCGCGCTAATCCACATCACACCCAAATACCAAAAAAACAAATGCAGGTAGTGTAAAAACAAGGGCACGCATCACAAGGCAAATCCCAAGGACCACCTCGTCACTGGCTGAGCGCGCCGCCCTCCGACACGGCGGGCGAGTCGGACACGCCGGATCCGGACTCGTCCAGGGACTCGTGCGACGGCGACGCCTCCCCGCACGCGCGCACCTCGTCGATCATCTTCACCACGTACCCGATCTTGGGCCGCTGCTCGGGCGCCGCCGCCGCGCAGCTCAGCGCCAGCTGCAGCATCGCCACCATCTCCTCCTCGATGCCCTTGTCCTTCATCAGCTCCAGGTCGAACACCTCCGACGTCCACTCCTCCCGCACCACCGACTGCACCCACCGCGGGAGCTCCACCACCACGCCGCCGTTCGGGAGCTCGCTGCCCGGGCACCGCCCCGTCAGGAGCTCCAGCAGCACCACCCCGAACGCGTACACGTCGCCCTTGTGCGACGCCCACGGCCGCGGCGGCGGGGGCGCCTCGGGCGCGCGGTACCCCGCCGACCGCGCCGCCGCGGCAGCCGGGGACGACCCCAGCTGCGCCAGCCCGCAGTCCGCCAGCCGCACCACGCCGAACCTGTCGATGAGGATGTTGGTGCTCTTGATGTTGCCGTGCGCCAGCTTCGGCGTCCCGCTGCCCCGCCGGCCCGAGTGGTGGATGTACGCCAGCCCGCGCGCGGCGCCCGACGCGATGCGCAGCCGCGCCGCCCACTCCAGCGGCGTGCGCCCGGGGCCCCGGTTACCTGCGCCACAGTGCACGCTTCAATTCAGCATTCAAAGCCAACAATTGATTCAATGCTCGGCGAATTTATGCTGTCCACGAGGAAGGAATGAGACAGGGGAGAGAGAGACGAGCAGAAGACTTGCCGTGGAGGAGGGAGAAGAGGCTGCCGTTGGGCATGTACTCGTACACCAGCAGCTTCTCGTCGCGGGCGTAGTAGTAGGCGACGAGCGGCACGATGTTGGGGTGGCGGAGGCGGCCCAGCACGGCCATGTGGTGCTCGAAGTCCTTCGACGCGGCGGCGGCCGCCGTGGCGTCGCGCAGCCGCTTCACGGCCACGACGGTGCCGTCGTCGAGCACGGCCTTGTACGCCGTGCCGCACCCGCCCTTGCCCAGCATCTCCGCGGACGCGCGCAGCAGCTCCTCCAGCTCGAACCGCCTCGTGCCGCCGTTGCTGCAGCTGAGGTCCTCCAGAAACACCATCTTCCCACGCTCGAACGAAGCGCCACCAGGACCGGCCGCCGCGACCACCCCGGCGGCGCCGTAAGGGCTCGAGGAGTAGACTATCTTCTCCCCCTGCTGGAGCCGCCTGCCGCTCCGCCGGCCGGAGAGGCGCGGCCAGAAGTAGCAGAACAGCAGCCCGGCCACGAGCCCCACGACGGCGAAATCCCCCGCCACAATTGCCACCACCGCGGCGCGGCTCATCTTCCCCTTGCCGTTGCCGCTGCCGTCCGCGCCTGCTGGCCTGCCCGACGGCGAGGACGCCACCATGGCGGAGGCTGGCGGGCAGTCCCGTGCCGCGGACGCGTTCACCGGCCCCGACGCGTTCGGCTGCTGCGCCTCGTCGCTGCACGGCGTGAGCGGCGCGCCGCACAGACCAACGTTCCCGCCGAACGCCGCGGCCGGGAACGCCGCCATGGCAGCCGGAATCCTCCCCGACATCAAATTGTTGGAGACGTTGAGCTCCTGCAGCCTCGGCAGCGCAATGGCGTCGATCCCGCCGCTGAGCCGGTTGGAGTCCAGCCTCAGCGTGAGCAGCCTGTCGAGACGGCCGAGCTCGGGCGGCACGGCGCCGGACAGGTTGTTGAAACAGGTCGAGGCGGTAGAGCCGGTAGAGCGCCCCGAGCGAGGGCGGGATCGGGCCGGACAGCGCGTTCCGCGCGAGGAACAGCAGCTTGAGCCCCGCGAGCGGCGAGAGGTCGGGGATCCCGCCGGAGAGCGCGTTGCCCTTGAGGCTGAGCACGCGCAGGCCGTCGAGGCGCGCGAGCGCCGGGAGCGCGGCGTCGCCGGAGAGCCCGAGGCCCTCGAGCACCAGCCGCGTGACGCGGCCCCCGGCGCAGCTGACCCCGCGCCAGGACCCGCCGCAGGGCGCCGCCGCCGGGCCCGCGGACAGGTTCCAGCTCGCGAGCGCGGCGCCCCACGGGTCCGCTGCGAGGCGGAAGTCGGTGAGCGCCGCGACGTCGGCGTCCAGCGAGCCGGCGTTGGCGAGGGAATGCGGCAGCAGCAGCAGTAGGAGGCGGAGGAGGAGGAGCGGCGGCGGCAGCAGAGCACTGCCGCCGTTGAAAGGCATGCTGTTTTCGTTTTGTTATTTCTTCTTTTCTGTTTTTCTTGGGGGCTTGCGCTTGGCTCGTGCGCGCGCTGGAGCTGGGCGCAGCTCGCTCCGCCGCGAGTGCGAAATGGACAGCGGCGGGAGGGACACGGAGCGCGGCGGGTGTTCTTGTCTGGTGCTTCGTGCTACACTGCTTCTATGCTGCTCGCGCGCGCGCGGACAGTCGCTGGCTCGCTGCGCTGCCCTCGTCGCTTGGATCCTTTTGCCCTCCCGTCTTTTACAACTTTTTAACCCTTTTTTTACTGGGCACGGGAGCAGTGGAGTACTGGAGTAGCCCGGCCCGTGGCCCACCACCGCGGTATCGCGTAACTGGTGAACGGGGGCTGACCTCTTGCCCGAGCGGCGGAGCGGGGGAGGAGGACGAAGGCGACGGTGTTGTAGAGCGTCACAGCGGATGACGCGTGGGCTCCACAGCGCCGCCGGTGTTCGGTGCGGCCGCATCACGCCGGCAACGGCCAACGGGGACATCACGGCGGTCGCGGTGGCTCTTTAGTACCGGCGCGGCCTTGTGCAAGCGGGCGTAGTTATTGTTGACTAGATTAGCGGGCGGCCTCGGGATGCGCGGCAAACGGCGGGCGATTAAAGAAAATCGTGCGCAATCCGGAGAGCATGATGGCAGCATGCAACGCGGAGAGCGTGATGGCGCCAAGATGCCGCGCGCGCTGCAGCCTGCAGAGGCGGATGGTACGAAGCTCGAGCAACTGCGGTGCACTTTGGGTTTGGCCGTTTGGGACGCCCAGGGTCCATGCTAATGGTTTTACTGTCATGGATGGTTCAAGGGGGTGTTTACTTCACCTCATTTTGTAAAATGGGCGTGTATTGGAGCGTGTGCACAGAGAGAAAAAATGCATTGAAAACGTGCGTTATGCTAAATTTTGAAGAAGGAGGTCAGTAAACTGTAAAAACTACTGCTTCAGCAGGCTGATTGTGAGCACGTGCCGTGCGATTGCCAGCCTCAAGCCATCAAACCATGCAACCATGGCGAGAGAAACGGTTGCTAATGGCGCGTGCTTGCCATGATTCGCCCGGCCGGCGTACGCTGCGTTAGAGGGCTTCGGGGCTATCGTTCTACTTGCACTTAAGCTTGGTTAGCCGATCGATATCATGCAACGTTTGATCTGCCGCTGTACTTTGGTCACTACTCTCTAATACAGTGATATCACTAACCTCGCAAGCTCATGTACTCATGCTTTTATAGAATGGACTGACATCGACTGAAAATAGAAATTCAACGGTACTAAATTTGCATATTAGGTTAATTGTTGACAGTGTTATCCTATACGCTAAACGCTAGACAGTCGCTCACCCTTAGGGATGGCAGCGGGTCGGGTAAGTGCGGGTAAGGCGTTTACCCGCCCGCGAGCATATCCGCGCATCCGTCCTTTACCCGCCCGCGAGCCTGCCCGCGGGTAAAAATTTCTGCCCGTATCCGCGCCCGCGGATATCCGCGGGTATCGGGTATACCCGTCACCCGCCAGAAAATTGGCACATTTCAACAAAAATGACAACATTTGGACAGCCATAATGCAATATATGGATCAAACAATATAATCACACATTGAACATCAACAATTTGATCCACCAGCAGCAATATAATGTCTCGTACACACATTGAACAGCAACAATAATACAATATAATGTCTCATTGTATCAATTATTATAGCATCCGCGAGCGCCGAGCCTAGATGCGATTTGCGAACGGGAGAAAAATGACGAGGGGGCGGCGGCCACGACTCCAGGGAGGCCGGTAGACCGGGGGTGGAAGGATTTTAGGGTTTTTTGGTGGGCTTGCTTTGGGCCGAATTGTAATATTGGGCTGATATTTGATAGGGATGTATAGTTCAACGGGTAACGGATATTATCCGCGGGTGAAGGATTTTACCCGTTAGCTGCCCGCGGGTAAAATTTCCCGCCCGTATCCGCGCCCGCGGGTGAAATTTCTTACCCGTATCCTTACCCGTCGGGTCGGGTATCCGCGGATATCCGTGTCCGCGGGCAAAATTGCCATCCTACTCACCCTTTGTCTAGCGTTTAAATGGTTTAGACTATAGACTAAACAGTTTAAATGGTTTGCACTATAGCTTTAAATATATATATATATATATATATAATATATATATATATATATATATATATATCTATAAATATATATATATAAAATCATAAATATATACTATATTTTTTGGATAATTGCAATTTAAGGTATGCATATAATTTATAATGATACAACGTTCTCATATTACACATAATACCCATATACTCGCTATTCTAACTCCTATTTTTTTCTTAAGACGCGCTTATGGAACCTATATTCAACCGCCAACACTCAATTATCCCACCAAAACTGTTCCTTATTGCCTAAACGATAGTTTAAACGTGTGTTTATGTGTGCAAACATGTTTAACCTCTGTTTAATTTTACAGTTTATACCTTTTTGACCAAGTTGACCGTTTACACGCGTTTAGCGTTTAATTTGGCAACTAGGCTATAAACTATACGCATACCCTCTGTTTATAGTTTAAACGCGTGTAAACGACGGTTTACACGCGTTTAGACGAACACTGGTTGTTGGTCAAAAACCAGAGACCTTCCACCAGCTGGGCCGACTATAGATTCTGCACCCTAAGCCTTTCTGCCACAAGAGCACGCTCAGGTTTGCCAACATTCCTAACCGGCCCACGGGCCCAGGCTCCTCAGGCTATAAGGCAAGTTCACGTTTCCTCCCACATCTCCAAAACAGCCCGCCTCCCCTGCTGGGACTGTCCGTCCTTTCTCATTTAGACACTCAGAATGACTTCGAAAATGGCTAAGTCAAAAGCATGGTCCGTCCAACCAAGGGAGACTGTTCGTCACATGAACCAATAGCCAATTTTACATAAAAAAAAACAAGTCGCTCAAAGAAAAATGTCATATGACACTAATTCATATGCATGCAATGCAATATTTGAGCAAGGTGACAATATAGAACCGTCAAGCAAATGACATTGACTTCTCTTGATAGTATGGCTATCTAGCCTATCAACCCGATCAATGCTCATCCTCTAATCACCTCTTGACCGGTAAAAATAGAAAACCCTATTATGTACCTTTGCCTTGATCTTCCACTTTATCCAAGTGAATTCATATCACCATGACATTGACATCCACCAATTCAAATCTCAACTCTCGGACTAACCCTATTTTCATATCTCAAATAAAACTGTTAGTCCACATTATTGTCATTAATTACTAAAACACAAATTAGGGGGCTAGATGCTTTCACAAATGCCCCCAAAGCCTTAGAATTCGCACTACAAATTTTGAAATTTAAGCAATTTTTTTAAAAAATAGTACTAATGCTCCCTTCAATAAAGAAAAAACAAGTGCGACACCATCTATTTTTGACCGAAACATAGTAAGTGTTGTTTTCGACATTTGTCTTGTCTACTTATTTAGTTGCGCGTAGCAAAGTGGCAGACCTATTGCAAGTATTTGTTAGAGTTCCATTCCATAGATTACGTTTAGACATTTAGTTTGAACCTTGCATTTGATTTGAGAGATATATATTGTCTCATTGCCGGTAGGTGCTCCTCCATTAGTGGGTAGGAATTAGGTTTTCCAGCCTATAGTGAAAATACATGTTCATTTTCATAGAATTTATGGATCAATGGTTTGATTCTCATGCATCTTTACAGTATTAGAAAGCATCAGTTCTTTAGGAGAAGAGGGGGCAAGCGCCCAGGGCCTTAGAGCATCCACAGTGTGAAGCACCTCTTCAGATGCTAAGGTCTAACATATTAGACTTTTTTCAGTAAACAATTTTGCTCCAGTGTTGAAGCACCCTGCAACATGTTAAGATGGGTCCTGAAATAAAAAAATGAGTTCTCCAGCTTTCCCCATTTCGCTGGCAGTTTCCTTCCAGCACTATTCAAGTATAGTATTTTATTTTTGAAACCGGGTGCAAAACCAAGCACCTATGCTAAGCTTTTTTTGCTAGCACCGCCGCTCTCCAGTGTTTAGCTCGGGTGCTACACCCAAAAGATTCCCTTGGCACCCCTAAAAACACACACCGGAGATGCTCTTAGGGTAGGTTTGGTTTATGGCCTAGGCAGGCCAAACCAAATTTTGATGGTGCCTAAGAGATTGGCCTGCATTTGGTTGGAGCCAACATTTTGGCCGTGCCCTGAAGAATTTGGCCAAGCCAAGCTACAGTCAATAGCGATGATGGGCCTGGCTGCTGGTGTATGTTCTCTGTTGGCGTGTCACAATTTGATTGGTAGTACTAAATGCTTTCTATCCTAATTTTTTTAACCGTACATCCTTTTAATGGTATGTTTCCATTTGTTTACTTCTTGCAATTTAATCTATAAAACAAGGCCGACCTTGGTTATATTTTTTATAAGACAAAAAAAATAATAGTGCGGACCCACATGTCATGCACTTAATTCAAACTGTACACATAATTTGCATTGGTCATCAACCAAATGCTGCTTTGCAGGCCAAAATTTGGCACTGCCTTGCATTGGCCATGGCTAATATTTTGTGAGGACCCTCCGGGTCATAATCCAAATGGACCCTTAGACTTAGCACTACAAAATTTGAAATTCAAGTTGATTTTTAAAAACTACTTCTAATGCACCCCTAGCAAAGAAAAAAAACAAGTTTCAAAAAAAAAAATCTATGGCACTATATTTGCAAAAATCATGATGTTCACATATACATAGTGTGATATTATATAGCTGAATAGCCACTTTGGTCCCACGATTTTGAGCGAGACAAGTAGTAGCTAACAATACGGAAGTATAATTTTAAGCATACACAAATCGGAAAATCGTTGTTGTTCCGATGAAGGGCCTAAGTCGTCAAAAACTCAAAATCATCTGTTGGAGGATCCGGTATTGCTTCATATTCTTCCGCCTAAAAGGCCCGTCATCTTTCCCTAAAAAAAGGCCCGTCATCTCAACCAGTGTCGGCCTGTTGGGCCCAGCTATAGCCGAACCAAGATCCAGCCCAACAAGGTGCAAGAAAGTCAAGCTCCTTCCTCTCCGACTCCAAGGCCCGCCTTTTCCGCCCAAATCTCCGGGACCTCCCTCTCCGATCCCCGAGCCGAGAAGAACGGACGCACGCAACTTCACTGCCGTGAGCCGTCTGCCGGTCGCGCCGCCGCCGCACGAGAGCTGCGTGCTCCGCCTTCCCCCCTTGTGCAGTTGTGCTCACCACCAAGCCGCGCAACCACAGCGACATGCCCACGCCATGCCGCCGTGGAACCCAGCCGCCAGCGACATGGCTATCGGTTGGCAAACGAGGTGTTCATGATCGCAAAAAAAGTTTCAGAGTTTATTCTCCCCCTGATATTGAACTCTCGGCCTGCGATCCCAAGCTCAGCCTGGATGATCGATCAGCTACACGACGCAAAAAGAATACTATGGTACACTCCCTGCTCCGGTCGGCGATCGCCGTCTCGATCACCCGAACCCCATGACCTTGGGCGCCAGCCGGAGCAGCGGCTTGAGCGCGTCCGGCGAGAACTTGCGCGCGAACAGGTTGCAGATGCCGTTCCTGGCGCCGTTGTAGAAGCACCGTCCGCCGCCGTCCTCCCGGATCTCCCTGAGGAGCGCCTCCGTCACCTCCTCGCCGGCGTGCGTGTGCGGGTGCCGGTTGACGGCCCGCTTCCAGTCGGCGTAGGTGAGCGTGCGGTTGGCGTTGCGGCGGCCCCACCCGAGCAGGCTCACCAGCGTCGGGAGGTAGTGCTCGTCGATGAGGCACTCGCTCCGGCCCACGCAGAAGTCCCGGAACGCCGGGAAGCAGAAGTCGTCGGCGACGGACTGGAGCGCCAGCGCGCGGTCCATCTCGAACCACTGCGCCCCCTTGCGCCACCGCGCCAGCGTGATGTTGCGGGTGGCGAAGAAGGGCCGGTACCGCGATCGGCTGCCGCCGTTCTCGTAGCAGTCCACGAAGCTCGTGTTGGCGCTGGTGAGGAACGCGTACACGGTGGGGAAGTCGTACACCGGGATGCACGCCTCCGAGAAGAGCGCGAACCGCTCGTTCCCGATGTCCAGCAGCGCGTTCGCCAGCAGCCGCCGCTCCGCCTCCACCAGGCTCGCGTCGCCCCATTTCGTCCTCTGCAAATCCCAATGTAAGCTTGCGTTTCCGACAGCAGAACGAGCGAGATTCAGAGTGCTGCGTCTGAATTCCTGGTTTGGTTATTACCTGGCTCGGAATGTAGCGGCCGTAGAAGACGGAGTCCGCTGGCGGCGAGCCCGAGTAGGAGGGGTGGGCGTGCACGTAGATGGAGTAGAGCCCCTGGTGCCCCGCGAAGAACTTCTCCCAGAGAGGCCGCAGCGGCAGCTCCCCTCTGACCAGGAACAAGAAGGCGACCTTGGGGACGCGAGTGTCCGGCGCGCGGTGGATCATGGGCGCCATGGACGCTCGCCAGTACAGCTCGTCGTCGGTCATGTTGTGCATGACGCCGCTCGGCGAGAGGAAGCCCGCCGCCGACCCCAACTCTGGGGTTTGTGCCGGCGGCGGTGGCGACGACAACGGCGGAGGTAGCACCGTCGCAACCGGCGGAGGTGAAGACGCGGCAGGAGTAGAGCGCGACGGCGGCATGAAAGGGAGGTAGAATCTGATGAACATGGCGTTGGAGGATGTCACGCCGAGGACGAACCCCAGCGAGACGAGGAGGAGCATGGACGCCACGCCGACGAGCCTCCCGCTCCGCGTGGGCTTCTTTGTGTCCTTCATGGCTTTGGCTTCACGGTGGCATGCGCGAGGGAGAAACGCTAGCTCTGCCCTGGCTATACACTTGCAGCCTTATAGAATGGATGCCCTCGTCGAGGCGATCTCGAATTCGTGCTTGGCGAGACGTCCGCTTTGCTTTACCTGCAAATCAACATGGCTTGCTCGTGCAAAAGCTACCACTGTTCCCTGGTTTACTTCACTCGCTGTTAGTAGGATCCAAAGCAATCGATGGGTCGTAGCAGTGTCATCCTTTGCTTCCGTTACGAACTACCTATGGGAAACTATAAACAGCTCCAGATTTATTTGTACATACTCCTATGTACTCCCTCCATTCCAAAAATAATGCAACACTCGCTTCCCGAGAAGTCAAACTATTTCAAATTTGCCCAAGTTTATACAAAAATTACTAATATTTATACTTTTAAATAGATTTAGTATAAAAATACATTCTATGATCAATCTAATGATACTTATTTTGTACCATAAATGTTAGTATTATTTTATACAAATCTAGTCAAACTTGAAATTATTTGACCTCTTGAGATGCGAGGGTTGCATTCTTTTTAGGACGAAGGGAGTATATAGGATCCGTTTGTGACTTCTCCATCGGCTTTTTTTGGTGAAGTTCATTTACTCCTGTCCAAAAAGAATGCAATTCTCGCTTCTCAAGGAGTCAAACAGTTTTAAGTTTGATTAGATTTATGCAAAATAACACTTATAGTATTTAGATTAATCATCGAATATGCTTTTATAATAAATCTATTTAGAAACATAAATGTTAATAATTTTTTGTATAAGTTTGGTCAAATTTGAAACTGTTTGACTTCTCGAGATACGAGAGTTGCATTCTTTTCGATACGGAGGGAGTATGTAAAAATGAAAAACCGTCATGGTGCGGGTGTGGACGGGACTTGTCAAGTGACAATCAAAAGGTCCAGTTTCAACTTTACCCACCAAAATAAACTTAGGTGGCCAAAGGAGAAGGTCTCCAAGCCAAAATTTGGCACCTTACCAAATGGTGGACAAATTTGATCAAAATAGCTAAAATTTTATTGGGCTAGATTGGAATGCTTTGACACAAAACCAAACACGTATTAGCTCAGCCGTACAGTGCATCTGTATTCATTCATCCATCAATATTATTTGATTGTCGTCACGTAGTCGCGTTGAGGTGATGGCTTGACTTTTGATCCGGGGACACGTTCAAAAGAAAGGAAACTTAGGACGAACACATAAAACTGTGTTGCATGTTTTGATCTCTTTCGTACAGATGATTGATAATCGGTGAAATCCAGTAGCACAAGTCTACTGCGAAGCGTTGACTTCAAGCAACTACGCAATCTTGAGCTGTACTCATACGCACATTGTCTAATTGAAGCATCTGTTTTGACTTCGTAGACAGTACATACAAAATCTTGATCGCTAGTTCACCCAAAACCCATGACCTTGGGTGCCAAGCGGAGCAGGGGCTCGAGCGTGTCCGGCGCGAACTTGCGCGCGAACAGGTTGCAGATCCCGTTCTTGGCGCCATTGTAGAAGCATCGGTTGCCCCCTTCTTCCCTGATCCGCCCGATGAGCTCCTCCGTCACCTCCGCCTTGTCGTGCGTGTGCGGGTGCATCCCCTGCGGCCGCTTCCAGTCCGCGTACGTGAGGCTCCGGTTGGCGTTGCGCGCCGACCAGCCCAGCAGGTTGAGCAGCGTCGGGAGGTAGTGCTCGTCGGTGAGGCAGCGCCACCGCCCCACGCAGAAGTCGCGGAACATCTGGATGTAGGGCTCGTCGGCGGCGACCTCCAGCGCCAGGGCGCGGTCCATCTCGAACCACTGCGCGCCCTTGCGCCAGTGCTCGATGGTGATGTTGGTGCGCTCCGCGAAGAAGCGGTCGTAGCGCGCCCGGCAGTCGCCGTCCCCGTAGCTGTCGACGAAGCTGGTGGCGGAGCCGGTGAGGAAGGCGTACACGGTGGTGAAGTTGTACACCGGGATGCACGCCTCGGAGAGCAGCACGAAGCGCTCGTTGCCGTGGTCCAGCAACGCGCTCGCCACCAGCCGGCTCTCCGCCTCCACCAGGCTCACGTCTCCCCATTTCGTCTTCTGCGCAACCAACCAACCAGGTAATTTCATGGCCATTGTTGCGTTAGAAGCTGCGCCGGCTAGATCGATGACGAATCGAAGAAGCCGCAGTGCATTTGGACTGTTGCTCTCTAATTACCTGGCTCGGGATCATGCGGCCGTAGAAGACGGAGTCCTCCGGCGGCGAGCCGGTGTAGGAAGGGTCGGCGTGAACGTAAATGGAGTAGAGCTCTTGGTGGCCCGCGAAGAAGTTCTCCCAGAGCGGCCGCAGCGGCAGGTCCCCTCTCACCAGGAACAAGAAGGCGACCTTCGGCACGCGGCGGTAAGGCGGCGTGTGGCGGCGCTTCGGCTCCATTGACGCCCTCCAGAACAGCTCCTCGTCAGTCATGTTGTGGATGACGCCGCTCGGCGGTAGGAAGCTCATCAGCCCCATCTGCACCTTCTGTACTGCCGGCAACGGCGTGGATGACGGCGGCGGAGGTGGCGACGCCGTGGGCGCTGACGGCTGCTTGGAAGGCGGCAACGTTGGCACGAAAGGGATGTTGAAGTTTGGGAACTTGGCTATGGAGGTCATGCCCAGGACAAACCCCAAAGAGAGGAAGAGAAGCATATGAACCACATACAGGAGCTTCCCCACGGAGCGTGACGCCCGTGTGGGCTTGTTTGTGTCCTTCATGGCGTGGCCTCAAGCTACCAGCATGCGGGAGAGAGAGAACCGCAGCTGCCACGGCCCGGTTATACTGCCGCTTCTAGTGATCTACTCGTTGATTGGCCCATTGAGGCGACCACGCATGCATGTACAACTTGTGCAAATTGGCACTGGCTTGTTCGTGCAAAAGTTGGAGTGTAGTATTTTATTCATGATCAGTAGATATAAACAGGAAGTGATTATCTATGGGCCATTGGCTCGTCCTTTGCTTCCACTCTGAATCATGGATAGAAATATACATGTGACTACAGATCTGTTCTGATCCTTATGTAATAGATTGTGAAAATCAGCACACAGAGAGTTCCAACCACACAAAATGCAACTCGAGACTATAATTTTTTTTAAAAAAATTATGGCTCCGATGCTTAAATTTCTCTCCAGTTTGCCATTAACTTATTTCTTCATTTTCTTTCAAAACGGGCAAACAAAGCAAAAACAGTAGCCTTCCGCGTCGATGTAAATTACAAAGAAGTGAGGGCCTAAAAATGTCATGGAGGAACTTAAATCTCAGTGCCATTTCAATCGTTGTAGAAAATAAATTGGATTTTCCATTGATACATGACACGCAACAGCATTTCCAAGGAATACAATGGTGGTAGCATTTCCAAGGAATAAAATGGTAGTAGTTTTTTTTTGGTGAAAGGTACATGCCATTCTATTATTAGACGGGGGGAAAACAGCTAAATCTCTGTCCACCAAACTGACAAAGCCGGATAGCATCCAACCCACAGCCAAGTCTCATGATCATATCAACAGAAATGGGTATACCGTCTGGCACTGAACGGCAAAAAACAGGTAGTACTACAATCCAAATGTCCCAAACCCCATAACCTTTGGGGCCAACCTGATCAGCGGCTCGAGAGCATCCGGCCCGAACTTGCGCGCGAACAAGTAGCAGTTGCCGTTCGCCCCGTCATTGAAGGTGCAATTCTTGCCAGCGCCTCCCCTGATCTTCATGATCAGCTCTTCCGTCACGTCGTCTCTCCTGTACGTCCGCGGGTGCACTCCCCCCATCTGCCAGTCCGCGAATGTGAGCGTCCGGTTGCCGTTGCGCATCCACCCGATCAGGCTCAGCAGCGTCGGTATGTAGTGCTCGTCCATGAGGCAGGCCGGCACGGCAGCGCAGTACTCTTGGAATGCCGGGAAGTAGGTGTCGTTGGAGATGACCTCAAGCGCGAGTGCTCGGTCCATCTCGAACCATTCAAAGCCCTTGCGCCACTGCGTGAGGCTGATGTTGCAGCGCTCGGCGAAGAAGGGGTTGTAGCGCACCTCGCTGTCGTGGCTCACGAAACTGTCCACAAAGCTGGTATTGGAGCCGGTGAGCAGGGTGTAGATGGTGGTGAAGTTGTAGATGGGGATGCACGATTCAGACACTAGAGCAAAGCGCTCGTTGGCGAGATCCAGAAGCGCATTTGCCAGGAGTCGACGCTGTGCCTCCACCAGAGTCACATCCCCCCACTTTGTTTTCTGCATTCAGCCATTCAGCAAATATGTAGTTGCATTTCGAAAATATGCAGCTAGCTGAAAACTGTACAGTCACTTGACTAGAATGATTAGCAGAAAGAATTGTACTAGATAAGAATGAAGTTGTTCCAATGGGATCAATCACAAGCAGAGACTACCTCAGTTGGGGGTGAGCATAAACTTTTATGATCCGAAGGTTACTCACTGCATTTGATACTTTCAATGCAATGTAGCACTTTTCAGTTTGCACCATCCTTAGTAGTTGAAGTATATGTCTTCCATCAATGGATAATTTTCAAATCGCTCTAGCTTTAGTACCTGGCTTGGGATCATGCGACCGTAGAACACGGACTCCTTTGGTGGTGAACCGGTGTAGGAGGGATCAGTGTGCACGTAGATGGAGTACATGCCATCGTATCCCGCGAAGAACATCTCCCACAAAGGCCACAAAGGCAGGTTCCCTCTCGTCAGGAACAAGAAGGCAACCTTTGGCACGCGGTGGAATGGTGTAATGTGGACCCTAGGCGCCATGGATGCCCACCAGAACAGCTCCTCATCCGTCATGTTGTGCATGACGCTGCTTGACATGAAGGAGCGCATTGCCACCACTTGCGGTGGCAGCAATGGTGTAGGCGGAGGCGATGGTGGGGAAAGCATAGGCTGCAGCGGCGGAGGAGGTGATGACACAGGCGGCGGTGACAAAGGTGTCCATGTCGTAGGATGGGGCATTGGTGGATTGAAAGGGAGGTAGAAGTTTGGGAACTTGGAGTTGCAGGCCATGCCAAGGACAAATCCCAAGGAGAAGATGAGAAGCATAGGCAGCACATTGAGGAGTTTCCCGCCTAAGAAGCAAGAAACTGGCATGGACTTGTCTCTGTCACTCATGACTTGCAGGCTTAGCCTCAAGCTAGCAGCATGTGCGATAGAGAAATACTGCTACCTTTGGCTATACTATCGCTCGCTAAACTAGTGATATACTCTCTTGTTGAGGCACATACAGGAACAACTTGTCCAAATTGACCTGGCTTGTTTATCCAAAAAGTCATGAGTACTCACTAAGCAATCTGTTATGAGTAGAATATAGCTGGAAGCTATCAGAGCCATAAGATCATCCTTTGCTTCCATCAGAAATCACTGTAGAAAGAATCAACAGAACATCTATTCTACATGTATAGACAGTACCCAAATTTCGCCTTACCTCTTCACGCACAGCGCAAGAGGAGCTCCTTATCCGTTGGGCTTGCATACATAAACACAGGAAATTTAAACCAAACAGTACAACTGGTGACAATGTGCCTACTGAAATGATGCCTCCGGTGGTTAAATTATTAGTAACTTCTAATTGCTGATTGAAGTTACTCCAATTTTCAATTTTATTTTATATCTTTCAAATAAAATAAAAAGGAAAAACATCACCATGTTTAATGGTTTATATATTGGGAGGACCAAATATTGATGATGACAGGCCAAGTGAGATACTACTTGCCATAGTTCTGTTTCAGGAGGGGCCAAGTGATTTAAATCTTGTAATAAGGAAGGCCATTTATAATCATAAATATGAAGATCTTGATTTCATTGAGAGTTATAGAGGTTAGGATTTCTCATCTGGGCATGTGGGATAACAATAACACAGGTGTTCAATTGAAGAATATTATAAAAGCTCACATTCAAACTATTCAGGATAAATTCCAGCTCAAGCAGTTAAGAGACGCCACAAAATGGCTAGCGCTATTTAATTTTCGTCCTGTCATAGCTTGGGTCTCATCTCATCCTTAACTTTCGTGATAAAAAAAAATCGCAATAATGGAATGATTCAACAATTGCCCCCAAATTATATTTCTAAGATACTTCAGCCACCATTCAAGCATTCACATTTCAAGTTTGGCAACTCTCATACCTTCCGTCCTGCTCTTCTCCCAGCAAGCCCGCGGTCTTGCAGAGCGCAGCACCCCGCGCCGCGCGCTCCCTGCACAGCCCGTCGCGTGCTCTGCCTGTTGCTCCCCGCCTCGCTTTTTTCTCCATCCGCCGGGGGAGAAGAGAACGGAAGAGTAGGGGATGCTGGATTCGGGGAATGCGGATTGGGATTTGGTGGCACCGGAGAACCCAATTAGCAAACCCTACCGGCTACCGCTGCTGCTCGCAGCTCGCCTTCTGCCCGTCGGCCGTGGCGGAGGGGAACGGCGGAAGCGACGACGTTCGGCCAGTGGGAGCATGTGGGCTCTCCTGGTGGCTGGTGGGGGAGTGGATGGGCCAACTTGGGCTCTAGGCGAAAGTCTTTAAGCTCAAGAGGCTAGGCCCAGTTTGCTTTGAAATACACGTGTCTTTTCCTCCAAAAAATAAAGTTTATTCTGCTACATAGCCGCCGTTGATACATGACACACTACACATACTGACAATTCTGTAATCCCCCAAAAGAAATGAAAAATAATCCCAAAACCAGCCGCATCGATGCAGCGGTCTCGATCCTCTCTGCATCACCCGAACCCCAAGACCTTGGGCGCCAGCCGGAGCAGCGGCTGGAGCGTGTCCGGCGGGAACTTGCGCGCGAACACGAAGCACACCCCGCTGGCCTCGTCCCTGTACGCGCTGCAGTTGACCCCCGCGCGCTCCCCACTCCTGATCTCCCCGATGAGCCCCTCCGTCACCTCCTCCGCGCGGTGCGTGTGCGGGTGGAAACCCGTCCGCCGCCGCTTGTCCCAGTCCGCGAACGTGAGCGTCCGGCCGGCGTTCCGCGGCCACCGCAGCACGCTCAGCAGCGTCGGGAAGTAGTGCTCGTCCATGAGGCAGCCCCGCTGGCCGGCGCACCGCTCCCGGAACGTCGGGAAGTAGGTGGCGTCCGACACCACCTCCAGCGCCAGCGGCCGGTCCATCTCGAACCACTGCGCGCCCTTGCGCCACTGCGCCATGGTGATGTTGTTCCGCTCCCCGAACAGGCTGTTGTACCGCGCCGGCGTCACGATCACGTCCACGAAGCTGGTGTTGGCGCCCGTCAGCACGGCGTGCACGGTGGTGAAGTTGTACAGCGGGATGCACGACTCCGACAGCAGCGCGAACCGCTCGTTGCCCAGGTCCAGCAGCGCGTTCGCCAGCAGCCGCCGCTCCGCCGCCACCAGCGTAATGTCTCCCCACATCGTTTTCTGCAGGGCATTGGCAAAGTTATATATATAATATATATATTATAGTTGCATAGCTTGCCTTCAAACTGCTCCATCGATCTATGATGACAGCTTACCTTGCTGGGGATCATGCGGCCGTAGAAGACGGAGTCCTGCGGCGGCGAGCCGGTGTAGGAGGGATCGGTGTGCACGTAGATGGAGTAGAGCCCTTCGTGCCCCGCGAAGAACTTCTCCCACAGCGGCCGCAGCGGCAGGTCCCCTCTTGCCAGGAACAGGAAGGCGACCTTGGGCGCGCGGTGGTACGGCGATCTCTGCACCTTGGGCGTCATGGACGCCCACCACAGCAGCTCCTCGTCGGTCATGTTGTGCATGACGGTGCTCGGCGCGAGGAAGCGCACAAGCCCCGCTTGTGGGCTGCTTGTCGGTGGTGGCGGCGGTGGAGGCGGCAGCAGCGGAGGTGGAGGCGGCAGCAGCGGAGGTGGGGACGGAGTTGGCAGAGGAGGTGGCGGCGGCGAAGGCGACAGCAGCGGAAGTGGCGGCGGTAGTGTAGGAGCGGGCAATGGCGCGGCGAAAGGGAGGTAGAAGTTTGGGAACTTGGAATTGTAGGTCATGCCGAGGACAAATCCCAAGGAGAAGAGAAGCATCGGCACCACATTGAGGAGCTTACTGCCGATGTGAGACACCGGCGTGGCTCTGTTCGTGTCGTTCATGGCTTGGCCTCAAGCTCGCATGCAGCACGAGTGAGATAGACAATCTTGTGGAATGTATCACTGGATGTCCACTGCCTCAGCTGGATCGCGTTAATACACGCACTCCCACAGCTCCGCTTTGCTTGCTCTGCAAATTACTTAGCATAGCTTCTTCCTGAAAAAGTTAGTAGCGTCCACTGACATTTTTCCATTATTAGTTGCAGATACTGTTGGAAGCAATCTATCAGCCACGTTGCTCCTTTGCTTCCGCTGTGAATTACCGGTAGACACATAGCAGCAGATTCTCGTATTCTTGATGCATAGACTTTGCTCCTGTCAATCAGCTCCCCATACACAGCATTGGGCTTTCTCAACCTCGCAGTGTGCCAAATCTTTTTGGCACTTGGCTGACGGGAATTAGTAAAGAATTGAAACCTTTAATCTTATTGGGTGCGGCTGCTACTTGTTGGTCCATATGGTTATGCAGGAATGCTATGGTATTTGAAAACAAAAAAAACTTCATCCTTGCAGGTTATTTATTCAATTACACACTGGTCTCGTACATGGGCTATCCTCCAGAAGCATACCTCTCAGGATACAGTTGTGGCGGCATCTCAATGCTTGGCGCAGGTGGCCAAGGAGTTTTTTGTCCGGGCACGTGGGTGGCAGTCTAGTCTTCGGATTACGAGCCATTAGCGTGTGCGTCTTTTGTTTATCTTTTGTGGCTGTGTGCATTTGCAGAGGTCGGGAACTTTTCAAGTTTGGTTGTATCAGCTTGATGTAACATTCTTGAATTAAATAAATTTCTCATTTCAAAAAAAAAAATACACAGCACAAATGCCGATCGAAAGGTGCAAGTGAAACTAATCTCGCCTCTGGTGTTTTAAATCCTCGTCCAATTTCATTGCTGATTTTATTCTGCATTTTTCAAAGAAAGGGAAAATGTAGAAACAACGATATAGAGTGGCAGCAAAGAAGCTTAGGAGTGACGTGCGTGTGAGTGACAACAGGTATCGCTTGCCACGCCTACTCTTACTATTTTTATTTTTTATACTGTCCAGGTCAACATATTCGCTATAGCGAAACGCACGAGCCTGAAGGTGCTCATTTTCGAGTATGGCCCTTCGGCCGAGCACTAGTTGGATACCTCCAGGCTCCAGGCGATCGTGTAAGCTAACAGTTTTGACGCCGTAGGCCACTAATGTCACCCTACTAACCCCTGTTTGGATGAGGCAACAGGCAACACAGCTTCAGAAAATTCCAGGATTCAGTTCAAATTCGACCAAAATCCTAATTCAGATCCTCTAATCCCACACTTTTCAGGCCCAAGTTTGATCACTTTCCTTGTGTGTAGATGTGGCAAAGTTCACCCACACAACCGTAGAATAACAATTTTGGCAGTTCAGCATGCGACTCAATATAATGGTAGCAGAATCTTAGGAAAATTATCCTGAACACGCAGCTGGAAATTACCGACGGATAGAATCTATGATTGCTTGCCACTATACCTTCTGAGAGCACAAGCAATTGCCAGACCACCAGCAAGGGCACCTGCCGCGAGGATAGCTGGGGAGCTCCTGGATTGCACATACGCCACCGCCCAACGGAATATGAAGTGCACTCCACAGCTCGCCTTAAAATTCTCCAACGAGAAGTCCTGCATATATTCGAGTAGTTAATCTTGAATTTTGGGCGTAATAATGTTAACCTCAGCTCCCAGTCTACATAAATAATGGATTACAAGAATGGGTCTCCAATGATGGGTTATCCAATTTAATGCACAAAATGCTAAAATGGCAAACAGAGCAGCTGGAATGGAATCAAAACTCAAATTGAGAATTTGAATTCCCTTCTCAAACATGGCCATCAAAGGCTTGAGAAAAAATCATCAGAACTTCGAGTGAACATTTCCAAGGAGAAATCCTGCATGATGATCCCCAAAATATCTTGATTAAACTAAGTAACTGTCAGTATGATTGAATAATTAGTTTTAGCAAGAAGGTACACGTCAAATGTGGAAAAACATAACATCTTCTTTTTGTGAACGAGGTAAACCATATCTTGATGGATCATCTAATGGAACCTAGCACAAACTTATAGTGGTGTGAGCCACATCCTTTACAGTTGCAGTGGGTGGTGCTTTCCAATTATACGTCTTCACAGTGGTACTGAGTTGATTCTTTTCCGATAATGAATACCAAAACAAATTGTAATTTGGGATGGAGAGAGTATCTGACTAAATGATTCTGCAGTATGTTCCCTACACTATATTGATAATGTGCATTTTTACAAGATAAAAGAGACATAGTAATTAGAAATCTGATATGTATTTATCTTCGTTAAGGCATTCAGGCGAAAGACGACTCTCAGGATGGTAATGTTTCAAACACTCACCTTGGGCAGTTTATGTTGGGAGTTCAGATGATCAACATGAAGGCGAACATTGAAAGAAGCAGGAATCCACAACTTCCTGTCTACATCGCTGTAAGTCTTTGAAACAATTTCAAACAGAGTCCGGGCCCCAGTCTCTATGGATTGTAGGATGGAGGCTTCTCTAGACCTTCGATTCCTGAAAAGTAGTTAAACACAGACTGAATGGCCGCTGAATCTTCAAAAAGAGACAAACCATCTATAGTAATTAAACAAAGAAGAAATAATGTATGTGCTTGAAGGTGCAGTGCAAAAATAAATACACAGATAAATTTCCCATCTTTATTTTCAAAAAATCCCAGTAGTATAAAATCCATTTACATGAGTAAGAACTAAGAAGTAAACAGGCTGTATTTAAATTGATTTAGAAAATCCAATAAATTCAACCATAGAACTTGTAACACGTATATAGAATGCAGAGAGTAATATAATTCCCTTTTCTCCAAAAACAAAAGTATACATAATTTTTTACTTTTCCAATACCTGAGGTACCCACAGAGCATATGCTTGGGCCATAGGTTCATCCTTCCATGCATTGGAATTAAGACATGTGGTGATAAGTTTAAGAATTTGTATGTGGTTTCAAAGTAATCCTGCATATTTCAGATGAAATCAAGCTGTTATAGAGCACTATTCTGGAGGGAAGAGTGTACATGAAGAAAGAAGGGGCACGTATTGCTGTAATACAATCGGTATTATAACCTCCCAGGTTCGAAAATAAACAAACAAAAAAGAATTACCATTACCTTCATGTTGCCACCACTTCTACTGTCCAATATTGCACTTCCATGCCTGCAAATGGTAAGAAAAAAAAGAAAAAAAAACTTTTGAGCAACATGACTTGTTAGAGTCTAGAGGAGTACAAAGGGCACATTTCTTGCGAGCTGCGAGGGAGGGAGTGTACATAGAGTACTAAAGTTGACTAGCACCACTTTGTTTCAAAGATTAACATGTGTTGTCTTGGCCATGTTTTCATCTGTAACCATTTTATGAGAGTGTTTCAGAAACGAAACGGCACAGGAGATCAGTCAAACCAGCTTGCATATTAAAGGCAGCAGTTTAAGTTCCATGTCAACAAAAATAAAAACAGGCATATACACTCCTGCAAATTTCACACTTCCAAACATCTACAGAAGTTTGGTTCAGATTTTTTCCTTAAAAAAGACTTAGTTCCAGTAAGAAAAAAAGGTCAGGAAAGGTGTACTGCAGCGTGGTGCATAGATATCCACAGTTTTTTTTTTTTTTGCCTACTGTGGTCTTGAAATGGACGAAGTTGTACTGTTGTAGACATTGAGTATTTGGTTAACAAGTTGTACTGTGGTCTTGAAATGGAGGAAGTTGTACTGTTGCGGACAAGGTGATCTCATAACTACAGTTAACTTCACACTGGAACATCATACTATGTCTTCCTGTGCGACATTTATAAGCTGAATATACTTACCCAACGCAATGATCTCCAACAATTAATGTATTGGTATTAACATGGAGAAGCCCCATATGACTATCGGTGTGACCCTAGGATTCAAATACAGTAAAAAAAATTAGGGACCAAAATAAAATACATTGAAATTGAGTCTACAAGTGATACACTGCTATAGTATTTATGAAATAATAAAACTATCTAAAAAAATCTCCAGAGAGTGTTTAGTCGTATTAATTAAATATATGATTTGGGCTAATTGGCAGAAGAAGAAAAAAAGAACTCACAAAGCATTTGATTGGTCAAGTAGTTAAATTCCACAGAGAGCAAGTTTTATATCATTTTCAACAAAACAATTTGGTACGAAAAATGATGCAAGAATCAACAATATTTGGAGAATCACATCAGGAAATAGCTTAACTCCCAAAATCTGAATCAAACAAGATATTTCTTCTCATCTTCTGTTATTTCTCATGCTAAGTTCCATACAGCCGCAGAAAAATATACATGAGAAAATTCTCTATTTGACACTAGTATAATGAGTGGTTCCTTCCTTGCCCTTGAAGTTTTAGTGCTCCTTATTCGACACTGAGTCTAAATTCTATGCCCTATATGTTACTCCATTCGGTTTTCCATCAAATGACCGTTAAATGCCATGTGAAAAGACAAATCTGCCCCTTAGCAATAATCAACATACTAATATTCTCTGATATATGAGAGAGACAATGGAGCACTTGCGTTTGTGTGTGGACACCCATAGACATAAGCACTGCGTGTTGCATGGACATCTCCAGCGCGTGCCAGCCCGCCCCGTGACAGCAATGTGGTGGTTTCCACCGTGGGCTCCAGAGGCTCGGCAACTCAGGCAGGGGCACACACTGAGCCCAGAAGCCTCCTCCAGGTAGAGCTCCATGCCCGTGCAGCTCCATGCTGCTCTATGCGGCGCATGGCTGGCCAGCCGGGGAGCTCGGCGACGGGGCAGCAAGGAGGTGCAGAAGAAAGCGGGCCACGGCGCGCAGGCGGCCAGCAATGCAGCGTGGCAGGAGACAGAGCAGGGGAGGAGAGAGAAGTATGGTTGTGGGCAGGGCCATACTTTAACAGTCATCGGATGGAAAAGTTAACGGAGTGTTAAATAGGTCACGAAATTTAGACTCAGTGTCGAATAGGGAAATTTTGAGAAACAAGAAAGGAACCGTTCATTATACTAGTGTGGAATAAGGAATTTCTCTACATACAAAGGAATATCTATGTTAAAGTTTTGTACAAGATGTCAAGATAGGTCCTGGTTTTGCTAATATTTTTGCCTCAGAAAATTTAAACAAAATGTTTGCTAGCAACCAAGCATTATACTGTTAACCGCTACAATCATTATTTTTATAGGTTGATGTTCTTGAGTTAGGTTGTAAAATAGATCATGCTAGGAAAATAATTTGAGAAGTTCAGAAACATTCTAATGATTGAACTGATTGAATGCATGTGTTGAGAGTTCCAAGTATTACTGTCAACTGTATAGATTTGTGTTGGCATAAAAATGCGTAAGCAATTCTCCAAGCAAGAGACTAACTTACAGGAGCAAAAACAACTTGTAGTTCTTGGTCACCTATGCATATCTTTTCACCACCAGTTACTGGAGTGTAGTCAATCCCCCAATTTCCTATGCATCAAGTCATTACGCACATTCAGATGAATAAAATATGGGTATGGGCCTGCAAACTTGCTAAGCATTTAGACGTAGCAAAGATTATTCGAATGATTTCCCAATATTCCAAGAAAGGTCTAAGTATGATTCATCTGAGGTGATCTGGAGAGTACAACTAAGTTAAGGTGCCAGATTGTAGTTTGAGAGCAACAGACATTTTTTGAATTGCCAGATACCTATTCAGGGGGTGTTTAGATGTTGTTATGCATAGTGTTTTTATGCATTGGGTCGCGTGTCACAGAGAGAAAAAAGTGCATTGGGAAGCGCGTATTATGCAAAATGGAGGAGAGAGGGGGTGAACTAAACACCCCCTCAGTAGGAGAGAGGGGGTGAACTAAACACCCCCTCAGTTTTTCTGTTTTCAGTATCATGCTCCCCAACTGATTTCAGAAATTTAGAAATTGAAAGACGAATACATTTCCACCACAATAATGATAGATTTTACAATATTGACAAAACAAGACGAACAGATGTAGGTCATCACCTTTCCCGATGCGATCCATTGTGCTTTGGTGTGTCAAAAGAACAGCATCAGGATTGCATCTCTGAACGACGGAAAGACCTACAATTTTGAACCAAAGTGGATTCAGTTTGTTTATGATGGAAAGATAGGCGTGGCAGTAATGAGAATAACAGGCACTATTACATGATAAGATTCCTGCATGTTCAAGAAAAAAAATACATAACAACATCTCTTCAGCTTGGTTTCATACTCCACATATACAATATAACAGAACTAATGAAATGCTGACTAAAACATTTCTTATCATACCCTCAATGTGATCATGATGATGATGTGTGACAAGGACTAATAACTTTTTTGGAAGGGAATCAACGAGATCTGCAAGCTGAAGATGATAAGGATGTAATTATTCAATAGAATGGACGAACCAGTACATGCAAATGGATGGATTCTACTCAAAATAGAATTCTAACAAACACTGCATGTTGCAGACCTACTACTGTGTAGGCACTGCTATCTACAAAAGCAATCGGTACATTTTCAAAAGCTATGTTCTAGCAATAAGATCCCTAATGATTATTACCCTGGTGTCATTCTTTTTTTTGTTTATTCTAATGTGATAATACAGAACTAATAAAGCACAAGTGCTTTCCTCATAGAGTTAGGGGTTAAGTCTTGAGGCCTTAAGGAAATATGGGTACACGAAGGTGTCAGTGTTGAGTAATATAGATTTAGTGTTAAAGGAAATGGAGTAAATGAAAAAGAGAGACCACTTAAAATCTACAAAAATTTACTAGTAGAGTAATTGAAACAAACAAGTACAGGCAAGAAAATACATTTCACAATATTATAAAGTCAAATATACATCATGAATATCCATTGATTTGTTTTCTAAGAACACAATCAGATGAAATTGCTGTTACCTCTGCATGAACCTGAGAGCTGCATCCAGGATCTAAAATTAGAGCCTCCCCACAAGCAAAAGAATCAGAACACATCGATCCACCAGCACCATTTGTTGCTCGTACTATCACTAGATTAGTTGTGCGGAAAGGATGTAATGTTTTACTCTTCATCGGCACAAGAGTTATTCCAGGTGGGTACTCCTATTGAAAATTCATTTCAGGAATAAGTAAACATCTCACTTCTGGTATCATAGTTGTATCTGTTCTCTGCATACAAACTGAAGGCAGCAAGACCATAGATACCTGGGAGGGCAATGCCGGGACAGCTGTGAAATTTGATGACAGCTCTGAATTCAGGAGTCCAATGTATGCATACAGCCCTATGCGATCACTATCAGGCTTCGCTTCAGAAAGCAGCCCCAATGCGGACTCCTTGGCCAACCATTTGCACGACTCTGCCATGCACAACACATGACTGTTAAGTAATTTCCTAGTCAGAAACAGTACAACATTAAACATCTGACCTGGTAGAGTATCCAACTTTGACTCCAGTGACCCAATGATGAATACCGTGTTAATTCCAGCGTCTGGGCCAAACTCTGCTTCCTCCACGTATTTCAGTAGCCGCCACTCCCCACGCATTCCATCCGGCAGGCCAAATTGGTCAAAAATCTGACGAGAATCAACAGTTAGGTTTGTCAAAATTGATGCTACGACAGCCTAGACAGGTACCCTCCGAAAATTTACCGGTCGAATAGAAGAGCCACTAGGAGAAAAAGGCATATGCTACTTCCTAAACAATTCTAGCCACGAAGAGTAAAACTGCAGCAGATAATTGGGCTAATGGGCAGATCACCTGGTCGAGGGCGGCGGACACGTCGAGGCGTGAGAGGTCGAGGTTGGTGACGGAGTCCGCGCCGGCGATGGCCACCTCCGAGCGGGGCTCCCCCGAGAGGGGCTTGAGAGGCGCCCATGGGAGGTCGTACAGGTCGCTGTCGACGAAGCGCCGGTAGTCCTCCTCCTCCTCCTCGGGCGGGGACGGCGGACGCGGCTGCCGTACGACGAGGAACTCGCCGGTGGAGGGGACCGTGATCGCCGCCGCGAGCCGGTAGGACGGGGAGCCCATCTCCTCCGCGCCGCGCTGCTGTGGGGTGAGGTGGTTACTGGTGGTCAGGCAGGACGGGAACGGGAAGGGTAGTTGACTCGTTAAGGAGCGGGCAGGTGGTTTTGCAAGAGAGAGGTCAAGAGACTAGGCGAGCTGCCTAGCTTCCTCCGCGAGCTCGTATCAACTCGCTTTCCAAGACGAGGACGGGGCGAGCAATGGCAGCAGACGGGGACCAGCGCGCGCGGCTGGCGTTCCGTGCGAACGAGTAAGGTGGTGTTTAGTTCACCTCCCCTCTCTCCTCTATTTTGCATAATACGTGTTTTCTAATGCAGTTTTTTCTCTCTATGACACACGACTTAATGCATAAAAATACTATGCATAACAACATCTAAACACCCCCTAATGTTGCCCGTACGAAGGACGATCAAGGCCTTGTTTAGTTACCACCCAAACTTCAAACTTCAGACTTCACTATTCATCAAAAGAAATCTTACATGCATAGAATAGTAAACGTGTATTAATGACAAAACCCATTCCATAACCTCGGGGAACTTCGCGAGATGAATCTAATGAGTCTAATTAGACCATGATTAGACAACGTCGTGCTACAGTAAACAATCTCTAATGACGGATTAATTAGGCTTAATAGATTCGTCTCGCGATTTCCCGTCCATCCATGTAATTAGTTTTATAATTAGATCATATTTAGTCCTCCTAATCTTGGATTTAAAATTACGGATTCAAAAAAGTTTGAATAGTTTGGCAAACTAAACAAGGCCCAAGAACAGTTCAGGGCCACCGGTCACGTCGTGCAACAAGAACAAGAACCCTGGGCCTGTTTAGTTGGAATGAAAAGTTGCCGAAATTTACTGTAGCAATTCTAAATCGAAGATTAGAAAGACTAAACATGATCTAATTATAAAACTAAATACACGGATGGACGGGAAATCGCGAGACGAATCTATTAAGCCTAATTAATCTGTCATTAGAGATTGTTTACTGTAGCACGACGTTGTCTAATCATGGCCAAATTAGGCTCATTAGATTCGTCTCGCAAAGTTACCGAGGGGTTATGGAATGGGTTTTGTCATTAACACACGTTTAATACTCCATGCTGAGATTTCCTTTGATGAATAGTGAAATTTGCCGATTTGCCAATTTACTGGTGGAACTAAACAGGGCCTGTTGGGGGATCATGAATTTGATTAACTCCAAAAACTGCGAAGGTATAACCAATTTACCTCTTCGCTTGAGCTTGTTTTATTTCTTGCTTTTTCTCCCTAGTCAGGTAACTCAGCAGAAGAACCCAGGAGGGCAAGAGGACCGATGGAGTGAGCGCCCACCCCTTCGCTCAACGCGGGCATAAATGCTGAACTGGTGGTGGAGACAGCCTGCCAGAACGAGGGAGGAGAGACGCGTGGCACGTCCTTGTTGGTACATCAAGGCCCGGAAATCACGGAGACCAGTACAGAGGAAAAAATACCGTCGTACCCTTGGATATGCTAAGAATATAGTCATTGTAAGGGCACTCAGTGTAAACTAGGCCCCCGAGACGGCCTATAAAAGGAGGGGAGGAGAACCCCCGAGGGGCGGTTGGCCCGGATCTGTAACCTAATTCCTTGCATATATAAATATATTGAACCTGTCTTTCACGGCTCGTTGCTCTCTCTCGATCTCAACCTGTTGGATTTCTCCGAAATCCCAACAGTGGCACCGTCCGTGGGGATCGAACAACACTAGATCGAGAGAGTGGCCAAGAACAGCACCATGCCTCTACCAAAAAGAAATCCGCCACCGACAAATACGACAGCAGATGAATTCATCCCAGATCCGATCGACCCAAACCAAAACGCGTCAGAAACCGTCCCAACCAGTCCAGTAAACACAACAGCCGCAGCCACAGAGAACAGCGACTCCGCAGATGCTAGATGCAGCACTAGAATAGAGTTGAACGCAAGAAAACAGCAAGAAGCAATCCAAAAGCAGATACAAGAGCGAAACGCAAAAGAGGCTGCACTGGCAGCGAAGAAAAAGAAAGCAGCAGCCAACGCTTCAATATCGCAAGCTCAAGACGAGAGAAACCAAATCTCAAAACTAGAATCTCTGCAAAGGCAAGTTGAAGAAAAGAGAAGAGCAATAGAAGCTCTGAACGCCAAAAAGAAAGCAGCCAGATTCAACCAAGAACTGCTAGAAGCTGAGGATTTGCTAGCAAAGCTAGATGAACAAATATTGGCACTCCAAAGCGACGAAGAACCACAAGAACAAGAACTGCCAGAAAGAGCACAACCAACCAGACAAACCATACAAACGACCCAGCGAACACAGCAACTCGAGTGCCCCAACGAGAACGGCTACGTGCAGCAAATAATAGACCCTATGTTCCCACTCTCAGCAGCACTCCAAGTACAGTCATGGCCAAAGGGTTTTAAGCCGCACAAACTACCAACATTTAACGGCCAGAATGATCCAAGGCAATTCCTCATGGCCTACGAGGCCGCGGTCACTTCAGCAGGAGGAAATGAAATGAAATTATTCGCAATCACCGCGAAGGGAGTGGCGCAAGCATGGTTCTCAAGCCTAGAGCCAGGATCTGTTTACAGTTGGAAAAGACTGAAAAACCTAATACTTCAAAATTTCAAAGGATTCCAGTACAGCTTGAAGGGAGCAGCAGACTTGTTCAACTGCAAGCAATTGAAAGGTGAACCACTAGAAGCATACATGAGGAGGTTCGTGGCATTAAGGGCATAGGCAGTAAGTGTGCCAGAAGCCATAGCAATTGAAGCGGCAATCAAAGGATTAGCAATAGGCCAGTTTGCGGTGAAATTGGCAAGAAAAAGGCCAAAAACATTGGACAAGCTATACGAAATCATGGCAAACTACTCACTAGCAGACAGGGACCTTCGCCGGAGACAAGAAGAGAGAGATCAATTCAGAGGTAAGAAAACTAAGCAAGAGCAGCCGCAGTACGCTTAGTCACAATATTTTCAAGTAAGGCAAAACTATGATCCAAGATTCATAAATCAGATAGAACACACAGACGCAATGATCGCAGAAAGTGAGCCGCGACAAATAAGTTACAACAACAAGAATGAGCAGAGTCATAGGGAGGCCGAAGGGGAAGAAGCAACTTCTCGCCAAGAGGTGGCCGCGGAGGCCGCGAAGGTCAAGGCAGAGGCCGAGGGAGATCTAACTACAGAAACTCAGCAGATGTATGGTGCACGTATCATGGAAAAGGGGCAGGGCATACTACAAACTCATGCCCATACACAATAGCAAACAAGGAGAAGATCGATAAAGAAAAAGAACTAAAGCCAAATCAAGTAAACCACACAACAAAACCAGAAAGCCAAGATAACTCCTGGTTGCATCAGCCATATTGCCCTATAAACTACGGCTTAGGCCCACTACACCCTTCGCTCATGTACAACCTACAAACACTCTTCGTGCAACAGTACCAATTTCCAAACCAATCCCAAGCACCGAAACAAAACCAAATGCGATGGGCTCAACCAGGCCCTTCGCAACAAAACAACCAGGATAATCAAATCCACCCGCCCCCAAAACAAGAAAATGATGGTTTTGCAGTCAACAACATCCTACCCATCACTGGTGGATCAGTAGGAACCATCCACACATCAAAAAGGCAAAGAAAAGACTGGGAGCGAAGAGTTAACCATGTATCAGATGGAACCCAGCTAAAGTCGGATTACAGCCATATCCCAATAACGTTTACTCAGCAAGATCTAAAACTGGCAGACTACCCGCATGAAGACCCTTCGTAATCAACGCAAACATAGAAAAAAATACACACTATGTTGGTGGAAACAACGTCTCAAGAATCTTAGTTGACGGAGGAAGTTCAGCAGACATACTATTTTCATACACATTCAACAGCATGAAAATTGGCGCAGACAAGTTAGAAAAAGCAGAAAGACCACTATATGGCCTCGGGGGAAAGAGAATTGAAGCATTAGGAAAGATAACACTCTGGGTATACTTTGGCTCTCCAGAAAAGTACAGAGCAGAAAAAATAACATTCGATGTGGTCGACATCGATTACCCATACAACGTAATTTTCGGACGAGGGTTCATCAACAAATTTTCAACAGTCATTCATCACGGCTATCTTTGCATGAAAATGTCATCGCACAATGGCGTCATAACAGTGTATGGCAATCAGGATGAAGCGCGAAGAGCTGAGGGAAATGTGAACTCAGACCACAAACATATCCATGCCATTGAGGAAGCAGCAGCACAAACATCACAAAAGCAAGAGAAAATCATCAAAGAAAAAGCAACCCCTTCGGGAGATACGAAAACAGTGCCCATCTGCAAGGACACTCCAGATAAAACGGTAATAATAGGAACAGAATTAACACCTAAAGAAGAGAAAAGGTTAATCAAGCTTCTCAGAAACAATAGTGATGTTCTTGCTTGGTCATCAAACGACCTCAAAGGAGTCAGCAGAGACATAGCAGAACAATGTCTCAATGTTTACCCAAGCTACCCATCAAAAAAACAGAAACAAAGAAAGATGTCTCCCGACAGAATAATAGCAGCGAAGGCAGAAGTGCAGAGGCTCCTAACAGCAAATGTTTTGAGGCCAGTCCTGTATCCAGAGTGGCTTGCAAATACAGTCCTTGTGCCCAAGAAAAATAGAAAAATGAGAATGTGCATTGACTTCACTACCTTGAACAAAGCATGCCCAAAAGATGACTTTCTACTATCAAGAATAGACGCACTTGTCGACTCAGCAGCAGGATGCGAACTACTTTCACTACTCGATTGTTTCTCCGGCTACCATCAAATCTGGATGAAAAAAGAAGATGAAGAAAAGACAAGCTTCACAACCCCCTTCAGAACATTCTGTTTTATCAGAATGGCCGAGGGGCTAAGAAATGCAGGATGCACCTTTGTCAGAATGACGTCAACAGTATTCGCAGATCAACTAGACAAAAACATATCAATCTATATGGATGATGTAGTTGTAAGGAGCAAAAACGCAGAAATCATCCATCAGACCTCATCGAAACATTTGCCAATCTGAGAAAATCAGGGCTAAAGCTAAACCCCGAAAAATGTGCATTCAGAGTTAAGAAGGGAAAATTATTAGGATGCATTGTGTCACGAAAGGGAATAGAGGCCAACCCAGAAAAAACAGACGCGATAAAAAACATGAAAAGCCCAACATCAAGAAGGGATGTGCAAAAACTGACAGGGAGAATAGCAGCTTTAAACAGATTCATTGCAAAATCTGCAGAAAGAAGCTTACCATTCTTCAAAGTATTAAGAGGATCAGCAAATTTTGAGTGGAGTCAAGAGCAACAGAATGCCTTCGAGGAGCTAAAACAGTACCTGAACCAGATGACCGCACTAACAAGTCCAACACCAAGGGCGCAATTGCTTCTATACATAGCAGCAACCCCCTTCGCTGTAAGTGCCGTGCTAATAGAAGAAAAAGAAACAGCGAAGGATGAACAAACAATGACAAAAACAGAACAAGTACCAATATACTTTGTATCCGAGGCACTGTCGGGATCAGAATGCAACTACTCAGAAATAGAGAAATTAGCCTATGCAATTCTCATGGCATCGAGAAAACTGAGACACTACTTCTAAGCCCACCATACCACAGTACCAACCAACTACCCGCTAAGGGACATTTTTGAAAACAAAGAATCCTCAGGCAGAATAGCAAAATGGGCAGCAGAACTAGTAGAATACACAATTGATTTCATCCACAGAAGCGCAGTAAAGTCTCAAGTATTAGCAGATTTCATTGCAGAATGGGTCCCAGCAAGAAATGAACAAGGGGAAGAAATAAAAGAACAAGTCTGGACCATATATTGTGATGGAGCCTGGGAGAGGCTGGGGCTGGCATCGCAGCAATAATCACATCGCCAGCAGGAAACAAAATCAGATATGCAGCAAGACTATGCTTTCCGAGTACAAATAACATTGCGGAGTATGAAGCCATACTACTAGGCCTTCGCAAGGCAAGAATATTGGGCGCAAAGAGAGCAATTCTGAACTCAGATTCAGAAGTTGTAAAAGAACAAGTTGAGAAAAACTACAAGGCAAATAAGGAAATGTACAAATATATGACAGCCGTAAGGTCACTTGAAAAACATTTCACGGGCTTCACAGTAAAAAAGATACCAAGAAACGAAAACGATGAAGCCGATGCCTTGGCAAAGAATGTAGCAAGGGGCGAAACCCTGCCACCAGATGTTTTCTATGAAACACTGAAACAACCATAACCAAGAGCAGAATGCCAGATATTGTACATAAACAACAATGAGAGCGAAGATTGACGAGCTCCCATCACCACATTCATCAATGGAACATACGAACCGTTTGATGAAGACGAACGAAAGAGACTCAACCAAAGAACAAGAAACTACAAAGTCCTAAACGGAGAGTTGTACAAGTCCGGCGTATGCAAACCATGGCTAAAATGCGTAACAAAAAGCGAAGGCCAAGATATAATTAAACAAGTACACGAAGGACTCTGCGGGTCTCACACAGGACAAAGAGCAACAGCTGGAAAGATATTTAGGCAAGGATTCTACTGGCCGACAGTACTCGAGGACACAAAGGAACACATAAGAAGATGCAAAAACTGTCAGTTCCTGGCAACAACTCTCAGAGACCCTCATCCATCACTCAGCTAATAACACCATCATGGCCTTTACAACGTTGGGGCATCGACTTGGTAGGACCACTTCCTGCCGCACAAGGAAACCTAAGATTTGCAGTAATAGCAGTTGAATACTTCACAAAATGGACAGAGGCAAAGCCATTGGCAACAATAACAGCAAAGACAGTCCAAAAGTTTGTATGGCAAAATATAATATGCAGATTCGGCACACCAAAGGAAATAACTGTGGACAATGGCAAACAGTTCGACAGCGACACATTTAAGGAATTCTGCTCAACTCTAGGCATCAAAATATGTTTCGCGTCAGTATACCACCCTCAATCCAATGGAGCAGTGGAAAGAGCGAATGGAATAATACTGAAAGGAATAGCTAAATGCCTCGAAGGACTGCCAAAGGGCAAATGGGTAGAAGAAATGACAAGAGTGGTCTGGTCACACAACACAACTGAATCAAGAACAACCAAGTTCACGCCGTTCAAATTGTTATTTGGAGATGAAGTAGTGCTCCCAACAGAAGTTCTCTATGGATCTCCAAGAACCTCAAATGCAACATCAGAGCATGAAGATAACAGAATGCACAAAGAAGAAATAGAAGAACAAAGGCTCATCGCTGCACGAAACTTACAAAAAATACCAGACAGAAGCAAGGAAATGGAGAAACAAAAAGATAGCCGTAAAAGAAATAAATCCGGGAGATTTCGTTCTGAAGAGAAAAGCAAGCGCTGACAAAGCAGGAAAGCTGCAAGCTAAGTGGGAAGGACCCTACCTCGTAAAAGAATCAAATAGACAAGAATCCTACAGACTGCAAGATATGGATGGAAAAGAACTGCCGCATTCATGGAACACGGACAGTTTGCAAAAGTACTATCCATGAGCGTAAACGCTCAGAAAAAGTATCTTCTAGATTTTCATAGTTTCTTTTATATTACCAAGATTTATGTACTCTTTAATTTTCTTCGGGAGCTGCACTCTTTTCCTCACGGGGGGACCCTTCGTTTAGGATCAAAACTATCCGAAGGGGTGAGGTTTTTAACGAGGCAGATTCTCATGTAACCCATTTACTACGGAAATATAAGTAGTACCCCCGCAAACGAATACTATGGACATGTTGAAAAGTCACGTACACTCAAAAGTATGTGACCTTATCAACGAAACCAAACAGAAAAACGAAAGTCGATAAGCTATAGCATAGCATGCAAGCTTGTCAGACTTCAACTCGAGCAAAACAGATAGAGGGCAAGAACCCAAATCTCAAAAGGCTCGTGAGGCCTTCGCATCCCAAAGAGAGGGTACAATAAAAAACCCATCTCAAAAAGGCTCGTGAGGCCTTCGCAACTCAAAGGGAGGGTACAATAAAAAACCCATCTCAAAAAGGCTCGTGAGGCCTTCGCATCCCAAATAGAGGGTATAATAAAAAAACCCACCTCAAAAAGGCTCGTGAGGCCTTCGCAACTCAAAGGGAGGGTACAATAAAAAACCCATCTCAAAAAGGCTCGTGAGGCCTTCGCATCCCAAAGAGAGGGTATAATAAAAAAACCCATCTAAAAAGGCTCGTGAAGCCTTCGCAACACAGCTCTAAAAGACTTGTGAGGCTATGTAAAAAAGGCTCCTGAAGCCTTCGCATCCCAAAGAAAGCGTGATACAAACACATCTCCAAACTTACCCAGAACCTTTCACAGCAAACATAAAAGATACTATAAAAAGTTCAACCCTTGAGGCCTTCATAAAAGAAAATTTCATATTTATCAAATCAGTACCGTTACAAATACAAAACTGTCTTGCAAGACAGAACATAAAGAAGAACAAAGATATCAGCTGTCACAACGACAGCCATATAGAGTTGCAGGCATCACAAAAGCTACAAACAGAACCAGCTTGGTTCACATGAACTCATCGCAAGCTCTCTTCTAGCTTCTGCAAAACCTAACAACAGTTACAAGGCCAAAAGAAATAATCAGGCTAGCCCCTACGTTCACTCGAATCTGGACCAGTCACACCTCAAAACGATGAGCAAACACCAGAAACAAGAATCAACATCATAGGAGCACTCAGACGCTGATCAACTCTTGGCCCAGTCGCAAGCACTCTTCTAGCTCCATCGATGCGCAAGCACTCTTCTAGCTCCATCGATGAAAGGCACAAACTCTCTCAAACTCTGGAGGACGAACCAGCCACCAAACAAGGGCCATTGGAAAGTTCAGAAAACACCACGTATGCACTCCACAAGCAAAGGCAAACTCGCAGGCAATTTATAGAGACGAACAATATGGGAACCCGTGACCCCTGCCTCGCTACAGAGAACTCGTGAACTCGATCACGGAGTCACAGCATGCACAAAAAAACAAAAGGACAGTCACGAGCCCGAAAAAGGACAAGTGACAATACACCACAACTTTTCAAAAAGTAGAAAGCACAAAAAATAAGCACATGATGACAGAGCAGACAAGATCGTCGCGTCCACATCAAAATAATATGTACTTCTTACAACATACAGGCTAGGGGCTACGCCCAGTAAAATCAATTCCATTATCATTCTAATTAAATCATCAGGAAGGTTCATCAAATACCCTGTCAGCCAACTCTGTTATCAAGTCAACAACAATACCATCAATAATCTCGTTAGCCATTCTTCGAAGAGTATCAGCATCAGGAACTAACCCCTGAACAAAACAAAAAGGTGAAATACAATCAATAACTAAGAACTGTTTTCATCATCCACAGGCTCATCTTCTACAGGATCCTTAGCTAAATAAGTATAGCGAGGGGCACAGTATATTTCATCTATAGGCTCAGGCTTTGGCTCGAGTAGCCCCTGCGCAATCCTATCGTCACCACGATCTATACGACAAAGAATCCGATGAACCCTCCGCTGCGGTAACACACTAGGATCAAAGTTCTGCCAAAAATCCTTCGCTTCAACGTTACGCCTATCGTAATACTTCCGGTGACGAGACAAAAAGTCATCGACACCAAGATCAGGATGACGGCGTTTAAAGTCATCATAAAGAGAACCGGAAATCATAAAGCTTCCTCGCCGATTTCTAACGCAATTCCCCGCGTAGGGTCCTCAGCGGGGACCTACGCAGGCACAGAGTATTAATATTACAAAACAAATGTTCAGAACAGCACAAAGCATCACCCAAACTTTGAAAGTTCATTCAATCTGGTCGCCAGTCGGCAGAGCATCTGCTGGATCAACTGCTTCTTGTATCACCTTCAGGGACGGAGCCACAGCGGAAGGAGTCACAAGTGCGCCAGACATAGGTGCAGCATCAGCAGAAGCAGGAGTGATGCGAAGGATAGCCGAAGGGGTAGCCATGGTAGATGATGAGGGAGTTCCCGAGCCACCAGAAACTTTCTTCTGCAAGTCAAAAACTAGGACCCTTAGAACCCATCCCAAGTAAAGTACAACAAGGGGGAAAACTATTACCAACCTTAGTTCGGTTGTGCTCTGCCTCCTCCAAGGCAAGCTTTATACCGTGAGGCACCCAGAAGCGTCTGGCAAAGTTCCTTGCAATTGATGCAATACCACTGCCTACGGTCTCGTGGCTTATGTCGACAGGATAGTCAAACTTGGTGTTTCGGACATGATCACAACCCAACCGAGTCATGGTGTATGCGAAGCTACGAATTACCATGACGACCGAGAAGTAGCCACAGTCTGGAAGTCGACGAAAGAGCTTTCAAGCCAGTCGAAGTAGGCCGAGATGTCCGAAAAGTCGAATCCCTCCAAAACTTTCAGGTCAGCTCCAAAGAATTGCACAACCTTGCGGACTTTTTCTGCAGTACGCGAAGCCCTATCGACCAAAGATTGCTTGAAATGACTAAGAGCTAAAATAGCTTCTTCTTTCAGCCTTCGCTCCTCACCCAAGCAGCTAACAACCTCCTCCTTTAGTTTCTTTTCCTGCTCCAAAGCACGAAGGGCCTCCTCAAGTTGACCCTTCGCATCCGCAAGTTCAGCTCCAAGATCAGTAGCCTTCGCTTTCAACTTCTCAATTTCATCAAGATCTTTGCGAAAAGTTTCGAATCGCTCAGAAACCTTCCGCTTATCCTCAATCAACTCCAATTTCTCTCGCTCAAGACGTTGCTCAAGTTCATCAGAGATAGACAACTTGTCCTTCAAAACTTCCACATTCTCTTCAAGCTCAGAAATCTGAGAAGCAATCTCATCATCAAGCTTGTTTGTCTCCTTCAGGCGATCATAGCTTGACTGGAGAAGAGCCCGTGAAAGTAGCAAACCCTTAACGGCATTCGCTTCAATAGCATATCGAACTCGGGCTCACTGCGAAGGCGCAGCTTGTCCTCCAACTCAGGAATAGCAAAACTACTCATAACCCCATCGCAGATACCAGCCTCATAGCAATTAGGCAAAATTTTCACCTTGCTGATATTGCGAGCAGATATAATCCAGGCCCCCTCCGGAACATTGAGACGCTCACTGTAGAAACGAAGATCCTCAAGCTGGTGAGCCGGGGACCTAGCAGGAAGCTCAGAGCTAGGGGGAGATACAATACTAGCACCCCTCAAGGTTAAATCCTGAGAGCAGTCAGTGGCTTCAGCATCGGCATGCTCAGGCTTCCTTAAACACTCAACTTCCTCTTTAGCTTCCTTGGCATCTCCTTCACCAGCTACATCAGAAATCTTACGAGATTTAGTAACCCGAAAATTACCAGCAGAAATGTCAGAGAAATCAAGAGAATTACCACTAGAATGAACACTCTCTCCTGAGTCCTCCCCTAGCATGTCAAACAGCTGAAGCCCAGTGTCCACCTTTTTTGTTGACCTCTTCTCAACAGGGCCAACCAGAACTTCTGTGGCCTTCGTAGGCGAAGGCTCATGCAAGACATCACCGGCCCCCTTCGCAGACTCTCCAACAAGAGCCTCTGTCTGCCGAGAAGAGCCACCTTCACACAAAACAACACTATCATTAAGAGTCTTTCGGGTCACAAAAATATTACTAGCACAACCATACTCTAAAGAAGACCAACGCTGGATACCAGCACCAGGAGAACGTTCAGTTTGGTACTCAGGCCTACCTTCAGGAACAACATAATCCCTCGCAGCGCGCTGAGAAGTAGTGTATCCCCTTCTTCAGAACCAACGTCCCTCATAGGCGAACTGGGAGCACCCCCAACACACTGACGCTTACCAGTACGACCACCTTTGTCAGATTCATCATCTTCGTCGCCTTTGGCACCCGTGGCAACATCAGCAACACGAGAAACAGTATGACCTCGTTTTGGACCTTCGCTACGCCTTGGCGCTGTTGGCACTGGTCGATCGCCATACTCAACGCGGAACTCATCATAAACACGGTTAATGCGGACTTCAAGGCCGCTATCAACACGGGACTCGTACTCTTTGCGAGTATACTGTCCAAGAAACATAGCCACACGGCTCTCCACATCAGCAATGCTAATCTTCACACTCTCTCCCTCCTTAAAGAAGCTCCTGCGGAAGAGAGGCCTTCGCAAATCACCCTCTTGGGTAGTAGCAAACCCAGAAAAAGACCAACCCCTTCGGATAGGCCACACTCCAACGGTAGCATATTCATCAGCCAAATCACGAACAGACTGATGCTTACTTAGCAGTCTCCAAGCCTTGACAGCATCCTTATCAACAGAACCCAACCGAACAGTGGGCCGCAAGATGAAAGACATGTTCTTCACCCGAGGAGAAAGGGGATTGCTTTTCCCATCTGGCAATGCAGCAACAGGGGCAATAGTCTGGTACAGCCATCACTGGCTCCAATCATCCTTCCATCTGTTCTTATATGCAACAGCCGGACCATCACAACCTTCACGATAAACAAAGCTCACGCAACCAAACTGAAAAGAAGCAGCTTTCCCATTGTCCTCGCCAGTCCTGGGCTGCCAATGGAGCTCGTGCTGGGAGGCAAAAGTTTTACCAGTAGCCTCACAGCCCTGGCTACGAACACCCCAGATGAAGCTGTTCAATCGAACAATAGCATTTGGGGTGAGATGGTGGAACCCAATCTGGAATATGTCAAAAACCTCAGAAACCATTGGATCCACTGGGAAAGACAAACCAGCATCCAACTGGTTAACAAAGATAACCGCTTCATCAGTCTTAGGGTTCGGCGCGCACGGGGCGAATCTGCAGAAATCAATCCATCCTCAACCAATCGGGTGTAGTACGCCGGTGTAACCTTCGATTTACCAAATCGAATGGATTTCCGCAAAGCATCAGCCTTTGGACCCATCTCGAATCACGAATCAAGACGAATCTGGAGAAAACCGCGGAAATAGATCCAATCTAAGAACCAAATCAAAGAGAGATACGAGAGGAATCACTAAACCAAAATCAGATAACTCACCTGCTTCAGATAAATCAGCAGAAAAAACCAGATGTACCCGAGCAAAATCAGTCGCGCAAGCAGAAATCGCGAGTGCGCAGCGAGCGAGTAGGCGGGGATGAACAGGCGAGATGGGGAAAAATGCGAACGGACGAGAAACCGAACGAGTAACCCACAACCCTAGGCCTTTAAATAGAAGGGAAGGCCCGAAAAAGGAAAGCCCCCGCCCAGCCGCTTCGAAAAATCCAAAAGCGCGAAAATCGAAAAAATAACGCCGTCAAAAGCGCTCCTCACACCCAATCTTAACGGGAGGGGCAAGGAGCGAACGGAGCCATTAACCAAACTCACGCTCCAAAGTGGGTTCGCTGACATCACGCCGTCAAGACTGGGCCTTCGTCCGCGAGGGGCTACTGTTGGGGGATCATGAATTTGATTAACTCCAAAAACTGCGAAGGCATAACCAATTTACCCCTTCGCTTGAGCTTGTTTTATTTCTTGCTTTTTCTCCCTATTCAGATAGCTCAGCCGAAGGGCCCAGGAGGGCAAGAGGAGCGAAGGGGTGAGCGCCCACCCCTTCGCTCAATGTGGGCACAAATGCTGAACTGGTGGTGGAGACAGCCTGCCAGAACGGCGGAGGAGAGACGCGTCCTTGTTGGTACATCAAGGCCCGGAAATCACGGAAGCCAGTGCAGAGGAGAAAATACCGTCGTACCCTTAGATATGCTAAGAATATAGTTGTTGTAAGGGCACTCAGTGTAAACTAGGCCCCCGAGACGGCCTATAAAAGGAGAGGAGGAGAACCCCCGAGGGGCAGTTGGCCCGGATCTGTAACCTAATTCCGTGCATATATAAATATATTGAACCTGTCTTTCACTGCTCGTTGCTCTCTCTCGATCTCAACCTGTTGGATTTCTCCAAAATCCCAACAGGGCCCAGTAGCATAGCAATCAGGAATTTGTGTCCAGATCAAGGGCTATATATGCGTCCGAAAAGGGCCTTTCCCTCTCAACCATTTTTGTTTTCAAAAAAACACGCTCAATCTATACATGGCGGTATCAGCATTTGACACTTGAAAGAATTATGTCCAGTACCGCTCACTTATCAATCAAGAAATGGAACACAGGAGGTTTGATTTCCGAAAAATGAACTTTTATTTTCAGGAGACAAGAGTTCATCTATACACCAGAGAAACGTCAATATCTAAGAACAAAAAACATCGACGAGTTCATTGATTCTGACAGATGACAGGAAGGACAGCTAAACTTGCTGCTCGAACACATGCCCCTCACTGCACACAAGTCACCGACGATTGGCACTCTTGCCTGTCGCTTATTTCTGAAACTGCCATGGAACTAGGAACAGGGTCTCCAGGTCCAAGGAAGCCTCCGCTTGTGCGCTTCGGGTGCATTCTCAACCACCAAAATGGTGAGCACATCAATCTACTACGCTTAGTTCCCGTTCGATCTCTTCCAGAGACCGTCCCTTGGTTTCCACCACGTTCCCAGCTATGTAAAGAACTGCAAGAGCACACACTGATGCAAATCCCAGATATACGGTGCTGATGCCAAACTTGTTGACGACACTCAGGAAGTACAGGCCGATAAAGAAGTTGGATACCTGTGCAGAGGAGAAACAAAAAAAGGGTAAGGACAAGCTGCTGTAGGTAGGTAGGTAAAGCCTCGGTTAACTATGCTCACAGTGTCATCATCTTGGCAACTAGAAAGGATTACACAGACTTTAGAAATTCAATAAATTCAAATGCAACAGCATGAAGGAATTATACGTTGATTAATATACAATGATGGAATATAACTTTTTTGAATGGGGCAAGATGAGGAAGAAGCTGAAACATGATGTAATGCCTTCAAACCGGAAACCTATCTACCAGAGCAGTCAATATTAACTAGACAAAAACAACTTAGCATGCCAACAATCCAATCAATCTTCATCCACCAATGTAACAAACTTACCTTGTATTTTGCAAAATCATGTGTTATAATTATGTAACAGAATGACAAAAAGAATACAAGATATACTTCCATAAAGAAAACAAAAGATGATTGCTAAGGAGTAAGGACACATCTGCTCTGGTTTCGTTAGTGCATATATGAATAGTCACTCACCCAGTGCATGCCTAGTGATAATGCGACAGCCTTGGCCCTTATTCTGGAGGCAAATATTTCAGGAAGAAGTAGAGCTGGAACAGGACCAGCTCCAAGAGCAAAAGACAGCACATATCTGCATAAATTTGCATTTCAGTTGTGTTAAATGTTTGGTTTCATACGGACAACCAACATATCAATCAGCAAAGGCTAAACAAGGTGGATGATGAACAACTTACAGAACAGTGCCAACAACAGCAAGAGTCCCAGAATAAGGTGCCAGAGTTTTCCAGGAGAAGGACAATGCTAGGAGTAACATCGAAGCACCCTTCAAGGGGAAAAAGAATTGGATATGTAAGCGACCCTCCATTTGCTGATTCAGAGATAAAATAAACATTTACTTATTGAGCACAAGGGCGTCACCATTCCAGAAAAGCTTGTTATCAGAAGGCTCTTCCTGCCTTGCTTGTCCATTAGAGAAGATGCAATCATGGTGCCTACAAGTAAATATATACCCCATCAGAAAACATGTTCTCAAATTATTATTGAAATCTTATATTCTTATTACTAATATGTAAAGTTACCAAAAACATTGGCCGCCCCAACAAGAGCACTAGCAGCAACATCAGATGCAATGCCTGCAGTGCGGAACACTGATGTAGAGTAATATACAACAGCATTTATACCAGCAAGCTGTTGGAACAAAAACAGTGCTGCCCCCACACTCACAACTGCAGTATGAGAAATATATCAGGATACATGTAGTATTTTCACCGTAATATCAATTACTGGCTACACAAATTATTTAGCTTGTTTAGAAGAAATTTATGAGTTATGACATCAGTGAATCGAACTCAAGGCCAATGTAAACAGGATAACAAAAAAGCATTTAACATAACTATTTGCTTGATAAGTAATGAATATGCATTTTGTTTTCACGTACATAAGATAAATATATGTTTAGCAATTGCTATGCACCAATCCACTTCATCCCAATAAAAATCTTTGGAGTTTTAAGACCCAATCGCAATTTCTGGTGAAGTGGTAATACTCTCCACCAAGCCAATGACTTCATTTGATTGTGGATGATGATAGCGATAGAATGGTAAAGATAAAATAATCAGAGAATATTTTTTCACGCAATTGTTTAGGGGCAAAATTTGCCTATTTTGAGGCCATGAAAACAAAACTACCTTTCCAGTAGCGTGTGCTGAAAAGATCAAACCAGCCAGCTTCTGGCTCCGAAGAATTTTGGCCACTAGCTCTCAGGTCATACATAACTTCCGTAACCTTTTCTTTCCCATACAGTCTTTTTACAGCTGATTCCGCTTGGGTAACCTTTCCTTGCTGCAGTTAATGTCAGAAATGTACATCTTGAGTATGGTGCCACAGCATAGAGGCCAGAGTAGACAGTATGGTCAAAGAATTTGCAAACAGAAACCTGGAATAGCCAGCGAGGGCTTTCAGGTGAAAAGGCCATTCCTACAGCCAGCAAAATGGATGGAACTACAGCAATTCCAAACATTGTCCTCCACCTGATGAATTGTTACAAATGACAAAAGCATGAATATCATCCATATAGCACACCGAATGTGTTAGCATATACCTAGATTTACTTTACACATTAGAAAGTTCGAGAAAATATGCTGAGTTCTGCCACTGTCCTAGAATGTCATGCTTTTGGTAATCAAGAAGTAGGGTAAAGCAGGAAAAAAAAATTAATGACCAAATGGGAAACTCACCAGGCAGGATTTCCTGCCAAAGGCAATCCAGTTAACAAAGCTGCAAGAATTCCGATGCAGATAAAAAGTTGATTAACGGAGCCAAGTGTTCCACGGATTTCAGTTGGTGAGATCTGAAAAGCACAAGGAAATGTTCATAACACAGGCAGTATCTATTGAACAAAGTTAGCAGTGATTGTAACATATCACAACAGCATTGGATTTTTGAACAAACAAACAATCATTTCAACATATCACAACCTCAGATATGTAAAGTGGGACAAGAGCAGATGAGATCCCAATACCAATTCCAGCAAGCAATCGACCAATAATCATTGTGCGGACATCTTGAGCTGTTGCACTGCAAATGTTTATGTGTCAGTTTCACATAAGATACCAATGTATACTTACATCTAAATAGCTTAAAAGTTAAAACACACCTCAAGAATGCACCTAGAGCGAGTGGGACTGCATCCAGGATGAATGTTCTTGTTCGACCAAATTTATCAGCCAAAGACCCTCCAGTAAAAGAGCCTACTGTTGCGCCAGCCAGGGATGTGCTAACCACCCATCCTGAGTAACAACAGATGCCTTATTAAGTGATTCTAGTCATCTATATGTTACTCAGAAAACGTGTCAATTGTATTTCTTGGCAAAGAAAGCATTTTTGCACAACCAATCCAAGTTTCAGATGTTCCTTTACAAACACGGAAAAGGCCATGCTAAAAGAAGCTTGCAACTACAATAAGAAAACCAGGAATGTACAAGTGAAAAGGGAATGTAAAAGGATGTCATACCTTGTAAGACAGCATTTTCAGCGATCCCAAGATCCTTGGCTAGATATTCAAGCGCACCATTGACCACACTGTAGTCCATATACATTCATGAAATGGAACCATGCTATTATCTTAAAGTGTATGTGTTCAAAGAAATAGTGCACAAAAAATGGAGTTATTTTGCTCCAGCCCATTATTCATTTTCATCAATTAAATTCAGATTATCAGTAAATTATGCTTATGCAGTTGTCATCAAAACATAGTCAATTAGTAGAAGCGACAGAGTACATACCCAAGATGGTAACCAAACAAAATAGCCCCCAAGCAAGCAACACCAACATATGGCAGAACATGTCCTGAGGATTTAACTTGAACCTTCTCCAATGGAACGTCTTCAGGATCAACTATATAATATAATAAAATGAGTTGAGAGATTAATAGGGATTTCCATCTGCAGTTTAATTTGCAGCAGCAAAGCTAAGTGCATGTGGCACATGAGCAGCATCTATGACATCGGAGGTGATAGGTGATATGGTAGATCCCCTTACACTATGGGTCACACACTCACACAAGATACGTGGCCTTTAATATCATGCATATTTTTTTCTGCAAATTATCCACTTCCTCTGTTTGCTAACAGGTGTTAATAGTTTAACGGAGCAGCAATGCTCCTGCCTTTAATTAAAAAGCAAATAAGTGCCATAACATCGATACGGGATGTTCCATGTCTATGAATTCCACAGAACTTCACAAAATCCTTACATGTGCAAGTCAACTCCCTTGAGTTTGAAACTCAGCCAGGGGAACCTAAGCATAGATTTTTTCCGTTCACAGTTGAGGGCAAAAGTAATTCAGCTAAACATCAATACCCTCACATGACACAGAGCCTAAGGACCATGCCAAATACATATATTCAGACATCTACAGACCGAATCGAACCACAGGTGACAGGTCCCCAATCAACCAACCACAGAGGACGATCACATCAGCTTATTTTCACAGTAAATGCACCATGTTTCCATGAATCCCCATGTGAATCACGAAAAATTGCTGAGCATAAAACATGCAGTAGCAAATCCATCGGTCTCCAAATCCAATTCACCATCCCCTCACGCAGAATCTATCTGCGGTCAGCACCTACAGTACCCCCCTGTCTCCCAGAACCTAACGGCTCCAGTAACGCAACCGTGACACCAACCCCAACCGCAAAAGCATCGATCCGCAATTCCAACGCGACAATCCATAGCCCGAGAGGCACACGCACCTGCGGCCGTGGCTTGCAAACGCCCATAGCGCGGGCTCGAGCGGAAGAGGCCCCCGACGCCGCCGCGGAGGCTGCTCATCTCGAGGCCGGCGAGATCCGCGGCCCGCGACCGCAGGCCGGAGCAGCACCCGGCGTTGCCCGTCGGCATCCTCACGCTGCAGGGGCTGACCGCCGCCGGCGACCTCCGATCGCCGCTCCACGAAGCGACGCGCCCGCCGCCCTTTAGAGCGCAGCGCATCATCCCTCCTCTTAACGGTGGTGACTGTTCCTGCGATCGCACAACACCACCACCGCAGAAAATTACCATGTACGTATAATAAAAATAGAAAAGCAAGGTAACAAAAGTCGCCAAAATTTGGCGTTGACTAGGGAGTGATAGAGTGATAGTACTAGCTTGAAGATTGGGAAACGACTTCCAGTAGTTCGAGAGCTAGCGGCGGCCATACCTTCGAGTACAAGCTCTGGAGAGTGGCGAGGTCGCGATCTGGGGATTGGAAATGCGACTATAAAGATAGGACGATAGGACGATGAGGAAGACGAGAAGAGGACGCTGCCTTCACAAGATCCGATAGTGGCGAAGCAAGCAGCGGATGAGGTCGAGCCTGCCAAAGTGCCGAGTCCGCCCCGACCTGTTCAGGTTTCTGGCCCCGTTTGGTTTTGCGGCGCTGGATAATGTTTATAACTTTGATCACTAATTAAAGGTATTAAATAAAGGTATTTTATAAAACTAACTCCAGAACTCCTGTACTAGAAACCCTAAAGAATTTAATAAGGTCTTTGACCGCATGATTAGAGGATGATTACTGTAGCATCACTGTAGCCAATCATCGATTAATTAGGCTCATTAGATTCGTCTCGAAAAGTTACGCTCATCCGTGAAGAGGTTTTGCAAATAGACTTTATTTAGGACTCCATGCAAAAAAAATTCTCTCCTAACAATGTTAGATGCTAGAAATCCAAAGACCACCAGAGACGCCCAGTTGCCGTGCTGGAAACGACGTCGACGCGTGCGCCACCGCGCCGGATAAGAGGCGTCCGAAAATCGATTAACTGCGTCCCCAGTCTAGGAATGCAAATTCTACACCGGGGCATGGCGCGTTTCTTATCTGGGGATGCAAATTCTACACCGGGGCATGGTATTGGCGCGTTTATTACCCAGACAAAGATATGGATAAAATTTTTACCAATTCTCGTCCAGAGGTAGGGCACAGGCATGAAAAAGTGGCCTGCAGCCATCGGGCTGCCTGTAATACAAGTTCTATTTTATTTTTAAAAAGGTCCAATAACATAGAATCTGACTCAATCTCATAAAAAACTATACACTTGCATTTTTTTGGCTTGTGTGTGGCTAGACAACAATTGAGCCTTATGTGTTTGATGTTTATTTGGGTTGTGTAAAAGAGACTTGTGTATGTTTATGTCAATTTTTCGATTGGACATATAATTTAGTTGCCCCTTTTATTGTTTACGTAATGACGTGGCTACCAATTATTACCGATATGTATTTTACTCTACACGGTACCTGATACGAAAACTAGAATGATCGGGTATGTTTATGGGACAGGCAAACGTCTTACGTGGACCTTACCAAACCCGTTTCCCTCCTATCACCAGGTAACAGGCGGGCCGTTTTCTGTGGAGGGAGCGAAACCCACTCGGCCTGCTGGTTAAGACTCTGCTTCAGCGTGTCCTAGGCCCAGGTAAGCCTAACTGACACGGGAATTTTTTTAATCTTTTTTTACGATTTTTCAAAAACAACTGGGTGATAGATTTTGCAAATCTGTCACCCAACCGCTGTATCATTTGGCGGCAAGAGGATGTAACCGCCGGTTCAAACGGCGGTTCAGCCGTTTGAACCGGCGGCTCAGCAAACCGCTGAACCACCTGGCGGTTTATGGTCCTAACCGCCAAATGGTTTGGCGGTTTGTCCAACCGCCAAATGAAACGGCGGTTAGCTGGCGGTAACTATTTCTAATTAATTTTTTTATAGGTAAAATAGTTTGAAAATTGTTTAATTGTATAAAAATGTTATTTTCATTATTATAATGATTGAAAATTGTTTAAATATAGGTTAATAATTTTTTATTTTAATTATATTATGTTTTTTCTGACTGACTGCAACAAACACATCCCATGGATTCAATGGCCCACACCATCTCCTTCCTGTGACTGCAACAAACACACCTCACGGTTTGAATGGCCCACACCATGTCCTTCCTGAGTGACTGCAAAAACACACCACATGGATCCATTGGCCCACTGGCTGGGGTACTTGATGGCGTGGCCTATTAATATCGCGCTCATTCATCCACTTGAACCCACATCACAAAAACCAAAATGGCTGACCAGAGTGGGAGTGGGTCTAGGTATAGGAGGCAAGGTGGGTTCATGCATCTGCGCCGGGAGATGGAAGCCATGGAGGGAGCTCCTCGCAATGATCCAGACAGATCTATCCTTGCTGCCAACCAGAGGCCAAAGGATGAGATCCCTCCCGAGTGCTATTGTGGCATGAACAGCGGGATGGCTATCTCATTTGAAGAAGGCATATCCATACCATAAGGATCCAAAACTTTTGAAATTGGCTCCCACTTTAAAACACACCCATACCCCCTCACATATCCCCCAATTGAGGCCCACACGACAGCTCAAGAATGACCAAAGTTTCAGATTCTTGGAAAAAACTGCGCTTTCTAAAATGTTTCGTACTTTTTGGCTTGTTTTTTTTTCACCGGCCATTTTTCTTACCCACCTGTGTACCCACTGCAGTCCCGCCCGTGAGAACCGCGTCTATCCAATCTACACCTTCCTTTTCCTCGCACCACCGTCAATCACGTTGCCTCCTTTCTTCAAATCCCTGTCCCATGCGCCGCCCTCAATCACGTCGCCTGCTTTCTATCGTCTGCATCTCCCTCTCCATCGCTCCACTGCAGCCAATCAAACAAAGCTCGAACAATTCTTTCGTGCAAGAGACACCGACGGGAAGCTTTGGGTCTTGAAGGGATCGGCAGATGGATACGAAGGTCTCCGACCGGTCGGTGCTGCTGACCATCGAGACGCAGCCTGAGCGTGGCCGGCGGCCGCGACAAGGACGGCAACGACAACAACAATGAGGCATCGTGCAGCGCGCGAGGGCGGATGGATGACATGTGCACGGCGGGGCCTGAGCGGCGGCTCACGCGGATGGCGTTGGGGCTCACAGTGCTGGACAGCTGGAGAAGGCGGCGAGCGGGCTGGACGCGCTAGGGTTCATCTGGGCCAACGTGATTTTCCTCGACGGGTTCGCCATTACGTTGGAGCAGGTGGACCTCAGGTCCGTCACGGCGATCCTCCTCGTCGGGGGTGCGCGTATCTTCAGCCACACCCACGAGGTGGAGTGGCAGCACCAGGCCATGTGCGTTGCTCGCCGCCGCCGGGCGCTCCAGCGCGCGCCTCGTCGCCCGCTCCTTCCGTTTCGTCTTTCGCGCCGGCAGCAAATTCAGGCCTATGTCTTTGATGGTGAATTATTAATGCTGACCTTAGCTAATATGTACTGTTTCTCTAAAGTATAAGCTGACACCTGTATTTTTTTTCTGATAAATAGTTGTTCGGGCCATAGTTCTGAGGATGAACCTAGATGATCTTTTCGAGCAAAAAGAATGATGTGGCAAAAGCTGTCTTGGAGGAGCTTGAAAAGGTAACTTAAAATGGCAGTTTTTACTGGTAGTATGGACTTGCTCAAAATTATTGATTCTACACACATAGCACTACAGTGACACTTCTGGCCATTGTTTTTATTTCACTTATTTACATGTATTACTTGCATTAATGGTCCATAGATTCATGGATTCAATCCATTCTAAGGACACTCTGCTTTTAATTAGTAATCTGTTTTGACCTGACCATTGTAGCATAATACTTATCTGTTTGCTCCTTGTATATGCTCACAGTTCTCAGTACATCCTAAACATGCTATTTGTTTGCCTCCAGCCCTTTTTATTTTCTTTATATGTTTAACATGTCATGCATGCATCTCTTATAGCTAAAGCTTATTGGAGCTTGGAGATTTTTTTATATCCAATTGATGGTGTGAGCAGCAATAGTAGCAAGCAGTAGCATTTGTTTTATTCTAAACTGAAAGGCTCATATCTTTATGCCTGAAACTCATAACATCGTACTTATATCTGAAACTGATAACATCTTGGAGATTGTTTTGATTGATGGTTGTGAACAACAATAGTAACAAGTGACATCCAATTGAGTTTTGCTTCTTGACTGACTTATTTGAGTCTTTAGCTTCGAGTCGGCACACTTACTGGCAAACCCTTGTGGTCTCGGAGACATATTTGGAAGCAGGTAGACATCCGGTGCCTGGGCAAGTGCAGCCGCTGAAAATTATCAGAAGGTAATTGCCTTCTCCACAGTTAAAAACAAGCTGCAGTTTCAAAGCTGAGATTATTGCTTCTCTTCAGGTTTTCAATTGGTGCATGCTAAGTGGTTTTGGAATCACAGGAAAGGAGTGTCCCAACTGCATTCCAGATCTTTATTGGTACATACATTCTTTTTCCTTGATGTTCTGAGTTCTAATATGAGCTCTCTCACCTTGAGCTTTCTTCTTCTGCACCTTCTCATATGTTCATTATATTTCACTGGCTAACTATTGTCTGCACCCGTAGCTAGATTCATGTTTATTTAGCAATTCTTTTTGTTTTGCTCTTAAATTTTGCAGAGACATGGAAAACGAACTTTTCAATTTTCTATTTACTACCCATATCTTTTCTACATTATTTTGATAGAGTGTATCAGGTCTGATCTTTTCTGCATTATTTTTGAATGGAGAAGAAATAAGCTAGGAAAAGAGTGAGAGATTACTGCAACTACTTAGTTAGAGAGGGGATGATCCATATCTGCACTTTTTCTTTCCCTTCTCTTGGATAAGTAATATTTTTATTTGCAAAGAAATTTTAAGTTAATATAAGTACTTTTCCCTTCTCCTTCCAGTTGTCTACATGTGCACTTATTCTCTTTTTTTTTTTTGCTTCTAAACAGATACTGAAAATTCTCATATTAATTAGAGATCTGAATTTGATCAATACAGTATTTTTCCCCTTCAGGATTTGTGGCTTGAAGTATGACATTGATCTTCTTGTGGTTCCTGAATGTTAAAAGGAAATGGAGCACAATGGTTGCATTAGAAAACTAGCAAGCTTAAGGTCACTATTTAGGGCCAGTTTCTTTGTTGGGCCTTTTTATTTTGTGTTCATACAAGCCAATAAGAAGGTCAAATAAGAAACCATGCTTGACAAAATACAAATGCAATGGAAGGTGTTCTTTTAGGCTCAATGATGGAAACATAGCCGGTAATTAATTGATATTTAATTTGTTTGATAGGTTTCATTGTTGGCAAAAACAAGAAATGCTTGCTATTGCTGGGACTGGTGTGCTGCTGTTGCTGCATAGAAGATGGGCCTGAAAATTGTTGTCATAGGGCAAGTGAAACCTGATTTCTGTACATTCTTATTTCATGAAGTTGTTTCAAAATAAGTCAATTCTTAGCTCTGATTCTCATAATGTTGATGAGTAAATGACTGGGATGCATCTAAAAATAAAAAGGTCTACAATGAGTTTATTGATCTTCAACCTCAACTCATGAAGCAATTTGTGTCCTTTTTGGCTGGTAGCATAATTAGGCAAACTCCTCTTTGTCCAGAAGTCACGACTTTTTATTGACTGCTAAAATTTTCTTAAAAGTCACAACTCTTTATTGGCCGCTAAAATTGCTTTGATCATCAGAGAGATGCTCTCAAGATTTATACATGCAGGTTTGTGACTAATAAAATCTCATTGTTATAATTGAATTTTTGTTCTTTTTATGTGCTTGACTTCAGCAATTCATCTATTTTTGTTAGTGTCCTGTTTACACAGAGATATTACTTTTTTTATAATAACTAGCTAGAGCAAGTTTACGTTAGGAATATCTTAAATTTTGAGTTAATATATCCCAAACGCTATTGAATGGGTTTTTATTTTTATCAAAATAATTTTTTCCAGTGAAGATTAACTAGAAAATGATTAGAAAGATAAACTAGAAGAAGCATATCAATCCCAATATTCATAAGCAGCAGAATTTTCTATTGTTCCCTAAGATGATGTTTTTTCTTGCAAAGTAAACTTGAGATGTTATCTGATTATCAATGCGTGGTTGTTGATTTTTCCCACTTACAATGCATACAGGACACATTGTTCAACCGTTATGCACTTGGCTATGGACATCTTTACTGCAAATCTTGTGCGTGTGGTGCTGATTCTGTCTATGTATTCCTAGGGCGTCCAGTCTGCACCTCTAAATGCCAGCAAGTTCATCGGAGGAAAGGCTCCTAGACAGCAGCTAGCTAGCCACCAAGGTTTATAATACTTTGATCTTTCTTAAGTCAGTTTGTTTTGTTACTGCTTGATATTATGCTACACAATATAAATGGATCAACAACTAGCAAAAATAAAAACAAAATTAGCTAGATTCTGTTGACTTATGTGGGTGTGTTCTGTTTTGTCCATAGTGTATCTATCGTAACGTTACTTAAGATCCAAATGATGGTTTGGGTATGCAATTTGGTAACTTCTAAATGGCCATTGGGCTTTTTTAGCAGCAATTTGATTCTGTTTAATTTTTCCCTCACTGACATGCTGCTACTGTTGGTCTATCCATGCATGCATCTATATTCTTGACTGCTATTGCTACCTGAAGTTTTTGTTTTAATTTGAAGATGTCGGTTCCTAACTGAAACTATATCTTTCTTAAACCAAGCAAGGGCCGTAGTCTACGATTTTTCCTTTCTGTGTGCATTAATGTGTTACCTTAGGGACTACTGACCTTGCCGCAGTGGAGGGTCAAGAACAATAGAACTCCTTGCTAATGAGCTTGACTTTCTTCTTGTGCAGTATATGACAATTGCACTTGAAACAACTTCGAGCTGCTCCAGCCATGGTGTCTCAGTTCATGAGGTAGCTTCAGGGGCAACGGCAATGACCTGCGTCACCTGCTCTACTTGAACACGAGCGTCCAAAGAGATTGTGCAGTGGTTGGCAACCCCTGCTTGTTCATTGTTTTACAATTATTTGAGATGGGTCTACGAATGGTCACCAAGTGAATGTCTTTGTTGAATAATCTTTGTCAATACTTGTACGACACATTTAATTTTTCACAATTTTTTTAAAACACGTGCGTGCCGCACGTGCACCTTACTAGTATGGGAAGAGGTACTGGTGTTGCCAGAGGATCCATGAGATAACAAACAGTTTGCAGGTAATGAACTCAAAGAATATGAAATGTTGATTGTTTGTAGTACTAACATTGTTATAATTTTTTTTTTTACAAATTGACACAGGGAGACAGAAGGACCGCTACACCGGACACCAGGGCATGTCACTTCACCGAATGGATCGATGACTCCATCAGCTGGAAGGAACCAGATGCGCTGGGACGAGATGAAGATGAGAGCCGAGGAAGGACGACAGGCGGCACAAAGGGCTGAAGCTAACAGACTTGCCGGAGAGCAATTCAGGAATGATATTGAAGAAATTAGAAAGGAATTTCGTGAGAAGAGGGATTCATGAGGTCCCTGAAGTTATCTGCCAGGCTATCTAAATTCCTAAGGCATGTTAGGTTTAGAACGAGTCATGTTAATTGTGTCGCGTCAGTGCCAATGCAAAATATAATAGATTATGTAGGTCAAAGGTTAATGGTGCACCATGACCTTTTCTGCCATGCAATTTAAATTCAATGAAAGCCAAGCAATTGAATGCAGTGATGTGTTGTCTTTTCTGTACATTCGTTCTCACAATATTATGAACTTAAAAATAAGAACAATGAAGAGTCGAACACAATATTATGAGTTTAAAAATAAGAATATTAAACCCCAAGCTGCATTTAACTTGATGAAGAGTAGCACTAAGATACATAGCTTGACCTTGCAATGGCATATACGGCACACCTTTCTAACCTAAACAATCGCGCCGTTGCTAATCCTAACATGCCTTAGGGAAATTAAATTGACGTTTCGACGATGCGTCCAGTTCTACTGCTCGAAAGAGAAGAGAGATCCACCCGAGTGCTGCGAGGGAAAGTAGTACTTAGGGCGAGACTCGGTCGGTGGCGCTGGCGGTGGTGGTTGGCTACTGTTTAGGTGGCATGAGCACCGACAGTTAGGTCATAACAAACTGGTGGCGCAAAGCTTGGTGCACTGGCCTCCTCAGAATCATCAGGAACGTCATCTTGAAGGAGCCTAGTGTTGTCCACCTCTTGCTGTAGCTCATCGATGACGAGGTGGAGGTAGGCGATGTACTCTTCATATGGCTGAATTGGTGGGGGATCCACCCACCTTGCGAATCCACAGCCGTCGGGAGCCAACGAGCTCTGAACGTTGTAGAAAGACGATTAGGATGACAAATGTAGATGGAAACATACAAATCCAGGGTTATGACTTACATATCCCCTAGGGCATCGCCAGAATCGTCGTCCGCCCTCCGAAGCTGAATGCTGAACCTGCACAACACAATACTCACCGTGCATACATCTTGGCCACTGCACTGACTTTCTGCGCTCATAAGGTCGGAGGCTACGCTGCGGGCCGAAATCGCTCTTGGATTCGATTGAAAAATGTTATGCAAACTCTGGAGTAAGTTCAGTATAGATGGTTGGCCCTAAGTCGTCGTCGGTTGCCATTTTGGTTTTTGTGATGTGGGCTGAAGAGGACGAATGAGCGCGATATTAATAGGCCACCGAATACCCAGGCAGTGGGTCAATGGATCCGTGTGGTGTGTTTGTTGCAGTCACTCAGGATGGAGATGTTGTGGGCTATTGAATCCGTGAGGTGTGTTTGTTGCAGTCACTCTGGAAGGAGATGGTGTGGGCCATTGAATCCGTGAGGTGTGTTTTTGCAGTCACTCAGGAAGGACATGGTGTAGGCCATTGAATCCGTGATGTGTGTTTTTGCAGTCACTTAGGAAGGACATGGTGTGGGCCACTGAATCTGTGAGGTGTGTTTTTTCAGTCACTCAGGAAGGACATGGTGTGGGCCATTGAATACGATTTTAGCATATCTCTATGTTTTCTTCTGAAACTAATTTTTTTTCACTTCCCTTCATTTTTCATATATTATTCATGAAAAACAGCCATGCTTTTATAACCTAGCGGCGAAGTTTCTTCCAAGGAAGAGATGTCATAAAGCGGAAGATCGTTCAAATACAGCTTTGTTAGTAGATGGTGTTGATGAAAACTTGAACTCAAATGGAGCATCTGATACTTTTGATTCAGCCGATTCAGATTTTGAGGAATACATTGATTCTGGGGGAGAAGATGGCGAAGATACAGATATAAAAGGACATTATGGGGAAGAATATAATAGACTTTTGAGAATCCCACTGCACGCACTTTGGATTCCACTGCCACCACTCTCTCTTGTGTAAGATTCTATATAACCCAAAACCACAGAACACAAACACAAGTCCAGTACAGGGTGTGCTACCTCTGAGTGACAGCAACAAACATATTCACGCGAGCCACGAATTCAATGGCCCACCACCTCTCCTTCCTCTGAGTGACAGGGGGGTGCAGGCTATGAGTGTAGGCCGGTGCAGGCTCTGTTTGTAGGCCGGTGCAGTATATGACTGTAGGCCGGTGCGCTCTTTATATTGCACAAGTTTGATACACAACTCATCCATCCCACGACTCATCGTCAATATAGATCGTACCAATGTCATCGTGGAGAGATGACCCAAAAGGTGTGCCAACATGGGAAGAGCGGCCAAAATGCCACTGCGGGTTCCGATGCTGGTTGCAAGTCTGTACTGATTCTTCAAATAAGTCCAAGTGGGGTGCTAGGTTCTTCAGATGTCCTGACATTGATGATGATTTCAAGGTTCGTTGCAATGTAAATTCATGTTGGTGGGCACTTTTACCCCGAAAACCGAACTGAACCGAAATCGAACCGAACCGACAGTCGATTTTTTGGTTTTCGGTGTCGGCGTCGGTTTGAGTTTTTCGCTGGATCGGTGATTGGCGTCGGCTTCGGTTTCCAACGTAGCTACACCGAACAACCGAAAAACACCGAACTTGTACTGGACATATAGCAAATCCACTCCATAGCCTATTCTCTGATTAGGCCCCCAAGGCCCATTAACCATCCACCACCACCAATGTTAGTCTCTTCCAGAGACTCCGTGAGGCAGCAAGGCATTCTGTTGCCCCCTTCTGCCGTCCGTCTCCTCTCACGCATCTCTCAGATCTCTCAGACCTCGTGGCCTGTTAGCGCCTGTGGCCCAAGGTCGTAGAGCTTGCAGCGGGCAAGCAGCGCATGGGGGAGCAGGGAGGTCGCCAAACGCGTTGCGGCGGCGGCGTGGCGTTCGGCGGACAGGCGTGCTGTTGGCGCGGCACTGCAGGGCTCCTGCGCGGCGTGGCGCAGCGCTCGGCACCCGGGTCTCGTGGGCGGCGCCATGGTTGGCTAGCAGGCAGCTATGCGTCGCTCGTGAAACGGGGTTGCGGCAGCATCGGCCCCGGCGCGAGCGCTAGCAGGGAAGATGCAAACCAAGGATACGCTGCGACCGACTACTGCACAGGTGAGCAACTTCGGTGTTCACCGAACGCCGAACCAAATAAACCGACACCGAAGGTGTCGGTTTTTCAATTTTCCTTGCACCGATCGGTCTGTGGATTGTTCAACACCGAAGTTTCTCTACACCGACAAAACCGAACCGAAGTCGTCGGTGACACCGAATGCCCACCCCTATGTTAGTGTATGTAAACGACCAAAAGCTGTCCACATGCAGGCTTATAGTTTCTTCCAGTGGATCGACAAGGATGCTCTACACAGTCAAGGAGTACCATCACCAATTGAGACCAAAGAGCAGTACTCTGCTAGACTACAACACGCACGTGAGGCCGAACGTCTTTCTCGTCTTGAGAAAGACCTTGTTAAGCGTGAGGCGGCACTTAAGCTCAGGGAGGGAGAATTCCAAGCTCGGGAGTCTCGCCTGCGTCGTCAAGAAGCGCAACATTTAGCTTCGACAAGAGAGTTGTGGCAACGAAGTAACAGGATGAAGAAGGTGGAGCGTCAGGAGGCCGAAGCACGTGAAGCCGATCGCGAGCGCAACAGAGAGAGCGCACGCCGTGCAAAGGAAACTGCACCCGAATCCAGCAGGAAGGGGAAATATCCCTGTTGTACTCAGTAGAGCGTTAGTTCCCTAAGGCATGTTGAAACCGGCTATCTAAATTCCCTAAGACATGTTAAGATTAGCAACGGCGCATGTTTAGGTTAGCAAGGTGTGCCGCACATGCCATTGTATCGTAGTCGTATCCTTCGCAAAAAATGCATTTGACACCATAACCTCTTCGTCCTGTTATGATGTTCATATGTAAGAACCATTTTATATTATCGTGTTCTAATATATTGTTGTTGTGGAACCATATATTGTATAAGAACCATATTATCGATGCAAATCAAACCCGGTTCATCAATAATTTCAAAACATGTGTATGTAATGAAAAAGACCACAACATGTATATGTAATTAAAATAATATCAAAATGAAAAAAATTCATGTGTGGGACCTAACCGCCGATTCATACAGCGGTTGGTGCCCCTGCTACCTAACAGCCGAATGATTCGGCGGTTAGGTGCTCCGGGCCCAGTGCCTTAGCCCTACCGCCGTTTCAACTGGCGGTTAGGGTGGGAAAAAATTGTTTAAAATTGAACCGCCGGTTTAAACGGCGGTTCATCTAACCGCCCTTTGAACCGGCGGTTACATCCTCTTGCCGCCGTATCATTTGGCGGGCGGTTAGGTGACAGATTTGCAAAATCTAGCACCCATGAGTTGTTTTTGAAAAATCGTAAAAAAAATTAAAAAAAATTCCTGACACGGGCTGGGTAAGACTGTCCTTAAACTTGGCCGAATCTGCAAAATAAGTAGTGTGCAGGCCCAGGTAAGCCCACCTGAGATGGTCCAACACTTCGAAAATATTTTATTTGCTCTGTTTTCAATTTGAAAAGGACCCTGTTTCCTGAGTCTGCTCCATCTGCTGTTGCGTGGTATGGCTATGGGACCTTCATCCTGCAGAGCGCCAGAGCAAATGAGGTACCCTCGGTTCAAAAAAAAAACTCAGAAATGAGGTACTGTGAATTTTAAAATAACCCATTAACCCTGTAGTAGTTTGACTCGGCAGGGGCATGCCACACATATCTGCTGGGAAGAAGAGGACAAGAGGCGTCAGTGATGCAAAATTTAGGCCCTGTTTAGTTACATCGAATTCGACCAAAACTATCTTCTTAAAAAACATGCCTCCCTCTCTGCTTTTACGCTTCCCAATATATTTTGCTACAGTCAGGGGGTGTTCAATTCCGTGAAAAAATTTTGGTGAAAAATTTTGCAAAAGAATCTTATCATTTAGGAGTACTAAATGTAGACTAATAATAAAACTAATTATAGATCTTGTATGGAAATCTCGAGACGAATCTAATGATGGTAATTAATCCATGATTAGTAAATGCTTAGCGGATGGTTACTGTAGCATCACTGTTGCAAATCATGGTCTAATTAGGCTCATTAGATTCGTCTCGCAAAGTTACCTAGGGGTTATGGAATGGGTTTTGTCATTAACATACGTTTACTACTCCATGCATGTAAGATTCTCTTGGTGAAAATTTTTTTGGTGAATTAAACACCCCTCAATTCGATCGAATTCGTGCGAACTAAACGGCGTTAAACAGAGGATGTGCCGTATGTCTCCGTCTCCGAGATGACAACTTAAAATTTAGGCCTGACACTGCAATCGCTGATAATGTTCCTCCGAGGAATTGTTGTTCTAGTGCCTGCCACTGCACACATGCACACATTTTTCCTAGGGATGCTCGTACAGTGGACGGTCAAATGTGGCTTAGGGGCTGTTTGGAGGCCCTCGCTAAAAAATAGCACTAAAGAGAATTTGCATGCATAGAATACTAAATAAAGTCTATTTACAACAATCTCTTCACAGATGGGTGTAACTTTTCGAGACGAATCTAATGACCCTAATTAATCCATGATTAGCTACAGTAACGCTACAGTAACCATCGTCTGTTCATACGGTCAAAGGCCTCATTAGATTCGTTTTACGAATTAGCGCAGGGGCTGTGAAGCTGGTTTTATAAACTGCCTTTATTTAATATCCCTAATTAGCCGTCAAGTTATAAACAGTAACTAGCATTAGCACCAGCCTCCAAACAGCCCCTCTAGCACGTTTATTTCTTTCTCTTTTTTTTGGAACAGGTGCTTATACTAGTGTACATTGCTAGTCAAATGAACAGCAGTACGAGTGTACGACATTCAGTTTTCTTCGTTTTAAACAAAGAGGAGGCCAGGAGGAAAAAGAAGAAGAGGTGCACAACAAGAGTGACGCACGCACTAGGACCATTTTTTTTTAAAAAAAAAAAAAGAGCTCCGTTTGCTTTCCATACCTATGCAATTTGCAAGTATATAGGTTTTCCAAATTGCCAGCGTTACTAGCACTACCAGGAAGTGAACCATGTTTCACTGGCTCACTGGCACCGCAGCACTTGGACAACGGAACGGACCGGCAGATCGCGTCACTTTGGCCGATGCAATTGCAGTAGCTAGCTCTCGCTAGTTAGTAGCAGCTGGCAAACACGTCGTGATGCAGTCCGGCGTATTGTGATTCTCATCATTAGATGCAAATCTAGACGCTTCGCTGTCGTCGATCCAACTTGTTTGCATTCTTACTCCATTTCTACCGACTACCAACGAGCTAAAAAAACCTAGGGCATGTTTACTTCACCTATTATGCATAACGTTTTGCATAATATGCGTTTTTCAATGTATTTTTTCTCTCTATAGACACTACACATAATACAAAAAATACTATGCATAACGCCGAAACTAAACACCTCTGCGTTGAGCGATTAATCCAAAGTCCAAAGCACGGGAGTACGGGACCAACCACCCCCATGATCCATTTCATGGACCGAAGTGAATGCCGAATCTACCGAACCGCTGGAAACAGGAAAAGGTACTGAACAGTGAACACCTGGGATCGTGTCGTCAGGTGGCCGCGTCAGCCCCGGCTGGGAAAACGCTCGTCCGCTCACGCGCCGTGCCTCTGTGCTGTGCGTCGCCAACCGTGGAGCGTGCGTGCGTCGCGGGGAAAGGGCGTGACACCGGCGCGAGTGGCGTGGGGGTGGCTTGAGCCTTCGGAATGGAAGAGCAGCGACCAGCGGGGCGCCAACGAAGGCAACGGGCCAACGGCTAGCTGGGTTTGAAGCGCGAAAAGGTCCCGGCGGCCAGCTCAGAGCACGGGCGCGGACGGCTCGGCCTCGCCACTGATCCGACAAGACCACCGACCTCGGCGACCGCTTTCCAGCTGCGGGCGGAAGCGGAACCCCACCACGCCACGCCACGCACTACCACTCCCCCACCACGGCAACAAGTCAGTCGAGCTCGAGCACCGGAGGCCCGGAGCGCACGGGCAGCGGCGCGGCACCGCTCCCCTGCCCTTACTCCCCGATCCAGTCGGTCGCCATCGGTGTCTGCTTGGTCCGGCTGCCTGGCCAGGCCCGCGCCCACGACGCGGTCGGTTACGCCGCGACGGTTCGTTGGTTCCAAATCCTGCTACGCCTCGTAAACTTGCTCCGTGTAGTATATTCATGTGGATCAATCAAGGATTTGAGCCGTGAGCTAATCACGGACCGGGGGTCAAGGGCCGGTGACGGTATACTACGAGCGCGTACGCCGTGGCAATTAGAGAGGCAGTTACGCTCTTTACACCACGCGGAGCGAGCAGATCGGTGCGTTGCTAACGCATGAATGCCGCGAGGCTACAACTACAACAGCGCAGTNCCTGCAGAGTGCCAGAGTAAAATGGAACCAGACTTCAGAAATGTCTGTGGTACCCTAGGTTCAAAAAACTGAAATGAGGTACTGTGGCTTTGTTTAGTTCGCTCGAAAGAACACCAATTCAATCAAAAGCAACGCGTTGAACTACGTGCTTTCTCTCTACTTTTTCAATTCTCAATGAAATCTGCTACCGTCAATCCGATCGAATTCGCGCGAACTAAACAAGCCCTGTGAATTTTAAAATAGCTCAATTTTCAAGTCTGCAAAGCTAGGGACGGGCCATGATAACCCTGTACTAGTTTGACTCGGCAGGGGCATACAGTATCTGCTGGGAAGAAGAGGACACGAGGCGCCGGTGAATCGGTGATGCAAAATTAAATAGGGGATGTGCAGTATGTCTCCGGGATGATAACTTAAAATTTAGGTCTGACGCTGCAATCGCTGATAATGTTCCTCCGGCCGTGTTTACTTCCTTCTCAAAAAAATTTGCAAAAGGGAATCTTTCTTGCATGGAGTACTAAATGAAGTCTATTTGCAAAACCCAGCCACGGATGAGCGTAACTTTCCGAGACGAATCTAATGAGCCTAATTAATCCATGATTTGCTACAGTGATGCTGCAGTAACCATCTTCTAATCATCCTCTAATCATGCGGTCAAAGGCCTCATTAGATTCTTCTCGGAAATTTACTAGAGGTTGTGGAGGTAGTTTTGTGAACTGACATTATTTAATACCCCTAATTAGTGGTCAAAGCTGCATTTATTACCCTGCAAAAATTTACAGCTCCTATCTAGTGCCTGCCGCTGCACGCATGCACACTTTTTTTCCTAGGGATGCTCGTACAGTCGACGGTCAAATGTGGCTTATACTAGTACGTTTATTTCCTTTTTTTTTTTGAATAGGTGCTTATACTAGTGTACATTGCTAGTCAAATGAACAGCAGTACGAGTGTACGACATCCTTCAGTTTTTTTGTTTTAAACAAAGAGGAGGTCAGGAGGAAAAAGAAGAAGAGGTGCGCAACAAGAGTGACGCACGCACTAGGACCATTTTTTTTAAAAAAAAAGCTCCGTTTGCTTTCCATACCTATGCAATTCGCAAGCATATAGGGCGTGTTTGGATCAGATTCACGCAGCTCCACTCCACCAACTCCACCATAGAGCAGATCCACCGTGGAGTTGCAAAACGTGGAGCACCTCTTGAGGAGCTCCACAAAAAACGTGGAGTTGGCCTCCAGATTCACGTTTTTCGTGGAGCTGCAAAACGTGGAGCTGGTGGTGTTTGGCTTGAAATTGTTGGAGCAGAGCTAAAAAACGTGGAGCGGAACGGATCCAAACACGCTCATAGGTTTTCCAAATTGCCAGCGTTACTAGCACTACCAGGAAGTGAACCATGTTTCACTGGCTCACTGGCACCGCAGCACTTGGACAACGGAACGGACCGGCAGATCGCGTCACTTTGGCCGATGCAATTGCAGTAGCTAGCTCTCGCTAGTTAGTAGCAGCTGGCAAACACGTCGTGATGCAGTCCGGCGTATTGTGATTCTCGTCATTAGATGCAAATCTAGACGCTTCGCTGTCGTCGATCCAACTTGTTTGCATTCTTACTCCATTTCTACCGACTACCAACGAGCTAAAAAAACCTAGGGCATGTTTACTTCACCTATTATGTATAACGTTTTGCATAATATGTGTTTTCCAATGCATTTTTTCTCTCTATAAACACTACACATAATACAAAAATACTATGCATAACGCCGAAACTAAACACCTCTACTCGTTGAGCGATTAATCCAAAGTCCAAAGCACGGGAGTACGGGACCAACCACCCCCATGATCCATTTCATGGACCGAAGTGAATGCCGAATCTACCGAACCGCTGGAAACAGGAAAAGGTACTGAACAGTGAACACCTGGGATCGTGTCGTCAGGTGGCCGCGTCAGCCCCGGCTGGGAAAACGCTCGTCCGCTCACGCGCCGTGCCTCTGTGCTGTGCGTCGCCAACCGTGGAGCGTGCGTGCGTCGCGGGGAAAGGGCGTGACACCGGCGCGAGTGGCGTGGGGGTGGCTTGAGCCTTCGGAATGGAAGAGCAGCGACCAGCGGGGCGCCAACGAAGGCAACGGGCCAACGGCTAGCTGGGTTTGAAGCGCGAAAAGGTCCCGGCGGCCAGCTCAGAGCACGGGCGCGGACGGCTCGGCCTCGCCACTGATCCGACAAGACCACCGACCTCGGCGACCGCTTTCCAGCTGCGGGCGGAAGCGGAACCCCACCACGCCACGCCACGCACTACCACTCCCCCACCACGGCAACAAGTCAGTCGAGCTCGAGCACCGGAGGCCCGGAGCGCACGGGCAGCGGCGCGGCACCGCTCCCCTGCCCTTACTCCCCGATCCAGTCGGTCGCCATCGGTGTCTGCTTGGTCCGGCTGCCTGGCCAGGCCCGCGCCCACGACGCGGTCGGTTACGCCGCGACGGTTCGTTGGTTCCAAATCCTGCTACGCCTCGTAAACTTGCTCCGTGTAGTATATTCATGTGGATCAATCAAGGATTTGAGCCGTGAGCTAATCACGGACCGGGGGTCAAGGGCCGGTGACGGTATACTACGAGCGCGTACGCCGTGGCAATTGGAGAGGCAGTTACGCTCTTTACACCACGCGGAGCGAGCAGATCGGTGCGTTGCTAACGCATGAATGCCGCGAGGCTACAACTACAACAGCGCAGTACCCCGATCCCTCGATATATTAAAAAAAGAAAGAAAAAAAAAGGCATACGAACCACGATCGGCTGCTGCGCGGGTACGCCAATACGCAGCGGGCGTACACACTGGATACTGTACCCCGGAGAAAAGATTTCCCATGCTCATCTGCCAATCACTGCCAGAGCCTGTGAACAATAAGACTAGTGGCGTACAGACTACAGAGTGCTCCAACATTTGTAGCAGCCCGAAAACGTCGCCCATCAATATACAGATCGTAACCCATAAATCAAATCTACCCATGATGAACATATCCGGATCCAACAAAACACATCCTTTCGACGCGAATTGGCCCCGATCCCGGTAGCCATTAACGAGCCGGTAAACAGAGAAAGGAGTACGTACCGCTAAAGGCGCACCACGATACATTACTCTGCCTGCCTATAACTTTTGGTGTACGCACGATCCAGCGGCAGGCAAGCAGCGGGTGCACAGGAGCCGTGCCGCTGGCGCTGCGCCCGAAGCCCCACCACCATAAAACCACCACCTCCACCACCCGGAGCAGCAAAGCCAGCAACCAACTCGACCGCCCGCCTCCGCCTCGCACCATTTGAATGTGAGAAAGAGAGGGAAACCGCCCACCCAAAGCCAAGCCGGCCGGCAAGTTATCCCCCAGCCGCTGGCCATGCCGAGATCCTCCTCCAGCCCCAGCCCCGGCTCCGGCTCCAGGCCCATCCTGGGCAGGGCGATGGCCACCATCATGGCGCTGCCGCTGACCCCGATCTCCAAGGCCAAGGGCGGCCTGCTGCTCTTCAAGAAGCGCGCCTCCGCCGCCGCCAGGCGCCGCTGCTACAAGCCGTTCCGCCACTACAACTACGCGTACGTGGGCGAGTACCAGTTCTCCCCCTCCCGCTCCCCGCTCCTCCCGGGCCCGCCCCCCGGCGTCACGGCCTGGCGGAGGGCCGCCGCCAAGAAGCGCCGCGGCAGGGCCAGGATGATCCTCGCCTCGCTCTTCTGCGGCGCCGACGAGGTCGACGTCGCCGTGCTCGACGGGCTGGCGCGCCGGCCCGACGCGCGATCGGACAGGGAGCAGCTGGTGCTCGCCCCGGCTCTGGAGTGGGGGCGCGAGCGCGACGACGGTGCATGCGCATACGACGAGGACGACGAGGAGGAGGAGGAGGAAGAGGTGGTGGTGGACTACGGGGAGGAGGGGGACGGGGAAGTCGACGGCCGCGCCGAGCGCTTCATCCAGCGTTTCTACGCCGAGATGAGGCTGCAGAGGCAGAGGTCTCTGGTCCAGCGCCTGCTCTAGACGAATCCTCGTTTTCTCAGTCGCTGCTTCCAGCTTCCTTCTCGCCTTCTCGGTCGGGTAGAAAGAATCAATTGATCGTCGCTGCTATCTTAGCTGCCCTTCGGTTAATCTCTTCCTTAAGTGCGTCGTTCGTTCGTGTTACCGTTGTTTTGTCAGGTGTGAATTTGTTTGTTGCAGTCGTCTGTTCGGGGAGACATTCGTCTCGTCTCCCTGCTCTGTAGTTTTGCTTTTCACCTGTAATCCATGTGTTGCAGTGTTCGTTTCTGTAGTGTTTTTTAGTTTGTACTATACAGTTACCAATCAAGCGTGCTAGTACCTTTTTTTGTTCGCATAAATTTTAATTTCAGCTTCAAATTTGTGTGATCATGCATTTTGATTATTTCGGGATTTAAAAGGAACGGCCATAGTAGGTGCTCGAGCAAATCATGGAAAAGGATCAGGATGTATCCTGTATAAATTAAGCTAACCAAGACCTTTTGACAGAATACTACTTCGAGAACTGGCGCTGATTTTGTTCTCTAATTCTTGCATGTTTCCTGCCAAAGTTATACTCCAGTTGACCCGACAGTTGACAGCCTGTACAAATCATATTAAACCAACTAGTTATATCCGGTTTTGAACAGGTTGTCAATTCGTTTGTAAATCACCATGCCAAAAGGTGGAGCCTTCGGGTTTTGAATTCTCTTGCTCTCACGGAGATTCAGGTTGGGATTCTAGAGCAGAAGATGCATTAACATGGACAAACTAACGGTCACCCAAGCCATGTTTAACACTAGATCCAGCAAAAGGTGCCTTTTTCGTCATACACAACAAAATGTGCCCTGGAGTACAATGCCATCACTTGGGTAGAAAAGGGAGTGACGAAAAGGCCACAAAAGAGTAAAAAAGGTGGAATAGCCAAATCCGTCCCTGAACTATCGCCGAAAGCTCAATTTCGTCCCTGAACTACGAAAACGGTCGTTCTCGTCCTCAAACTTTCACAACCGGCTCAATTTCGTTCCTGAACTACGAAAACGGTCGTTCTCGTCCTCAAACATTCGCAACCGGCTCAATTTCGTCCCTGCCCAGTCAGCTATGGTTGTGAATTACCGATTCTACCCCCTTGGTCATATCTTTCCCCAGCCCTGAAGCCCACCTGATTCATTTTAAATAAACCATAGAAGCTCGTTGTCTGGCGCTATATATGTAATTTAACTGTGATGTAGTTATGAAAAGTTTTGCCTGGTTTTGAGTATAGTAAGCTACGTCGTTGGTCACAAAGCTTTAGTGGTTTCCTGGATGCAATCTCTTTACAGTACCTGAACATGATCATGTGCTTACATGCTAATAATTATGTTTCAGGGATGCTATTGATGATATATAAGATAACTAAGACCTTTAACGTACGCTATACCTGACCAGTCCCTAGTTGATCTACCCTCCTCTCATTGAAATGAATTTTTTCGTCTTCTATTTCTGATTGCTCCATGTTTCTTCCTGTCCTTGTGCATCACATATTTTCTGAAAGAGATGGCCAAGGGGGTAGAATCGGTAATTCACAACCATAGCTGACTGGGCAGGGACGAAATTGAGCCGGTTGCGAATGTTTGAGGACGAGAACGACCGTTTTCGTAGTTCAGGGACGAAATTGAGCCGGTTGTGAAAGTTTGAGGACGAGAACGACCGTTTTTGTAGTTCAGGGACAAAATTGAGCTTTCGGCGATAGTTCAGGGACGGATTTGGCTATTCCGCCGAGTAAAAATAAGAGACACTTTTAAGCTTTAGCACGTTTCCATTAGAACATACAAAGGGGGAAAACAACCGGAGGTCCTTCAACCTTACATGACTCTGTACAAAATTTACTGCAGAGAATTACAAACATATCTGCAGTATCTTATTTATCCATAATCATGCAGGCAGAAGTCCAAACATGTCAATATTTCACATAAAGCAGTCACTAAGCAGCTTCACCACAGGTCAAGTGCAAACTCACCAAGAAGCGCCTCAAGAACGTCATTCTCGATTGCGATGCTGATATCAAATGCTTCAACCTGACTTGCATCCCACCTGGAAGTCACTTGGTCCACTTCTTTGTCAGAAACTCGCCTAAGAGCAGTCCAACTTGATTCCCTCCAATTGCTGAGATCTTCCAATACCTGCCGCTTCAACAGATCCCAGCTCAAACTGATCGGCAATTTTAGCCAAGCCTTGTATCCGCATTTGCCAAAATTGCAGAATCTTGAATCTAATGATTCCACAATGCAATCAAGCAGGAAGTTGGTATGTTGATACTTCTTATCTTCAGTACGATCTGAATACTCTCCTCCTCCAATCATATCTGTAGTATTTTCCAGCATATCGATGATGAAAGGACGGAATCTTGAATCAAATGATTCCACAATGCAATCAAGCAGGAAGTTGGTATGTTGGTACTTCTTATCTTCAGTAAGATCTGAATACTTCTTATCTGTAGTATTTTCCCGCATATCAGTGATGAAAGGACAGAGCCTAGTGCCCAAAAGCATTTCAGCATTTGAAATAGCTTGTTCAATGCTGCAGAGCCTGGATTCTAAGAATTTGGAATCATGTGCGTGAAAATTCTGTGAACATGATAACTTGTCGTTGTCATGAAGTGTTTCTTCAGCATCAGTTCTCCTTGTATCAATTGCCATTGCTAAATTGACGATGTCAGACTCTAAATTAAACAGATCTTCCATCTTGTTCTCAGTTGACACTAATAAGTCTGTACCTTCTGAAAGAAAGGAGAATATAAGGTTCATCAGTACACCAAAAGTGCTAGCAAAATTGCACAAACAAAGCTCATACAATGAATGCCAAAATTTTACAGGCTCAATCCATTCTGTCACTCAAATAATCCAGAGCGACCAATCATTACTACTACTACTACTTTTGCTGGACATGAACTGTAGACCAGTTAACATTCTGAATTATAGCTGACAATAACTAAGCATTCGTGCTTTGGCATGGTTGCATATTACTTTTTAAATTGTTGAGCATTGACAAACATGGAATGAATCAGCACTTCAGCATTCGAACAAAGTCAGTTTGTGCTAGGCAGAATTTGGTTTCTCATTTGAGATTTCAGCAGTACATTTGGTGACTCCTACTGAGCAAACATATGATGCAATTATCTACTATAAAAATCAAGGTAATAGAAATGTATACCATTCTTTTCAACTGGGCTTCCTAAAGAAGCATCATTTGAGAAGGGTGCTTCGAGGACTGACGTTGGACTTGGCTGATTGGGCTCATTGTTCGATGATGTAGCAGAAGAATAAACATCTTGTTCATTCTGTACATAGAATGAAAGACTAGTGGTTAACTCACCAGCTTTGCAGAAAATTGTTCTGGAAGTTACCACTTTAGTAAATAGTTAATTCATTAAAGTACAATGGCCCATAATACCAAACACAAATTTGTTGATGAAGAAAGCATGAAAAACTGTGGATTTTGATAAAAGTAAGGAATGTATGTGGATGCAGATGAACCATTCATTTTCACAAAATGTTTTCCATTGTATTTGATAACTGTCTAAATACATCAAAGAATGGTTCATAATGATGACAGATTTATAAGAAATATTTTTGATATAATCTGTTGAACAAGACCGAAAAACTTCAATATCAACTATTGCATCAGAATGCATATAAAACTATCAATAGATGCATGCACTGAAAACCATAGTACCTTATTAGTTATTACTACCACGTAGGAATATCATAGAGTACATGTTACTTGAGCAATATTAACCATCCGAGAAGGTGATTCATGTAACACTACACGCACTAAAACTACACCAAGCATGTACTAACCAAAACTGAGGGGCAATTATGGACCATCATCATCTACCAAAGTCCAAAGTAGCATTTATCACTGGAACAACAAATCAGAAGTTCTGAAATAAGAAGTGGTAAAAATAAAGCAGGATCCCAGCATCTAAACTGACCTGATAACATTTCTGAAAATCAGGTGATTGGTCATTGGAAAATATACAACATGATTGATCGATGCAGTCAATATTTCCATTGCTACTTAAGGGTATTGATGCATCAGAGTAGCTGTTACTTTTGGAGATTGAAGAGTTCACGTCATTAGTAAGAGCAGAAATGAGGTCTAGCAGAATAGGTGCAGTCAATTTTTCTGACAGCTGATCACTTGATGTAAACTCAATCCTGTCAGAGAAGCCAAGCTCATTGATTTTTGGTTTCAACAGCCTGTTAAATTCATCTTTCTCAGATGTAGCCATAACAGAAGGTGAGGCTTCCATATATTTGGTATCCAGCATTTGAGTGTGAGTTGTATCATGTGCTGGTCTACTTGGGCACCCACTCTTCAACACATTGCTGGGTGATGAAGCTCTGGCCACTGGCTTTGCGGTTGATCTAGAACTAGAAGTAAATGTAGCTCCATTTCTGCTGTCCCTATCAGTGGCTGCTTTGTCACGCCCCACCTTCCGTGATCCCCTTTTTGGCCCTGATGATCCATTGCTTGAAATCCTGCTTGCAGAAGTTCCACTTCGGTTGGTTACATCTCTGCGAGTGGTGCTTCCTTGTCCGGCGATTGAACCCATGGACTCTCTTCTTGGACCAGAACTACTTTGTTTATTTGTTACTCTCCTACCAGCAGACACCAATTCACGAGCACGCCCAACTGGGCGCAGCGAATCTGCCAAGCTTCCAGACTTGACACACCCTGCTGAACCTTCTGGCCGAGCGGGTGTTGCTCGTTTCCGCAACCTCTCAACTCCAGTTTGATCGGCAGCACCACTCGATCTAATCCTGGCACAAGTGCGCACTACCTCATTTCTTACTCTACTCTCCTTGTGCTTGGCATCCATATCAAAGCTGCGCTTACTGATGTTCCCATCAGCAAAATCCATTCTAGGCAACACTACTGTACTGATACTCTCTACATTGGCATTGTCAATGGAGCGCTGCTCGTGCCTACGCGAGACACCAGCGCTGTCACAGCCTGCCTCCGCCGGAAGAACAGGAGGCTGTACCTGTACCCGTGTAGAAGGCGTCAACAGGCTCTCCGAGCGAGACAGGAAGTCGTCGGCAATGCCCGAGGTTTGAAGCGAGGCGCCGGAGTGGCCATCCTTGCGGTGCTGCGGGGAAGAGCAGGCGTACGTCAGCCTGGCGCTCGCCCGCGAGCTGGCGCGCGCGGCCGGGTCCAGCAGCTTCACCGCCGCCGCGTGCACGAGCCGGGTCCGCCTCGGGCTCCGCGCCGGCAGGTCGGCCCCGTGGTGGCTCCTCGACGTCGGCGCGGGCGCAGCCGCAGGCGCAGGAGGGGGAGGGCGCCGACTCCGGCTCGTCGGCAGCACCAGCACCACGTCGGAGTCGCCGCCGTCGTCTCGGCGCGACGACGCCTCCAGCTTCCTCTGCTTCTGCGGCCTCGGCGGCGCGGCGGTGGCGGGCCAGGACTCGAGGCCCATGAGGCGCGCGACGACGCCCGGGGCAGGTCCATCGGCCGGGTGCGGAGCCGCGGGCGGCGGCGGTGGCGGCAGAGGCGGGCACGGGAACCTGCGCGGGGATGTGCGGAGCGACGAGGGGAGGAGGCGGCGCGGGGAGAAGAGCCTGCGCTTGCGCGCGAGGCGGCGGTGCCAGTCGAGGAGGTGGAAGAGCACGCCGCCCGCGCAGCCGCCGCCGGGGAGCGGCGACGGCCGCTTCTCCACTATGGCGAGGCTGGTGCTGCTGCTCATCATCCCTCCTCCTCGGCGCCCACCTTCTGCCAACTCGGCCCCCCTCCCTCGGTCTGTCGTCTCCGTGCCACGCCGAGCCGCTCCGGGCCCCCGTCCTTTTACCGACCCGTGCTTCGATCCGGGAGTTGAAAGTTGCAGTAGATGGCACGCAACGGCAGCTAGCTCTCCTCCACCTCGGCACGCGCCGCGAGGAGGAAGGTCCAGGGAGGCAGCAGGATCGAGCGCGGCCCCGCTTGGCAGTGAGGGAGAAGGCGACGACCGCGTCTGTTCACGGAGGCAGTGGCAGTAAATGACAGGTAGGTCCGGCTAGCGTGGGCCCAGATGCCCAGCGGCAGGAGATGGTGTGGGCAGTGGGCGTGGCGCGGAAGGGCAAGAACGCGTCGCGAGGAAGCCAAATGCGCCAGCAAGCAGGTCAGCACGGCAAGCGAGGCGGAGGAAGGGAGAACGACCACCGCTGGTCCTCCGGAGGACGGGAAAGAGGGAGGACGACGGCCGAATGGCCGTTGCCCGATTGGGATGGAAATAGAGCAGGGAACGGAAGGGGGTCGTGTGGCGGTGGGGTGGATGCCCGACAGGCCGAGTACAGGGCAGTAGAACCGAACGGTTCGTTGGGTTGGGCGTGTAACAGCTGACAGATATCGGGCCTTCAGGCCTCGTGCAAAAGGTAGGAGATCAGATCAAAAAATCAGAGTATCAGACAGAGGACTTCACCGCACGCCACCGGACGATGCAAATGGCAGCCTTCTCATCCGCCGCCGCTGGCCTTCTTTGTGCCAGCGGGAAGAGCGGCGGCGGCGGTCGGCTGCTCAAAGCTGCTGATAAGATAATCAGCCCATTCAGCTGGCTGGTGCTGATTCTGGCTGGTGGCTGGTGGTGATTTTCTGTGAGAGAAAATTATTGTGGCTGGTGCTGATTTTATGTGAGACTGAAGTACTGCTGGCTAGCCAACCGAACAGGGTGAATCAGACCACTGATTATCCGCATGGCCGCCTAGTGGAGAAATATGTGGCTTTTCAATTTCCTTTTCGATTTTCTCGGCAAGGTAGTAGTGGCCACTGCCCACCGGCCAGTCAAAAGCTTAAAAAAGAATACTAAAATTCCGCAAAGCAACAAAAGTCGAGCGAGGGGGCAAAGAAAAAAAATATGCATCAATGCGCGAAAAGGATCCATGTCGGAGTCGGACCACCGACAGGGGCGAAAAACTCGTCGGTCTCTCCGTGGACCATGGGCTCTCCCGGCATAGCCGTGCCAAATCCCTGTGAGCCCCTGCGTTTTCCATGCGAGACGGGACAAGGGCGTGATGGCCACGGGATACGGACAACGGGGAAGGGGAGGGCAGGAGATAGGCATAGGCGTCGAGACGAGCTCCCTCCGCGTGTCCATGGCCGACGGATCCCTCGTGCGTCCGGAGCGGGATCGATCACACTCGTTCAGTCGTTCACAGTCACAGCAAAGGCGACGTGCGAATGGGCGATGGTAGATTGGTAGCCCGTAGCGGCGTAGCCAGATGGGAAAAGGGGAGGTGAGAACGGACAAGTCGGGCAGGTGACAACACACGCGAGCGCGTCCTTTTCCTCATCCGCTCTGACACTCGTGTCCGGCTCCGCGCAGCGGACTGCGGACGCCTGCGCCGCTGCCGCGTGGATTAGTCAAAGCCAAAGGGGGCGCCGCGCCCGTCGAGAACGAGAAGCGACTCCGTGATGCGGATGCGGACGCCGGCCGGGCCACGGGCCAACAGTGCGCCGGTCTGCTGCACTGGCCGGATCCGCACCGCACCGACGCCGTGTCGCCGACACCGGCACTCGGTTGGTTCTCGGCTTCTCGCATCGACGTGTGCGTTCTCGGGTCACAAGCGGTGACCACCAGCAAGCAGCCTGGCATGGCCATCGTTGCGGTTTGCTGGCACAGCAAGCAAATGTTTTCGCTGTCCTTGCTGTGCTCACAAGCTCGGGATGCGAGTGACTGTCTGGGAATCTGCGGTCGCGGCGACTAGTATTTTCGTTGCTTTCACCGCTTCATCTCATGTGATCATGTCAGCGCGGTTCGTCAAACATGGCCTCTTTCCTTCCTTGTCTACTACAGTCCGCAGCTCCACAGACCACACGGACCAAGACCACAGACAACAGTACCAGAGGGGCCTATTTAGTTCGCAAAGTTTCTGCCAAGTTTCATAAAAAGTTTCGCATTGAAAAATCTGTCTTTCTCTCACGATACGTTTCCAAATGCAATTTTTTGCAACTACCTATTGCAACTTTCACGAACTAAACAAGACCTAGGATGAGTAATGATCAGGGTACACTGTGCTCGCGCTTTCCTGGAAACGGATCCATGATGCGCGCGTATATTTTTTTATATAAATTGAGTCGATCCCGACCACAGTGCTGACCTTGCCGAATGCGCCCTTAGACCTTATGCATTTACAAACTCATGTGGTTCTATGAAACATAAGGGGGTGTTTAGATGTTGTTATGCATAGTATTTTTATGCATTGGGTCGCGTGTCATGTTGTTATGCATAGTATTTTTATGCATTGGGTCACGTGTCACAGAGAGGAAAAAGTGCATTGGAAAGCGTGCGTTATGCAAAATTTTGCAAAACAAGCTGAACTAAACACCCGCTAAGGCTTTTCAATCAAATGACAACAAAAGAGTTGGACAACAAAAGAGTTCCAACAGGAACTGACTAACACTGATCTCTTTATCGGCAGAATTTCCTTTTGGCAGAGTTAGAGCTCGATCAGTCCATCCATCCCAATTCTCTCAATAATTTGAGAATGATTACCTGATGATATAGCAGTCCCCTACACGCTAGCACCCTAGCCACTACAGTACATGCTCCGTATCCTGTTCCTACAGTGAATGGTGGTAGCAGTCAGCACTGGCGTGGCTGCATGGGACGCTTCCCCGGCCTCATTCATGTAGCCGTGCAGGGGGCAGTTGGGACTCTGCCCGGAGCAGCGAGCGGCGGCAGGCCCCGGACTAGGCGAGGAGGAAAGCCGGCCCTTGGGGCAGGGAGGGTCATAGAGGCCGGCCCTACCCTGAGGTGACCCATCATCCTCCCTCGTCTCTCTCTCTCTCTTCCTCATGGTCCGGCCGTCTGTCTGCCTGTCTTTGCCGTGGTCGCAGCGGGTCTCTGCTCCTTCCCCATGCAATGCAGAGCTTCCTCTCCCGTCTCCCCTGGTCTGGGCGTCTGGCCATGGCCTGACCTTGCCTCTTGATTGCTGTGATCATGACTCTCTCTCTCTCTATCTCTCTCTCTCATCTGTGCTTGCTGTTTGGACAAAGAACAGGAAGCCGGCACCCAAAAGGAGGAGGAGGACTGGGATGGGGTCAACACCGATTCAACGCTCCCTGTATACGGTACATGCTCAATCACTCTGACGGACATGTTTAGCTGGCTATACGTACTGTGTGTGTCTCTGCCTCCTTAAGCAACTTGTGTGATCATGCGGATTTCCATTGCTGTCTCGTTTGGCCTGTCGAGGCTTGAAGAGCATTACTACATCACTGCAATGTTCAGAGTTCTTCAGCCGAGCTCGAAGAATGGCCGCCCATGCGAGCAGTACATGGTACATGCCAAGGGCAAATGAACACCGCAGTGTCAGTGTCTTGTAGGGCAGACACAATGCAGAGGATGCTTGCATTGGCTGTGTGTGTCTGTGTCTGTCTGCAAAGTCTCTTTTAAGGCTT
>CM014274.1:76456738-76479974 GCA_004135705.1 Alloteropsis semialata
CACTTTCAATCTCCCCTTTTTTGGTGATTGATGACAACACCCTTTACAAGACAATCATTAAGCATAAAAGAATTTCAATAAATTAACTCCCCCTTAATATGTGCATTGATTTGAATTCAAGAATTTGACCATAACAATGTCAACATGCACATAACACGAGTGAGAGTTCATTCATAATACTTCAATATCAACAAATACTCAAGAATATATACCAGATATATTAGATCAATGCATATGACAGTTATGCACAACATTCTAAAGCAGAAATGAGACAACAGCCAGAAAATCCGGAGTGTCCGGAGAAAAATCCGGAGTGTCCGAACAAGTCCGGATACTCCGAAGAAATCTCCGGATTCTCCGAAGAATCTGCTGCCAGGCATCAAACAGCACATCAAGCATTCACAATTTTTCCACAAGTTATCACAGGATTAATTCTAAGAAAGCAGTAGCAGTTCAAGTTCACCACAAAGCATTCAAGCAAGAGTTCAGGCCCCAAGTACTACACACACAAGTACTTAAGTTATTACACAACTTTGTCCATTACATAAATAGATAGATATTTCACTCCCCCTTTGGCATCAAGCACCAAAAAGGGAATGAAATGGCAGGAAAATAAAAATAAAAATCTCCCGGCCGCGGCGCTCTGCCCCTATCGCTTCGGTTCGCCGCCGGCACCGCCTCCTTTCGCCCGCTCGCCCTCCCGCCCACGCGCCATGTCGTTGCTCGCCACGCCCACTGCCACCACCTCCGTTCGCTTCTCCGCACCCCTCCTCCCCTCCTCCCACACGCCCCGCCGGAGCGTCGCCGCCCCACCCCGCCGCATCCGCCGCCCGCGCCCGGCCACGGTCGTCGCCTCCGTCCCCGACCCCGCGGCGGGGCCGGTGGAATACACGCCCTGGCTCATCGCCGGCCTCGGCAACCCAGGCAACAAGTACTACGGCACGCGGCACAATGTTAGCACAGACGCGGCCCATTTATTCGTTTGTATTTCTATTCCCCTCAGCTTTGAGTTGATGGTTCTCACTTCTCACCCTCCATTCCGTTGTGTGATGGCCTGTTTCATTGATTAGGTGGGGTTTGAGATGGTGGATCGCATCGCGCGGGAGGAAGGGATCACGATGAACACAATCCAGTCCAAGTCGCTGCTGGGAGTAGGTAACTGTAACACCTGTTCCTTTCCCGGTTTGTGTTTGCTTAGGTGGCGTAATTGGGCATCGATCTCGGTGGTAGTGTCTATGTATTCACCTGTCTATCAGTGGTTGAAAATCAATATCGAGTATGGTAGTAGTGTCTATGTATTCACCTGTCTATCAGTGGTTGAAAATCAATATCGAGTATGGTAGTCGAAGCATTTGATCCCTGGAGATTCCCCAATGTACCTCGTTCAGCTAACCATTAGGTTGACAAGTTTTATTATCTGACTTCTGTAGAAACTTGTTTTGCGTTGGTTCTAGAAAAAAAAATCAGTAGTTATTATTTGGTTAGATTGTATTGTATTTAATAATCATCTTATCTGCGTCTAATATGAATATAAGGGAAATGCTAAACAACAANGCGGCAGCAGTGGGGGTAAGGAGCTGCCGGCACCGAGGAAGGTGGACGTGGCCACACGAGTGAATGGATAAGACGGAGGATGCGGGGAGTACATAAGGCAGTGAGGGAGGTTGATCACAGCTGTTTTTTCTTGATTGGATGGCCTAAATTCAGGTGCTGGTGGGGTCCAAAACACCCGACCGTGGTATAGACAGTCCCATATAAAAAAATGTCTTACATTTTTGCCCTTTGGTGGGAAAAGTTCAAGTAGCCCCATTTTGTTTGGGCACACGCTGTACATTCACGACTCACGAGGGTTCTCTCTCTCCTGAAAATCAGGGTGCGATATCAAACTAAAAGTTTGAAAGGACAAATAGGTTGTTGCCCAAGAGAACGAGATATCATTTTCTCATGTTCATTTGGCATTTGGTTTCTGTTGCTCTATTTGATTCAGTGAGAGGTCATGCAGTTCACTTAGTCCTAATTGTACTGAAAACTGAAAGGACCATCGTAGACAATGTCCTGATGTACTAATTAAAATTGGAACTTGGGCTGTCGATCATCCTATCAGAAAAGTACAGCCTGGAGATATTAGGCATGCATAATGGTGTAAGTGTGATGTATTCAAAATAAAATAAAGCTACCTTGATAGAAGTATGGGCAGTCCAGTGAACATTTTGTTTTGGAAATGTAACTATTTTGCAGGATGTTTAACAGTCACTTTCGTAACTCTGTGTTCATGTTATTAATTATCTCGACCCATCCTTTGGATTGAACTGCGTAGGTTCAATTGGCGAGGTGCCAGTCTTGCTGGTAAAACCACAATCATACATGAACTACAGTGGGGAGGCAGTGAGTTATTTCTTGACTTTCTAGATGGCATTATTAGCTTGTGAAATGTAAGGAAAATGATATTTTAGTTACTTTAACAAATGTTTCTTGGGAACTTAATTACTTGTGGGAAATAGTTGCATTCCTTATTGCTCAAACATTGCAAGGTATTTACATACATGTCATGTCTTTTACCTTTGAGAAAGTAGTGGATAGAACATGACCAATTGTGAACATTTGGTATTTTTTATTTTTGGTAAGGAAGTGAACATTTGATGCCTATTGATACAAAATACCGCCTGTAGCCTGTTAGCAGTATGCATATGCAATGCACAACTAGCAAATTGGCACTTCGATAGATCTTTGATTAAAGTTGAATTTTAGCTTATTCCAAAGTTTAGATATATGAATTCGTTAACGAGAAACCATATGTTACTGCTGACACCTTCAATCTCTTTATCTATCTTTAAAAATTCCTGGGCATGAATAGTTCAGTATCCAATGAGTAAAGTTAGTTTGGTTGAATACATGGTAAAGCAGAAACGTAGCAAATCTGTGTTGATGATCTTATGATTTCATCCTGACTTGCCTACCCATACAACTTCTTGTTTCTGCTCATTCTTGCTAAAGCATCGCACATCATGTCTTATGCAGTATGCTACTAGAAAATGTCAAGACGAGTTGAGATTTGTTGTCATTTATAACTAGTTCACAATCCTAACTTGGCCTGTTGTCTTTTGAAGGTTGGACCTCTTGCAGCCTATTATCAAGTACCATTACGACACATCCTCTTGGTATTCCACAGTCCTCATCATTGTTCTTTTGATGATCGACAGCCATTAGTCATTGTCGTAAACTCAGAAGTTGACTAATGTCTGTTAGCTTCTTTTTTTCTCTTCAGGTTTATGATGATATGAGCCTTCCCAATGGTGTACTAAGGCTTCGAAGGAAAGGTGGTCATGGTCGCCACAATGGGTAATCTTCAGATTTCCAATTCTTTTGTCCAATTCATATGGGCTACCTCATTAATGAAAGGAAACATGCTATTGCCATTCACATACAGAACACATAAGACTTGGTCAGCCACTTCATTTAGTTGATGTAGTGTTCAGTAAGCGAGCAAGAAGAACCCAATTTACGCATAGTTTGATGCACTAATAGTTGGCCTGGTTATTGCCATTTCTTGTCGAAATTTACTTATCTTGATATTAATATACTGAAGCTGTACAATCTGATATGTAGTTTGTTGAGATGTTTATTCAGATTCTGAATAACCAATAAATTAGATTTTACAAAGCTTTATTGCATCACCCTATTACTTGAATATGTGGGTGTATTGCTGATGTAACATTGTTGAGTTTCTTGACAAGATAATATGGTCATGAAACTTTATAATTTTGTGAGGGAAGATGCAATGTTATAATTTACTTATGGACACTATACCTTTGAGGTAGCTATCTGCCTATCTCTATGTTCATTGTAGCAAATTTCATTACCTTCACAAGAACCATTTTATCTCAAAACAGGTTACAGAATGTAATTGAGCATTTGGATGGCCGCCGAGAGTTCCCTCGTTTATCTATCGGTACACTACTATGCTCGTGTCCTTACTATTCTATAGTTAATGGCAAATTCATGCCATTGTGCTGTTGGGTGTTGGGTATAGGCATTGGTAGCCCGCCTGGAAAAATGGACACACGAGCTTTCCTTCTGCAGAAGTTCAGTTCAGAGGAACGGGTGCAGGTATTGCCTTTCCTATATGTCTAAGCATTCTAAAGAAGATAGGATAAATTTTGAAACCCTCTTCTCCATTTTCACTTGGCCTCAAACTTTCCACCATTTGGAGGGTCATCATAATTGATGATATTAATGCTAATTGCTGTCATTTAACACATCTTGTTTCTATACACCATGTTGGGTAGACCACACAGGTTGGGGTGGTGGTGCAACTATGTTTGAAGCTAGAGTCATTAGTGCGCAGGGACTACCCCGATTTATATGTAGTGTCAATAGTACCAACACAAACTGCTATTAATGGAGAATGATTATGCAAAGTTGATTCTGGAAAGAACATTAGGAATCTTAACCTTTACTTTATCACCCTAAAGGATAACTGTTGTTATTTAAGCCTCGACTTTTTCGTCTGTAGTTTCCCACCCTTTTCTCGTAGGAACTTTGTGATACAGTTGCTCTTGAATTGTTGATTTAAACCTGTTTTATAAATTTGATGAAGATTGACACTGCTCTGGAGCAAGGGGTTGATGCTGTGAGGACCCTTGTGCTTAAGGGTTTTAGTGGGAGTATTGAAAGATTCAACCTGGTGCAGAAGTACAAGTTCCACAGGGTTTGAATGCTTGGGTTAACTACTGCAAGAAACCTGATATGCTCCACCATCATCGGTAGTGTTGAATATGGTAATTTTTCAGTTTTGAACTACGCACGTGTACTGAGCTGCTGCCAAGTGTCCTGCAGTTGAGAATATTAAGAACTTGTCAGGGTGTACATAGGTCAGTGGTGGAGCTTGACAAGCAACCCAGAGGTTGCAAATCTGTGAAAAGCGTCCTAGGATTTGAATTTTTCTTGGTGTCAAATGGCGAAATTAGATGAATCCTAATGAACTTTGTGGAAGGAGTGGCCTCAATGAAGCTCCGCCACTGCATAAGGTAGTATTTTCTCCATATTTTCCTTACAAGAACATATGGTTGACTGAAATTGGGATATAAAGTAGCTTAATTTTGACTAAGGCCATGTAAAATATTCATTTCTTCTGTAAGCTAATGACTAAGACATTTGAATTTGAGGTAAAAGAGAGAATAATATTCATTTTGTCCTCCCCTTCGCTATGACTGATTTCATCCACGCAATACATACCAGCTGTTCTTGTTTGTTGCGGATAGTTTCTCTGCAAAGCAATCGCATAGGTATATATTTTTTTATCTCTTTCCGTACAACTCGTTTTCATCAACTTGATGTGGTAAAGTTGTTTAGTAGTGTGCCATGTTATGGTTAGAGAAGTCTAAGCCTCTACGTTATCTTGTCCCTTAGAAAATTATAATGGGAGATCCCCAGGACTTCTTTGATAAGGACATGAAAGTGAAATATAGTTATTATTTCCTTATTCTAGTATGCCAGTCTGAACTTGTCTGGTAAAAGATACTAGAAAACTTGTCTGGCAAAAGATAGTTATTATTTTCTTGCATAAGTTAACCTATTCTACCATCTAGAAGAACCAGATTGAAGTGTGGTCGCGGTTAATTTGAATAGGCTTTCTCATGGTTGAACACCACCTACAACAATCTCGCAACCAATGTATAGCTTAACTTTAAAAACTAGGTCTTGATTAATCTGCTACATGATAATTTAAGGAGGCAAAGTCTGTTAGACTTTAGGTGCTGACAGAATTGTTGGACTTCCTAGTTGATAGAGTACATGGTGGAGATAATAATTGGATCACCTTTTCATTTCGTGCCTGGGTTACCTATACCTAAATTTGTGTATATGGCTATATGCTGATCTTCTCTTAAATGCTTACAGAATGTACTGGAAATTAGTTGAGTAGCTCTTGACCTGGGACAATATACTTTTACTATACGAGTCATCAACATGAACATGCTTAGGTGTGAATTAGCACATAATAAGCAGCATGGAACAATACTCATTTCTATTTTGTAGGGCATCTGTTACGCATACTCGGTTTGGTTTATATGATAGGTTATGGGTTTGATTTTGAATAGCTATATACGCCTTGTTGCTTTGTTTCATTTTATTATTAAAATTATTTCTTATTTTCATGTTATATCAATTCACCTTTAATAAAATACATGATTTGGCATTTAAGTACATAGACTTACAAGTTGCATGAGTCATGTTAGGTATTAACTTGATGACAATTGGCAACCTCCTATTTGTTCCTTTCATATTCCATACCACTCTGGGATCTTGTATGGTTGGAGAAATGACAATCAGGACATAGGATCTTGTTCAGTTCATAGGCTTCCCTTTGTCTAGAAAAACTTGACCACAAGAGGACACTCCCTTGGGATTTGTTCTAAGAAGGCGCCGTGCTTCAAACCTGGGTTGTGATGGTAGTTCAAATGACTCCTTGAGTTTAAAGCCATAACTGGCCCATCGCGAGAAGCTTGACAGCTTCCCTTTGTCTAAACAAGCTGGAACAATTAGTGGAAAGAGTGTATGCATTTTTGTTATGTAACCCTAACATTTTATTAAACCATCTGTTTATTGTGGAAACGTTGAAGGGACTTGTTTGCTCTAAGAGTTAGAAATTCCTTCATTAACAAATAAAGAAGATTAATGCCATCCCTTATTTTGGTGGGCCTGGACTTCATATCGGATGTAAGATAGAACTATATTAGAATTCTGTCTACTGTCATCTATGACATACAACTAACACAAGGAGAATAGTATCCATATCCTGATATCTAGTATCCACTGATCCCAAACAATCAATTCACTGCTTAGCAAGTTTGTTGAGGTTATACATACCATGCTCTGTTTGAAGTATGTCAAATAAAAAGAAAGAGATGAAAGCCCTTAAAAAAAGTAAAGGTGTAATGGTTAACTATATTGATGCTGATATGGACATGCAAATACATTTGAAATTTCTTGCATTTGAATTGCTATTATATATATATATATTTTTTTTTGAAGGATTTGCTTTCAATAACAGTTCCCAAGGTGTTCCTCCTGTGTCTCAATCTTTTCATACCAGCACTAGGAACTTCTATATATTTGTGAAAGAGCTGCCTTGAAGATAATATCAGGCATCCCAAATAATAAAATAGAGAAAAGTAGTATGTGTGGGAAGATCCACCATGATCTCTACCCACAGAAGAAATAACAAAATGAAATGAAAAGTATCTTGCTATGATAGAAGTAACTTTTTTACTGAGCATCCAATGCAAATAGGGAAAAACTTGTTTGAGTGCCGCACTGACTATACTGCATAAAAGCCAGAGATAACTTGTGCTGTGATGTTACGAATAACAATAAGGTGTCTTGTCTAACACATCACACCAGATATGATGTTTGTCAAAGGCTTAGTTTTGACTTTGGTTTCAAGACCTAAAAACATTCGTCTAATAATTTCACTTCCATTACTTTTTGCTATTAAAAAACTTTGCCCAATTCTTCTAAATAATCAAGTGGATTCTAAAGTTTTAAAGATTACATTTTATAAAGCTCTTCCCTCCACCACCACGTTATCTGAACTCTTTGCTAATCACTTTCTTAAAGGCATAACACAACTAGGGCATGAAGTAATCATACATCTAATCCATGTGCATCCATCTGTTGATCACTCGCTTGCAGAGCTTTATTAGATTTACTAAGTGTCGTAATCGTAGATGTATTAGCTTATTGCATGTTCTATACTGGATCCCTGTATTTTAAATTATTGTCTGTGCTACTGAGCTTTAGACATTTTATATCAATAGATTTTGGTCTAGATGTTTCTTTAATCCCTTGTTGCATAGTTAAGTATACTGGAGAATCACTTCACATGACTTTATGTGAAATCCACCCTATCTCTAAGTGCTTATTTCTATGGAGTAGGTAATGTCACTTGGAATAATAGAATATTTTATAGCCCCTGCCCACATTGCTTGGGTTTGTTAACTACCTTTCAAACTTGTTCTGAAGGAAGACATCAAACTCAATTATTAAGGCAAGCTATTCTTTATTCTCCTTGGTGGCCCAAAAGGCATTAAGGAAAAATATGGAGATATGGTTGCTGAGTGTTGTACATATGTTTTTCTTAGGAGTGAAGTTGGTGAGGTCACCCTGGATATTAAAGTATGCTCTAAACTTGTAATCATGACCCAAAAGAAGGATTTTCCTTCGAGAGCACAATTTCGTGCGGGCCCATGCTGGGATTTGGGTGATCTTAAATGCTGCCTACTTTGTGCTTGCAATCAACTAACAAAAATGCTGTGGATGTGACCAGGAGCCTTTGTTTAGGCAACACAACAAACTCAACACAAGCTTGAGACCTAGTGATGTGCCTAGCTTTTAATCAAATTACAAGTGGCATACACTTGTACCTTATCGGAGCCTCCATCAAGGTTAGCAAGTGGTGTTTTTGTTTTTCCCTGCTGTGATTTAATGGCTGCATGTGTTACTGCGTTAGGTACTTTACAATAGGGTGCTGACTAAGAAGCTCTGTTAGAGCCACACTAAGCCAGATGCATGTTATCTGTTTTTTATTGTGCCTGCTTGATACATGCCTAACAGCATACACAGGGTAGTTTCATCAGTACACTTTTACTCCTTTTTGTATGATTAGATGATCAACATGAGTACATGACACATTCACTTTTGAATTACAAGATGGTAAACATTGTGTCTAAGAAAAACAAAATATGCATCACTGCAGTGCAAGGTGGACAAGCTGTGAATTATAGAATTTTGGCATAGAATGTGAGCACAGATGTAATTAAGGGCAGATAAGCTGTGTTCCTTTTGCTCTGAGGGCTAAAAATTGTCTAGGTGAGGTACACAGCAGTGCAAGGTGGAGACCACTGAAGCAAGAAAAAGCTGTTGACCTATGCAACACCCAAATGAAGTTGTCCCTTGTAGTATAGACCCTAATGTTTAATCAGGGGAACATTGGGATGATTCACTGACCCTATTGTTGTTTTTGGTCATAGACTAGGAAGTGGCTAGTAGAAAGATACAAAAGGGAACAGATGCACCTAGCGTTTGATTCCTAAATGTTAGAATAGAATCAACATCAAACAACAGGATATATTTATCAGCATGGGCAGAGAACTACCTAGACACTCCTATACTGGATGCAATGTATTGGGTCCTGCAGAAGTTGCCAAATGTAACTAGAGCTCCATGACAGACAATTAAATAAGTGAGCATAATAATAATAATTAGTTCTTGTATTTAGACTCAGTTCTGACAATGATCCCTTTTCACTATAGGATCAAGCAGTAGTACTTTTTGTATTGGTTGAGCTTGAAGTATTAATCCAAGAACTCAGTTTTAAATTATCAGGGTCGTGTGCCTCTACAGCTTATATTATTTTGAAAAGATTCTCTGCAGCATATATTCCCTGACATTTTAATTAGTATCATAATAGCCAAATATACATATAATTAGTTCGAGAGGTTACCTTGCTAAGTATATTTACTAGTTTTTGTGGCACTGATCCATTATGCTAATATCTTTTAAAATCTCTTGTGCTAATATCTGTGGACTTTTAGTTGATTTGATGAGTAACTTAGACTTGAAACTTATAAGATAATGCTCGTATATATGCTGGTTGCGGGCTGATTAGAGTACATGTTAGATTCCTGGTGGACATAAACTAATGAGAACAGTCCGGCAAAAACTTGTATATATTAAAAGAAAAGACCATGTGCTTTGCTGCAAATTGCAGTCTGTGAAGACTTGGAAAGCAATTGTGATCCCTTACCCGCCAACCGTCCAAGCTTCTTTCATACAATTTCTCCTGGAATAAAAATGTAATAGATTTTCCAAAAGAAGTTGGTATCTTTATGGGGACCTAGAGTTGCTCATCCTATAAGGAAGCTCAGAATTGGAAGAAAAGGACAAGTAGATGAGGACTTCTGAAGTTGAAGAGGACAAAGGTTCTTTATAGAACATAGCAACTTGGCCTCTCTACATGTTTTGGATTTTGATAGGCTCACCACTCACCACTAGCATGTGAGATGGGCTTAAAGCCTGAAACTGGTTCTAACTAACCATGAGCTTCTCCCTTTATTTTTACGTTTTATAAGCGGGAAATTGTTTGCATGATCACATGGAAAATTGAATACTGTTTTTTAAGCTAAAGGATCAGATTTACCATTTCCCTTATTTTATCAAGCCAAAGGCTTATAAATTCTTTTGATACAGTTTTGTAAATTGATGAAACATCTCTTGTAATTTGTGCTAAATATTGATTGACAGAGATGATTGGATATGTAAATGGGTTACAATCTTGCCGGTATTCCTTATGATAAGGGGCTGGCCGATCTTCCGAGAGGTAGAGGGTAAATTCGATTGGTGGAGAACTCGACGTTGGCGATCCGGCTTCAAATCAAACACGATTCAAACCCTGCAACCGTTACACCACTGTTCTGTTGGTTACCAATCAAGCACAACTTGATTGACCTCGTCAAGAAAGCTTTTCCCTGCAAGCGAATCGAAGAACACAAATAAGAAAGTGAAACACGCAATCTGAAATTACAGATCTGTATGAAGCAAAAACAATGGTGTTCAAGTTCTGATCAACAAAGGACTAATCGCCACAGGGTTGTAGAACAAGAACGGGAGCATTGGATCACTGTAAACGAACGGACTTGTCACCACAGTTACAATGAATCTATCACAGTTTTGACTTCGAAAACTTGACTAAACAAAACCCAAACCTAATGTGGTGGTGGCTACTGAATATATGAGGGTTAGGTCGTGCATGACCCCCTGGACTCGCCCCTATGGGCTCCAACACGATACACGGGCCAACGGTCCAAAAGACGGTGGCGCAACACCCTGACAGATTCTGGACGTCCACTTGTTTTGACGATTCCCGTTGACTCGGATGGAATTTTGATGTGGGACCAGTCCCATTGGAAGCTCTATAAAATTATGTTTCCATTCATATAAAGAACGTCCAAAACGGACTCCGTATACGACCTGGGCGTCGATTTTAGTGCGGGCTGCTCCTGGACTCCGAGGTGGATTCGAACTTGAGTTGTTTTGGGCCTCCACCTTGGAGACTCGAACCTAATTAACTTCAGGCCTCCTTCTTGACTTGGAAACCCATGTTGGACTCTTTTAAAATAAACAATCATGGCCATGTCCATGGTTGTCATGTCCTCGTCACCTTATGAGTCAAGGTGATTAGCATCAATGTGATGTCATCTTCCCTAGCTGCTCCCCCAGAGTGAGGGGTCGTGAAATCACAAGAGTGCTTGAGATGACACGTATGACTATATACATGAAAGGTACGCCTCAACCGCTTTGTTGAGGTTTCCTGATAGGAATTTTATCAAACCACTGGTAGATAAGACGGAAACAAATTTAGTGTTCGTAGATCATAATAGTTCAAATGCGGCCTATGTAAGAGTGGGATCTATCTCAAATATAGCTTGCATGGTAGTCATATTTGTGTAAAAGTTCCTAGATACTTCACATGGTTGCTGTTCTGAAATGTGCATCATATATTGTGTCATATCTTGTTACTTTTAGAGGAGATGGTGATATGTCCTGTATTTGCCATGCACTAACTTAGATATGAAAACAAATGTTGCAGCAATTGGAAACGACAATTCAGAAACCTTCTCTATTTTTTTAATTTACCATAGGGATGTAGTATTTCACGTGATTGGTGCCTCCTTTTTGCATAGTGATTTTATTGACCTTTATACAGTAGCACTAAGATCACTGTTTTACAGTAACTTGAATTATTGATTCAAAGATTATGTTCCCTGATTAAATAACAGCGGTATATTGCATTCTCCAATTTCTTTTTGAAAAATGCTGGCTTCATTTGTACAGAAATTCTAACTATACTCTAGACTTATCATCTCAGGAAGCTTTCTTTATTGTTGGTAAACAGTCTTGAGCACAAGGTATGCCGATAACTACGCATGATCTTTTCATGTCAGTAATAATTTGTTTAGAAGAATATACTCATGAACTTGTGGTTGCTTAATTCGTGTTTAGAATCTAGACATGTAGCACCTTCTACAAAATAGATCAAACAGGGGAGCAAGAGAAGATTCCATGCATGACACAAAAAAGAAGAAGAGAAGATTCCATCCATGTGAGTTCTTATCTATGGCCTGCAAGTCTTAACTAGAATCTAGGTAGCTGTTGGTATTCCTGTAATATGGTAATACATAATTAAACTATTCATGTTCTGTATAGAACTTGGTTTAGGTTATAGATGTCAAAATCAGATGAAAGGTGGTCTTGTTGCTGTGAAACAGGCAATCAGGTTAACAGATCCAAAGTACCCACGGAAGCCTATTAAATGATTCTTTGACTCTTTGATTTGTTATGTATGTAAGCATGCTTATATTAGAGAATAAAAGGTGTATACTTTATGGTCACCATTGCAATCAAGTAATTGATCAACTTGGCTAACCTGAAACCATTAAAGTATAATAAATGTCTTTGATCTAAGCATGGTTAAAAACTAGAGTAAAAGAGTTAGATCAGAATAAAGCATCATAGATGACAGCTATATAACCACGTCTCCTCTTAAGTAATAACAAATGACAATATACCACAGAAGATATCTTGTGCTTTTTATAGCCTAAATCGCGACCTCCAAGTCATGTTTTGTTAATTGAAAGGGATAGAAAGAGAGCGAGTAATAGATGGGAGCTAAGGTTAGGAGACAGGGTGGGCCTTGTTTGGAAGTTGGAGAAAGACTTGATAAAGAGAGATGAGAGGGAATTTTGGGTGAAAGACGCACACAAAGAAGCTTTCGTTTCGTGGATGGTGGAGACGAGATTGCGTTAGAAAAAGATGCAAAATTCTAGCTTTCTCTGTGGTTAGTAGGATTTGGGGAGATTTCTTTCCTACCGGGTTGAAGCAAAAGTCCAACCAAAAAGTTTGCTGATCTGAACTCATATAGATGCTGGAGGCACTGGCTTGATGTGCTGTGCTGTCCCAACTAGTTTAGCCATGTGAAAACGCACGGAAGGGAAGTGGGTGATCTTTACGCACTAGTTACAGCTAGCTGAGATCTGCAAAGGCCACACATCACTGATCATGCTGGACATTAGAAAAGCTGCACGAACTGAAATACTTGATGGTTCCATTCTCCTTTTAACTTCAAGTCAAACATGATATTCTTCTGAGAGGGTACAATATAATTACTATCAGTGATTCACTGAAAGCGGTGTGATGGTAAGTACAACAGGAAGAAGACCGTCGCATTAGTTAGGTTCTTAAGGACATGTTTTTCTTGGTAGACATGACTGATCCAAAGGAGGTAAACTAAAGTGGTAATTGCACAAGAATACCAGATGGTTCTGTACGTCCTTGGTTATTATATATATATAATGATCTGAGGTGTGCTGCTCGGTGCTCACTAACTAGCACTAGCTTATGCTCTACTCAAGTACAGAAGAAAGACACAGAACATGATTGAGAAAACTGTCTGCCAAACATTTTTTTTGTCAGCCGGCACAATTTCCGCTCCTTCCGTACTATTGATTGGCTTATTAATCTGTAGCTTCTGTGCAGCTGCTTTTATTTAGATCTTCCAGTCGATCACAGCAGCTATCGCTGTTGATTAATTCCCATTATGGTAGCAGTACAGCAAGTGGAACTCTTTTCACAGGATTAGACTAACAATAATTAAGCAAATCGCGATGTTTCATTGCTTGGATGATGTGAAATGTTGGCATGTAAAAAGGTGGCCGATTAGCTAGTTTGTTAAGATATGTTTTTCGTTTCATGCTTTGGCCATTTCTTTTTGCAAAGTGTTCCTTTTGCCTTGCGTTTATGTCAAGCCAAAAATACCTGCCCGACACGAAACGGTCATCTCAAATATTGGGAAAAGAGCTGCATCAATTGTGTTGTCGTTGCTACTTTTGTGCTATGACATTGTGCTAGAAGAGACTCTTTCGTGTTTTTTCTGCAAGATATTCTGAAGATACATATGCTAGTGTGCATATGGCCGCTGGCACAGAATGTGAAAAGAGTGGAAATGGCTGTAAAACCAGTATCCTTTTTGGGGGGTTCAAATGCTGTAGAAAGTGAGTAACAGCTTAGGGTCTGTAGCTGTGCTGCTCAGCCTGTGTGTGGAGGAGGAAGGTTAAAAAAAATTCGATCCAAACTAGTGGGGTTTTTTTATTAAGGAAATTAAAAATAAGCTACCAAATTAGAGGGTGGGAGAGGCTAGTTAATAAACTTGTATGTGCAAACATAGTTGGATCTACCGTGCTGCAGTAACATCACTCTAGAGTCGTAAACTACGGTTATCAATAGCTATATTGTAGCCTTTGTAGATGTAGTATGTAACAACTCTTTCACTAGCCTTGTGACGTAAGAGACAGTTTTACCGTGCTCATCATCAGTCTTACGTGCTAACCCCGTAAGCACTACTACAGTTGTGTTAAAACACTCATTTCTGTCGGATCGATCTTACATCGCCGTTCATCGTGACTGATGACGACACAAGCTGGTGTTTTATGTTTGTGTGCAATGACCGGAAATGGTTGTGACTCTCCAAGAGTGCCCAACATCAAGAAACCGTGATTGGTATCGTCTGTACTACATGGAGTGGACCGTCGGCATATATTGGGTGAAGTGTCTCAGACGAAGGTCACGAGTGCAAGCATGCTTTTGGTGGCACTTGCTGTTCATTTTTACTCTCAATAGTCCTGGTTAGTGGTTAAGACATTTTTTTCAAAATATTTTAGGACTTGTAAACACCCCATTCATCCCATAGTCGCTTTATTCTTTTTTCAAAGATTTTGTGTACTGCTAGATGTGTCATTAGTAGGATTTTGTGTACTGCTAGATGTGTCATTAGTAGGGTAAATATAGGTGAAGAGGAACTCTTCTTTTTCTTACCGATCTCTGATGATATCTCCAAAGATATTCTGGCATGATTGGAATCATTAACTGAGCACTAAGCTGCTATTATGGATTGACCATGGAGCTCTTTCCACTGACAGTAGTATGCATACGGATTCCCTCCATTCTAATTGCACACTAAATTATGCCGTGCATGAGCGCGAATGTTATACATCATACACCGAAAAATTATACTACTGTAGGCGCGTGCTGGACCATTCTATTTTGTCTTAAAGAAAGGGCCCTGGTCTAGGGTTCTTTCCTTGCGGAATTATACAACAATTTCGCAAGAACACAATAATGGTTCGAGTGATGGGACTGCTCCAAAGCGATTCTTTGCCGAGGTCATCTCCATCATCATGGCAGGAAAGCCAGGCACAAGGGAACAAAAATGAGCACGTACGTACATGCGTATACATTCCCACATACACTTTTGGACAAAATACACAGCTAATTTTGTCCAGGTTTTTACTAAAGAGAGGGGTTTTATACAGAGTCCATGTACTGCCTCAACTCCCCACATGACCTTTCCAACTCTACTCTGTACTAGAAAACAGCTACAACTAGGCTACTCTAATCAAGAACAAGCTAAGTGGGTGGCACCTAGCTAGCCCCTGCATCACATGCCTGCATGTGGTCCCCCCTCGTCTCTTTCTACACGCTACATGCCGATCGATCCATCAGGCCATAATACACAGAGGCACACACATTTATATATATATATATGTAGTTACTACATATATTATATATACAAATATGTATGTAGCACCAAGGAAGCCTGCATTATTGTAATGCCTTGCCTCATCTCTACACAACACCTTGGCGCTGTCAGGATAAAACTATCGCGGGACGTACGCATAAACAACGCCGTCGGGCATCATATCCTGCGGCAATCAGGCCCAGTAAACAAATGCAACGCCCCCTAGTACGTATTAGTTGGCCACTTAGTTTAATTAGTCTAGACTAAGTAGCTCTCACTGAGCTAGGTAGCTGGTATAATTTGAGGAGAGGGTTGGTTTCTTAATGCTGGCCCTGGCGATGCGCGTGTCGATCGTCAGAAACCAACGAGGAGGCCACGTCCTTAGAATACTCTGCAACATGGAGCCCGGACAGGCGCAATCTAGACCCCAACGCTGTCTTTTGTGACCCAGCCATGAGACGAGAAGGTTGCTTCTCCTGTTCACAGCTACTCTCTCTCTCTCTCTCTCTCTCTCTCTCTCTCTCTCTCTCATATCTGCTTTGCAGTTGCAGCGATCGATCGTCCTTCTCTCTCTAAAGTGCAGGGGGAGAGAATTAAAGAAAGCGAGAGAGAAAGCTAGGGAACATAGCCACAACAAGGGATAGAATATTGGGAGCCCCTGTTCATGCTTGTATTCAAATGGAGGTCATTGAGCTGATATATCCACTCGGGCGTGCCTCCAGCTCCGGGCTCCAGGTCTTATATATACTGCCCCTTCTCACCTGACACAGCTCCCTCCAACCCATGCACCTCCAACTTTGACAGCCACTTCCACTTACCTCTCGCCATCTCCTCCCTCTCCTGTGGCAGTAGCGAGTACCGGCAGGGAGTACAGTAGAGTAGTAAGCGGCGGCGGTTATGAACATGACTAGCCCCAGGCTAAAGCTCTTCGGCTTCCACGTCTCCGAGGAGGAGCACGAGCTGGGGCCGGAGGCGGAGGCCGAGCAGGAGGAGGCGCCGGCGTGCGGCGGCAACGGTGGCGGCGGCGGAGGGTCGGACTCGTCGTCGTCGTCGACCACCACGACGACCACGGCCACGGCGGCCGGCGACGGGCGGAGGTACGAGTGCCAGTACTGCTGCCGCGAGTTCGCCAACTCGCAGGCGCTGGGCGGCCACCAGAACGCGCACAAGAAGGAGCGGCAGCAGATGAAGCGCGCGCAGCTGCAGGCGGCGGCTGCCGCCGCCGGCCGCGTCGCGGGCGGGGCCGCCGCGCTGTACCCGCGCGCCAACCCGATGTCGTCCGCCTTCGCGCCGCCGCCGCACCTTCTCGGCGGCGGGGGCGGCGACGCGGCGCCCACGAGCTGGGTCTACTTCTCCCCGCGCGCCGCGGCCGTGGCCGGTGGGCCGCAGGGCCAGCAGTTCCACGTCTCCCACGGCTGCGTGTTCCCGTCCCGCGCCGCGCCGGCCGCGGCCGTGGCCGCCTCGCCGGCCGTGTTCTCCTACACCCCGGCGCCCTCCGCCGCCGCGGCCTCGGCGCCCTACGTGGTGGGCGACGACCACGGCGGCCGGAGGGTCCACGCGAGCGCGGTGGCTACCCTGGCCAGATACCCCGGCATGGCAGGCCCGGGGATGGTGGTGCCCGAACCCGTGGTCGCCGGGCCGGAGGACGCCCTGGGGCTGGACCTCCAGCTCAGCCTCGCGCCCGCCGGCTTGTGACTTGGCTCCGCCTCTCTCTCGCCTACGTCGTCGTCGAGAACTCGAGATCACGCGCGCGATCGAGCTGCCACGGCTGCCTCGGTAAACAAGAATTAATCACCTACTAGTACTGCCACTACTACTAAAGTCTGTACTGAGATCGTCCATGGCTAGGTAATTAGCGCTAGTAATTATGTTTAGTTGCTGGGATTTGGAGATCGGTCGAGCTGCATCGATCTGCATGCATGTAAGCTAGCCACCTGTAAGATCGACCGATGGACTCCGGTTCTTGCTCTGCATGATGATGATCTGAAAATTCTGAACGACGATGGCCATGCCGGGCAAGGACGAACCTGTAAATTTTTGGTTGATCCATCCATCTCTGCTATGCTATTTCTTAATTCAATTTCCTTTGTTCCATCGGTTGCTGTATTTAGTCCATAATCAAGCTACTAAACTATTACACAAAATCAGTGGTGAAAGGCCGTGTTTGATTTGGTTTGCTGATCCAGGACGTGATGGAAAATGAAAGCTAATTTTATTTCTAGTTGAACATGCATAAACCTCTCCATCTCCGGCTAGTGCTGCGTGAGTCATTTTCCTCTCAGCCTTTACTCGTGATGCCACCGTATATGGACTTTGTCCCTTTATCTGTTTCCTTCAACTAGTTAAATAAGGGAGAGGGGTTTATAAATACTTAAATTGTAAAATAATAACAACACGCTGAAACCCTCCAAATTTCAACATGCATCAACGCATGGTTACCGAAAAGGAGATCACGCCCTCCGATCCTCCCAACCATTCCTTGTTTGCGATTAAACTAGTGCAAAGCCGCTTTTGTACTGATGGTTACCGGTCCCTGGCGGGTCTGATCCTCCAGTCAGCACGCCGCGCTGTGCAACACATGCCAGATTGTTTAACCCCGGCACCGGACCCCGGTCACTCTCGTGCGTGCGCGCGCGTGATTGGACCCGGCACCAGCCACACCCAGCACGGACGGTAACTCTCGACCAGGACCGGAAAAACACGCGGCGCTGTGCGCCCGGGCGTGTACTCGCCTTGCGGTTGCGGAGATCGGAGAATTCGGAGTGCAGTGGCAATGGCAGGCAGGTCCCTTCACTGTTTGCACTTACGTGTCAGCAACGTGAGGCACAGTCGCACAGGAGCTGGTGCACTGTAGCGGCTTGTAGCACTGGTGCACGGTTGAAGAATAATCTTACGTGCAGCGGTGCCATGTTTGTTTGTTTGTTCGGAATTGTTTAAGGCCGGCAGGTCATTACGTGGCTTAATTCCGGTCGACAAGCATTGACGAACGGATGGAGGGCGAGAGAAGTAAAACAACCACTAATCAGTCCAGTGCCGTGAACAGCGGTGACAGAAATTTCTTTTTATGGTAATGTCCGGCGAATCCCTGCACCCAGATCCTGGCGGGGCCCGCGCGCCACCCCTCCTGAACCCGGTCCACGTCGGCTCACGCATATACGTCCAAGAACCGGCGTCCACGTTTCGCGCCGCGGTTGGACCGGCCCCGGCCAACGGCGTCTCAACACGTGGCCCCGCGCTCCCATTGGCCGCCCCCGGCGGTAGCAGCCACGACGGCACCAAACGTTTGGCCACGTACGAAAGGCAAGGCGTGCATGGCCGCGGCGGCCAATAGGATCCGCCTGCGCTTTACGCTAGGGTCTTGTTTAGTGCTACGACATGTGACTAGAGGAGAGACGGGCTCAAGTTGATAATTTTTTTGTCAATTCGTGTAGTGTACCTAATAAATTAACAAGGATTAGCTAGTCAACATGTGCACAGTGGTGACCCCCTCTCAGGAGGTGGATGATGATAGATCATCCTAAGATTCGTATCGCATATATTAAGCGCGGGGTTACCTGCTTTTTGGGCGAGTTTTTTTCTATTCCCCCACCAGCTGTCGTGCGCGCAGTCGCGTTGGTCCCCGCTTTCCACCCCGGTTCCCCGCCCCTGGAGACCGTATTATAAGACGCAACTGTCGGTGACAGATCATTGTGTTCCACGCATAGATAAAATCACCGGTGGTTACGTGCGCACGCCATAGGCTGGCTCCCCTGCTTGTTGAAAATCCTCAAAGCATTACATGCATCTATATACTCAGTGATCCACCAATTGCTGCGGACCTTACAAAGCAAAACCCACAAACTGACTAATGTGTATCTAGTGTAGCGCAACTCAATCATCCTCGGTCTCACTAACGACTGCTACCAAATTAAATTAATATGTCGCGTCGACGAGCTGTAGCTTATATCAAACTCGCATCGCATTCAGATCCAAGTGGATTAGGCTAGGTTACCGTCGAACAGGGGTTAACCCTATTCAGAGCTAATAAAATTATATTATGCCCTACATGGGTCATTATGGAGTCACCTCACTCGGCAAAGCATTGGGCATAAAATAATCCATGATTGTACGGGAGGCATGTAGAAAGGTTTTGATAGGATGTCTCCAGACAAGCAACTAGCTTAGTTTATTGGCTAACCCAAATACTTAACCTAATCGTCAATGTCATGTGGATGCATGAACACCACGCAGCACCAGCTCAGTCGATCTAGTCGACAAGCCGGTAGCTGACAAAACTACAGATGCACGTCGTCTGACCTTTCCATCTCCATATCTTTTGGTTAACTCTCCAGTTCATCATTATTAATAAGTATACTATATATATATATGTATATGTGTATAATTCAAATCAACCTATGTATATGAACAACATACAGCTTGTGTATATATATAATTGGGATTTCATCATCTTTGATTTCTCGAAGATTATTGGTACTAGTTGGCCTTTGCATGAGAGGATTCTTAAAATCTAGGCTTGCATCATCTTGGGATCGTGTGTTGCTTGTAGGATTAGTTAATTGGTGTCTTAAGTACACGTAGCTATAAGTCTTTTAATAAAAGGACAAGTAGGTGACGCATGGCAAGACCTGTCTAGTGTAGAGTATTGGTCGTATGGGAAGCTTAGACCAAGCAGGTTAATTAACCCTGATTAATTAGAGCCGGCCAATTTCAGTTGCCTTGGTTTGGTGACTAGAAATAGAGAAGATAAGTGCTGGGGTGACTAGAATATTTTTATTGATTGGCACAAGATTGGGGAGAAATTTCTAGCTAAGGGGAGGCAAGAGATAGCTGAAAGTGATGGCCAAACACTTCATTAACCCCCTTTTTTTCTGTCAGCAACTAATCACCTTCTAGAATGTGTGGGGTTGACACCTTCATATATATGGTTTGATTTGCCAAATTCTTGTGCCTAGTGATGTGATATGAAAGGTGATGTAAAGCTAGAAATGCTGGTAAACAATTTGGTGTCGGTAGGTTTCTCTATGATCGTGGTGCAGTGTCAACTTGGACTTTTTTTTTGAAATTAAAGCAGGAGCACTGCTATGTCATTTAAGAAGTAACACTACCGGAAATCCTCTCTTTGCCGAGTGTCAAGCTCTTTGCCGAGTGCAATTTTTCGGGCACTCGGCAAAGATTTCTTTGCCGAGTGCATTTCAAAAAACTCTCGGCGAAAATAAAACACTCGGCAAAGAATTTCTTTGCCGAGTGCATTTCAAAATACACTCGGCAAAGAAAATATTTGCCGAGTGTCAAAAAAATACACTCGGCAAAGATTTCTTTGCCGAGTGTTTTTCGAAATGCACTCGGCAAAGAAATTCTTTGCCGAGTGTTTTTTTTTACACTCGGCAAAGCCATAATTAAAACCACATTTTGAAGTAGTAAATCAATTCAAATCAAAAAATTTTGAACTACAAAGTTGTATAACTTCTCAAGATGTAGAACTTTTAGTCTGGTCATTTCTTCATTCGACAAATTCATATGAATATTGTTCACAAAATCTATAACTCCCGTAGAGTTTCCTGAAACTATAAGAGAGATCTATAAGATTTGTAAACAATATTACTCTCACTACATCGGATGAAGAAATGACATATATCAAAGTTGTAGATCTTCATAAGTTATACAACTTTGTAGTTTAAAACTTTTTAATTTGAATTTGTTTTGCTAATGAAAAGTATGTTTGTAGTTCTCAAAATTTGAAATTTGAGTTTTTTCAAACGACCTCGGATGAAGAAACATTCAAATAAGAGTTGTAGATCACAAAAAGTTACGAAATTTTGTAGTTGACAATTTTTTATTTGAAATCATCTTGTCAACGATAGCTAAGTTTGAATGTTATCAAATTTGAAATTCAAATTTTGTAAACGACCTCGGATGGAGAAACTACCAAAATAAGACTTGTAGATTTCAAAAAGTTATGAAAGTTTGTAGTTGACAACTTTTTAATTTGAAATCATTTAGGGCCTCAAACAAGCAATTTACACTCGATTTAGTATAATATGGTAGGAATCAGAAAAGTTTCTAATCACAAGTGAGAGTGTGGTGCAGTGGTAGAGGAGGTCACGCGCGAGGGAGAGGTCACGAGTTCGAATCCCGCTAACCGCGTAGCGCGCGAATTTTCCACGTAGCCTTCCCATATTTGAATAAATTTTTTTGCTATTTGTTTTCGGTTTTTTTGTGCTCAGGAAATCCCCTCTTTGCCGAGTGTTGTTTTGGCACTCGGCGAACCTTTGCCGTGTGCCCGACGAGTGGCCCACGGCAAAGGCCTCTTTGCCGGCCGCGCTTTGCCGTGTGGGTTTTGCCGAGTGCTGCACACGGCAAAGGTTTCGCCGAGAGTAATAGTGCCTTTGCCGTGTGCTCCTGGCACACGGCAAAGAGCCGGATTCCGGTAGTGTTCGCAATTGTACATCACACGCCGAAGCGAACACCACCACCACCCAAACAACGCACGCGAACAACGCACACAACAAAACGCTACACCACCACCACCTGGGAGAGGAACTGAAAGCAAGCCGTCGAAATCTGCGCTGTCGTCACCAACGCTGTGCCATGCCAAAGACGCAACCCGCTGCAAACCCGAACGTTTGCCAGAACTCCTCCACCAAGGGACTGCCACTCTCAAGCCGCAAACACACGAACGTCGATCCCTCTGCCCCAGCGGTGCATCAGCAGAACACGCCCGTCGCCGCACCAATGAAAACCACTGATCCAGGCCACTCTGCGTGGGGGCCTCGCCTCATCCACCGCCTCACTCCTCTGCCAGGACTCAGATATCTGAAGCCGCTAAGAGAGCATCGCCTCCACCCGACCGTCGCAGAGATCACCACAGCTTCATGCGCGCAAGCTCAAGACCTCCAGACCCATGGGCCCTCTGCACCAGCCTCGCCAACCACACGGACCAAGCGCACCACCTCCGCCTCTGCGCACGAGCGCCACCAGCAAACAAAGCCAACTCCACTGCCGCCATACACTGCGAGGAGCCCCAAGAACGACGCCTCCAAGGAGGACACGACGCCGATGGCGCCATCGTCGCCCGTCCAATGGACAGGGTTTTCACCCCGAGGCCCTCGTGCAACGAGAGACAGGTGCTTCATAGCAATGCCCCCAGCGGGGAGAATGACGCCACAAGGGCGCCACCATCACTACCACCAGAACAAAGCCGGTGTAGGTTTTCACCCGGAAAAGAACCTTGTCTGTTGCACAGTCGCAAACCACAGCGGAAGCAAGCCCCCCGCCTCCGTCGCAAGGTCTCCGCCGGAAAGACGACCTGACGCGTCCCGAAGTTCCACCACGGCACCAGAGGACCGCATCACAGCCACCCAGCCCCGCCACCAAGGCGGCGCCGATCCTGCATAGCCATCACAACACAGAGAAGGAGAGCGCCGGCCTCCACACCTCCATACCCAACATCCGCGCGCAGCAGGCCGACCACACGTGCGCCTCCAAATCCCGCGTCGGCCACCATCGCCCCCCCGCACCAGCCGCGCCAACCGCAGCCGCCGCCACAGCGGGCCAGCAAGCCGTCGCCGTGCGTCGGCAGCCAGCGCCACCACAGCGCGCCACAGC
>CM014274.1:76481648-76511319 GCA_004135705.1 Alloteropsis semialata
GTCTAGTTTTGTTGGATGATCTTTTTTCTCTTTGACAAAACGGTACGAAAGTTAAGGTGGTATGCACTGCCTTCTTGCTATATAAGTACCAGTACCATCATCCGAAATATCCTATGCAGTGGAAAGCTATAGCGTTTCCGGCTGCTGATAATTGATCACTACATATGAAACATATAACAATTTTGAGAAAGTGCTCACTTTTGAAAGAAGGTGACATAACAAACTGAATGACTACCGAACAACATTTGTCCACAAATGTTTTCTTAAACCACACTTGTTAAGTAGTAGGACACCCAACCACTAGAAGTGAGGAACTGATGAGCCATAATATTTCCCAACAAATTATAGCTCAGTTGATACCCTTACCACAAGGCATCTAGAAATTTTATCTAGCTTAACCCCTAGGAGCTGAGTAAAGGCTAAAGAAACTAATGCTAGCTAAAACCTTTGGCCTAAAGGCCCATGTGAGTCACCATCACCAAGATGTCCCAACTACAAACAAGATCTTAAAAGGGGAGATTTGAAAACACTTTTGCTATGATCTCACTTGAGTCCTTGATGTAGTTTTATGTCAAGAAACCTTATCCCAAATGGAACGTGATTAGATTGTGGGGGCCACAGCCTGCCCCTTGTTTGTTTGTAAGGTTCCTCGACTTGATTATGCGCCGAAAGATGTCAGCTTGTGTGTTTTTGGAGAACTCCAATATGCTACTATAAGTATATATCTGTGGTCCTTGAGCATATACCAATTTTGGGCAGGCATGTGAGTTGGCATGCATCCTCTAGTGGAACCAGCACACGATAATACACATCAAACCGGTGCTTTGGAACATGGATGCCCTATTTGCATTGATTGTCCACCAAATGATGTTCAACTTGCATTGAAATTCCACTATTAGCTATGACCCTAATATTTAATTAGTGGTATTATTCTGTTATGTCATGGTGGCGCCGAAGCTTGGAGACAATCTCACCTATGTACCATATTATTTTTACTGTCGAGAAACAAATAGCTTGTTGTAGAGTTAGAAAAAGTAATGACTAAAAATCAACAGATTAAAAACCTGTGCATTGAAATTCCACTATTAGTTACCTTACTTTAAAATTAGTGGATTATTCTATTATGTTGTCCAGAAAAAAGTAGAATAAAAACTATTTTTCCCTTGAAAGGCTATGAAAAAACTGTCATGGACAAGCGTGAAGAGAGACAATTTCACATATGTACCATTTCGTTTACTATCGAAGCAATAGCTTGTTCTAAAGTTAGACAAAGCAAGTACACTAGAAAACCAACAGATTAATAACCTGTGCACGACGTGTGGTGGTTGAGACAAGTTGAACCTTAACTTTTAGTTGTAAAACATATATTGCAGAATGGTTAGCAGCAATTTCGGCAATCATTGAGTAGTTGAGCTAAAACGTTCAAACTGAAACTCTTAGTTACAAATAAATCAAAAATATAGTACAAACCAAAGCATAACCTTTTTCTTGTCGATTTGAAACAGTTGAAGCAAACCAAAATATAGTACACAATATAGGAAAGTCCGTTGCTTATGTCTGAAGACCCAATAGAAACTTTACACTCTTTTTCCCCAAAAGAACATTGTTGCATGCACTAGCACAGATTTTGATCAGAGAACCAAACAACTTTGCTTGTTGTTCAGGAGTTCATCAATCCCCTTCTTTTAGGGGGCCCTAGTCTAGAAGTGAAGCAATGGAGTCAATGTCTCCTTTGGAATCATTGACAAGCCTAGGGCATCATGTTGAAGTGTTCTGCCCCTGAGTTTCCTGGGGTGGGTCTCACCCCTGTGGCACCAACCAACCAGTCACAGATCAACAGGTAGAGCCAAGGTTGTAGTAGCCCTAGGAGTGAGTGCTATGATTACAAAGAAGATGCCATGCTCAAGCTGACACATTGGCATTGGGGTGTGGAGAGAGGGGGGATAAAAAGTGCACTCTGGTGGACTGCTGATCATTTGGTCTGATGAAAGCTTGCCCACTTTATTGGTATCTGTACTTTGCCTTTCACTTGGCTAGCCCCAGTTTTCTGGTACTCTTTGCCACAGCCCACAGCTGCTGCTACTCTGCTTTGACACATGGCTTCATCCATCCTTTGATGAGCTCTGATTGGATCGGAGATCTGAATGAGTGAGCACTTTCTCTTTTTCTGTTCCTCTTCAGCATATATGCATATTTCACAGTTCACACCTAGGATAATGTAGGTGATGTGTGCTGAAGTGTGAATATTTTTTCCCCTTTTCTCCCTACATTCAGTTACAGAAGCACTTTCACAGTGGTCTCCACCTAATCAGCATATTCAAAAATTTACAACTTGTGGAGTGCATTCCAGTCTGATCCAAGATAAGAGCTCAATCCCCAAAGCTTCTAAAAAAATTCTAGACACTAAATAGGCACAATGTTCTATAGAGTCAGGCCAAAATCCTTTCAAGCGTAGCACATGCTAAGTGCTATAGGTCAGAGGCCTGATTAGAGGGGTCAGGGGTCCAAACACTAGCTTAGCTCCTTAAGCATCGTCGTCGGTCTCATAATTGAGCTAGTAATAGTTTTTACTGTAGTGTGAGCCAGAACGCGGCACCATGCATGCGTGCTAGCACTTGCCTATGCTAAATTGCTATGCTATCATGCTAATTGAATGAGCACTAGTTACGTAGGTTTGTTAGTGATGAAATGTAGCTAGGCAGGCATATGGCATCTAAAGCGACTGTCGGAGCTAGCTGGCCCTCCATGCAGGTTGAGTTACTTGCAAGGCAGAGGAAGCTAGCGGTGCCGTGAGAAAGTGGAATCAAACGCTGGGAGAGATTTGCGGCACCAACACGAACAACTAACCGCAATAGAAAAGAAAGGACGGATGGTAAGAAGAAACAGATGGAGCTGAAGGGATGAAAGAGAGAGTGAATTTTACACTGCGTTTGGATGTTGATATTGAAGCATGGAATTAGAAATTGGAATTTGTGGCCTCTGAATGCAGCCGTGTGGACGTCGACGGAATTGGAAACGGAAACGAAGGCCAATACCGCACAGCATTTCTTCTACCAGCGAACACCTTCCCCCAATTCGGAGCCTGACCCCTCCGTATTGCACTGCATTGACCTCGCGCTTGCATCTCCCCCGTCCGCCTCCTCCCCCGTCGCCTCGCTCGGCCGGCCGAGCTCCCTCCACCGTCGCCCTCTTCCTCCCCCGTCGCCCCTTCATTAGCCGGCGAGTTCCCTCCCCCGTCGCCTCTCCAATAGCCGGCGAGCTCCCTTCCCCGTCTCCCTTCGAGCTCCGACCCGCTCGCAACTGGGAGATGCGGCAGCAGACGGCGGCGGCGGCCCGCGTGATGCAGCCGACGGCAGGGTAGAGCATATGCGCGTGGGTGGAGCAGCCGACGACCCCTTCTTCCTCATGGCCGACGGCGGCGTCCGTCCTTTTCTCCCTCGCCGGCGCGCCCCTCTTCTTCTCCCTCGCCGGCGGCGGCGCCGCGCCACGCCCGTCCTCTTCTCTCTCGCCCGCACCGGCGCGGTGCCCCTTCCTGTTCTCCCTCGCCGGCGTCGGCGCAGCGCCCCTCACCAATGTCAAATCTGTTGTGTGCACATCCAAACAAGAATTGGTTTTGAAGCCTTCTTGAATTCCATCTAGCAATTTTATGTACATCCAAACAATTGTTTTGGCATTGTGAACCATTTCCAAAACTATGCTGCATTGGTATTGGAACCAATTCAATACCAACGTCCAAACGGAGCCTTATTTTCTTCATATCCTCCTTGTGATTTTCCTTTTACTGGTTCAGTTTTTTTTTTGAAATTTTAAACTTTTCAGTGATGACTGATTATAGATTAGACACATAATCTTACAGTGTTAAGAACTGGGAGCTAGCTAGATCAAAGCAAATGAGAAATGAGTGTGGTCAGTGGAGAAAAGAAAAGGCAACGTAGTTCTTGCCATTGGGCCATGATTGATTATGGCTTGGGCTTTATTTCCGCGTATCTGATGTGATTTTGGGCTTGGGCGGAAATGAAGTAGTCCAAGTACTACTTCAGCTATGGACTTGGGCGGTTGGGCCAGTTCTTGGGCCGGCGTGCAGGTGCACGCGGACTGGCGGACTGCCTTCTTCCCAACTCCACGGACCGCACACGGCCTGCATACAAGACGTCGGCCTGCGTCGCGCGTTGACTCGTCGTCTCTCAGGCCCATCAAAAATTGCCCAGTTCTGACGTCTAGGCTACTTTCTCTCTGGCCCACGCTCGGCCAGTACGCTATCCGCCATCCGCCCTTCGTGTTGGGCTTTGGAGTGGACACAAACTAGAGACCCACACCCACGCGCTCTCCACGCGCAGCCCACAACCAAGCGGCACCCACCCGCGCGATGAGCAAAGCAGGCGGCGGCGCCGGCTCGGCCCCGGGCCCGACGGCGGCAGCGGCCGCGGCGGCGGCGCAGAAGCAGAAGTCGCTGCTGCAGAAGGCCGACGCCGACGTCTCCAGCCTCGTCGACAACTTCTCCTCTCTCATTAACATCGCCCGAGTACGCCCTGCGCCCTCCTTTACCCCTCGAATCCGGCGACCCCGAAGCGCTCCGGACTAACCCTAGCTTGGGATCATGGTCAGGTCAACGACCCACCCGTGCGCAACTCGCAGGAGGCCTTCCAGATGGAGATGCGCGCCGCCCGCATGGTATGGACCTGCTTGCTGCCCAGTTGCCCACTAACCGTCTGTGGATTTGATTGAGTCTAAAGCATGTGTTTAAAATTTTGAATCAACCACGCCCTAGTTATTTTCTGAGTACATTAGAAAATTTTGGTGTGATAATGTCCTGGTTTAATTGCTGCACTGTAGTTTCTAAGCCATTTTTATTTTTGCGAAAACTATGTCGATCATGATAAGTTATAGAAATATGACTAGAAAGCTAGAAAAGAACCATATTGTGGTTCCTTTATGTTTTGGGTCCGCAATATTGCGCTGGCTCTTCTAGTGTTATACTGCTGAGGTATGAATGGATAGAGCTCTGTACATTGTTTGAAACATGTACTATAAATCAAGAAATAAGTGTTACTCCAGTTTTAGAGTTTTGAGGTGCTGAACCTGTCTCCCATTTAACTAGGTTATTAAAACAAGGAGTTAGATTGTGCATTGCCTCAGAAGATATCTTGTAATCAGTTTATGTGATGTCCAATAACAAAATTGTCCGGAGCTGCAATCTTAACTTTTTAGTTTGAGAATGGACGGATTATAGTATCAGAAGCCATGTCGGCGTGGGCATGAATCAGGGGCCAGGAAGCAGCCAAATTTCCCTTTGTGTACAAGAGATAATTAGAGATAAGGTTGTTAGCTAGATAAGCAGAAGGCTGTTGGCTACAGGTTGTTAGCATCTCTTGTTAAGCGAGCTCTAATGTTCTATGCAAGGCACTGCTATCCCCTAATCAATCAAGCAATGAAGGAAAAAAAATAGAAGTCTTCCCAACAGTCTGGCCCTCCCCTATTAGCCAAAACCACCTGGCTATCCTCTTGGAAGTGTATACCCTAATGTTCCAAGGATCATAGCATCATCAGACGCCCCTAGCTCATATAATGAAGCTGAAAGATAAGATACACGTGTAAAATTAAATTGCATTTTCAGATCCCACACGGTGATATGAAGTGCAGAGATGTGGCCTATTAGGTACAATGTTTTCAAATCGCCTATTCGATTGCGATTGTTCGCCAATTATGCCCAATTAGTCACTGGCTACTCAGCTAGTCGGCACTCAGCTGGATAGTTATCCTGCTGACCTGCCCTACTACCCAATGTAGTCATAGGAGGATGAGGAATGGCTCATCTTGGTAATCCAGTGGAACTTGAGGCTTGGACACGTGTCAGGCCAGCAAGCTTGAGCTCAGCGCAGCGATGGAACACGGTCATCAGGGAGAGGAAGCCAATGGCAGCAGCTTGAGGAAGTGAACCGTTGGTGCTTGAGGAAGGTATCCGGCTTCGGTAGGGACATAACTGGCGGCGGCTTGAGGAAGGAAACCAGCAGTGGCGAGCTATCCTGGGTGGCTGCTTCTTCCCCTCGAGCAGGCGGTGGCTGGAGGAGCAGGGACTGGAGTTCAGATGCAGTGTGACACACCATTTTGTTTATATACCTTAAACCTAATGGGCCAAACCACTAGCCCAACTCACCTTTTCTTCCCCTTCCAGGCTAGACGTCCATGATGTTCTCGGATGACTAGGTTTCTAGTAGAGGTAATCGCCTCTGAGTGCCTGATCAAGATCCGGGTACTGATTGGCCTGATTAATCACGACTAATTGGAGGATTTGATGACATTGATTAGGTGAGACCTTCCATCAGAACAAAATGAGGATGCGATTTGACTAGAATGGAAGTACGACCTAATGATGAACATGTGTAGATGTATAGAGCAAGAAGGGTAATAAGTTGGGCACATCAGAACTTGGATGGCATTTCTGTAGCACCAGAACTTGGATGGCATTTTAGTATCATGCATTTAGAAGAATGTTGTTCCACGGTAAAAACAACTGATAGAATGACAAGAAGAGAAGTGTAGTGACCCTGGTTCACAATAGCCGATATGATCATTGGTGCCTGGTGATTAACCTTCTTTTCCCTTCCATATGCTATAGAGGAAAGGAGGTGTTCTGCTCAGTTTTATGTGATGCATACGCAATCACTTATTTACCTAATGCAGGTATTTTTTTTAAACAAAAAGGTAATTAATTAATTCTAGATATGATGAAATCAGCAATAAAATGTCATGTGTCATTTCTGAACTTTAAGTTTCTGATATTGACCTATGTCTTGATTCTGTTCAGGTACATTCAGCAGACTCTCTGTTGAAGTTAGTGTCGGAACTTAAGAGAACAGCCATCTTTTCTGGGCTTGCTTCATTGAATGAGAATGTGGATAGGAGGATTGAGGTGCTTGGTCAGCAGGCGGAGGGAACAGAGAGAATGCTGGAGAGAATTGGGCAGGAGGCAGCAGCAAGCCTCAAGGAGTTAGAGGCCCACTACTACTCATCTGTTGTGCGGTCTCCGTCCTATGACTGAGGTGAATATCATCTCCCCAAGATAAACTGTGTGTGCATTTTTTAGCTTCAGAATTTGGGATATGCACTTTTTGTAGATGGTTTTGACAAGGATTGTTGAGCTGTTGCACTAACCAAGGTGGCAAGGTAGCACTAAGTTTTAGCAGGATTAATGCTTGGTGGAGTGCTTTACTAGAGTACCCATGTGTCTCGCTTTCTACATAAATTATTCATATGGATGTTACGAATAATTGGAAAGTTATATACCAGCTTTATGATTGACCTATTACAGCTTGTGTTCAAAGAGGATACCTAAAAAAATAAATGAATGGGTATTTTATCGTGACTTTTACAGGGGAAGTATATATGCTGGAACCTTAGAAAATAACCTTGTTCATCGCTATCAACTCGATTGCCTTGACTCATGAACTTCTGATGAAAATAAAACATTTGTTTTCTTTTTGACTCCATGGACTTTAGGATAATTACGTTCGCATAATTCACAATAAAAACTTAACCACCAAAACAATGGAAGCTGTACCAATGCTGAGAGCCTTTTGTAATACTCTGTTTTGATCTTTAGTATTTAATTTTTGTTCTTCATTATTTCAGGGTTGTCTCAGCTGGTAGGCCTGGATTTGGAGTAGCGCAATAACCTGTTTGATATAGATTGTGTAGAAATCACAGTATTGATTGTGGAACAGCTATAGCCATTTGTTAAGGCTATTGTACTGCTGCTTCGACGGTTCTACTTGATGTGTTCGCTGCTGTAGAATTGCTGATGTACACTGCCCATTGCTGATCCGACATCTGTCTTTGCTCTGGAGCTTGTAAACTGCGTGTAGCCTTTTGAAGCTGTTGAATTCCTTGACATTCCCAAACGGATGAAGGTTGAACAGATCTTCCGGATTCCACTGCCGAGGTGGGATAGAATTTCCACCAGGGCCTTATGAAAGAAACCCCATTTGTCATCAAACAGACCCCTTTTGCTGTTGTATGACAACCGAAAAGGCTTCACTGAAAAAGGGCCAATTTCATGACGCCAACGAGAAAGCCTTTCGACGCTGCCCTTGTCTAGTCATTTGTCAAACAGGGTCCTCTGACGGGGATCCGGATGAAGTCCATGACAACGTGTCGTGCATACAAGCAGCCCTCTGATAGGTTTCTTTTGTTTTCCTCTCTTGCAAGTATTGCATGTACTGTACTCCGTAAGCGCCACTTGCTAGGTACTGCAGTACAGCACTAGGTGCTGACTCTGCCTAGTGTATTGTTTTAGCCTAGAAGGGGAAAAAAACTGAAACTTGCCTCCCAAGCTTATAGCTGCTACGGCAGCAGATGCTGCGCTGCACTTTGGTGCTTGTGGATGCTGGACCAAGGATGCAACGTCCCTGTCCAATGGCTGTGTTCAGAAGGAAGGTGAAAAAATTTGCATGCAAAGTTTTTCATATGTTTCACAATTTTTTTTTAGTCAAAGTCAATAAATGCAACATGCACCCAACCATGTGTACACAATGGCCTGAAATTTGCTAAGTGCACACAATCTACACACATGAATTCCACCACATCTTTACATCCCTTTTTCAATGCAAACAATGACAAGTTGTCGTCAACAAATATTGTCCTCAAACACAAAATCTACTCATACAACAAATTGGATTGCACCAATTATTACAATTGTTTGACAGAACAATGGTGTACCACACATCAACTTTGACAAAGGCATCAACAACCATCAATTTCCGGCTACACACAAATCATCTCACAAAGGAAACAAGTAAAATCGCCATCTCAACGCCTCTGTTGTGACATATAGTATGCATGTGCTATTTCATCGCGCACTTGATTCATGTTTATGTCATCATCACCTTCATCGGCCTCATGGCGATCTTGTGGTTCCTCATCATCGCTGTCACGCATGCCAAAACGTCGGAGATACCCAGCTATTCGGAAGTCGATGTCGTCATCATCATGGTCAATAATGTAATTATACAGCGCACAACATGCTAGAATTATGTCGGTTTGGATACTTTCCTGATAGCATGGAACAGCCAAGAGTATTCTCCACTTCATCTTCAGCACCCCAAAGGATTGCTCTATGGCGGACCTCAGCGATGAATGAGCTTTGTTAAATAGCTCTCTTTCACCGGATGGTGCTGGTCCACGTCGCCACTGTTGTTGATGGTAATTGCACCCCTTGTACAGTGATAGGTAGCCCGGGCAGTTCGGATACCCCGCATCAACCAGATAAAACTTCCCTGCACGTATATTGGAGCAACCACATCAAGTAGTCTACAAATCACACAGCTGAAAATAAAAAAAAGCCAGAAAGAACAAATTTGTAGTTAACATGAATATTACAGGTGACAAAACATGCTACTGTTCAAATAGAAACATGCTATTGTTGGTAGCTAGGCATGTGTCTGTGTAACTCAAGCAGTTTGCAATGCAAAGGTAGCCCTATTGCCACATTTCAGAGTGTTCTGCAGCGTGTGTGTGCTTGTGTGTTAAAAAAAAACTTGTGCGAAAAATGACCTCAAAGCAAAACCCAGACTCAAATTCAAATCTAGTTACCGATGGACGATGGCATACAAAAATTCTCATGAAATTGATACTATTGCCCATGACAGATAAGCTGGCAGAATTGCAAATAAGTTTAGGTGACCAAACAACTAAAAACCAGGCTGCTATGCTTTACTTAACTTGCTGCGAGATGCTAAATCTGTACAGCTTTACATCACAACTACAGCAACAACCCAATAAAAATCATTGGCTACAATGACCGACAGAATACTAAAAGACAGATTACAGCTATAGGTAAAAGAAACTGACAAAGCACATGGTTTACTGATTAAGCCACCTAGAGATACATGCACGATGGTACAGTGTGGAGGCTATACTTCAAAGAATGAATAACCACAGTCCACAGGCATCATCCCAAGTGTTGATCGAAGTGTTGAAACTTGAAAATCCTTGAATATAGTCCCCCTTTTTTTCTTCTAAAAAATAGCTAAATAGCATGCACTGTATTCCGTTGCTATCTGAAAAGTGATAATAACCACTGCAGCGAAATGACCTTCGAATAGAGGTGCTACTTATTTGCACTCGTCCCTGGTTACAATTAGTCCATTAGCTAGTTCAGAACCAACTATCTACTAGTAAGTGGGTCCAAACACCACCCTTCTAACAGTTGGCTAGCTAACTATTATTACTAATGGATCCAAACAGACCCTAATTGTCTACCAGTAAAAAATTAACATGCTAATGGAACTTTACACAGAACCGGGATTGACAAACATATTGCATGAAACCAGGTTCCTATGGCATATTCTTACCAGATAATCAATATTTTTTTTACAAACCAGATGCTACCTAGCTTAAATATATGACATGTTAAATCTGCACAGCTTTTGATCTCAATTATAGTAACATCATACTAAATAACAGTGAGTAGAGCAGCCACACGATTCTGATCTCAATTTTAGTAACATCCACTAGCAAGTTTATGAAACAGACAAGGAAGTGGTTTATAGACACTCAATAACTGTAAAAAAATATGAATAACCACATGCAACATTCAGAAGCTGACCAAAGTATCTCCAAATTACCTGAGCACATAAACAATTATTGAATTCATGTCTAGGCTAAAGTGACATACCTTTAAAGCGCTCAAATATACTGAACCCTACATTTAACCAAACACTAAGCACTTAACTCAGTGTAATTTAACCTACTGTTAAGGGTTACTTGGCAATGGAGCCTGATCATTTCATTGGGATAGACACTTATACTACATGCTTCACTAGCTTCAAATAGGAAATGTACACAGCAAACAAAGCAATGTTTTACCTGTGGGTGGATGGGGGAACTCTGACCCATACTTTCGAATGGCCTCCTGAGGCACGGTCCAATCATGGGCCGATCCAGGAACCCACGCAGCAACAAAAGTGAAGCGCCGATCAAAGTCACAAATGGCCAGTACATTCTGAGTTCTATCATTCTGCCTGTTGATATACTGGCTGACTTTTTCAAAAGGAACCACCAATTTGACATGCGTGCCGTCTAGTGCCCCAATTGCATTGTTGAAGAAAGGTGCGGACCTATGGTTGGCGACCTTGGGGTGCACAGATCTGAATGTGGGGTCCTTTGGTGCTATTATGTCTTTGCCAAGCTTGGTCACACAAGATAAAACATGTTTGAATTTGCGGCTAATAGTCCCCATGGACCTCTCAAACCTATTCTCAGCTTGCCGAACTGGTTGTGGAGGGCCAACCATGTACAAGAACATTCCTAAAGCCTCTCTAGAAGAGCACTTTGGCGTGGAATTCAACCCATATTTGGTAACCAAGACCTCATGTAACGACTCAAAGACATGAGAATGCATCCTAAACATGTTGTAGCAATGTGTTGGATGACGCAATGTCCTCTCCACCCATTCAATTCCCCTCTCCTTGATTTCCCTTCTATTTTTGGTGCAAGAAAAGGATTCTTCGTACATACCTTGCAGGATGGCCTTCTTTAAAAGTTTTGTTGTATTCCTCAAACTATTCATGACCAGCTGCATTCCCTTGAAGACAGGATTGTCTGTGCCAAACAAATCTTCTCAGCCCTTGTACACAAGTTCGTACCCGTCATCACTTGAGTCATCCCCACTTGACCAAGCTAAATCTCCTTCGTTGCTGCTGCCCTCCCCTGCCATACCCATGCTGTCCTCGTTGGCTTCATCTTGTTCAAGTGCTGCAGCGTGTCCACCAATTCCAGCATTGTCCGCACTACTAGAGGCCTGAAAAAAAAAGATTTGAAATCAGCAAGCAACAACGAGTGTATCATATCGACCATAATGTTACTTAACATAGACAGTAACTGTGACAGACAAGAGCAATGCAATGTAGCAGCAGTAGCAGCAAACATATATCACATAGTTCAGACATCATGCATACAAGAGTAGTTGTAGTTGCACATCAGTGCATGAATCAATAGCCTAGGTTCTACATCAAGCATTACGTGCATCATTATTTAGTGCCCCTATTACTTAACTACGGCAACCTATCCGCAGTACACTGCCTAACCACTCCCGTGGTAATGCTGGAATGCTCTACAGATCCACCCCCTTCTAGCTTCGGGTGTGTTACATAGCAGGAACGCCTCTCTGCGAGACTCTTCCTCGAAATGGCCGCCGATGAAGAAGAACTCATCACTGTCGGTGCTGATCCTAGATTCTTTTGCTAATTGCAAGCAGTGTCGGAACGCCTTGCGCTCCTCTTCTTTTTTCCTTTCTTGTTCAGCAGCCAGTTCACGCAGAGCCTTCCTATTTTGCTCTTGTTCAGATTTCACCCTGCCAAGGAGCTTATCCAAAAAACCTCTCTTGTTTTTTGGCAAAGGTTCCGTTTGAGGCTTCGAAGGGCTTTCAGCTGTCGATTTGGTAGCCTCAGTCCTTTCCCTCTTGCGGCTACCAGATGTTGTACCAGTCTGAGTGGTGTCACCAGCAGGTGTGTCCGGCGACTCCACATTTTCAGTGATTGGTTCATTGGCAGATGCTTTCATCATGGCATCGAAATCGATGTGCACGTCCTTGAACATGTCATGGAGCAGGTGCAGCCAAGGGGGCTGTTCCCACTTCAATCGCTCTGTCTCCGAATGGAACTGTTCAACAAAAGAAGTGCAACAAACAGGAAACATGAGTAACAATGTAGGACAATGCAATGTAGGAAGCACCAAAATGAGAAGTGGCAGGCAAGCGTTTACCCGTTTTAATTTGGACCATGTAGTCTCGGTGGCCACGAACCCACCTTTGCTTGTTCTGCCCCCCCCCCAGTGCCACGTTGCAATGTTTTCAATGCTGCATACCACTTCCTTAGCTGGCGCCACCGTGCTTCGAGCTTGGACTTACTATAGGGCCTGCCTGTGCGTGATTTGAATGCAGCAACCAAGTTTGACCAACCTATGGTAGTCAATCTACCCCTGTCAAAATGGCCTAGTTGTAGTTGCTCATGCCACAACTGACATAATGTTTGCGTCACGGAATCGTCCCATTTCGATCTAATGGATCCCTACTCACACAAAACAGATGAGTAACAAATGGACACATGAGCAACGTTGTGTGTTATTTGTGCTAATTTCAGAAGCAATATAGTTCAGAACAACACATGCATAAAAGCACACGAGATCTGATTTATCTCCCCTTTTCCACTCAAAAGAACCCAAGGCTGACAGTCACAAGCTTTTCTAGATTGTGAAAGGGAACACGGAAGATAAACAATGGCAGAAAGCCTGGTCGCTGCAGTAATTAAGAGACTACCCTGTATGGTATAGCTGGATGATATGGCCTATGGCGTGGCTGTCAATGGTATTGGCATGGGTTTATGGATCTTCTGCATTTGTTATCGAGAGACTCCAAATGAAGAAGTTCAAGATGCAGACATGGGCAATACCAAGATACAACTTCCAAGTACTTGATTATTATTTTTTTGGTGCTTTATGATCTAATACCTTCATCATTGGCAGTCAATCTAACAGTTTGCTTTCATGCAGTATGGTATGGATTGGGAAAGAGAATCCATTAACGGCTTGATTGAAAAGGCAATATTAGATGCTGATGAAAAGGGGATCAAAGTGGTCAGTATAGGACTGCTAAATCAGGCATGATAATCGTACTTGCCTTACATATTTACAGATTGTATAAATACTTTCTAATGTGATAAGGAAAATGCACAAAAGCATATAAGGAAGAAACTTGTAGGACTACATTTACTTTTTCTCTAGAATCAGACAGAATTTGAAGCCAGAGTATTGCCCAAATTGGTGCACAGTACACACAAGTTGCTCTTAAGTTCAAAGTGAATTATTTTTCATCCAAAATTATCGACAAGATCACAAAGTTTTGTTCTTGGGAGGACGAAAACAAATCGCATTGGTGGGCAATATACTTCAGAAGCCAGCAAGCACATGACAACAACCAAGAAAGAACATGACAATTGTACAATGCATAACAGTAGACACGACAAGGGCAGTGAAATTGAAATAGCAAGAGTTGCCTCACCGACGCGAAGTCGTCGTCACCACCAACAGAGGGCATTGATTGGTCGTTGCTTGCAACATCAGGATCGGGGAACGATGCTTGCTGGAAAAATTGGCGTCGGTTCATCCGACGTCGGGGTACAGCAGAAGACATCTCTTCATCGCCCAGTGTCGCCGGATGCCATGAGGGGGAGGCATGTGACAAGTGCGCATGGCCACCATGGCTACTGCCTTCGCCATAAGGTCCTGCAAGGTATGAATTGAACAAAAGGAAGTTACAGTCATGACAGATGATACCTTACATTGTGAACAGCTATGCATGGCACTCACCGCAGTTCGGAGGCAGTGAAGGCATATGATTCGGCGGAATGGATGCATAGGGGCCCCTGCGAAGCTTGACATCGAAGAGGTAGAATGCCTTGCGGGATCAGGCACGTTCAGTCCGCCGGCGTGATAAGGCATTTGGTAGTAACCCGATGGTCCTCCGTAACCGGAGTAGCCATGGGACGCTCCGGCCAAGCCTCCGTGTGCCGATGCTGCGCTGGAGGTTCGAAAGGGGTTGTGCAAGTCAAACCCGGGTAACCCATGCCCCGGCCCTTGGCTGCCGGTGGTGTCCAGCCGAGGGGGTGAAAACGACGGCGGCGCGGGGTAGTACCCGGAGACAAAACGGCGGTCCAGCTGGGAGTAAGGCCTGAAGGGGTCGTCACCTCCTCCTGACATCTTGCGGCCGGTGCGCAGCTGTGGTGCGGCAGGAGGGCGGACGGAAAGAGGGCAAGGGGCCCAGAACGAAGGTGCCGCCGTCGGCGCCGCAACTGGGAGAGGCCGTACGGGCGCGGGATTGAAGAAGTGGTGCCAATGAATGCTTCCTGGGCGAGTGAACGAGGATGGTGGGGGAGGGGACGGCCCAAGCGGGCGCGCCGACGGTACGGGTGGATGGGCGGTTGGGTGGCGGCTGGAGAGGGGGGACGACGCCACTACAGAGCGTACGGGGCCCGTAACGGAGCAGGATGGTGGTGGCCGAGGGCACGGATCGGGGACGACGGAGGATGGGGAAGGAATGAAGTCGGACGGCTCACCGGACGGTCCAACGACGCGGCGGCGGCTGCCGCCCTCGGGGAGGTTGAGGAGGGGACGCGAAGAGCGGCAGCGGATGGTCCCGCCCACGAATTGCAGTCCCAAGGAGGGGCGACGACTCGAGATCCGTAGGCCGGGGCGCCGACCTCGCTGCCGAGGCCTTGCAGCAGCTCGCCGGAGAGCTCCCGACCTCCACGGCGCCCGATGCGAGCCCTCCCGATCTCCACGGCGTGGCTAGCGGAGGGCCCAAGTGGCACAGATCGGCGGTGCCCAAAGGTGGATGTGCGCGCACGCGGCCGTGGGGGTGCGGAGCTACCGATTGGGGCGGCGGCGCGGCGGAGTTCGGCGCGGCTGCGGTGGCGGCAAGGGGGCACCCGAGAGGGATCGCGAGGCGGGGGAGGGCGCATGGGTCACGACTCACGATTTGCGCCCGGGATGGGTCACGGGGACGGGTCACGGGGACGCTTAACGCGCTCCCCCATGGGCCCCATCACTTGGTCCCACACTAGGCCTCACCAGTGCACAACTTTTGTGAAACATGTGACAATTTTTTCATTGCAATTTTTTTCCACCTCCAAAGAAACAAGGCCAATGCGCACATGTCAGGAACGCGGACAGGTAGCGCATGGAGGGAATAGAGGGATAGTGGTGGCAATTGCGATCTTCTGATCTCTGATAGTCTGATTCGTGGTTTCTGACTTTAAACACTAGTTTGCAAATTTGCAACTTTGAAACTAAACATCTCTCTTCAACTAGTTTGCAAAGGCCCTGTTTAGGGCCTGTTTAGTTAGGAAAATTTGATGAAGTTTGGAAAGGAAGTTGCCATTGGGAAGCGTGTTCTTTGAGGGGGGGCACGGTTGTCAGTGGAAAGAAAGTTGCCAGTTGCCGGCAAAAGTTGCCAATCTAAACAGGGCTTTAGTTCCACCAAAAACGCATAAAGTTTTCACCTAGAGAACCGTGTCAGTTCATTTCTTCTCTTTATGCACGCGACCCAATGCATAAACACTATACATAACGGGTGCATCTAAGACCAATCCCAGTAGAGAGTTTCATTTTGTTGTTACCAAGATGCCACATCAACAAAATAGAAATGAAACTATGGATGAAACTCATTCTACAATGGATAGTTTCATCTTTGTTGTTTCCTAGGCTCCCTTAAAATTTAATTTTATGACTTGAGAGTTGGAAACTGTGCATAAGGGGTTTCATCTAGATGAAATTGGTTCATTCTCTCTCTTATTTACTTCTATGCCATGTCATCAAAATATCTTATATGGCATGTCATTTAATGTGCATGAAACTCCAATGAAACTCCCATTGGGAGTGGCCTAAATACCCCTAAAGTTGCAAAAGTAACGCATTGGAAAATATGCTCTCTCCGCGACACGCTTTCCAATTCAACTTTTGCAACTTTACAACTAAACACCCCCTTCAACTAGTTTGGAAACTTTGGCACTTTTGCAAACTAGTTTCCAAAGTTTCATGAACCAAACATGCCTATGGCCATGTTTAGTTCGTGAAACTTGCAAAACTAGTTTGCAAACTTACAACCTTGGAACTAAACACCCCTTCAACTAGTTTACAAAGTTTGCAAAAGTAACGCGTTGAAAAATGTGCCCCTCTCTCATGACACGCTTCCCAATACAACTTTGCCAACTTTGCAAACTTTGGCAATTTTGCAAACTAGTTTTCAAAGTTTGCCGACTTCCACGAAAACACCCCCATAGTACTATGACCGACGCCTGGCATCAGTGCCGAATAGCAACTGCTGAAACCCATGCAACATCTCGCATTCTCACTGTTCTCCTGCAAACGAATCTCGCTGTTGAAAGGCGTCAGGGCTCCACAAAAAAGGCGCAGCCTTGAGGACGCAACAAGCGTCTCGCTTGCACAAGGAAAGGAAAGCGATGGAAGGAAACGCAAAAGGGAAAGTGAGGCCATCGTCGCAGCCGGAAGAAGCATTCCCCTTGATCCACTCAGAGAGAGAATCCAGAGTTGCTGATAGTGTTCTCCTCTTCCAAATCCCTACTTTTTTTTTTCTCCACCAATTCCCGTGGAGTGAAACCTGCACGTTCAGGTTCAGCTCCGCTAGCCATGGCCGTGTTCAGATGGCAGAACAATTTTTTGATCCCTATTTTGACCACTAATTAGGGGTATTAAATAAAGCCAGTTTACAAAACTACCTCCATAACCCCCTGGCAAATTCGCGAGACGAATCTAATGAGGGCTTTGACCGCATGATTAGAGAATGATTACTATAGCCTTACTGCAGCAAATCATGGATTAATTAGGCTCGTTAGATTCGTCGCGCAAAGTTACACTCATCTGTGGCTGGGTTTTGTAAATAGACTTCATTTAGTACTTCATGCATGCAAGATTCCTTGGAGACAAAAAAAATTGTTCTGGCCATCTGAACACGGCCATAGGAATCTTTCACTAAAATTGTTATGGGGGTGTTCAATTCCCCCAAAAAATTTTCACTAAAATTTTTCCCAAGGGAATCTTACATGCATGGAATAGTAAACATGTGTTAATGACAAAACCCATTCCATAACCCCAGGTAACTTTTCGAGACGAATCTAATGAGCCTAATTAAACCATGATTTGTAACAGTGATGCTACAGTAACTATCCGCTAAACATCCATTAATTATGGATTAATTACCATCATTTGATTCGTCTCGCGGTTTCAGGCGAGATCTGTAATTAGTTTTATTATTAATCTATATTTAATACTCCTAAATGGTAAGATTCTCTTATAAAATTTTTCACCAAAATTTTTTCACCCAATTCAACACATGTGCTCTCGTCGGTCTGGGATACGGTCGAGATGAGAAACCACCACACTGGTAATTCCGAGGAATCTGATGTGGCAGACGACATGGTCCGCGCGTGGAGCCCGAGGAGCAGCACGGGCGTGGCGCTGCCGACAGCCGAGCGCCTGAGCCCTACGCTAGCTAGAGCGTCGATCCAGCTCGAGCTCACCTGGCTGTCTATTTTTAATTCGACTGGCTCGAGATCTGCCTGCTATACGCGCAACCGTTCACGATTTTCCTTTTCAGCCCAAGGAAAAACCTACCGTGTCGTATTGTCATTTCGAGTGAAAGTTTCCTATTGCCGACGTAAAAGGGGTTAGGGGACGGAAATGAAAGTTTCCTAAATGCATGAACCTTACATGCTCGGATGCTCCATCCTCAACCCTCAAGGAAACTATTTTTTCCTCAGTACTAGGCCAGGTACCATGTGGTTTAGATGGCGAGAATAAGGCCAATCTCAGTGGGAGTTTCATGGACACAATTACCTAGAGTGACACATCATCTAAAAGATGTTTGAAACTATGATGAAACACCCTCTCTCAATGCAAAGTTTCATCTCTTGTTGTTCCCTAGACTACATGCAAGACACAAGGTGTCTAGGTAACTGTGTATAGAGAGTTTCATCACCATGAAACTCATTTCATCTCTCTCTTCATTAATATGCTGCCACATCATCAAAAATGCTGACATGGCAGTCTATTTAATGCCCATGAAACTCCCACTGAGACTGGCCTAATGGGGAGTAACCCACATAAATCAGGCCCTGTTTAGATTCGCGAAAAGGCACCAATTCAATCAAAAGACAACGTATTGAACTATGTGCCCTCTCTCTATTTTTTCAATTCCCAATGCATCTCCAATCATTGAATTCAGTTGAATTCCCAATGCATCTCCAACACATTGCTATAACACTGATCCGATCTGGACCTCGAGAGAAACCAACTATAGTAGGAGAGTGTAGGACCACAGGAGAGCCGCCACAAAGGCAAGCCTATGACCGACGGCCAAGAATTTCGTACATTTTACAAGTTTACAAGTAGAGAAACAAACCACTGCGTGTTCGATCACGTACGTTACCACTTACCAGCTACAGTACGAATGTCGAATGTGTTTGCTCGTGCATGTGACCCGTGTGGGCCCAACAGGGTACACCCTACATACGCACAGCACAGGATACCCCACCCTGCCACTAGTGATGAAAACGGACGGAAACGGGCGGGAAAACCCTCTCCCATTTCCGTTGTCGTATTCTTTTACCGGAAACGGGATAGTCGGAACGGGATCGGGATCGAGATATACGGAATCGGGATCGGGATATACGGGTTCACGGAAACGAACAAATATGGGCGGAAACATGTCAGAAACGGACAGGAGTCGAGATTTTAAATCGGGGTCAAACATTTTAGTGTCTCATTATAGTGTGACGACACTTTACATACACAATTAAATATACGATAAACAAATACCAGTAGTTAACAAAAACAAGACTAGTACTGTCAGTTTATAACAACACAAGTAAGGTTATTATCACGGGCTCACACAACGGCTTGCGGCGAATCCTACTATGGCTGGGGATCTAAGCTATTGGTCCATCCCGGTTAATATTAATACGGGACAAATATGGGTCCATCCCGGTTAAAAACGGGATCCCGCAAATATGGGCGGGATACCCCCTCACCCGTATCCCGTCCCGTTTCCGTCTACCTCTATCCCATTTCCCGTCTCGTTTTCGTATTTTTTCGTCTTATTTTCATATAGCTGAAAATATAGATCAAATATAGAAATATGGACGGACGGAAAAAAAAAATCCGTTTTCAACTCTACCTGCCACGGTGTGCCACCCAGGCAGGCCAAGCAGGGAAACCCAGAAAAGTACAGCGACAACTGTTTCCTCCTCCACGCGTGCCTAGCCTAGCTGCTGGCTGCAGCACTGCGAGTCTGCGACCCGACCGGACCCGACTCCGGCGTGTTGACCATGTCCACTTGATTACTCTCCCCAATTCCATCAACGTGTAGACTCGTCGGCCGCCGCCGCCACGGCATCGTCGGTCCGGCGAAGAACGGGACGGGACGGAGTTTATTTAGCACGTGCCGTCTTCTACTCGTTCTTTCCAAAATCCTAACCCCAGTCGTCTCGGTCATAGTCCGAGCCGATCAAGGCCTTAAACAAACAATTTGGGCTAAAAATTTGAGCATTTCCCGTGCACACTCAAGACTCAACCTTGGCCTTGACCTTTCTTCAGCAGGGATCAAAAATTAAACCGCTTAATCTTAATCTGCGTGTCTAGCGACTTTTTCTGTGCAGCCGCAGCCGCGCGACAATGGAGTTTTATTGCGTGCGTGCCAAGGTCAACCTGCACTCTGCAGCCGTGGTACTAGTACTCTACTTTTAATTTGACTGCCAGGACCACGCATGCAGTAATTTGCTGTCGCCCTAAGGGCCTGTTTAGCTCCTTGAAACTTTTGAAACTTTAAAATTTCACTATTCATCAAAAGGAATCTTACATGCATGAAGTCTTAAACGCGTGTTAATGACAAAACCCATTCCATAACCCTCGGTAATTTTGCGAGACGAATCTAATGAGCCTAATTTGGCCATGATTAGACAACATCGTGATACAGTAAACAATCTCTAATGATAGATTAATTAGGCTTAATAGATTTGTCTCGCGATTTTTCGTCCATCCGTGTATTTAGTTTTATAATTAGATCATGTTTAGTCCTCCTAATCTTCAATTTAGAATTGAAAACTTTCTTTCGCAAACTTACTTTTCAAACTAAACAGGCCCTAAGACTTGCGAAGGAAGCACTGAACTCCCAAAGGAGTTGGCGTGCTTGCCTCTGTCTTTGCCTGTGTTCAGATGGGGGAACAAATTTTTTGCATCCTACTTTGACCAGTAACTAGGGGTATTAAATAAAGTCAGATTACAAAACTACTTCCACAACCCCCTGTCAAATTCGCGAGACGAATCTAATGAGGCCTTTGACCGCATGATTTGAGAATGATTATTGTAGCATCACTGTAGTCAATCATAGATTAATTAGGCTCGTTAGATTCGTCACGCAAAGTTACACTCATCTGTAAAAAGGTTTTGTAAATAGACTTCATTTAGTACTTCATGCATGCAAGATTTCTTGAGGACAAAAAATTGTCCAGAGCCATCCGAACACGCACTTGCATGGTAACATGGATCCTTCTCTATCAGGCATGGTGTGTGTTCCAAGCTCCAACCACATTTGCGTGCAACTTGTTCGGAGCCACAGGCAGGTTGGTGCGCCGTCCGATCGGAGCCGTGCGCCGCCAATCACACGGCGGCGGAAGATCATCGACGTCCGCCTCGAGAGCTTTCACTTCTCATCAGTTCTCAGTTTTGGCTTCAAGCAGTGGCCACGGAGCCGAATAGACTAGGGGGTGTTTAGTTCAGCTCGTTTTGTAAAATTTTACATAACGCACATTTTTCAATATATTTTTTCTCTATGTGGCATGTGACCCAATGCATAAAAACACTATATATAACAACATTTAATCACCCCCTAGCAATCGAAACAACTTGTTACCCTTAACAACTCGTTTAACACATGACAAACAGGGCAGCCCGCGCGTAACCGCCACCGCATGGGGCGCGCGTGGACCGGGCCCATGGACCGGGCAGACCCAGAGGCCCACCGCACGGACGGAGCAAACCGGCGCGGGATCACCAAGCTTGGACGGTCCACGGGCTGGGACCACCCGGGATCGGATATGTGTCAACTAACTCTTCCCTTCTCCCTGACGGGCGGGCCCTCTCCCCGGCGCTAAAAACAGGCAACGAAAAGGCCCTGCTCCGGTCGGGCCCGCCTGTCAGCCAGCCAGCCGAACAGCCCTAATTCGTGCTCAAAGCGAGCACTGGGCCTTGACCATGTGGCCCGTGCAGTGAGCCACACCCCACCCTAGCCGTTGCCGGTAAAAGCTCACCCGGTATGTGACCAAAGATAACCCAATCACGTATCATTTATCAACCATTCCTAGCGAAACCACAACTCTGGAATGATAATTGTGCTGTGATCTTCATCGCTGCATGCCAAGATCACATTTTTCAGAAAGCTACGAAAAAAATGTATCGACACTTACTAACAATGATCATATATGGTAAATATGAGCCAGTTTTTTTTTTCCAAATTCGCCTATGCAGCATTCGCAACATCATGGCGACAAAACAGCGATGTGATGAGCTAAGATAGCATTAACATTGGGAATCCAGACCAGATGTTAACAAAATGTACCGATCGTCAAGGGCAAAATACCATCACGCACCAAACCAAAGTACCAAACTATCCCTTACGTTCTTTTGCTAAAGATTACAACCTGATACGATACGAGTCACTTGCTGCTTACTGCTACTGCTACTGCTACTAGCATTCTATCCAATCAATTGATAATAATTACTGAAAGCTGATTAGCTCAGGGTAACATCACCAGCAGAGGATGGGCGAGCTGAAGAGAGAATTAACAACACCGGATGGATTGTGATTGGCGAATTTGCCTTGCGGGTTCGGGGTTCCTGCGGCCTTGTCGACGGCTCGACGCTGCTTGATGGGCCGGCGACGAAGTCCGGTCCGCCTCTCACCGGTCGTCAGGCACCCGGTAGGTCTCGGCGGTGATCTCCGACAGCCACGAGCCGGGGAATAGCATCTGGGGACGGGAGGTTTTGCGGAATTACAAACGGGTCCCTGGGAAGAGGTAAAGCGACGGGGGAAGGCGCAGGAGAGGAGAGGGAGAGCAGAGAGGGACTCACATCGAGCTGCTTCTGCACGGGGCGGGGCCGCCGCCTAGGGCGGCGGCGCGGGCGCGCGCCGGTGACGGCGTAGATGTCCTCCTCGATCTCCTCGCTCGTGAGCGTCACGGAGAACCGCGGCCGGTCGAGGGCCTCTGCGCGGGCACGCGACGGCCTGCGCTCGGGCGGCGGCGACGGCGCGCTGGCGGACGGAGCCGCCGCCGCCGCCTTGGGGCGCCGCCGGGTACGCAGCCTCCACGGTGGCGAGGCGACAAAAGGCTCCGGCTCCTCCTCCGCCGCCACGTCGTCCGCGTCGGCGTCGCTGCTCCCTGCTGCTTCCAGCCCGTCGAGGTGGCTCGGGGCCTTCTCCCCCGCCACGTCGAGCTTCTCCGGGGAGCGTCTGGCGGTACCGCTGGCGGTGGCGGTGGCGATGGCGTCGCCGGCGCGGTTGACGTGCGCGCAGCGCAGGACGCGGTGGCTCCCCCACGTCGTCTTCAGCGACGGGAACGAGGAGAAGGCGGCGGCCTGGCGGGCGTTCGACGTGGCCGCGGCCGCCGCCTCAACCGCCGCGGCGTCGGCGACGGGATCCGGGGGAGGCGGCGGGGGCGGCTCGGCCGAGATCACCATGGCCGTGGGCGACGTGGCTGCGGCTCGCTCGGGCGCGGGGGAAACCCTAGGCGGCTCGGTGGGCGGCGGCGACGGCGGCGGCGTTGAGAGGAGCGGCGCGTGGGACGTGGTGAGGACCGGGGGTCCGGGGCAGGGAGAGGCGAGGAGACGAGAAGAGAAGGCCGCGGCGATGGAAGTGTGGGGGGGAAAGGAAAAATAGATGGAATAGAGGGTGTTGGGGACGAATAAATATTGGGGGCGTGTGTGCGTTCGCGTTGAGGGCTTGACGGGTATTTCAGTGTTTTTATTTCTTCTTCTTTTTTTTTCTTACTTCTGCTGGGATTTTAGATGTGACGCCGACGTGTGCTCTGTTCATGTTGACGTGGATGGGTGCTTGAATTGCCTTCAGCAACTGCATCTGCAGGGACAGAGTGCTGTGTTCTAATTGCATGCAACAACTTTTGGTATCTTGTTTCTTTTTAGAGAGGCTATACATTTATATTTTTTGCACTCCTCGTCTTCCCATTCATATTAGAACATGTCTTTTGTTTTCGATTTTTCTTCAAATTATTGTAATTGGCGGCATGCTTCGTGCTATCAGTCATGTTAAGCTTCAGACTTCATGTCTTAGAGTTCATGTGACTACTCGCTTAGATTCCCGAATATCCGGTGGCTAGGGAACAGCTTAGATGTCCGCTAACATAGTGGTGCGGCAAGGCGAGGTGAGGTGCCACCAATATCCGGTGGCTAGAGGACAACTAGTGTGCGCGGCGCTTGCGTGGGAGGCGAAAAAGGCGAGGGTTTTACGGTGGAAAAGTTGATGAATGCGGGATCCAAGGGGCATTATAACTGAAAGCTGTAAGACAAAAGATGTCACGCGAGTTGGCCTATAGATTGTATATAAGACACAGAGTTGGATCCCGATGCTATTGTTTGGCTTCATTAGATGCAATTTTTGGTTTGTTTATAGACGCTTAATGTTGTTTTTCATTATTGATCCTCCTATTGATGGTTTTGTACTTTTTTTATTTTTTTAATTTACGATTTGCGGTGAGGATTTTACGGTGAAAGAGTTGACAAAGGCAGGATCAAAAGGGTGTGATAAAAGGAAAAGCCATAAGACAAAAGATATCGTGTGAGATGGCCTAGAGATCGTATACATCACATGGAGTTGTGTCACGATGCGATGTTTCGCTCCATTAAATGCAACTTTTGTTCATTTGTAGGCGCTTAATGTTGATCCTTTTTTTCACACTCCTCATCCTCCTGTTCATATTTTGGTACCTTTGTTTTTGAATTATTGTGGTTTATGACCTGCTTCATGCTATTGATGATGTTAAGTTTGAGATTTTGCATTTTAGAGTTCAGGGACACCTTAGGAACCAGTTAGCTTAGTGGTGACTGTAATGAACGTTAGCGTGTCAAAGACGACGCGGGGTGCCACCAATATCCGGTGGCTAGAGGACAACCCGTGTGCGCTGCTGCTTGCATGGAAAGCAAGAAAGATTGAAGACCTGGCAGAGTCGACGAAGGCAACAAAGAAGGGAAACAGAAAGTTCATAAGACAAATGATGGCACGCGAGATGCCCTAGAGATCGTATACGTCATGCAGAGCTGGAATCACAATGCGATATCTTTGGCTTCATTAAATGTAACATTTGTTTTTTTTCTAGACGTTTAACGCTTATCATTTCACCCTTTCTCTATCTGCCATTTTGTCGTGTGCACTTGCAGATCCAGGATTGATTTCCGCCTCTTAGCCCCGGGCTAGATCCATCGGGGTCGAGAGTGTTCACCTTTTGATTTGTTTTATAAAAAATAAAGGATTGGTCACAACTCACAACAAGAAGTGATGTTGTGGAGACGCATGAATTTGTTTTGTTTGGTTGTGTACCTTCACCAGCCATAAATCCTAGTATGACCGTAACATGATCTTTATCATTACTTACCGTGCAAAAGCCTAGCATATAGCACATCAGAATCTATATAACCTATATAGATGTACCCCACTAAGAGTCATTAATTCTATTTCTCTCAACATGTAAGCTATCCACGTCATTGAGGAACCCACTATATCGGACACCACGTCACCATCCATTAGGACCATCTATTTATGTCTTCCTTCGATTTTCTATGACTAATAGCATCCATGCATTTGTGAATACCACACTACAAAATTCCCACATAGAAATACATGGAGTTTACAAGAATGAACAAATCATTTAAAAGTCGTTCTCTCTCAAAAAAATGAACATGTTATCATGTATAATGTCATTTGCAAAAGAATGTTGCCATGCAATCATCTTAGTGTTTCTACTTTCAAATTGCACCTTAAAATTTTGTTTAAGAAATTCCCGCAGCAACGCGCGGGGTATCACCTAGTTAAAAATAGTGGAAGGGACAATGTACTAACGCATAGTACATGGGTTATACTACGAGGAGTAATTTTTTCCTCGTGGAAGGATGGAAGCTGCAAGAATTTTGGGCGACGGCCGCTTGTTCATGCAAGTAAAACCCACTATCCCAGCCCTGGAAGACGCAACAAAAAGAGAGCGTGCGTGGTATGATCACGGAAAGCGATATGCCCCCAAGGTGATTCCTTGATGATTGTTCGCAAAGCACCGTGGTCTTGTACGCAAAGAAGCCCCGGTATGAGAGGGGCAAAAAGGGGAAAGAAACTAAATTGGTCTGGCCGGCGCGGCGCGGGTGCGTGTGTGCCGCTGGCTGAGTTGGCCGCCTGCCATACGCAACGAGGCGAGAGAGCGGCGGATCCACCTGCGAGCGCGCGCCCCCCTCCCGGCCCGCACAACCACCGGCTCGTTTAACAACGCCGTCGCGTCCGTATGGGGTGCCCAAACAGCCGGCTGACATATGGGCCAGGAGACCAGCCACATTGCTGGCCCCACATGTCGGTGTGTTTTACCCGCGCCGTCCTTTCCATTTCTGTCGCTGTAGCCTGTTTTAGGCTCGCATGAGAGAGGGGGGCCACGGATTTTGGCGACGGGAACGGAGAGCGACGCGGCGTGCCGGCGAGGCCACTGACGCGTGGGACCGAGGTGGTGGGTCCCGCGAGTCAGCTTGGTGCGTGCTGGGCCTGGACGTCTCGGCTCTGGTTCGAATGTTCACAGGGGTGGCTGGCTGGCTGCGGCGTTCACGTGACCGCTCGCCGCCGGACGAGTCGTTGCTGCGGTGGCTGTCGCGACTGCGTGGCTGCCACGTGGGTCCCGGCCGTCTCACTCCGTCAGCGCGATGCAGGAGCCAGAGGGGCAGGGAGCTTTCGCGACGCGACTGTCGACTGTTGATTCTTCTTTCGCGTGCCTGCAGATTCGTCCGTGGTCTGTGTGCATCGACAAGTTGATCGTGTGCGGCGTGAAAAGGATTCTCTGCGTAAAAGAGTCAAGCTTAGCCGTGTGTCCTTCGTTAGGGTAGGCAACAGGCAGCGCCATGATCGATTGTACGAACTGAACAAAGCTATTGCGAAGGCTCCTAAGACGGTTCTAAATAAACCCAAATAACAAGCCAGCTGATGTTGTCCAATCCTCCACGCTGATAAAGTTTGTCATATGAGATCGTACGCATAGTATATGATTATATGAAAGTAAGATCCAAGAACTAACAATTGACGTCTTTTATAGTTTTATCACCTAATGGCCCGTTTGGAGCCTTTGACAAACAAAAGTCAATCCAACGTTTGACTATAAATTAGAAAGACTATAAAAGACGTCCATTGTTAGTTCTTGGATCTTACTTTCATATAATCATATAGCGTGAATCATTGGCCCTGTTTGGTAGAGCTTATAGCAACTCAGCTTCATCTGTTTTACGCAAAACGAGGCACTTTAGCGTGAAGCTGTTTCGGAGAACGATGCAAAAATGAACTAGAAGCTGGACAAAGCTACTATTTTCAGCTTCTCCAAAACAGCTTCATCGAGGTGAAGCTGTTTTGGAGAAGCCCTACCAAAGGGGCCCTACACATTTACTAAATTCAAAACTAACTACATAAGTCATGGCTAATTAATGAGTAGAACATATTGGTCCTAATTAGCCTATGATTAGTCCATGTAATGTTACAATAATCAATGGACCGAACATGATCAATATGTTCTACTCACTAATTAGCCATGACTTATGCAATTTCAAATTAGTTCATGTTTAGTCTGTCTAACTTGCGGTCAAACATAGTCAAACACCGGTCTAATTTATAGTAAGTAGGATCTAAAATGGGCCTAGGTTTGCCACACCGTATAGCATTTCCGAGGAAAGGCACAAAATAGGATTTACATGGGTCTAGACAGTGTAGCTAGGGCGATCATTAATCAAGCTATGCCCATGCTGGCACTACTGGCCTCACCAATGGCTGAAACATAATTAGGCCAGGCTCAATGCAAATTTTATTGCACAGTTACCTAGACTCATAAAGAGCTAACCGTGCTGATTGAGTTTCATGGGGATGAAACTCCTCTCACGTCTGATGAAACTCCCTCATTCTCTCTCCTCGCCACGTCAGCAAAATTGATGATTTGACATAGAATTTAATGCCATAAAACTCTTCATAAAACCTCCATTGAGACTGGCCTTACACAACACGAGTGAGCCGTGCCAGCCTAGACACGATTTTGATCGAGTCACCCTGTCGCATGGACCGTAAAAAAAATCTTATACATGGCCCCAGCCTAAAGGAGCATGATTATATGACCAAAATCTTGTGCCCCGTTCCAAGAAGCTTATATAGGAGCCCCCACACCACTGGTCCATGACGAGGGATGTGCACTCTGACCTCCTAATCCCATCATGCTCAAGGTTTCCAAAAATCTATTATCTTAATACAACAAGGTTAAAAGAAGCCACCGTGTTCATCGAGAGAGTCTAGAAATTTCCATGTTAATCCAAAAAAGAGAAGAATATGCACCGTTGGATTTAATGTATATCTAGCGGTCTATCTTACCCCTAAAAGTTAGAAATTCCCATATTAATCAAAAAAGAAAAGAATATGCACTGTTGGATTTAATGTATATCTAACGGTCTATCTTACTCCTAAATGTTAGAAATTCCCACGTTAATTCAAAAAAAAAGAATATGCACCATTGGATTTAATGTATATCTAACGATCTACCTTACCCCTAAAAGTTAGAAGCCACCATGTTCGCCAAGAGGGCCTAGAAATTTCCACGTTAATCCAAAAAAAAAGAATATACACGGTTGGATTTAATGTATATCTAACGGTCTACTTACCGTAAAATTCTCATAAAAATGATTAAAATAGCTAATTTTGGAATAAAAAAGCCAATTAGCGATAAGTGTCCATGTCGAATACGATTATAACTCTAAATGAAGATGCAAATAAAGCATCAATCTGATTTTTATTTATTTAACTTTCGATGGATCTAATTAGCAGTCCTACAAGATCAACGCAAAAGTATCACATGTGGCGCGGACGATATGACCACCGAAGGGTTCCTGTGTGCCATGTAAAGGCCGTGCCGCCCTTGTGAAGGAGCACACTCACCCCTATGAATGCACTGTAAACCCTACTGTTATGAGCACCTCCAAGAGATTTGGCATGCTGTTCCGATCTTGAGATTGACGAAGTCACCACAGACACCTCACCGTGCGACACCAGTGCCGAGTTAGGAACTCAAACTCGGTGGACAAATTCCATCACATGTAACCTAAGCAACTAAGCTACACTTAATTCACGGTATAAAGATTTTTTTAGTGCAAATAGTATCCCACCAAATTTATTGACAAAGAAATTCGGCCAACCACGGTTTGTAGCAAATGTAGATAACCTTAGATTTATGAATCCGTTTTGATGATCTATCACTCTATGTTATCCTAGAAAAAGTCCTTACTGAAAACAATTAATAGTAGCTAATTTTATAATAAAAAAATCAGAAATTAGCATCAAAGTATCTGCGTCAAGTACGATTACTAAATAGTTAAATTTGAAATCAAAAATAAAAATTAGCACTTGACCAAAGAGTACATATTGAATACGATTAGTAAATAGATAAACTAAGAAGTAAATAAATAAATTAGCAATTAACTCAAGAGTCCGTATCAAACACAATAAATACATAGCTAAATTCAGAATAAAAATAAGAAAACTAATGGTTGTTATGTGTATGAATTTGGAAGCAATATATAGCTAAATAGAAAGTATCTGCCAAATACAATTAACAAAAAACTGAATGCATACATACTAATTAAACACATTATTATATATTTTTTATTAGTATGGTAATTAAAAAATATTATATATTTTTATTAGCTTGAATTAAATACAATTACTAAAGAATTAAATGGATACAAGTAAAGCTTAATTTTGACATAGGACCTGAAATTACCATGATAATAAAAAATAATGTAAAATATTTATTTTATAGATAAT
>CM014274.1:76512653-76545494 GCA_004135705.1 Alloteropsis semialata
AATTAAATGGTAATGGTATGCATGGGACAAAAACCAAAACCAATGCATCGATTGCCCATTAAGGTTTCAAATTCAAATTCAAAATTAAATTCTAATTATTTCCAAAAATGGTATGCATTTAGCCAATAACCTATATATCCCTGTAAACATGAAAATATAATTTATCAACACACTACAAGTCTACAACTTTCAACCAAAAATGTGAATCGCCAATTATAAATTTTAAAAATATAGTCATGTTAAAAATACATAATATTTATATTAGTTATATTAAAAACAAAAAATTCTATATAAGTTATTTCCTTTTCACTTGTAACTCATGTTCCAAAAAAACTATAATATATAACTCTGGGTTTATAGGACAAAATAATTACAATGACACGACTAAATAAAACTATTTTCATCTATTAATTAGAACTTAAAATCCGTTTGTTAAGAAAATAAACGCTAGCTTCCCGTGCTATTTGCGCGGGTCACCTTGCTAGTTGTATACATTCTATTTCTAATCGGTGGTCTCTAAGTAGGATCAGAATAATAAGATCGTGAACATATAAAATGTAGAAATAAATCATTAAAACATAGATATGTCTTATAAAATCGTAGAAGCCCTTAGTCAAGATGATAAAGAAGTAAACTTGGAGCACAGAATCTCGATTTACGACCATTATCTTGCTATAATAAGAGCGCTATGACTATGAGAAATCTGAAAGCAGAACGAAGTGAAGGTCCCACCGTCTCATCCTGCCAACTGGCCCACTCGACTCCTGCACCGTACGTTGCAGCAGTAACCGCCGCTCCAGAGTTCATAATTAAGTAATTAACCAATCGCTCGTGTCTCTCCATCGGCCACGGCCACGACCACCACTTCCTTCCTCCGCCGGTCCGCCCCCGCTCTGCCTCCTTCTATTCGAACTCCTCTCCTCCCTCCACGTCTCATCCGCCCCACAACCCAAGAACACCATCGACGACATGGAGCAGTACGGGCGCGCCGTTGCTGATCTGCGGGAGGGGGAGAAGGAGCAGGGAGGCGACGTTCCGGTGCCGGGCGGGGTGGCCAGTGCTGAGGGCGGCCTGGCGCGCGAGGCCGCTTCGTCGGAGCAGGAGGCCGTGTCGCGGGTGAGCAATGACGCCGGCCATGGCGCTGCGGGTTCCGAGAGCGATGAGGAGGGCAATGAGGTAATCTTTGGTTCATTCGGTGACGCGAGCGACGGTTGTGAATTCCGAAATGCCCCGCACATTCTTGATTTCTTTCTTGGGTTCGTCCGAACAGGAAGCTCTGGCGGAGGAGTTGGAGGGGGCCGCTCCGGTGGGCAATGCCGGTCAGTGGAATGCGTCGGGAAGCGCCCAGAACAAGGGCCATGAGGTGCCGGAGGAGAACCCTGCGAAGACTCACTTCGGTACGGTTTCCAACCATGCCCGAAGTGCTCCTCCGTTCCTGTTTGTCTTCTTGATTCTGGGTTTCTAACCATGGATTTTCCAGAGCTTCGTGGGTTTAGACCCGCGAGGCGCTTGATCGCGCACGCGATGCCGCCATCGTCGTACCGCCGCGTGCCGCTCCGATGCAGGAAGCGGTCCAACCCGAGTCGCTTGATCGTCGTGGGAGCCGCAGCGTCGGGCGGCGCCATTGCTCATGAACCTGGCACATCAGAAGCAGCGCCCTCAGCCAGCTTCGGCTCAGTGTCAGCGACGTCGCGATCCGCCGGTGTCTCTGCAATGGTCAATGCCGGCCATGGTGAAGCGATGGGATCGACGGCGATACGCTGGGGTAAAGTCTCTGACCTCGAATGTCTTCGTTTTTGGGTGTCTTTCCGATTCGTCTGATACTGATAGAACGCGTCCGCTAGAGTTGGACGCCGCGGTTGACAAGGGCGATCCCAAGAGCGGCACCGACGCGAAGGACGCGGCAGCGGCGGAGGCGTCCTCGTCATGCCGCCTACCTTCTCGCAGCAGGAAGCAGCGCCGCCCCGACCACTTCATCTCCGACCCCGAGGAAGCCGTGTCCGCAGCTCGCGCCAAGGCTCCTCGGAGCAACACTGCTCTGGACAGGTTCCTCACGCCACAGGTCCGCACCTCGCCGCCGGGACAGAGGCCGGAGTGGCTGAGGAACGTCACGGCTCAGGGGCCACGCGGCAACGATGCCTTCAGGACGGGTTCAGGTGGTGGCCCAGAAGGGCCTGACGGGAGCGCAAGGATTCTCGCCATCGTTGCCATTCTCGGCGCTTCTCTGGCGCTCAGCGTCGTCTCGTGCGTGCTCTTCTACATCGTCGGCCAGCAAACAACCTCTGGGTGGTGTGACGCGCACAAGAAGGTAGGCGTCTCACTTTCTGACGATCCAGTGCTGGTCTGTTGCCGATTCTGGGCTCTGACGTGAATGTGTCTGTTCTTCAGTGAGCGATCCGAATGGTTCAACCTCAGCGCTCAGCTGTTCTTCAGTGAACCGTCCGAACGGTTCGACTTCAGAATTCAGCAAATGAGCAAAGCATAGCTTAGTTATGGCTTGCAATTCATCGGGTGCTGTTCCGAGGCAGTGAACTGTTAGGCCAATCCCAGTGGTAAGTTTCACGTTGATGTTTCCAAGATAGCCAAGCACCAAAACAATGAAATGGTGCTTGAAACTATCTCTCCAATGGATAGTTTCATTTTGTTGTTTCATAGGCATCCCATAGCATTTAATTTCATAGCTCAACAAGAGTTGGTATGCGTGCATACAGGGTTTCATCTAGATGAAACTGGTGCATTCTCTCTCTTCATAAATTTGATGCCATGTCATCAGAAAATTCTATGTGGCAAGCTAATTAATGCGCATGAAACTCCTATGAAACTCCCATTAGGAATGGCCTTACTGGTTTTTGCTGTCATCTCTATTCTCTAGCTTAGTTATTAATGGTTCTTGTATATCTGAGATTAATGATAGCATGATACAAGAGCTTAGTTAAAATCCCATACTTTCTTGTATAGAAGTTCGGAATGACTATGCATTTCTCATCACTCGATACTCGTAGTCGTAGCTTGCAGTTCTCAAGTCTGATTCATGCTTGAGTGATTGGCTGATTGCACTCTACGCCTGTACAATGTGCATGCCACATTGTCAAGTATTGATGCAAGAAAATTTTTGACGACAAGCCTTACACCCCACTACCCCAGGTTGCGCTTCATGAGGACGGAATGAAATTAGCCTGAATGCGTGGACTGTGAAATCTTAGTCTGGCAAAAATTGATCAGAAATTCAAAATGGATGCTAGAGTCGGGATGGAATGAAGTTAGCCTGAATTTGAAACCTTAAAAGAAAAATGGATATGCTAGAGTTAGGATGGAATGAAGTTAGGTTGAATGCCTTGAGTGTGGAATCTGAAAAGCTTGTCAAAAAAATTGAATGCCTTGACTGTGAAATCTTAAAAGTCTGCCAGACAATAAGAAAACAAATGCGCCACAAAAGTCTGTCAAAACTAAAATAAAATTGAATGCCTTGAGTGTGAAATCTTCAGAATTCAGCAGAGCACAGCTTAGTTATGGCTTTCAATTCATGCGGTGTTGTTCCGAGGCAGTGAACCAATTGAATGGTTCTTGTATATCTGCGGTTCAGAATGATAGCATGATACAAGAGCTTAGATAAAATCCCATACATTCTTGTATAAAATTTCGGAATGACTCTGCATTGCTCATTACTCGATACTCGAAGTTGTAGCTTGCAGTTCTCAAGTATGTTTCATGCTTGAGTGATTGCGCCCTACGCCTGTACAATGTGCGTGCCAACTTGTCAAGTATTGATGCAAGAAAATTTTTTACGATTAGCCTCATACCCCACTATGCACTACCCCAGGTTGCACCTTCATGATCAGAAAATCAAAATGGACGCCAGAATGGACGGGATGAAATTAGCCTGAATGCCTGGAGTGTGAAAGTCTGGCAAAAATTCATTAGAATTTAAAAATGGGTGCTAGAGTCAGGATGGAGTGAAATTAGCCTGAAGACGAAATCTTAAAAGAAAAATTCAAAGTGGATATGCTAGGGTTAGGATGGAATGAAATTAGCCTGAATGCTTGAGTGTGAAATCTTAATAAGTCTGTCAAAAAAAAATGAATGCCTTTGAGTGTGAAAATTTAAAAGTCTGCCAGACAATAAGAAAAATGTGGCATAAAAGCCTGTCAACAAACTCAATGCCTTGTGTGAAATTTTCAAAATCGGGTAAAAGCAAATGCTTTCATTGAGAGTCAAACTCAAGACCTCCCGCTTACTAAACGGGTGCTCTAACGAACTGAGCTATGAAAGCAAGTGGCTTCTACTGTTTAAGAAAATAATTTGTTTGCAGATCGCTGACAGTGTCATTGATTATTTTTCTTCAATAAAACATTTGAAAACATTTTATTGACAGTATCACTGCAGCTTGAAGAAACTAACGTAAGCAAGTGATTATAATTATTTAAGAAAGTTATTTATTGGCTGACAGTGTCACTAATTAATTTTCTGAAAAAATTTTGTTGGCAGTATCACTGCAGCGAGAAGAAACTGAGAACTAGTACAACAAATCATCTGTGCTTGCTAAGAGGGAGTTAGCACTTAGCAACCAGTGCATACAGAAGAACAAACACCATTAACATCATGTGGAGCCCAGCTGGAAATGATTTTTTTGAATGTGCTTGGCACGTATTCCATTATGAGAAGCAAAAACTTTACAGATACTGCATACATGAAATAAGAGCAACGACAACAAAGACAAGGAACAAAAAAAAAACACACCTTACACTATACAGCCAACCTACAACAGAGAAAAGAACAAAAGGGAAATGCCTACTATCTAGGCTCCAACGCGGGGAAATGATGAATCTCAGATTTTGAAACCCGGCCTAGCGACCAGTTGAAAATGCTCAGAATTGCCATTTTGTTTATCAGTGTCACTGCAGCGTAGTAAGAAACTAAGAACTAGTATGACACCATGGTTAGCACTTAGCAATAGCATCATCTGTGCTTCTAAGAGGGGTTCGCAGCAAGTGCATACAGAAGCACAAACACCATTAAACATTGTGTTGAACTCAGCTGGAAATTACACAAAAATGGTATTAGGTAACAACCGAAACCCAAGCAGACATAGAGAACCTTCTGTGTGTGATTACAAATTTGGGCGAGAAAGAAGAGCTTTATTTGTTCCACTAGGCTGCTTCGTGATATTTCTTTACAGAATATATGTCAAGAACAGAGTCGATTTGAGAACCGACAATTTGGTTTGAAGCTTATAGCATCTTCCTCTTAGTAGAAACGACCAAGCCATTTGCAGATAAACTGCACAAGCTATAGTAGTATTTTTTACATCATACCAAAATGTGGTTATAGCTCTGCCTTGACTTGTTTGGCTGAAACAATACTTCTACTTTCCCTAATCTTCTCAGCTCACAAAAAATGTGTTGAACTATATCAAACAAGATCATGAAAGAAGAGCCTCATCGTTGTTTGTCTGGAGGAAGCAAGCAACTCTTTGAACTGCGCTAATGCCTTCTCATTTATAGGCTTAAACGGTATGCGCTTTATCACATGAGCTCCGAAAAAGTAAAGTAGGGCATCAGTTGCAGTTTCCACGTTGATGCCCCTTGCTTGGAAGTAGAAGAGTTCATTTGGATCAAGCTCACCACTGATGGCAGCACCATGAGTACACTTCACGTCATCTGCAATAATCTGAAGGTTTGGCTTGACATTAACAAGCGCCTTTGGTGATAGGATAAGACACTTGGTTTCTTGCCCAGCATCAGTTTGTTGTGCATACCTGTAAATTAGGAACATCAAAACTTTAGGATGGGAATAAAGGATTGCAGCTGGAGCCAAAACCATGTCATGACTCAAATATTGACATTGCTCATTTGCGTCATCCTAAGAATTAGACAATTAAAGAACAATGTTACAACAGGTGAAATAGATTTCACGTTTCCTATATATAGAAGAATTCCTATTTCCTACAGCTAAAAATATTTCTAGCTTTGTACCGACTTTCCATTAACCATTTTATTTCATGAACACAGCACAAGTATTTATGCAGCTGCTATACCAAGTTCACACAGTTAACATAAAGCTATCTGACAAAAATACGATATTCTTAGGATATCATACACTCAGTAGCTGTGTAATATTGAACAATCGAAAAAGTGCATGGCGCAGGCACAAAAACTAGAAATCTACACTTCCAGAACGCAGGTTAAAAAGATGGCTATAATAGATTAAAACTTTCCTGAATGAACAAAACAAAACAATTCATGAAATCAGATGGCAAAATACCTGTTGACTTTAATATTGCCATCAAATATGCTATTCCCTGCACCACAAGCAATGCATTTGTGGAGCTGTCGTGAAAAAGCTCTGGGGTGATCAAGTATCAGTTTGCTATGAAGATCATGTATCTGCTTATTCTGAGATGTTAAGTGAAGAGTTGACAATTCTGTCACTGTCTCAGGACCTAATTGCTGGATATGAAGATTGTGCCTGTTCAGTTTTGCTCCAGTGCTGACCTCAACAAACTCATATTTACTTGATGTATCCTGAAAAAAAAAAACAGTTTTGCAACAAATAAGACTGATAGCTCCATTGAACTACCACAGTCCAACCTACTAAAGCAAGCACAATTTCCCTGATAGCAATAATTACTATTAACAATCAATATAGAGGTCACAAGCAATGAAACACTGGAACGACCAATGCCCCCAATTGAGTAATAATAATAATATCTATCCCATAATTAAATCTCTCATATCACTATGCTATCCCATTTCAAGAGTATATCACATTCATAACTACAGTTACAAGCATATTACAACATTTATCCCAAATACAGACTCACCTGCTGGACGACGGTCCATTTAGTATGTGCTGCAGCAAAGGATTGCCGCTGCACATATGAATGAACCACCCTTGCGCCCGCGTCGACGATAATCTCCGCTACTGGATTGGCCCAATAGCAACCACCTCCTTCTCCAGCCCCAAAGTGCTCCTCCACTATGGCCACCTCTGCCTCCTTCTCGGCCACGACCAGAACCCTCGGATTGGACATCAGCATACTCTCAGCGCCGCAATTGGTATAGGTGAACATGATGTGAACAGGGTCGTCGGCCACCTTGACCCCCTCGGGCACGTGCACCACCACGACATCCCTCGCCCCAACGGCGTTGAAGTCGTAGAACAGGTCCTTATAGGCGAATTCAGCGGATGCGGCGAGGGCCGCGGCGGCGCGGTCCCGTGCGCGGCCAGGGGGGAGATCGGCGAGGGCGCTGACGTGAGCGCCGGAGGTGGATACGAGGAGCCCGTCGGAAAAGAGGACGTGGGAGGGGAAAGGGGAGGCGGGCGGCGCGAGGTCGGGCGCCCGGGAGGGGAGGGAGATGGGGAAGGAGCGGAGGTAGGAGATGTCGGTGAAGCGGAAGGCCTCGCTGGAGCGGCGGGTGGGCCAGGGCGTGGAGAGGAGGGAGAGCGCGGAGGCGGAGCGGAGGGGGTCGAGGAGCGGGGAAGAGGATGTCACCGAGTCCTCGAGCTGCTCGGCGATGCGGAGGACGAGGTCGTCGGAGACGGCCGGCGCCGCGCGCGCCACAGAGGCGGAGACGGCAGCGCGGCGGAAGCGCACGAGAGGAGGTGGCGCGCGGAGAGCGGTGGAGCAGGAGGCGGCGCACAGCGGCGACGGCGACGACATGGCGTCCGCGAAGCTTCTCCTCGTCTGCCCAGTGGCTGCGGCTGCGGGGCGGACGGCGGAGGGTGGGCCCTCGTGCTCGAGGCCGTGGGGGTCGGGAAATCCGAGAGGCTGCCAGGTGGACCAAGAAGGAAAACTGAACGGCCCGGCCCAGTAAAGGCTGACTAACGGGCCCAATTGTGCCGAATATGTGGGCCCAGCCCAGTGCAGCTCCCCGTAGAGCCTTATCCTCTTTCGTTCCCCGCTCGTTCTCCCCCTTCGCCCCGGGCCCCGGCGAGGCAATGGCGTTCTCTCTCTCTTCTCCGCTCCTCGCCGCGCGCTTCACGCCGTCGCAGGCAGCGGCGCCGCGGCGGCGCACACGGGCCCGCATCTTCTCCCCTTCCGCTGATATGCGGGCTCCGTGCTTTAGGAGGCCCTACACGTCCGTTCTAATCGTCCCCACGGGCGTCGGCGCGGCCGTCGGGGGCTTCGCCGGCGACGCCCTCCCGGTGGCTAGAACCCTCGCCACCGTCGCAGATTGCGTCATTTCACACCCAAATGTAATCGCAACCGTCCCAAAACTTGAGCTTCTGTAGTTCAGTCGCTACTTCTCCATTTGAATTTGGTTTTCAGAGATGGAAGCTTTCATATCGCAGGTGCTGAACGCTGCAATGTTGTATTGGCCAATGCCCAATACGCTGTACGTGGAGGGATACGCCCTTGATAGGTTCGCGGAAGGATCTTGGGCTCTCCAACCCGTTCACCAAAACAAGGTAAACCATCCTTTGGCTCTGTGGATTACTGACCATCCACCAGACCACCACAGGGTTGATACAACTGTTACTGAAAAGATGTACTTCTTTTTCGTGCCAATGACACATTGTAACTGATCCAACCTAGGTAGGCTTGGTGTTGGATTCTGGAATCGAGGAGGACCTCCAGCTGTGCCACTTGCAGGTCGCAGATGCCGCAAGGGCGTCGCTTGGGCTGCCTGTAGTCGAGTACATTGTCACAGATGCTCCTCTGGAGGTGCATATTGAGTTTTGATACTAGTAAAGGTAGTTGTAACCATAATTAAATGCTAACATAATCTTGATGTTTGCTTATGGCCTGCCCATCTCTGGTGTAGATCAAAACATGGTTTGATCCTAAGAGTGGGAAGTCAACGGGAAGCGTTGGGAACTCGGATTCTCTGCTGAGAGCTGTTGACAGACTAGTGAACCATGGAGATGTGAATGCGGTGGCAGTTGTTGCGCGTTTTCCAGATGATGATCCAGAAGATTCAGATTGCTACCGGGAAGGGAAGGTAACTAATTCTTGTTTGCTCAAGTAGTTAGTTTTATTTTTATCAGTATGATGTAGGTCTTGCGCCATTGAAATTTGTGTCAAGCATCTAGATAGCGACCCCAGTCATCAAGAATGTCTCTTGCAAGTTTCAAGACATTCAGTTTTAGAATTCTGATAGCTATACGGATTCTTGTCTAAATGTTAGTGAATAGAGAATTAGTGCCATCATTCCCCTAGAATAAGGCAGTCATTGCCCCTATATGGCACTGGATGTGTATATCGATGGATCTCAGATCTATTATGTTCATGAGTAACAGAAATATGCTGAGGTTATCATTTGTTGGCAGGTATATCTTTCATGTTCTTCATTTCCCAGCAAGTGTAATGTTCTTATACTTCTCAGCCTTTATGTTCTGATATATCATTGCAGGGAGTTGATCAGTTGGCAGGAGTTGAAGCAATTATCAGTCATCTAATTGTAAAAGAATTCAAAGTCCCTGCTGCCCACGCTCCTGCTGTGTTGCCCCCACCACTCAGCCCATTAGTATGCCCTAGATCTGCTGCTGAAGAGGTATAGATGTCCTTCTGTACTCGTGCATTTACCGTAACTGAGTTAAGTAATTACCAATTTACAAGTAATATGGTAACAATCATACTACTATTACAATACATTTATCAAACTACTGCTATGAGTTCAATTTCTAGTACTAGGTTTTCAGCAGCCTTTTCGCCTCTTTGGTCATGTATAGATATGTGCTGTCCTATGTCAAACTTAGTAGTTTCTTCTTTTCTTTTTAACCTGATTGCCTATTACTTTTATGTTTTGTTTGCTTATTCATACCCGTTGTCTTTGTTAAACAGATTGGGTATACCTTTCTGCCTTGTGTGCTTGCTGGGTTAAGCAATGCTCCGCAGTATGTCATGAGGAGGCAAGGAACCTTGGACAGTGGCTGCATAGTGGCTGGTGATGTTGACAGTGTTATTCTTCCAAAGAACTCTTGTGGAGGAGACGGTACTCTTGCTTTTGCTCGAGCTGCAAGAAAGCACAAGGTATAGTGTCCGTATTAATTAATGATGAAAGATGAAGTATGTATCCAGTTAGACTGCATTTTCAATGTGCTAGATACTTGAATTGCAGATAAGTTAGTCAATGCACCTTATGGTAGCATGATCATTGGAGCTAGTCACAAAAGCTGTAAGCCATAATTAACTAGGTCAGCTAATTTGGACATTTCTTTTTTGCAGCCCTTAATCATTACTGTACAGGAAAATGAGACAGTGCTTGATGACACTCCAGACAAATTTAACATAGAAGTGGTAGGCAACATATGTCTATAATCATCCTCCAAATTCTGTCTCTTTCTCATAAGCTCTAATATCTAAGCAATTATTAACAACTTTGAATGTTTTCTCCTCAGCTGAATGTCCGGAACTACTGGGAAGCAATTGGAGTCGTCGCTGCTCACAAGGCAGGTGTCAATCCAAACTCACTTAGAAGACAAGGAATTGACCATCTTAAGAGCCCTCGACGATTATACTCCGCACACTCTTCAGATCCTAGGCCATCTGTTCATCCTCCAATATCAGAGAAAGTACAAATACAGCAACTAGCTGGACAGTAATAGTACTAGAAAGAACACTACTAGTAGAAGTAGAAATCACTTTAGACAGGTCGCAATTAGGAGCTTCCAGATTTTGAAGCCACAGGTACATATTCCACAAGACCGTGCTGCAGTGGAACCCTACGCATAGCATCTACACCGATTTTTGTTGTGTCACCAGTCTGGAGTTAGCTGGTGGCATGCATGAATCTTCCTCCATGACCTTACATATCTCCAACCTCCATTCTCCAGTCGGTTTGCCAATCATTTACATCATTATTCGTTCCATGAAAACCGAGTGCTTGTAATCAATTTTTCCAAACACTATTTTAGTAAGTTTGATGGAGGCAGTAGTACTGTTTTGTACTTCTGTTTATTTTAGTAAGTTTGATGGAGGCAGTAGTACTGTTTTGTACTTCTGTTTCCCTTCCAGTGAACACGAAAGTTTATGCTCGACTATCAAGCTGTTATGGCCTGGTTTATCACATGAATGGTCTCAGCTCAGTGGCTGCCATGCTGTTGTCCTACTGACAGGCTGATATGCTCTGCTTTAGTACATTCGATCAGAATTGCGTTGGAACGGCCTGCTCACAGTATACCCAGAGGAATTGCTGGTGCTATTTCTTTGCTCAAAACGCTTTATTACAAAAAAGAATAAGGAAATCTTATGTGATTCGAACTCTACTAACTGTCCCATTTCTTTAATGGAACCCAAGTGTCGCTTTACAATTGTCTGAAGGGATATATCAGCACGTTTGCTGTGGCCAGATTATTTGCAAAACTTATCTCTTGAATCATTTGCCGTTCAATCGACCCCAGCCTTGTTCCTTATACTCCAGCCAGGTTGAACAGTGGGAGATCGTGTACAAAGTACAAAGTGCCAAAGAGTACCATGGAATCAGGAACCGGACCCGGTAGCCACAGAGCACGCGAGCACAATCAGAACCGGCACTGACGAGATACGCCAGCCAGGTCACAGTGAACGGCACTGGGGAGGAACAGTCTGGCTACGAGCCTAATGACTGCACCACACAACCAACCATTTGGTGATCTCTCTTCAGATCACGCATTTCAGATCACGCATGATGGGCTCGTCGCATGGTAACCTGAAATTCAGGGGGAAGAACTGTTGCAGATGCCCCCTACTCCCTGACCGCTGCCGCTTCGTACCCTAGCCAAGCTTGTCTTCATCGGAAGTTCAGAATGCTAGTTGGTAGCTATGAAGCTATCCACATGATCGATCGATGCAGCAGCCTAACAGATGTGTTACCTCTGACTGATTGGCTGGCAAATCTCCTGAATTTACACCGGCCAGTGAGACATTCTTTCCTGTCTGCAGAAAGTTTCGATCGACAGTTCGACAGTAACGCAGAGCTGATCATTCTGCACGCATTGCAGTTGCAGCTGCAGTTCACAATAATTCGCAGTCCGTTCTGGTCCAGCGTTGCAGAAAAAGCGAGGGAAGGCAGGTACGAATAATTGAGGAGCCTGTCCATGAGGAAGCAACTATGAGGTGTTGCGCATTGGCAGGACACGTCACATTCAGAAAGACGAAGACGCTCTGTTACTGAACTAGCAGCTCTATTGATTTCATCGAGATCCTAGCCGAGTTTTTCACCGGTAGGGCAAAAGTTGAGCAGGTTTTCGGTGCGCCTTTTCGCCATTTCCAGCTGAATGCTCCACTTGCATTGTATCGCAGATTCGCAGGACGATGACCCTTTTCGCCGATGGAAGAAAGGGAAATGGGCAAACAAAGCTTTTGCTTGCTCGATCTTCTTGCTGTGCTTGCTTGGTGTCTGTCTGACGAGAGTACCATGATTTGGAGGTCTTGATCGGGATGCTCATGAGACCGAGGCAGCATCGGGCTCCCATCCCCCGATGTTTTCGCTGGTTCCATTATCCATCGATTGGGACAGTGACATCAGAGGCCCCTCCCATCATACTCTGCTCCCAGCACGTGGTTAACTCCATTTCCCTGTCGACGTCTAGCCACACAGCGTGAACAGTGGTATGCACGCAATGTTAACACTGCAATCCTCTTTCCTTTTCACCCCCAGAAAGCCAGAACAGTCTTGCGTCAAAGTCAGCTCACGCACTATGCATAACGTTTTGCATAACGCACGTTCCTCAATGTATTTTTTCTCTCTGTAAACACTATGCATAACGCAAAAATACTATGCATAACGCTGCATCTAAACACCCCCTCAGTTGAACAGCTTGCACGGTGCTGAACCCATCACATCGCCGTTGCGTACATCGAGCAGTTGGATTGGGACTGCCAAAAAGGTTTCCATTCAGAATCCGAAACTTGATCCCAACTGCACTGCTCCTCCCAGATGTTTCTGGCAAGAGACAGTTACAGCTCAGTGCTCACTACACGGTGAAGCAAGCTGGTCCTCGACAGCCCTGTGGATCAAGGCAGCAAGGCTGTCTCTTACCTCACCGAAATGCCTAGTTGATTGCCAAAGTTTCACGTCGAGTCGGCGAGGAAACGGCAAAGGAACATGCCATTTAGAAAGTAGGTGACCGGCCAAGGGACCAGGCGCGAGCGAGCGAGCGAGATCGAATCGGCCTCGCGAATTCGGGTGCGAAATCTGTACACCACGGCCCGGCCCCAGACTGGGGCCCGGGCTCTCGGCAGCTCTATTTATCCGGTTCCTTCCCAACTCCTCCACCGGCCGGCCTCGCACTGAGCTCGCTGATCTCCCACGCACGCGGTGGCAATCCGGACACCGGCAATGGAGGAAGCTCCGGAGCTGATCAGCCCGAGGATCTCCTTCTCCCACGATCTAGCCAACTTCACAGCACCGCCACGGCGGTCCGACGCGTCGCTGCTCGTGTCGTCGTCGTCGCGCCTCCCGGAGCCGGAGTTCGACTTCGTCAACGCCAATGCGGCGACCGCCGACGTCGCCCCGGCCGACCGCCTCTTCGCCGGCGGCAAGCTGCTGCCGATGCCGCCGTTGCCGCCCGCTCCCAGGCACGGCTCGTTCAAGCAAGAGCCAACAAACAGCGGTGGCGCCGGCGGCCGTGCCATTGCCAAGCAGGCGCAGGCGTGCCCGCAGAAGCGGCCGGGTTCGTGGGTGTCCCCGTTCTCACGCAGCAGCAGCGTGAACGACTCCGCTACGGCGACGACGGCGGGCTCGCCGCGGTCCGTGGGGAGGTTCGGCTGCCGGCCGTTCCAGCTGATGCGCAGCTGGTCAGCCTCGGCCGCCGTGGCGCGAGACGGTGGCGGCTTGGACGGCGCCGTGCCGGACGCCGGCCATCGGCCTCGGTGCTACAAGAAGTTTGGCGGTACATCGGCACCAGCTAGTAACGGTGGCGGTGGTGGTTCTTCAAGAGCTTACTACTATGGTGGTACAGGAAGTGGGAAAGGTAGTAGCCATGGCGTTAGGGTTAGTCCGGTGCTTAACGTGCCATTCATTGGCACGAGTGTGGCCAACGTGCTGAGCTATTTGCTCTGTGACTGTAGCACCAAGACCAAGAAGAGTAGGGAGTTCTAGAGTTAACTGGTACCACCTAGTCATGTATATTTAGGCCTGTATTTGGAATGGGGAAAAAAGAATATATTCTCCGGTCCACCGGAAATCGAACAAATTCGTATGAAATTTTAAAAAAGCTTGTGAATTTATGCCTTGATTCCAAATTAACATGCTTATAGTACTGTTATTAGCCACTGAAGGCATGCTTGTACATGCGAGTAAGAGGATTTGGACTGCAGATTGTGATGGATTTAGCTTAGGGAGAATGATACAGGTGAACTGGAAAGATGGGAATGATAGAGCAGTTGGTCTTTTTCTTTGAAAGATCGCTTTAGTTTGCTCGGCACGAGAGGGGCTTTTTGGTTGTGCAGTTGTTGATTACGCCCCGGTTGCTTGGCGGGGCATCATGGAGTGCGATGAAAGGATGGCCATGTGTTTGTGTTCGAGGGAGACTCATCGAGGGCGCGTGCATGGAAGAGTTTGCTGGTTGTGGTTGGCCAAGCTTTGGCTGGGAGCAGGAATGGCTCTCTCACGGAGCGCGATTTCAGCTTTGCTAGTTGCAACGCTAGTGGGGCCAGTGTGTCTGATTTGGAGTGCAAAGATCATGGAGATCCTTATCCGGTTAGCTCCTGCGCCGGCGGCGAGCCGGCGCCGCCGATTTCTCTTGCCGGCGTAGTGAAAACTCGGCAAGGCGATGTAGAGATCGACAGGGACGATCGTAGAGCTGTAGGAGTAGACGCATCGGCTGATCGGGCAGACGGCTAACGGGCCACCAAGTGGGTGCAAGGTAACAAATAGCGTTGGTAGCGGCCGCTATAGCGGCCGCAATAGCGGTAGCGGCCAGTTACCGCTACCGCTATGAGGTAGCGGCCTCAAGATAGCGGGTTGGAACTTAACGCCCGCTATTTGGGTTAGCGTCCGCTATTGCAGGCCGCAATTGCAGTTATCAGTCCGCTATTGCAGTAATGGCATACATTTGATGATATTTTATAGACTAATTTATAAATTGACAGCTATATTTTGCTTGATGCATGCAGTATTTAAAAGCAATTAGATGGCTATTTTAACTATTAAGTCATATGTGTATTGATATGTTAGTATTTTATCTTTTAGTAGATTTTTAATGTGTTAGAAGTGATGTTTCATGACATATACGCTCAAATTTATGAGTCATATTTAAATTCCGCTATTGGAACTTAGCGTCCGCAATAGCGCCCGTTATCTGCTATCCGCTACCCTGTCACCAATCCGCTACCAACCCGCTATTCGCTATTTGTTACCTTGAGTGGGTGTGAGGCTGTGAGCTGCAGGGGTAGTGTGTTGAGTTATGTTCCAAATTCACAGATAAAAGGCTAACTTCTGACGGAGCGTAGCGGAGGCTTGGGCCGGAGCGTAGCGGAGTCTGAAGTTAGCCCATTGTGGTTCGCCCCGTTCTGCCCAGGTCGCGACTGGGGGGGTGCGGGGGGGCGAAGCCCCCCCGCGGTACGGTACATCTTATTTACCCTGTGTTAGGGTTTCCACCAGAGAGTTCGATCCATATTCTTGTAAGCCGCCGTCGTTGGCGTTGTAACCTGACTCTCGACATAGTGAAGTTCTTGCTGGCTGGCGCCCGTGGTTTTTCCCTTCCGCATTGGTTGGGTTTTCCACGTTAAATCTCGTGTCCCCTTTGCGGTTTGATTTACTTGTTCCATCGATTTCTTCGCCATCGTTTATAACATAGTGATCGAGAAGGCTGGTCTCTGTGGGCCGTGGGCTGATACCCAGGCCCACATCTCCTTTGCTCGGCCCAGTCCCTTGCTCACCCAAAGAAGTTAGCCTGCAATCTGCATGTCTGGATGCTTCCATTTGTTCGCAACTTTTTCATACTACGAAAATTGAAATGCTCCGACATCACACTGTCACATATTCACATTTCACAAGGGAGACTGGAGGCATCAGGCGTCACAACGCCAAACTCAACAGCATACCATTCCAGTCCCACATGCACAGCCGCTGGCCTCGTGGAAACCTTGTACATGAGGTCTGGTCTGACGAACTGTGAACTATGGTGGTGCGAATTCAGTCATTCAGATTTCAACTGCCAGTTACCAAGAGCCGGGAAAAGAAGGTTACCACCAATCCATCTAATGGATAATGACACGGCGTGTACTAATGCTTTGGCGAATGCGATTCCTTCAATGACCCAACCTTCTGTCGTCGCAAGTGAACGGCAACTACAGAGCTGCTCAGAAGATTCAGTGATGTTGGAGCAACAGTCACCGATAAAGTAGCAAGCAGACATGGAGTGTGGAGCCAGATACTAACGGCATATGATGATATAAAAAGATTATTCCACATGCAACACATTTCTGCATTTAAAATGCAGGTCTGTATTAACAAATGGGTCCTTTATCATCTTGATGATACCAATATGACGAACATTTCTGTCCATTCCTGGCATATAAAACTAACAATGGAGTACTTGTAGGCCAAACATTCTTGGTGCTGCAAGATTACATACACAAAATGACTAAACACTTGTTCATTATTATGTGCTATAAGGATAACATAGAACATACTGGATGACAAGCAACAGAAGAATATACAGTACCAAATTATGCATACACAACATATTGCCCTTCTTGTAAGCTGTAACTCATACTGCTCGTCCACTAGAATAGACTACGATGGCGGCATGGAACCACCTCTTGATCAAATCCATTTTCACTAGGATGGCTGCTGCAAATCCAACTCCAAAGCCCACGCAAACAGAGAGGAACAGAACAATATCGATGTTACCGGAGGAGCTTTTCTTATGTGCTTCACTTGGAGCATCAGGGGTCCCACATTGTTTGGACAGAGGTGGACCGCAAAGTCCTTGATTTCCATCAAATGAGCTACTCTGGAACGTTGTGAACTGGTGTGATTGTGGTATCCTTCCCTCCAATTGATTATTGCTCAAGTTCAAGGTGCCAAGGAAGGTGAGATCAGTAAGAGCATCTCCAGCAGAGCCCCTACTCAGACTATCTGCAATGGTGGCCTCTATATTTCACCCTCCAAAGCAAAATTTAGAGACCCTGTAAAATATTCTATCCTCTAAATCTAATCTCAATTGCAACGGTGGCCTGTAAACTAGTCCTTTATACGCGCCGCTCCCTCCCGCGACGCTCGCGCCGCCCGCGCCGCCCTCGCTCCCGTCCGTCAAGAGCCAAGGAGGAAGCCGGTCGGCCATGGACGTGCTGGCGCTGCTGCACGAGGTGTCCCGCGCGCGCCGGCAGGTGGTGGGGCTCAGCATCCACCAGCCCAGCTACCGCATGCTCGGCTACATTTCTTCGCTCCTGCTGCTCTCCCGCGGCGCCGTCGCGCACTCCGGCACGCTCAAGTCCCTGGAGGACGCGCTAGCGCGGCTGGGCCACAAGATCCCCTTGCAGCTCAACCCGCTGGAGCTCGCCATGGAGGTCACCGGGCAGCTCGAGGAGGACCACGCCAGGTTCCCCGCGCACAACGACGACGAGGATGAGATGGCCCGCCTCATCAACAACGGCGGCCGCCTCGACGTCCCCGACCACGGCTACTGCAGCCGCTTGACGGAGGTGTCGGTGCTGGCGCACCATGTACCGGACGCGGGAGCTCTTCGCGGCCGGGGCGGCGCAGGCCGTGGTGGGCGGGCTGGGCCTGGGCAGCGTCTACTTCCGGCTGTGATGTTGTTGCGAGGGCGAGTGCGGGAGGGAGGCGGCGACGAACTGATTTCGCGGAGGACGAGGAGTGCTGGACGCCGTCGCTGCTCCTGGCCCCTCCCTCGCCGGCCCCGCCGCCGCCGCAGCCCCTCCATCGAAGCTCTTCCTCATCTTCTTCCTCGTGCCTTGGCTGGAGATCCACTGCGCAACAATCTCCGGCACATGTGCGGCGACCGTAGCTCAGGATGCCCGAGGCCGAGCTCCCTTGGCAAAGATGCCCGAGGCCGGCAGGGCCGAGCTCCTCGGCCGCGGCCTCGGCTCGGGGCTGGCGGGGATGAGCTCCCATGGGCGGAGATGCTCGAGGCCGGCAGAGCCGAGCTCTGCGGCCGCTGCTCAGGGCCGGCGAGGGCGAGCTCCCCGGGCGGAGATGCCCGAGGCCGGCAAGGCCGAGCTCCACGGCCACGGCTTGGGGCCGGCGGTGGCGAGCTCCCCTGGGAGGCACGGTCTGGCTCGGAAATTTGGGGGAGGGGGGAGTCCCCGAAATTTGGGGGGAGAGGGAGCGGCCCTGAAGAATGGAGGATGATATACAGGGTGCCGCTGCAGGAGAATTTTGGGGATAAAACCGGTATATTTAGAGGAGATGCTTGTTTAGAGGACACCGTTGCAAATAGTCTCAAACCCCTACTCAAAAAGTAGAGACTCATGGCAAAAAACATTGCTCTAACAAGCCCCTCCTCGAGTCCCTAGAGTAGGAGGCCCTCAGCCCCAACTCCCACGGGTCCGGAGGGAGGCCCCTACTCGCCGTTTTTCTCGTTTTCCTCTCCGCGCGCTCGTCTTCCTTCCTCCCACGCCGCCACTCCGAGCGTTGCCCATGGGCTCGCAACACCTCCCGGCGCCCGAGTGCGCCGCGCCGCCGTTCGATCCAACTCATGGATACTCGGATCCGTCATCCCCAATGTCGCAGCCGCAAATCGAGCGAGTCGCGGTTCAAATCGAACGAGGACTGTGGGGGATGGCGTCGTAACTCGTGTGGTGGCCAGCGAGGTCGTCGGACCCAAGCTCCAATTTGCCACAACCTGAGCCTTGATTTTGACAGGTCGACACCGTCCGCTGGAGCCTACGCGAGGTCCAGGCTTCTGTCGCCGTCCGAGCAACAGGGTAGGCAGGATCGAGTTCCTCCGCCACAAGTCCCCGAGAGAAAATGAAATCCGTGAAAAAATGATGCAAACAGATCAATTTGATCCAGTTGGAGTTGCGGATTCCCATGAAAACACAACTGCTCAAAGGGATCTTGGTGCAAGCAAATCGAAACAAGCAAGCAAAGAGGTATCTCATCTCAGTGCACGGAACTCCATGGGCTTGAGCTTCCAGGCTACTGCCGGCCGCTGCACCCAAGCTACAACTGCTCGATTGAATAGCATGGGCATTCAATTTGATGCGGTAGGCATCCAGTTCGAGGTCCATCCATCCAACGCACAAGTGGGGAGCAAAGATCGGAGACGAAGAGATGAAACGAGGGAGCAGGACCGCACGAGTGGAGAAGAGAGGGAAAAGAAATACAAGACACTTACAGGTGGGTCCCATCTGTCATAGCAAAAGTAGGGGCTAATATATAGAGGCTACTGCTGGAGTTGAGAACAAAAATCAAGGCCCCAGAAAATAGGGAGAGCCCCTACTCAGAGAAGTAGGGTGCTGAAGTAGGGGCCATTGCTGGAGATGCTCTTAGCTCTTGTGGAATCTCACGAGACAGCTTGTTTGAGGACAGGTCCAGGGACTCTAGAGCAGTCATGCCACCAAGCTGGGGTGGAATTACTCCAGCGAAGGAATTGTACGACAGATTTAGTACATGTAGTGAAACAAGTTTCCCAATCGATGTCGGAATGCTTCCTTCGAATGCATTATCGGATAGGTCTATTGCAGTTAAGGTAGTTAAGATCCTTTCAAAAGTAATAGATAAACCTTTGTATGATATTGTGACAGCGTCTTGGTAAAATCCAATAGTTGTTAGGTTTTGATGGCCTATGATTTGTCCTGTATTGTTATACTTCAGCATGGATTTCAAACTTTCAAACATTGTGGATGCAAATTCCTAGAGAAGTTGTTTGAGGCCAGGTCAATGATTTGCAAGCTTGAGAATTGCTCTCCAGGCTGCTCACCTTTGAGATAACTTATTGAACCGTGGAATTGGTAGGATCTCAAGACAAGGACACGAAGATTCGGGAGCTTCCCCAGCCAAGATGGGAAAACATCAGCCATTCGGTTATTTCCCAAGTCAAGAACCTCCAAGTCATTACAGTTACAGAGTGCCCTTGGAAGCTGCCCTTCAATCTTATTGCCATGCAGATTTATTGTCTGCAGAGCACATCCACTTGTAAGATTGGAAGGCAACATCCCTTCGAATTGATTTCCTCTCAGATTTAATATATCTATCGAAGGATTTTCCACGAGAAATGGTGGTATCAGCCCTCTAAAGTTGTTATACTCTAGGTCAAGGACCTCTAGGCTTGAATTGCAAATAGAACATGGTAGATAACCGCTTATATTATTCTTGGACATCCTAAGATACCTGGTCTCGCTAAAAAGATATAGAGAGAAGTTTGGAAGAACAGAAGAGAACGCATTATTTGAATAATCCAATAAATAAGCTGAGGAGCTTGGCATAGGAACCTGTCCCTGGAACCTGTTCGAGCTAAGATCAAAAGTATCTAACCAACTATTTAATGGGATAACATATGAACTGAGTTCCATACCAGTGAACATGTTGCGAGAAAGATTCAAATTCTTAAGGCTGCCGCTCCATCTCTCCCATATCCATTTTGGTATATTTTCACCTATTTTATTACTTGAAAGGTCCAAATTAATCATTTGGTTCAGACGGGTCAAAAAGTTTGGTATTTTGTTCATATTGCAACTTGCAAGTTGTAGATTCACAAAATCACAAGTCCAGCGAGATATGTAGATGAAGTCTGAAATGCAAGTGTGGGATAACAAGTGTGTGCTTTATCATTTCAATGAAATCAACTAGCCCTACCCTTTCAGCAAGTGTTGATTAAACACACAACTGGACACTCACCATGTGCAAAATTTAGTAAAGTAAGCAACAACCGTGCAGAATATACAATACCACAAGTTACGCGTACATGCTTGGCGAATAACTAGGCGCCTTGCTGGTATCAGGTCAGGTACAATCTTCGAATCCTCGCAGTTTCAATGTGAATCCACCTTGCTTGTCCAACCCAGTTTTACCAGAATTGCTGCTGAAAATCCAACAATTGCCGCTGAAAATCCAACTCCAGAGCCCACACCAAGAGAAACAGAACAATATTGACATTATCAGAGTCCTTTCTTTATCTAAAAGAAAAACAGAGGAGCTCTTCGGATGTGATTCACTTGGAGTATCAGAAGTGCCACATTGTTTGGACAAAGGCGGACCACAGAGTTCTGCATTGCCATCAAATGAGCTGCTATCAAAAGTCGCGAATTGACGTGCTTGTGGTATCCTTCCCTCCAATCGGTTGTTGCTCAAGTTCAGGAAGCTAAGAAAAGTGAGATTCGTCAGATCTTCTGGAATCTCCCCTGAGAGCCGGTTTGAAGATAGGTCCACTGACTCCAATGCGGTCATGCCACCAAGTTGGCGTGGAATTGCCCCACCGAAGGCATTGTGAGACATGTTCAGTGAAATTAGTGAAGCAAGTCTTCCGATTGATTCAGGAATGCTACCTTCCAACGCATTATCCGATAAGTCTATTGATGTGAAGGTGGTTGGGACCCTTCCAAATGTCTTAAAAGGACCCTTTGTATGATATTACGATCGCATCTTGGTAAAATCTACCGACTGTTAGGTTCTGACGGTCTATGATTTGTCCCGTATTGTTATACTTCTCCATTGATTTCAAACTTTCGAAGAGTTGTGGATCCAAATTCCCAGAGAAGTTGTTTGAGGCTAGATCAATGATTTGCAAGCTTGAGAAGTGCTCTCCAGATTGTTCATCTTTGGGATAGCCTATTGGACCATGGAACTGGTTGGATCTCAAGATCAAAACACGAAGATTCAAAAGCGTCCCCAACCAAGATGGAAAGGTGTCAGCAATTTGATTGCTACCAAGGTCAAGAACCTCCAGGTCAGTACAATTACTGAGTGCCCTTGGAAGCTGACCATCAATCTTATTGCCATGCAAATCTATAAACTGGAGAGAACATCCACTTGAAATATTGGACAGTAACGCTCCTTCGAATTGATTCTCATTCAAGTTTAATACATTCAAAAATCCATTTTCTAGCAGGCATGGTGGTATTGGTCCTCTAAAGTTGTTAAATGACAGGTCAAGTATCTCCAGGGGTGAGTCACAAATTGAATCCGGTAAATGACCACTTATATTATTATTGGACAAGCTAAGATACAAAGTGTTGCTGAGGTATAATGTGAAGTTTGGAAGGAGAGAAGAGAATGCATTATTTGAATAATCCAAGAACTCAGGTGACGAGCTTGGCATAGGAATCTGGCCTTGAAGCCTATTGGAGCTAAGATCCAAAGTTTCCAAGTGACTATCCAATGGGATAACATATGACGTGAGTTGCATACCGATGAACCTGTTGTGTGAAAGATTTAAATGTGTAAGGCTACTATTCCATGCCTCCCATATCCACTCTGGTATATAACCAGTAATTTCATTGCATGAGAGGTCCAAATAAGTGATGTGTTTAAGACGAGTCAATACGTTTGGCAACTTAATCATATTGCAGTTCGAAAGTTCCAGTCTGCTAAGCTCAGGGAGATAGGGAGACGAAGGGTTGCCACCTCCATCTGTAACAATCAGCTTATTGTTTGAAAGATCCAAATAAGTGAGATTTTCTAACCTCCAAAATGATGTAAGATCCACTGAACCCATCAAGATGTTACCGCCAATAACAAGCGCTTTCAAACTTGTGAGTACAAAAAATGACTCCGGAATCTGCCCTGTCAGTCCATTCATGCTTAGGTCCACCAACATTAAGTGTGAAGATACTGCATCGAATTCCTTTATGGGCCCAGAAAGCTGGTTCGAAGAAAAATTCAAGTATTGTAATGCCGGAAGTGTGAATAATGTTGGAATGCCCCCTGCACAATGTAAAGAAATTTAGGGCCTATCCTGGAACGCCATTAAATTGACTAAAATCAATGCTTAGTTGCTTACATACCCTAATCCTAAATTTCATGCATATAAAGTTGGGTGCACATAGTGAGACAAGAGTGTGTTACATATATTGTGGTCTTTTTCTTATGCTTCGAGTTGACATTTAGTTATCATATGTCTACACAAATGCAACAGTCCACAATTAATATTTTCAATTTTGGAGGGCATCACAATCTAGAATCTTCTATAGCCTTTGAAGTATCCAAGTCTCTGAAATATCCGTATGCATATCCAATATCCATGCATCACAGGTCAGCATGCAATAAGATTCATAAACTTTTCAGCATAGGAGTAGCAAATTAAAATCTCAAGAACAAAACAAAATAGAGCAATTGCTTGATAGGATTAGGGGTTATTCAGACTGAGCTTTGTATTTGGAGTTTGCTTAGTAATAAGGGGTAATTGTGAGAGAGCTGATCTTACCACTGAGATAATTTACAGAAAGATCTAGTTGAATCAATCGAGTCAAATTTACAATTGAACTCGGTATTCTCCCAGAAAGACCGCTGTGTACTAGTTTCAGTGATGTCAGTCCCTTGAGTGCTCCAACTTCATGTGGTATTGGCCCAGAAATTTGACAAAAGAAGATCTCCAATCTTTCCAAGTTACTCATATTCCCAATTGCAGATGGTAGTTGACCAGATATGTCACACCTAAACATAACGAAACTCTGGGGGTTGATAAGATTGGCAACATCAGATAGCGTTTGCGTTGTGAGGTTGCAATCAGACATCACTAAGCTTCTCAAGTTTTTGGACTTTCTAGTCGACGAAGGTACTCTCGTAGAGAAGTCACATTTAGAGACTTCCAAGCTAATCAAGTTCTTAACATCTTGCATCCATGAAAAAAATGACTCTAATTCTCTTAATAAACCCAGCCGAGTGAGGACCAATTTGCGCAAGGATGCAACTGTACCGAACGAAGACAGGGAATTTGTGGAGATAAGGTTCCTGTCAAGACCTAACTCCATCAATGACTTGAAACTGCTAAAAGAGCTAGGTTTAACATAAGAAAAGTTTGTCAAATCTAGCCTCAAAGTCTCTAAAGAAGTTGCATTAGCAAAGTTTGGGACGTGCCCTGAGAGAATAAGATTCTTAGATAAATCCAGGACCTTTAGCCTTTGTGATTGGAATATTCTATCAGGGAACCACCCTTCAAGATTAATGGCAGCCAGTTGAAGCACACTCAGATTGAGAAAATTCATGAAGAACTCTGGAAATGGACCGGGGGTCATACCATCATTGTGGCTGAGGTTGATCACGACTAGAGAGTAGAGCCTCGAGAGAGATGGATCAATATAACCTTGGAGCCAGCATTCCTCCAAGCTAAGAACCTGGAGTTGTGGAACAGATTTAGCAAGAGCCTTGAAGCAATCTTCTGCAGGAGAAGAAAATAAGATCACATGATCAAGGTAAAGCTCCCTCAAATTGGTGAGATTCGCCACTAGGGTGGGGAAATAGGGTGCCCAGAGATTATTACGCATGCTGCTGGCAGTGTCCAAGTAATCGGTATCAATAAAGTGACTGGAAAGATCTAAAGAGACAAGATTCATGAGCTTGCTAATGCCAATAGGTACCTGACCCTTGACGCCTGAATTAGAGAGGTTAAGGTGTGTAAGTAAAGAAAGCCTCTCAAAACCAACTGATGGGATGCGACAGTCTTGGCCACCAAAATCATTCATGCTCAGGTCGAGCAGCCTGAGGGAGGTGAGATTGAAGAGCACCGGGTCAATTCCTTGGCTATACAAGCCAAACCCACTGAGGTCAAGAGCAATTACATGGCCTGAAGAGTTAAGGCAGCCAACACCCTCCCAGAGGCAACAGTCTGTGCCAGATTGCCAAGATGCAAGCGTAGTGCTGGAGGAATAAAAGAAGAAAGATTGCTTTAGTTTGAGCAGATCATTAGCCTGGTCTTGATGGCACAGGGAAGAAGAAGAGTGGTGGCTGAGGGTGTCATAGGCATGGGCGCTGGAAGCAGCGAGTGAGTTTAGCTGTGCAAGAAATAGTAACAATGCCCAACCAATGGAAGCCATTTGATATATCATCCGATAACAGATGATTGAGGAAGGGGGCAAGCTCGGAGCTCCAAAGATGTGCTACGTGCAGTAATATAATGTATTGTTGAGATGGATCTTGAGACATCATGTTGACTTCAGCTTTAAGCAAGTCTTCCCAGATGATCTAAAGTTGATGGTCTTGGTCAAATTTTCCATGTCGTGGGTCTTGGTCAAAAAAAATCCGTGTTGTAGGTCTTGCAGTATTGACCATGGCACATGCATGGAATCTAGTTTGCACATTAGTGTGGGTGATCAGCAAATAAATGGAAGCTCTGATATTTTTAAAATTTCTTTTTGCAATGGAAAAGATGAAACAATCGAATTGGCATTGACCAATTGCTTGGGGGCAAAAAAACGTTGTCATTCAGCATTGTGCCCATCAGTTTTTTTTATCTTATATAAGAAACAAACCATATTTTGAAAGCAGAGAACAGATCTGTGTTTATTAGCTTCACTTTAGTAGTCCCACTCAACACTCAGCTTAAGTGCTGTGTGGACAGGGTATATGGAATTTGGTTCACTTTCTTGATTTATTTGGCATTGCAGACTTGCAGTACCTTCATGAAGCTGGCATTAATAATTCCACCAGTTGAACCGATACAACGCTACCGAACTCCTGATGGAAGGCATGTGGAATTTGAGTGCGCCACGGGCTGTAAGTGGTTGTGGCTGTCGAGCCTTCATTGTTGACTGACCTTTCCCTTGTGGCTATCTGCATCTTCTAAGTCAAGTAAACACCTGATATACCACGCACTGACAAATACAAAGGTGGAATTGAAGAATAATTCCAGTCCGCAGTTGATTGGTATAAGGTCAGGAATATCAGGTTCCTATTGTGATATTTGCCTACTTCTTTGGTTTGTGTGCTTCACAGAACAGAGCTATCAGTTGCTTTGATAATGACTAGCACTGGCATGGCCTTCGCTTAAGAAGGGGGAAAAGACGAATAGAAATGGCATAGGTTATCCTAGGCTTCCTACTCATGGCAAACAATTCGCGATGGACTGACTAATTTCTAATGCACGGTCCATGTTTGCTGCTTCACTATGAATGGGGAAAACAATACTATTGGAAGAACAGCTGCTGCTAACATGAAGAGGATATGAGAAGAAGCTGTGTACCTCGGGCCTTCCGCTGAATCAGGACGGGAGCTGGTAGTGATTGAAGGAGGCAAGCATCAGCTTGGACATGGCCGCAAGGAGGAAGGGCCGCGCAATAGCTCAATCGATCTCCAGACTCCAACGCACGATGCAAACAGCAAGGGCGCCCTCCAAGCTCCTTCCCCACCCGCCGCCGCGCCGCAGACCATGGTGCCGCCTGGTATCCGGCTCCCTGCTCGGGCCCTCCTCGACGGCGCGCTTCCTCCATCTTCCTTGTGCCTCGCCGCTTCCGCGCCGGACGCCGCAGCTTCCCCGCCGCGCTGGAGAGGAGGAACAAGGGATGCAGCTTTGCGATACCATGATCGGAACGTGTTGTCTCCTCGATGGGGGCTCGTCGCGTGACCTCACCGGCGCCGGAGACGAGTGCGGTTTGTTGTGCGCCGGGAGCCCGGACGTGGACGGCGCGACGGCGGCGTTGGTGCGCGGGCCAGGCCGGCAGCGACGGGGTAGCCGCGGGCCAGCGGGGGCTTCCGTGGGTGGGCTCATATCTTCCGTGCGATGGGAATCGCGTGTGTCGCACGGCCCACCACAGGCCTGCATAGGACGTCTTGGGCCTAACGGGCTGGCTGTATTACTGCGAGGAGGTTGAGCTGATCGGCCATTTGGCCTGGCCTGTCATGAAGCGCGCCGCCAAGGTGAAAACCGCGCGGGCACCAGCCCAGCGCATCTCTCAGCCCGTTCGCTTGGCTTATCAGCCACCGGCCAGCAGTACTTCAGTCTCACAACAAATCAGCACCAGCCACCAGCCAGCCAGCCAGCAGTACTTTTCTCTCACAATAAATCAGCACCAGCCATCAGCCACCAGCCAACCGAACAGACTACTGTCGAGACGACAGTGAAACTTCTTTGCTCCGTCTACTGATCACTGGAACGGTCACGCGGCACGTCGGCGTCAAGCCGGTGGCGGCGTTGGCCTGGAAGCTCGACCAAGAGGCAATAGCCGCCGCCTCGGGGCCACAACGCGACGGAATTGAATGATGCTCTCATTGCTCCACGTGGGAATTCTACTGCTAGGATCATGTGCTACCGTCAGTGTGAAACGCTTTTGCTTTGCTTTTGTAGCAAAGAGTTTTCATCTTCTTTGCGAGGATTTTTGATAGCAAAGGGTTGGCGGCGGCGGCCGAAGCAGAGGAGAGCGACGGCCGCGGCGGCTTGGTTTGTGATGGTCAGATGTAAAGTTTATCCCCTTCTTGCTTTGCTTCCCTAGTCATCCCCATCCATGTCCAGCTATTACGAGTGGTGCGCGGCCACGGTCCACGTAATTGGTAATGGCGGCTTAGCTGAACTAATCCATACATATAATGCATTTGATCTTATCAGTTTGTCGTGTGAGTTCATGTTAGCAGTAATAAGCGATTTCCACGTGAAGTGATGTTGTTATTCAAGTTGTTAGTTGTCCCAGGTAGTAGTACAATACAATCCGATTTCATTGCACAGTGATGACAGATGGAACATCCTGGCAATAGGCTAGGCAGTGTAAAACGTGAAGATCATCGTACGCTTCAACACTAAACACGGTAACACTTCAAAACCTCACTATTTTTACAAAATAAACCACTGCAAATCGTTTCATGTGCATAATTCGTGGGGTATGCATTTAGATTCTGATAGGTGAGTGAAGCCTGCCTACGCATTCACTAGAATAAGAGGTGGTCTCCGGTCCGGCATCCGGTTGCATTTAACTAGTAATAACTAACCATCTATTATCTTAATACAATAGTGTTAAAAGAAGCCACCACGTTCGTCGAGAGGGTCTAGAAATTCCCACGTTAATCCAAAAAAGAAAGAAATATGTACCGTTAGATTTAATGTATATCTAACGGTCCTAGAAATTCCCACGTTAATCCAAAAAGAAAAGAATCCAAAAAAGAAAAAAATATGCACCGTTGGATTTAATGTATATCTAACGGTCCTAGAAATTTCCACGTTAATCGAAAAAGAAAAGAATATGCACCATTGGATTTAATGTATATCTAAGGGTCCTAGAAATTCCAATGATAATCCAAAAAAAAGAATATACACCATTAGATTTAATGTATATATAAATAAAAAGTATGTGCCAAATACAATTAACAAAGAACTAAATGGATACAAACTAATTAAACACAATATTATATTCTTTTTATTAGTATGATAATTAAAAAATTTGTTTTATATAAATTTATTAGCTGAATTAAAAACAATTAAAAGAATTTAATGGATTAAAATAAAGCTTAATCTTGACATAGGACCTAAAATTACCTTGCTAATAAAAAATAATATACAATATTGATTTTATAAGATAATATTAATCATTCAGATTATTCCAATGAGTTTGTTAAATTTGATTAACAAGAGATAGTTAGTAGTATTATATATGAATTTGAAAGAAGATAGAAAAATAAAAATTACATGCAAAACACAAATAAACATAATACAAGAAAAATGAAAAATGGTATTCATTTCATTTATTTTTGAAGAATTTTACTTATGTAGATACTAGAAGCACAACAATTATAGCACGACTATAGAGTCGTGTCATAGCTACTACATGATCCCTTTAGAATTAGGCACTTAAGGCCGAACATCATCCTAACATGGCAACCAAGGCATGGTGATAAACTACTAGCAATAGTGAGAAGTAGAAATATGGCGATGGCTTGCTATGTATTATTGTGATTAGTAAACCAATGAGATCCGGAAAATTTAGGACAAAATGAATGATAAATGATGTAATTACGTGCAGAGTTCTAACAAGATCCAGAACAAAGCAACATGGAAATCGAGACTTGACATGCATATCCATCCATAGCAAGTTGACGGATGTGTTCAAAAAGAGAAAAGAACATGCATGGAAAAATGTTAAGTGTCATGAATACATCTTCAATGATCGCGGCATAGCGGGTAAAACCCCTTGGGAGCAGAAGCAGGAGAGAGAGGATGAGTTCAAAAAAGAAGGCTATACCATATGAACTGCAATAATGAATGCATCAAAAATTTATTATGGAAGCATGCATAGAATAAAAATGGTGAAAAAACATAGATGCTACCTTAGGTTGATCCATCTAGAAAAATAAATAAATGGCACCATTAGAAATAAAACTATATGTATTTGTTTTGAAAATTTGAACAAATGTTTAACATCTGATGGAAGACAGACGTGAGAGACGAGGACTTACATCCTTCAGATATAAGTGATTTCAGTAACTAATATAGTAGAAGAAATATAAGAAAAAAGACGTGACAGAGACAGTGACAACCAAATGAAGAGACCACACATAGTGAGGGCCGATGACTCAACAAGCATGCATGGGCTATAGCAATTGGATACCGAGGGAGCAAAATAAAAAAAATGCTAATGGTACGCATTGAGCCAATAACCTAGATCTCAAACTCAAACTCAAAAATAACTGGTAATGGTATGCATGGGACAAAAACCAAAAACGATGCATCTATTGCCCATTAAGGTTTCAAATTCAAACTCATTGTTAAATTCTAACTATTACCGAAAATGGTATGCATTAAGCCAATAATTTATATCTCATCTCCCTGTAAACATGAAAATATAATTTATCAACATCACTGCAACTTTTAACCAAAAAATTCTATATAAGTTATTTTCTTCTCAATTGAACTCACGTTCCAAAAAAACTATAACATATTACTCTAGGTTTGTAGGACAAAAAAAGGGCACCAATTCGACCAAAAGCAACGCATTGAAAAACGTGCCCCTTCTCTACTTTTACGCTTCCTAATGTGCTTTTTCTACAGGAAATTCAATCGAATTGGCTGAACTAAACAAGGCCTAAATAAAAATATTCCATCTAATAATTTGAACTCAAAATCTATTTGTTAAGAAAACAAACACTAGCTTCCCGCGCTATTTGCGCGGGCCACCTTGCTAGTTATACTAGCATCAAGGATACTCTTTTTGAGGACCCCTGCTCTTCCACGAAAAATAAAAGATCACCTGCTCTTTGTATTTTTGCTGACAAGGACGCCATTCTTCAGTCTTCACAAGTGGTTGTTGGTCCAACAAAATAAAATAAAATGCGCTGCCTGATTGGAGAAGACGATGTGTGTGGCTTCAGCTAACTGATACAAGATGGTTTAAATGGAGCAACGTATATTTGAGTCACCCAAACAAAGTTAGCAAAATTGATTACCCAGCCCCACTCCTCAAAACCAAATGGTATACCATATTCTCTGCTTTAACATAGCAAGAACATGTAAACTAAACTGAAGTGATTCCACGGGGAATGCAGAAACAGTAGCTTAATCTCACCACTGCAAACATATGCACTACTGCCGAATAATATTCAAGTTCTGTGTAGCCACAATACAAATTATGCTGGTATATGATAAGGTCATCTTCATTTCCGTCCATTTTGGACCGCGTGAGCTGACTAGGATGATTGGACATGATCATGAAAAACAAATGCCTTAAGCGACTCGCAGCCATTATTGGTCAAAGAAGCTTCGCCAAACTAACACATGCATGAAGCATCCACCGTACCCATCCACGCCCCCAAAAAAAAAGCAACTGATGCGACATGCCCATGTTCAGATGTGGACGCCTATAAGTAGAGCTCCTCCACTGCGCTAATGACAACACAACAAGCTTGAGCTCCAAACAGATAGTGCTGCAGGAAACGGCTATCTGAAGCGCCAAGCGAAGCGACCATGAAGAGCAGCACGATCCTAGTGCTCCTGTGCCTCCAGGCCGCTCTGGTGATGGGGATCTTCGCAGCCGTGGCTAAAGAGAATGGTACGTCCTCAATTCCTTCATCGACGATCATCTCCGAAATGATTGTACATGTGGTTGATTAATCTGAATTGTCTTGATCCTTATTGCTGACGACGAAATGATCGATCGACTGAATGATGGATGCAGCCGTGGGCGAGAGCACGGCCATCGACATCAACCCGGGGCAGCTCAAGTGCTGCACCAACTGCAACTTCTCCTTCTCGGGGCTCTACACCTGCGACGACCTCAAGAAGAAGTGCTGCGACCCCGTCTGCAAGAAGTGCGTCGCCGTGCAGACCTACTCTGGCAAGATGTTCAAGTGCACCGACACCTTCCTCGGCATGTGCGGACCCAAGTGCTAGATGATCAATCAAGCATTGGAATTTGGCTTGGGACGACACTCCTTAGCGAAATGATAAAGGTCATGCGGTGGTACACGAGCATCGATATGACTATTGTGTGTTGTGAGTTTGTGTGGTATATGATTGGACGTGATTGTTCTCGACGTGTGGCACGCGAACAATAAGCCATTGTTTGCAACAAATAAAAGTGATGCGAGTGGCAAGTTATGTGTGGAAATAAAATTCTCTCTCTCTATTTCCTTGTGACGAACATAATAAAAAGATTAGCAGTGTGAATGCAAGATTAACAACTACTCATAATTAATAGGACGCCAATTTTTCATTGTTGTTTTATTTTCGTCGAATAGGATGTCTTGTCAGCATCTTTTTATGATACAGCATACTAATAGAGAGAGGAATCTTATCTATTTTTTTTGATCAAACGTACCTGTATTCAAAGATAAGGAAGATGTACAAAGACCAGTACAAATACAAGTACGTTGTACAAGGATACGGAGGACAGCTGTCCCAACCAAACTGCACAAAGGTCCACTAGAAAATCAAAAATTACACCCAGGTCCCTAGCCTCTGTGCTTGCCGGAGCCACGAACGATCGCCACCGCCGGGCCTCGCCGGATCCGGCCGCCGTCACACCCCAGGTCGGAGGAATCCCCATCGCTGGAAAGCTTTGAAGATAGCCGCAGTAGATAAAGCCGTCGCTGAACACCCCTCGGCCGGGGACACGCCCCGAGACTAGAGGAATCTTATCTAGATAAAACTATATCATGTCACTATTGTTAACACAGAGTTCTTTGCTTATGTTGCCAAAAATAAAATAGTACTCTTAGGGTTTAGGGTTTAATAGTATGCTGAAAACACTATTTATCATTTTTGTTACTGTTTTATAATAAAATTGTTTTATTTCATACGAAATGATAAAGGTCATGCGGTGGTACTGGTTACTGTTTAGGGGCCATGCATTGAGATTGGTGTTTGTTCTTTTTAGGTTTATTACAATTCCCATTCCATCGAATGGTAAGATGCTAATTAGGATTATTAAACATATATCAATGACAAAACAAAGTTCATACTCCTAGGCTTTTTCGCGATACGAATCTATTAAAGCCTAATTAATTCATGATTAGCCAATATGATGCTACAGTGAATATGCGCTAATTATAGGTTAATTAGACTTAATAGATTCATTTCGTGGAAAAAGTCTAGAGCTTATAGAATTTGTTTTATAATTAAATTATATTTAGTCTAGATTCATTTCGTGGAAAAAGTCTAGAGCTTATAGAATTTGTTTTATAATTAAATTATATTTAGTCCTTTTAATTTGCATCAAAACATTCAATGTGACAGGGCTTACCTGTTTGGATACAGGGGCTAAACTTTAGCCCCTGTCACATCGGATGCTTGTATGCTAATTAGGAGTATTAAACATAGACTAATTAGAAAACTAATTGCATAGATGAAGACTAATTCGTGAGACGAATCTATTAAGTCTAATTAGTCCATAATTTGACAAAGTGGTGTTAGAGTAACTTTTTGCTAATGATGGATTAATTAGGCTTAATAGATTCATCTCGTAAATTAGACCAGGACTTCTGTAATTAGTTTTATAATTAGCCAATGTTTAGACCTCGTAATTACTATTCGAATATTCGATGTAACAAGAACTAAACTTTAATCAAGGATCCAGACACGAAAAAGTGTAACGAC
>CM014274.1:76548127-76574391 GCA_004135705.1 Alloteropsis semialata
ACGGGGAGCGGCTGGCGCGGCGCGGCGTACCCGGCCTCCACCTCGTTGCCGGAGGGAGGAGCAGCCCGGGCGCGGAGGCCTCTCCCGCGCACTGGCCGACGGATCGAGCTTCCCCCGCCGGCCTCCTCCCGCCGCTTCCCTCCCTCTCCAGGCCGGCGGAGGAGCAAAGGGGCACCACCACCGCGGGTGGGTGCCACCGCAGGCAACGCCGGCCGCCCCTGCTCGCCGAGGAAGGCGACGCCGTTAGGGGCGGGGCCCTGCTCCCCGTGCCCTGCTTCGCCTCGCGCCACTGGAGGGAGGTAGGGATGGTGAGAGAGAGAGGGGCGGCGGGGTGGAGCTCAATTGCGCGCCGCCGTCGGCGAGGAGGGAGCCGGCCGGGAGAGTGGGAGGACCAACGGGCCGGGAGAGCGACCGGGAGAGCGTCACGGCAAGCAGGCGATTTGCCTCTCTCCGGAATGCCTCTCATTGTTGGAGATCCCATTTTTTACCTTCTCTTTGGTGTACTGTGCACACGATGCAAACCGTGTTTTGCCTCTCCAATTTGCAATACGTTGTTGGAGTCAGTCTTGACACAGCGGAGGATGTATATGACGGTAACAACTGTAGTGTCACTTTTGGTCCATGCTGACGGGGACGGTAGGGCCAGCATTAAATCACAAGCAAATATAGACACGTCCCTGCTTCCACAAGTACTAGCTAGTAGCTACTAGCCGCCTCGAGTCAAACAGCCACCTAACTGGTGCCTCCCGAAAGATATCCGACCGCAGGCATGGCTACATGCCATGCTTCAGCAGTCTCGTCTCCTATATATATAGAGCTGTTTTGCCATTCTTTGGCCAGCAGCAGCAACACAAAAGCATTATATAAGTATAGTGCCGTGGGTAAAACATCGTACACATACACACACGAGTAGCAAAGATGAAGAGCAGCACGCTGATGGTGATCCTGGTTCTCCAGGCCGTTCTGGTCATGGGAATCTTTGCAGCTGTGGCCAAGGAAAACGGTACGTGGGTTGTCTTGGTCGCTCACTGTCCCTCTTTACATCACACTTCATCAGTCATCACACTTCATCAGTCTGTTGTGGGTGAATTTTAGTACAATGTGATCGAGGGAAACAAGCAGGGTCATATACTGATATGCATGCCCTGTGTGCGCGCCAGCCATAGCTCTGCCAAATTCCTACCGAATTGTACACATGCGATTGCTGAATATTGGATCTGGCAAATGACTTTTCAACTGTATACACCAGAAGTAATCGAATAACCACGGCACACTAGCTAGCTCTACCCTCGGTACTTGATTTATTTGGTTATTAGGATCTTAATTTTCTGCCCTGATGCATTATTATATACTAGAGATAGCTAGGGATGTAAGAACGCGAGAGGTTATCCTCACCGTTTCTCTTTGGCAACATAAGCCACCAGATTTTCTCAAGTCTCCGTCAGGCAGATAGGCTTGTAGATCACTACTAGATTTTGCCAGCATCAGGAGTGTATAATGCCGATGCGGCCTTAAGGTGGGTTCCATCGACAGGACAAGGTTCCTGCTCGTATGTATAGGGCCGAGAGAGCGATCGTAAGACGGGTCCCACTGCAAAAATAAAAAATTTACGGTTCTTGATTCTTCTTCCACGCTGAGGCCTCCGTGCTGACGCCGCTGTCTTCGACCATGCGGACGCCCCAGCTGTCGTCCGCCGGCGCGGGAGCCGCGTCCACCGCCACCGTACTCGCCCGCGCTAGAGCCGCACCATCCGTCCATGCGAGTCTCCCTCGTCGACCACCGCGAGCATCTGCCCGCCTTCCAGCTGCTTCATCCCTGGTGCCGTGGTCTCTTTCTCCCATGCCGTGATTTTGTGAATTCTTTATTCCTTGAGGACGGGTCTCAAGCTTGAGACCTGGCCCTAAGCATTTTTGGCATAAGACCGAGGCTGGAGTGTATAAGAGCGACCTCAGGGAAGCCACGTCCTCCTTAAGACCAGTGAATTCTGCACACTCCGGATGCCCTGGGCTCGACCACTCGCTGCACAGTGCACACCCACTTGCTATGCCCAAACAAACCCAGGCTAGCATGGTTCCGCCATGGCAATGCCGACCTGAATCTGGATGCGGATGGCAACATGCGTAACTCCAAAACAAGTGGAATGACCTAAAATCTTACCAGTTTGCAGTGAAACGAGTAGCTAAAAGAATTGTTACCGGGCCAAAGAGTTAAAAGTTAAAACTGATATGATTGCATTCGTTGTATCGATGGTGCAGCGGCCGTTGGGGAGAGCAAGGGCAACATGGAGACCAACGGCGGCAAGCTCGCGTGCTGCACCAACTGCAACTTCTCCTTCTCCGGGCTCTACACTTGCGACGACATCGTCAGCAAGTGCGACCCCGTCTGCAAGGTCTGCAAGGTCGTCAAGAAGTACCCCGTCAAGCAGTTCCAGTGCACCGACACCTTCCTCGGCATCTGCGGCCCACCCTGCAAGAAGAACTAGGCTTACAGCACGCTGCTGAGCTCAGCTCACCCACGAACATCCACTCCACGTTACACGCCATCAATAAGCCGACCTGGCTCGCACCTATATGTAATATATCATATATGTATGTGCATCCCTGCTCAATCGAGCATGAATGAATTAAAAAAATAAGCGACATTTATAGTTTTCGAGTTGTCCTTGACGCTTGATCGAATACCCAAAGTATTTCATTAGCAACTGTCAGCGCTTACTACGAATCAGATCTCTGTTCGTTTGGCGACCAATTGCGGATGCCAAATTAGGAGGATGTTCATTAGAGGATTCTAACCAGATCAATAAGCTTTTCGTTCAGGAGGTATAGGCGTCAGGCAGTTTGAACTCTGAGAGCTCCATCCGATCCTGGATCATAGCGCCGGCATTGGGCATAACATACCAGTGGAGAACAAGCTGAACTTTCTTCCCGCGCAGACTGCTTCCCTGATGCGAGTAATTGCATATAATTGTCCCAAAAAAAAAACACTCAGCAGTCAGCACGCAATTGCAATGCAGTACCCAGGTGAGAAGGGAGGGAAAAAAAAAAAGTTTACCTGGTCGATCAGAGGATACTTGCTCTTCGCCACTACTTGCAGATTTGCATGTTCCTTGTCCGGAATAATATAGTCCCATAACGAAATCTGCCGAACAGAATAATTTGAACATAAGTATGGATCCATCAACCCTTTGATTACCAAACCATAGGGCCTCATCATATATTCAACTCAATAGCTTCATAATCCCTAACAAACTAAATATCTTCACAACTTACTTTGAAATAATTCAATATAAATCTTACTGTTTAGCCAATGGAATGACATCAAACTAAATACATGTGCCAGATTATCACAAAAAATTAGCACATGCTATTAGTAATGTGTCAACTGTTGGCACATATAACCAAAAATAGGACGACTTCCACAAAAAGAAAACATTAGTAATTAAGCTGAAGCGATACTCCTAAATTGAAGATGCTACATGTGCCAGACAATCAATAACTTGAATTTGCAGACATTATCGTCACCTCTCATTCATGACAGGTCTACTGAATAAATTATCCAACTTGGATAGCAAAAACATGTGTGCAAAAAAATGATAGTTGCATCTAAGAAATACCTTACTTGATTTCGTGATAGTACAATTTAGTGACTGTTAAATGCTACTAATTTTTGCTATACGCAAAGATGGAAGCGCATGTACAAGGTACTGTATACTAAGGAATAGTGTAAGATTCATGCAATGCAATCACTGATTCCAAGTTTCCGGCCAGTTCTCTGTCCTCAAAACTATCTGTATAGACAGGATGTACGTTGTCCATTTGTAAATCAAGAATACCAGCATACCTGGTTCAGTAAATTTTTAGCGTTTTCATACTCAGCTGTCAGAAAGAGAAAGACCTGTATCAAGAAAGCAACTTGGTTACTCGCTGCCTAGTAGTACAGCAATGGAAAAATTATCAATAAACATGTTGATACTCAGTGGTTCATCGGTGACCATACATACAACAATACTGTACCAGTTATTCCAGAAAGGCAGTAGCCATGACTTATGATAGCATGAAGTGATTGTTGAAATGACGGTATGGCAGTGCTTTTTGAATGAGCACTGCAACATAAATTGTTCAGTGATATGTTTTATGAGCTGCCTCAAGTCAACCTTATCTGGTTCATTTGTGTTCTCAAATAACGCAGAACTGCGTGTCATTTCATTAAGGGGTCTATTCATTTGCATGGATACATTTCTTTATGCGTCATTAGCCACATCAGCTTTCAGTATTACATTTTTTGAATTCTTTTGTGTTGACGCATTGGAAAGAGAAAAGGTCTCATAATGGCACTGCAACCAGTTATGGAAGGATCACAAGAAGATTTTTTTTTCTTTCTTATACAATGGTCCCTCCAGCATACGAGCACTTCGATTCACTGATGCCAACTGCTGAGCTTTACAATTTGGAAATACTTCTGGTGAATATAGTCGAGTATGGATGAGAAATCGGTGGCACTGATGTAGAATAACAATTAGTAAGTCACATCATTAAACAACTGGAATTCTCTTTCCATATATGTTTCTCACCTGGAAAGCATTTAATTTGGATATGCATCTATTGTATTCAATTTTAAAATCGTTCCAAATATATCTTAGATATGTAAGCAATTTGCAATTGTGATGCACATATTGTTACCTGCAGTCCAACAGAGAATATGCTCGATTTTGAGCTTATACACACTCAAAATATAGCTTTCTAGTACACATCCCATCAAAATGAAAATGTCACCTGTTTTGTGTTCCAAGTGAATAGTGACTCCAAATTTGCAGATATGTTCAAGGTCAATGTCACCTGAAATACAAATTCACATCATTGTCATTTGGAGTGGTAATATATATGAGATGCATCTAGTTGCAGTATGTGTAAGGGAAGTGTATCACTGCAATGATAGACAACTCTATTTGATACATGAGATTATGTAAATCTTGGGCAAAAATTAGATGATTTTGCTTATTATTCTATAAGCTATACAGTAGTAGAATTCATGCAGAACTTGACAAAATTATGTTCAGTAGTGGTTGGAACAAGTGAAAAGTGGATAACATTTAGTTAAGGAAAAGCATCATTTAATCTTTGCAGCAGAATATTTCTCTGTCTTCTCGACTAGAAATATTTCTAGTCTAGGGGCGCAGCCTTTGCCTATCTTGTTCTGGTGCTGTGAACTGGTAAACTCTGCATTTCTGTTCTATAATGGAAGTAGGGAATGTCCTCGTTTCAGGAAAAAAGGAACTAGAAATATTTCCGTTTCCAGATTATTTTTTGAGCTTGCAAACTCCATCAATTATCAGTGTGAAAAATGAAGGAAATTTGCATTATTAAGCTTGTGGCTGCAATTTTCCCAAGAAACTGAAATATCATCAAGCTAACCCTTTTTAACCAGATCCCACAGTGAAAAGAGAGCTAAACCATAGTAGAATAATTCTAGAACAAGTTGTCAAATAACAGATATTGGTATGCCATTCTATTCGTATATAGAATTATTATTGACCAGTGGATTGGCTATCTGTAAACCTAACCCAACAGTAAGCAAAGAAGCACTGCTTTGATCAAATATTTCTAGATGAGAAATAAGATTGGAATTAGATCTGCACAGGAATAAGGAAGCAAAGTGCAGGCACAAACCTTGTCGTTTCCATTGATCTGTCTGTGGAACCTGTTAATCTTTGTAACCTACAAGATAACATACATAAGCTCAATGATAACACAATAAGCACGGATGTTCAGAACTGTGACCCCCAAAAAAGGAGATTCATAGGTGAGCGTAGCAACATTTGGTGTTAATGCTGCAGCAGCTTTAACAATTTCTACAACAGCCAGAAACATATTTGCTTGCAATTGCAAAGGCCATCTCAATCAGTGTCTGAAACTTGATCTAGCTAACAGTGGCACAATCCAGTCGGCAATGGCATCCAAGTAAGTACAGAGTCGACAATTTGAAACTACATCCTAGAATTTCTTAGTTCGCTACTTTTTATCACACCAATCGCCACGAAACATACTCCTTCGCCGCATCAAGGGTTTGGGTCCCAGATCGCCCCAAGTTCAGGACAGTTACGCAGGCGTGGGGAGGAAGAGATCCGTACATGGGCTTGGGTCTGGACGTCAGGGACGTGGAAGGCGTCGAGCGCGGAGGCGGCCGCGCAGACGGCGGCGAGGAGGACGGCGGCCGTAGTTGCCGCGGCCAACAGGCGCTGCGACCAGCTGTGCATCGCTTTCGCCTGAGGTTTCTCCCCCTTTTTCCCTTTTTTTTTCCTTTTTTATCCGGGAGAAGGGTATATTTGGTGATGCTACCGTCCGATTTGAAATCGATGGCTGGCGACAGCAAACCTTCTTTCATTTTTTGCGAAAGAAAAGGGGAAAACCTTCTGATCTAGTGCAGCTAATCTTCGATCCATCTGCCTATTTACAGTGTCACTCCAATCCAACTCGACTGGCTACTCCATACAGAAACCATAAATTTTCGTATTTGGTGCTGGCTGCAGAAGATTGTACACCAATCTGCTCGCATCAGCGTATCGCGAGTTCTGAATCTGAACATTCTGAAATCTGAAGCACCAAGCTGACATTGCTCAAAGTTGCCACCTGGAGCCCCCTGTGTTATCTGTGAGGTGTGGGCTATGGGCCGATCTGGTCGAAGGATGAGGCTGCACGTTTGCATATGAGCATATCGAACTTAGCAGTGTTTGGTTTAGCAGCATAAGCAGAGAACGAAATCGAGCACTACTGGGCCTGCACAAGCCTATTACTTCTTGTATCATCATTCATCAAGCAGGCAACGTTGATTTCCCAACCGATCCTTCGAATGATATTCAGGGCTAGCATTCCCCAAGATGTTGGGAGTTGGGACTGGACTTGGGAGTTGGGAGTGGGCTCGAGGAGTTGAACTTGAACCTTGAGGTGGTCCTTGTGACGTGACTGACAAGTCGACACTTCTATTATAGTACAGCAGTACCTTAGCTTTCCTGGCCCTGTTTAGTTGAGAAAAGATTCACAACTTTTCACTATTTACCCGTCACATCAAATGTTAGGACACTAATTAATAGTATTAAATGTGAATTAATGATAAAACCCATTTCATAACCCCTGGGCTAATTAGGCCATGATTAGACAGCGTCGTGCTACAGTAAACAATCTCTAATGATGGATTAATTAGGTTTAATAGATTTGTCTCGCGATTTTCCGTCCATCCGTGTAATTAGTTTTATATTTAGATCATGTTTAGTCCTTCTAATCTTCAGTTTAAAATTGCTGCAGTAAATTTCGCAAACTTTCTCACCGAACTAAACAGGCCCATAATTTTGCCTCCACTGTCTCCTTGTTTACAAGTGCCCTGTCATATGTCAAGTGTCAACGCATCCGTGGATAAGAAACTGCCGCCCCTCCAGTGGCACCATGCTCCAATGGGAAGTTTCGCTATCAGCAGGCAGCGCCACAATAGGATCGCACTACTGAAACCATACTGCGATACTCATCCACCATCATTTTTTTTCCTTGAAAAAGAAACCATCATTTTGTTCCAGAGTCCATACAGCACAGCAGGCTTCAACATCTCCACCTCTCCGGTATCAGAATCTCCTTTCCAATAGTCTGAATCCGGCAAGCGACTCTTTTGTCAAATCTGAATCCATCCACCTCCAAAGGAACACGTACCATCCATCACTGAAGATCCATGCTATTCATCCTCCTCACTGGCATCTCCCTCCCAAAGCTGCAAAAAAGAAGAAGAAGATAAGCATGGAGAAATATCAGCGGCAGCGCGGGATTAGTACTGATCTCTGTCAGAATCTTATCACCGGAGTGAGTGAACGCAAAGCAACCGCAACCACCTACTACACCTGACAGGCACAGCGGGTCAAAGGCGGAGGAGATTCATGGCAATACGGCAATTGGCGAAGGCCAGACAGGCAGACAGAGTGCTCCACACCGCACCACACGCGCTGTAAAATACGGCAATAATGCCGCGGCAGGCCTCCACCTCCTCCACCCGTCGTCCAACTTGGCCGGCCCGGGCCCCGGCCCCCTGTCTTTTGACCACCGGGGATCGGAGTCAGAGCTGAGCAGCAGCTGCAGCTCAGTGATCAGCTCAGCCTCCAGTTTACCCACGTGGTTTCCCGGGCGACAGCGACCGGCACTCAGACCAGACACAGACAGCACCATCCCCCGGGAAAACGTTGAGAAACCGGGGCCGGGCGGAGCTCACCACGCCCGCCAGCTACCCGGTCAGACGCTGTCGTCGTCTGTCGTGGAAGAAAAACACCAACGTCTTTGTCGCGGCTCGCACGAGCTGGACGTCAGGCCTGGATCTCGTCTACACGGCTCTGGTGGCTCTCCCTCTCTTTTTTTCCACGAAATTTATCTGGAGTCTCTCTCGTTCAGAGTACTTGTCCAGTTGTCCCCATTTGTACGCCGCACGCTGGTGATTTCGATACCTCCTTGTCCCCGTCGCGTGCAGTTACCACTACCTTACCCAAAAAAATCGTCTGGAAAAAAAGAAAGAAAATGAAAAGGCGGCATAATTTACAGTCGGGGTCACCGGCCCATGATCCATGATCCGTGCCCATCCCAGCGCACCCCAAAACGTGCCGACTCGGCTGGCTACTCCGAACGAACACAGGTGGAAAGAGAGGGGTAGCTTTTGTTTGGAATTTCCGTGGGATTTGATGCGGGGATGTCACCGACGATGGGGACTGTCTACTTGCCGGGGACACGAGACAACCATCCACCGGATTTGGTCCGGCCGCCCGCACAGCGCGAGCGGCCAGGGACCGCTTTTCCCTGTTGATCGAGCCGTACGCGTGTCACAGCTTCGCTAACCCCTTATTGCTCAGTCCCTCGCTGTCGCTGTGCCGTGCGTCACGATGCCGATCTGTGTCCGCGCCACCAGTCCACCACTGCTGCTCCTGGGGCTGAACTGAGGGGGGGTTTAGTTCCCCAGAATTCTGCAAAACGGAGGGGTAAGTAAACACCCCCTGAAGTGGTCGGCATCCCGATCGGGCCGTGCCCGCGCGGCGCGGCGCCGTGCCAGACGGCGAGCGCTTCACTCCGCGTTCCCCTGTGGCTGGGGCCTCGGATCACCATCGGGGAACAGGGCGAGGTGCGGAAGATTCAACGGACCGGCAGCGATGGCTCGTCAAACACGCAAGCCGCGGGTGCGGCCACCAGCTGGTTTTTCGGCGGCGGCGATCGCGGAAAGCGTGCCATCCATTCATTTTCAGGATCCTCCAGTGACCAGTGATGTGGTGTGGTGCGAGGCGACGGCCACGGCGTACGAACAAGAGGGCGATACGCGAGATAAATCCGCAGATATTCACATGGATCCATCCTTGTTGATTGGGAGCCGGGGACGAGCTGGTGGATTCCCGATCCCGTATCCGAAGTTTCAGAGAAGCTTGCCACGTCGTTCTCCGCGGTCCAACAGCTGTGACGAATTCGGACCTCGCTTTGCACCCTGGCCGGTCGTTATCGGTGTCATCGAATACTAGTATTTGTTTCGAGACTGGTCACTGCCAGTGCGAGTGCCAGCCTCACCTTCCTCTCGCTACAAAAATTAGCCTATGAATTCCAAAAATTCAACCCAAATCNCGATCCTTCGAGCAGGCAACGTTGATTTCCCAACCGATCCTTCGAATGATATTCAGGGCTAGCATTCCCCAAGATGTCGGGAGTTGGGACTGGACTCGGGAGCTGGTAGTGGGCTCGAGGAGTTGAACTTGTGGGGTGGTCCTTGTGACGTGACTGACAATTCAACACCTGTTTAGTTGGAATGGAAAGTTGGCGAAATTTACTGTAGCAATTCTAAATCGAAGATTAGGAGGACTCAATATGATCTAATTATAAAACTAAATACACGGATGGACGGGAAATCGCGAGACGAATCTATTAAGCCTAATTAATCCGTCATTAGAGATTGTTTACTGTAGCATAACGTTGTCTAATCATGGTCAAATTAGGCTCATTAGATTCGTCTCGTAAAGTTACCGGGGGTTATGGAATGGGTTTTGTCATTAATACACATTTAATACTCCATGCATATAAGATTCTTTTTGATGAATAGTGAAGTTTGATGAATAGTGAAGTTTGGGGTGGGAACTAGCTTTCCGATCCTTCGAATGATATTCTGCGTCCACTGTCTCCTTGTTTACAAGTACCCTGTCATATGTCAAGTGTCAACGCATCCGTGGATAAGAAACTGCCGCCCCTCGAGTGGCACCATGCTCCAATGGGAAGTTTCGCTATCAGCAGGCAGCGCCACAATAGGATCGCACTACTGAAACCATACTGCGATACTCAACTACCATCATTTTTTTTTCCTTGAAAAAGAAACCATCATTTTGTTCCAGAGTCCATACAGCACAGCAGGCTTCAACATCTCCACCTCTCCGGTATCAGAATCTCCTTTCCACTAGCCTGAATCCGGCAAGCGACTCTTTTGTCAAATCTGAATCCATCCACCTCCAAAGGAACACGTACCATCCATCACTGAAGATCCATGCTATTCATCCTCCTCACTGGCATCTCCCTCCCAAAGCTGCAAAAAAGAAGAAGAAGATAAGCATGGAGAAATATCAGCGGCAGCGCGGGATTAGTACTGATCTCTGTCAGAATCTTATCACCGGAGTGAGTGAACGCAAAGCAACCGCAACCACCTACTACACCTGACAGGCACAGCGGGTCAAAGGCGGAGGAGATTCATGGCAATACGGCAATTGGCGAAGGCCAGACAGGCAGACAAGAGTGCTCCATGGCCATGGATGATTTGATTCCACACCGCACCACACGCGCTGTAAAATACGGCAATAAGCCAATAATGCTGCGGCAGGCCTCCACCTCCTCCACCCAATTCGCCGCCCGTCGTCCAACTTGGCCGGCCCGGGCCCCGGCCCCCTGTCTTTTGACCACCGGGGATCGGAGTCAGAGCTGAGCAGCAGCTGCAGCTCAGTGATCAGCTCAGCCTCCAGTTTACCCACGTGGTTTCCCGGGCGACAGCGACCGGCTCTCAGACCAGACACAGACACCACCACCCCCCGGGAAAACGTTGAGAAACCGGGGCCGGCCGGAGCTCACCACGCTCGCCGAGCTGCCCGGTCAGACGCTGTCGTCGTCTATCGTGGAAGAAAAACACCAACGTCTTTGTCGCGGCTCGCACGAGCTGGACGTCAGGCCTGGATCTCGTCTACACGGCTCTGGTGGCTCTCCCTCTCTTTTTTTCCACGAAATTTATCTGGAGTCTCTCTCGTTCAGAGTACTTGTCCAGTTGTCCCCATTTGTATGCCGCACGCTGGTGATTTCGATACCTCCCTGTCCCCGTCGCGTGCAGTTACCACTACCTTACCCAAAAAAATCGTCTGGAAAAAAAGAAAGAAAATGAAAAGGCGGCATAATTTACAGTCGGGGCCGCCGGCCCATGATCCATGATCCGTGCCCATCCCAGCGCACCCCAAAACGTGCCGACTCGGCTGGCTACTCCGAACGAACACAGGTGGAAAGAGAGGGGTAGCTTTTGTTTGGAATTTCCGTGGGATTTGATGCGGGGATGTCACCGACGATGGGGACTGTCTACTTGCCGGGGACACGAGACAACCATCCACCGGATTTGGTCCGGCCGCCCGCACAGCGCGAGCGGCCAGGGACCGCTTTTCCCTGTTGATCGAGCCGTACGCGTGTCACAGCTTCGCTAACCCCTTATTGCTCAGTCCCTCGCTGTCGCTGTGCCGTGCGTCACGATGCCGATCTGTGTCCGCGCCACCAGTCCACCACTGCTGCTCCTGGGGCTGAACTGAGGGGGGGTTTAGTTCCCCAGAATTCTGCAAAACGGAGGGGTAAGTAAACACCCCCTGAAGTGGTCGGCATCCCGATCGGGCCGTGCCCGCGCGGCGCGGCGCCGTGCCAGACGGCGAGCGCTTCACTCCGCGTTCCCCTGTGGCTGGGGCCTCGGATCACCATCGGGGAACAGGGCGAGGGGCGGAAGATTCAACGGACCGGCAGCGATGGCTCGTCAAACACGCAAGCCGCGGGTGCGGCCACCAGCTGGTTTTTCGGCGGCGGCAATCGCGGAAAGCGTGCCATCCATTCATTTTCAGGATCCTCCAGTGACCAGTGATGTGGTGTGGTGCGAGGCGACGGCCACGGCGTACGAACAAGAGGGCGATACGCGAGATATTCACATGGATCCATCCTTGTTGATTGGGAGCCGGGGACGAGCTGGTGGATTCCCGATCCCGTATCCGAAGTTTCAGAGAAGCTTGCCACGTCGTTCTCCGCGGTCCAACAGCTGTGACGAAGTCGGACCTCGCTTTGCACCCTGGCCGGTCGTTATCGGTGTCATCGAATACTAGTATTTGTTTCGAGACTGGTCACTGCCAGTGCGAGTGCCAGCCTCACCTTCCTCTCGCTACAAAAATTAGCCTATGAATTCCAAAAATTCAACCCAAATCAATGTTTGACACCGTCTGAAAACTTTGGAATGGGCAGGTTGGAGGATATTCAACCCAAAATCTAGACTATCAGGAGTTCCAAAAATTCAACTGCAATTCTGTACACTTCAAACTTGTTCTACTCCCCTTCAAAAAGTCTTGGAGCCGCACCGGAATTACAGTGACCGCTCCGTAACATCACATGAAAAAGCCATTTGAAAAATCCACGTCAACGTCGGACGACGAATAGCTTTCGAGGTTAGCTTTGCCTCCGCTGCGCGACGCGGCCCCAGCCCAACCCAAGCGCGCGCACCCGTCGCACCACATGTCCTACTGCTCGAGCGCAGCATCGACCCGGATCATCCTACACAGCTCGTGCCACAGCGGCCACGCTCACAGCGCGCCAATGACCGCGATCGATCGATGGATCGGTCGAATCCGCCACCCACCCCACCCGCAACCGCGCCGCCGCATTCACTTTCCCCAGCGAGTTCGCGCCCCCCAGCTGTCCCGTCGCGTACTCGCTCGTCTACACAGTACACGCCTCAGCCACTCACAACCGCCTCCACGCCGGCGCATGCAGATGCAAACGTCGCAGCAGCATGATTGATGAATGGTCCGGCCGCGAGCGCTTTGCGGAAAGCTCAAACAGAAACGAGCAGACGATAGGGGAGCGGTAGGCACGGCCGGCGGCGGGCGCGACCGAGAAAACAAAGCCTAGACGTCCCCGTCGGCGTCGCGTACCCGGCCGCGCGGTCCTAGAATAGGATAGCCACCACACCACCCGTCAGCCGGGTGGGGATGGGGAATCGTATCGGATAGCGCCGCGCCAGAGGCAGGCCACCACGGCGCGCAGGCAGCCGGCATCGCCGCATAGCGCGCGCCTCCTTTCCTTTCCTTTCCCAACTTGCGTGCGGCTGGGAGCGCGGGGCCCCGGCGGAACCGAGCCACAGGATGCGGTCTCATCGGAACCTTATCTCGCCACCGTGCGTCCGTGCCACGGCCGCAGCACCAGGCTCCAGCCCCGCCCGCGCGCGACACGGTCCCCGGCGCCGGCCCGCGCGCCGCGCCAAGGATGATGGTCGTGCTGCGTAGGACGAGGGCGGGGACAAAAGCGCGCCGGGCGCGTACCCGTCGTGTGCCGCCGTGTGGGGTTGCCACAGCCGCTCCTGGGCGTAGCGCGGGGACTCGTGAGCGAGCGCAACGCAACAACAGGCTGCGCGGTTGCCGGCTGCCCCCGGTCCACCCCCACCCCCAGCGCCGCGGCGGTGGCCGAAAGGGCGCACCTCGTCGGAAGAGAGAAGCTGCGCGGCATGGGTGGCGCTCAGCCCACGCCGAGTCACGCACCGCAAGGACTCACTGCAGAACGCAGGCGCTGCCTGTGCCTGGCACTGGCAGCCTGGGGTGTCCAATGTCCGGTCACAATCTCATACTTGCCAAAACATGTCTTTTCTATTTGTAACATGCTTTTCAATACATTTTTTCTAAAAAAATTCGACCAACTTTCACGAACTAAACAAACAAGGCCTAGCAAAAAAAATAGCGTGCTCGGCCATTGAACAAAGTACAACAGCGCATCAGATCCAATTTCTTAGAACCGGAATTATTTTAAAAACAAATTGAGAATCGGATCCAATTTCTTAGATACATCATATTTATGAAGCCGGTTTCTTTATACCCATGCCCGTGCACAGACGATTTCGTGCACATAAACTACTCTACAACGAACCAGAAGAAGGAACCAGTCCAATTATCAGATCTACTCCAGTTGCGAGTACTAGAATATCAAGAACAATTCCACTTCCTGCCCAAAAAAGAATCTTGGACAAACGCCACGATCACAGCACAAGTATCCAACCGCATTAGTCAAAACAGCACACTAATGCCGCTTGACGAACTCCATTCTGTAATCGCGCTAACACAGCAGCTGCGTCCACATAAGCATTTCAACCCGAATACAGTGAAGCAGACGACGAGCACAGCACAGCAATGTATTGCAGAACTTATTTTTCCTTTCATAGCTTAGGAGTAACAGCTCACAATGCCTTGTCCACTATAATGTCTTGACAAGCATTAGCAAATAACATTAAAAACATGACATAGTAGCCACTTTAACTTACCATAATGTAACCTACCAAAATTACCTCTCCAAACGCTAATGTTCTTGGCTTGGGAAGCAAAGATTTCCTTGGGCACGGGCAGATGGTATTGCCCGGGGAAAAAACCCAAGAGATCCCCCTCCCAAGCACACTCACAGGACCATTATCACACCAACATTAACACTAGGGCACTTCTTAATTCACACGCAGAAATCCACGGTTTGCAGGAAGTCGTCCATGCCGCGGCCGAGGTCGCAGCCGGGCATCTCCGGGAAGACGTCGTTGATGTCGTCGAGGTCGATGTCGTCCAGGTCGTCCCCCAAGTCCCCAAGCAGCAGGTCCTGTTCGTCGTCATCCAAGTAGAAGGGCGCATCGGAAACATCCAAGGCGTCCAGGCCGGCACGGAAGTCCATCGGGTCGATGTCGGGTAGCTGTAGACCGCGCAGAAGGTCCTGGTAGAACTCCGGGTCGTCCGGCAGCTGCGCAGATTCAGTGGACGGCAGGATGGGTGTGGCAGCCGGCTCTGGCGACTCCGGCTTGGTGGCCTCGAGCACTGAGGACGGCGACGGGTGGGCGAACGGAGCAGCCGAGGTGGACGACGAAGAGGACGCCGTCGGGGTGGCGCTTGCCGAAGTAGCAGGAGAGGAAGCGGGCACAGGTTGCCCGCGGCGGCGGCGCTTCTCGTCGGCGAAGCTCCGGGAGGCAGACAGGTAGGCGGCCGAGGCCGCGCCGGCGGTGTCGAAGGTGCCAAGCCACTGCCTCTTGCCGGTGAAGGGGTTGCGGATCTCCGCTGCCCACTTGCCCCACTTGCGGAGCCTCACGCCGCGGTAGCTCTCCGGCGTCCCGCCGCTGGTGCACGCGGCCACAGTGGCCGCCGGCATGACTGGCTTCGCTGGGGCCTTGCCGACGAACATCTCGAAAGAGAAGCGCTTGGACTTGGCGGCGGCCGTTGGGGCGCCGGCCTCCTCGTCGTCGGAGTCCGAGTCCGTCGCGTCGGGGTCCTCGAAGAGGACGCGGACGCGGCGCCTCGGCTGGACCGGCGCCGGCATCTGCTGCTGCGGCCTGGCCTTGAGGAGGGCAGCTGAGGGTTTAAGGCCAAACCCGGAGATCCTCTTGGTCTTGGGCTTCTTCGCCAGGGCCTTCTTGATGAGAATCTGCTGGTGATTCAACGGAGCCATCTCTCTTCTATCTCTTGCGCCGGAGAGGACTCCAAAACTTGTAGCCAAAATTTCCAAAACTGAAGGGGAAAAACTCTAAAAAAGAAGAAACTTTCTCCGATGGGTGCAAAAATTGGACGGAGCCGGGCGCAAATCGACCGAATCCGTCAGTCTCCTCGACAGAAGCCACACGGCCTTATGTGGAGGAATCCGGAATACTTCACCCCGAAACCGTCCCTGCAGCATCAGAATCGAGAAATCCGTCAAAAACCCATGAAAACCCAGCTAAGAACGCGCCAGATCTGGACGAACCAGGGCCATAAACCCGGTCAAAACCTCCCAGATCGGTGAAAAAGACGAGACTTTTGCGGGAAAAAAAAAGAGGGGGGCGGGGGCGCACGGACCTGAGCATCGACGAGGATTTGTTCCAGCCGTTGAGCCCCTGGCGCATAGATCGGCTAGAGCAGGTGAGGGCGCGGAGGAGGACGGCGACGACAGCGACGAGGAGCGCTACGACCACCAGATCGGAGAAGGGGCAAGAAGACATATACACGAGGATTAGCTGCTGCTTCTTCTCCGACGCCGGCGCCGTCGTCGTCGCCTCCGGCCTCCGTCACTCGCTTAAACCCCAACCCAAAGCGGCGAGAGGAGCGAAAGGGGATGGCCACGCCTCCTCCGCCGATATTTAATCCCCTTCCCCATCCACGAGGTGGTGCCCGCCGCACCCCGCGACACCCCGCTCGTCACGCGCCGGACAATCCCCACTCACCGACACGTGGGTCCGCGTCATCCCTTGTCCCCACATGTCATTGCGGGTTGTCCGGCTAACGGAAAGCAAAGAAAGGACGGCCGCGATGCGCTGGCGCCGGGCTGTTTGCTACGCACACAGTGACCAGTGGACCCAACGCACCATCCGGCCCCACAGTCAGCTTTGGAACGTGTAGATTTGCCAGTGACCAACAACTGTTCCGTTCGATGGCCAGGAAACATGTGGAGGTTTTAGCTGACATGTGGGTCCTTGTACCCTGTCCCCACTTACCATGGAAACAAGGACCGATTGCTAATCGCTAGTGACGGGTGAGAGTGTTTTGGTGGGGTTTATGGGGATGGGAATGGGCGGCGATCGCTAATGATAAACCCTTCACCTACACGCTTCGCAGGAATCTCCCGTGCTCTCACTGAATGGTGGGACCCCCTACATCCAGGCCCACCCTGTGCGCACCGAGCACTGGCCAGATCCAGCGATGGGGTCTCCTCCGTTCATCAAGGGGCGAGGGGATTGCGATTCTCTGGCTGAGATCCCACGCCCACCGCGTGACCCGCGCAGCGTTAACCAAAACGATCGGTTTGTAAAATAGTAATTGCCTCATTTAGAGGCCCAATTTTACGGAGGTAATAAATAAATAAAAATAAATGGCGGCCTAATTAGGGGCATGCATCGACGGCATGGCCCCCATGTCAGGCAAGCTAAAGTTAAGCTTTACCGGTTTCGAGAGGCGGATGTGACCGAGCTGGGGTAGTTTTCACGCTTCCTTGAGAGCCAAGCTAAAAGGACCGATAAAACGGAATGGAATATTTTGTTTCGCAAAAGGCGGAGCCGGACGAAAGGCCACGGCCCACGGGGATTTGGTTCCGTTGTGGAGCTTTTTTTAGGCGCCGCCTGTGACACGTGGGCGTGTTTGTGCGGGTATCCATCTCGCCAGCAAGTCCGCAACCCACGCCGCATTGACGCTTTCCATGCCATCCCTCTATCGCTCCATGAACCTTGTTCGTCAGCGTTCTGAATGCGTCATCAGATATTCAGATGGAAAGATAGAGAGCATCAAGGAAATGACGGTGCATGATAAAGAAATAAAGAACATCCCCAAATCTTGTGATCTTTTTGTGAATTAATACAATAAATCTTGTTCCGGTACGTGGACTGGAAATCCACGGAAGATATGTTCGGAACAGTTCGGATTTCACGTGGCAAGTTTTATGCTGCTCGTACCGCACTTGGGAGCTGTGGAATTCGCAGTGCCGAAAGGGCGACGGACTTTTGGCGACGCCGACGTGGAAACAGCCGGGACATTTCTAGCGGCCGCAGCAATTGCACGGCTGGGAGAGGAGACGCAGCCGGCTGGGCTGGCCGGCCGGGCTTGGAGCCTTGCGGCGGCGCGGCTGGCACGCCGAGATGCGTGCCCGTGTGGACGGTTCCGCGGCGGCTGCCACGCCGACCCAGGTGCGTGCGGCCGCCCGAGCGGTCACGTGAGCGGGAAGAACAGTGGACTCACCCCCGGCCGGGCCCGCGCGGGAGTCGTTGTCGGTTGGTGCGCCGAGATTGACTATTCGTGTCCGTCTCCTTTCGTCCTCCCCTCCTTTCCGCTTTCTCGAGGCGCGCCTGCCCGTCCCAGGGTCCCGCCGGCTGGCACGCACGTGAGTGGCTCGTGCGATATTTATGCAAACCCCGTGAAGATATTTTTTATTTTACAAGAAAACATTTCTTTTTTTCTGGAACAGTAGCGTAGCGGTGGTGGCTGCTAAAAGACGTGGCAGGTCAGGTGTGTGCTACTTGTGCGGCGAAAAGGCATGGGCGTGGCGGGAGCGGAGCCGGGAGGCTACACGTACGAGCGCACGCCCGTGGCATGCCTGCCACGTTACGCGGCCCAGCTGCGACGCACCGGGACGCGCTCTCGTGCACCAAGCCTTTTTCTATGACATTAATATATAATGTCACCACCCACCACGGCTCCACTAGTGTCCTCAGTTTAGATCCCTTTTTGTCGTCCAGTCGTGTGGACCGGGCGGAGGGCGGAGGCGGGGAGCGAGCGACGGCGGGTTCCCGCGCAGAGGCCAGCCCGCTCCGGCGTGCTGTTACTGTAGACGGAACGTGGTGGCATGTGCGTTGGTACTGTTAAAAATTTCGCAGTAAATCAAGGGGTGTTTAGTTGGGTAGATTGAAAGTTACCGTTTACTGTAGCAATTGTAAATCGAAGATTAGGAGGACTAAACATGATCTAATTATAAAACTAAATACACGGTTGGACGGGAAATCGCGAGACGAATCTATTAAGTCTAATTAATGCATCATTAGAGATTGTTCACTGTAGCACGACGTTGTCTAATCATGGCCAAATTAGGCTCATTAGATTCGTCTCGAAAAGTTAACTAGGGGTTATGGAATGGGTTTTATCATTAACACACGTTTAATACTCCATGCATGATAGATTCCTTTGATGAATAGTTAGATGTGACGTTTTGTCAAATTTATTTGATGAACTGAACAGGCCCTAAGCTGAGCTGCATAGGGCGGTGTGTGCAGCAGGGATACCCATACCCTCGTGGCCTCGGTGCAAGTGGTGATTACCGTTATTTGTAAACAAAGTCATCGCGATACCGACAAGAGTGTGGTAAACTCATGGAGCGATGATGGTGCGGTGCTCTATTTCGTGGGAGGTGAAAAACCGTACTACTAGCACGGGAATGACTTGTTTAACGGTAACTCCGGTACGGTAACCGCGGATGTGGATCTCGGAAAAAATCGGGACCATGTTTTTCTCTGGACCCTCTGAATTCAGTGTTTTGTTTTGTTTTTTTATTAAAGCGGGCCGTTGAAATGCCTGTTTTTGCAATTGCGCGAGCTCTGCTGCCCCAACTTTTTGTGGGCCATGAGCCCATAATGCATGGACGAATCAGACGTTTGCGAGCTTGGGCCTGCAGCAGCAAGTAACTACGGAGTACGGCCATACAGTAAACCACGGCCCATTTCTACGAGAGAGCGACAATTCAGTGTCAGAAACCTATGGAGTACTCTGAGTACAGTGTCGGCGCCCTGGGGTGCTAAGGTCTTGTTAGCTCACACACTATGCATAACGTTTGCATAACGCACGTTTCTTAATGTATTTTTTCTCTGTATAAATATTATGTATAACGCAAAAATACTATACATAACGCTGCATCTAAACACCCTAAAAATCTGCGGATTTTTCAAGTTGGGGGCTTCTTTACGGATGGCCGTGCTGTCAGGGTCAGGCTGTCACCGGATATCCCTGCTGATTGCACGGCAGATTAGTGGTACACTGGTGGACGGTTTGCAGTAACTGGACGACATCAAGCTGACCATTGGCCAACTATTTTACTGCAAAAATCGTACAAACAGTAGATTGTGATCTCTGAGTGCACCCGAACTTCATTCCAGCAGAGTTTGGTACGGGAGTGGCAAGGACAGAAACAACCAAGCGCATGTGTGAATGCAAGATGCTAAATTGGCAACCAGCAAGCTACTAATTAAAGGTATTTTACAAAACTAACTCCAGAACCCCTGCACTAGGATCCCTGAAGAATCTAATGAGGCCTTTGACCGCACGATTAGAGGATGATTACTGTAGCATCACTGTAGCCAATCATCGATTAATTAGGCTCATTAGATTCGTCTCGAAAAGTTACGCTCATCCGTGAAGAGGTTTTGCAAATAGACTTCATTTAGTACTTCATGCAAGAAAGATTCCCTCCGTGCTAGATGCTAGACTGAAAAACCAAACGGGGCAGTCTTTGGTTTGGTCCCTTGCCAGTGACCTTTTTTTTTCCTGAGAAATAACCAGTGACCGAGTTAGGAAATTAGCACTTGCACAAAATTGTAGTGGCCACTTCGACCGCACACATTCAGTTCATTATTCTCATAGAGATGACATGAGGTTGAAATATGGCTGTGCTTGGATGGCATCCACAGCCCCCCGGACTCAGGTTAAGAGTGTCATCCACAGCCCCCCGGACTCAGGTTAAAAATGAGATTAAAAACATGAATCAGGTTAACGAATCCAGAAGAAGGCATCAGAGCTTTAATTGCCAATCGGTTTCAAATAAAAAACAAACAAAATAAATGTCATAGAACAAGAGTAAAATCACCATGTAGACTCACACAGGGCCAATTAGATATGGGTATTTTACGTGCAAATTAGAGATGGGCATTTTGTGGTTCAAGCAGGGCCAAAAAAACTGAAATACTTTGAACAAATATTTGTCCTAGGCTTAGTCATCTCAGAATTCTTCGTAGAAAAACTAATGAAATATTCTTTTGGTCGGGCTGGGGCCGGGCCTAATTATTTTTGGGCCTGATTTTCGCTGACCAACCTATCCCAATTGAAGGTAAAGCAGAGGCGGAGCTTGATCAAGAGCTAAGATGGGGACAATCTATGCAATTCAGCATTAAATTTCAATGAACAGTATCAATTTTAGCATTTATTAAGTGGTAAATTAAGCTAGTCACGGGGGGCCACGGCCCCCTTTAGTTCTCAGTAAGCTCCGCCCATGGGTGTAAGCGGGCTCGAGCCGACAGGCTGAAAGTGCTCAGGTCCAGTCCAATAACACGCCAACTAGCCGTGTAGCTAGTTTGCTTGCCAGATCAGCACATGCTCGCGCCGAAGAGCTAGAATATTGTGCTTATCAGATTGTGGGCTACTGACTGCGCCGCCCATGCCATGGTGCTATGGCATTAGGGTTTTTGAGTGTTGTGTTGTAGAGTTGGACTCGTTGTTGAGATGACAATATGCGAGTTTTTCATAGCATAGCTAGTTTGGACTGGATCATAGTTACTTTTTATGGGCTTTCGATCTAATTGAACTTCTGAGATTTGATCCAACATGAAAATGAAGAATTGATACTTGCCGAACTTTATGAATTTTACGAATGGCACCTCGTCCTGAATATGCCAACGGATGTACTAGGTGTTTATCCATTTAGGAAGCATATTTCACCTTGGGATCAAAACTATGAAAAACAATTATACGATTCAATTGAGCCTCATTGCTATCTAAAATAACTATATTTCTTAATGCTGTAATCATGCGAAGTGTAAAGTATTCATTCCACTTTTAAATGACACAAAGTGTATTTAACAGGCATTCAGGCAAGCACAGTTTACTTTTAATGAAATACATGCTAAGGCACGATCCTCAAAAAAAAATTCAGGCAAGCACAGCAACCGGAGGTGACAACGGCATAGCATCGAGCCAACAGAACCCGATCTCCACCCCATGCGGGAGCACGAAGGAAAACGGTTGTAGGGCGTTGAGCACGTCGGTTAAATTCGGATCCAACCACCAGCAGAGCCGTAGAGGCAGAGCACTTCTCTCTGCATGTGCTGCTGCACCTGCCCGGAGCCCCGGGTGGCCGGCCAGGTCCGGCCATGCAAAAGTCCTCACGATCTCGCAGACAGGCAGGCGTGCAGGTGCCAAGACCCAAGAGATCCCAACTCCAGCACCACCTTTCTTAATTCCCCACCTTACTGATTGCCGCTCCTACAGCCGGTGGCGCGCAAAGCGTCTGGTGCGTGCGTTGCAGCAGGGGCCCTGGCCGGTCGCGCGCCGCGCATGTGGTCGCTCGCCCGCCCGCCCGCTACATCCGCCGATCTCGATCCAACCACCGTTCCCCAACCGACGCTGCCGGTGCCGGGCGCGGGCGTAACCTTCCTCGTCCACTGCACGCGTGGAGTGCGGCAAGGAATCGGAATGATTTTTTTTTGAAAGAGAGAATCGGAATGATATGGACGCGATCGTGCACGACGGCAAAGCGCGCGGCAGTGCAACTTGCCCCAGCAAAACTCCGGTGGGCGCCGCAAGTTGAGCATGTACTAGCAGGCGCGAGGAGAGCGAGAGGGGAAGGGGAGGTCAATGGAGAGCGGTCCGGTTCGTGCCGCGGGGTGGCGTCGCGTAGTGAGGGGGATATTGGTTGGCCTGTCCGATGGCCGTGTCGTGCCCGCGCGTCTCGCCTCCGCCTGGGTGTGGTACGTAGCGGGTGGCGAGGGATGGATCGGCCGTGCACGCAGCGGCAACTCGGCTCGGGCCGGCAAGGAGGCCCACATGGCCACATGCGGCCGGTGCAGGACGGGATCCGTTTCGTCTCGGCGAGGGGAAAGGAAAAGTGGAGGGAGACGGGGACGGGATGCCCGGCTCGACTCCTTCCGTTTCCATGCCGTGCCGTGACGGGGGTAGGCGCGCAACTTTTGTACGGGGTCGTGGTGGCCGTCTCATTCGAGGCGCGCGCGGCATGTGCTGTGCCTGGTCTCCTCGGGCCGTTTGGTTAGTTTTGATGCAATCAACTTTTTCTTACTCTATGAAATTAGCTGCAGCAGCTGCAGCATAAGGGAGAACAGGTCCCTAACAACCTTTCTTTTGCGAGAGTAGAAATTGCTAATGACTTTGCAGAGGCGACAAGATTACGATATACTAGAGGGAGAAAAAGATCTCAAAGTTACCGTGCGTCGTCGCAAATCCCAACTGATCCACTGAGAGACGACAAAGAAGCCACGTCTTAATGTCCGTTTTATCTGAAAGCATAGTCAATATGCAAGTCATGTGTCCCCATTTGCGTCGTGCACGGCTAATCCCAGGACACAACCCTTATTCCCCACTAAACTTTTTGACAACTCATCTTTTTTTTAACAAAAAATGAAATACTCCGACCGAAGAGTAGTAGTCGTCTAGCAACTTGCGATGTGGAAGATGAGAAATTGCTTGCCTGACAGCACGGACGGCGACATGTACTGTTTGGTAAAAGTCTTTTCCGTCAGTGACGAGAAAAGAAACAACCGCGTTTGGTTTGGCCGTGTAAAAAATTTGCCGCGTAATAAATGCAGCTTTGACCGCTAATTAGGGGTATCAAATAAAGTCAGTTTACAAAACTACCTCCACAACCCCGTGTAAATTACGAGATAAATCTAATGAGGGATTTGACCGTATGATTATAGGATGGTTACTGTAGTATTACTGTAGCAAATCATGGATTAATTAGGCTCATTAGATTCGTCGCGCGAAGTTGCACTCATCTGTGAAAAGGTTTTGCAAATAGACTTTATTTAGTACTCTATGTAAAAAAGATTTCTTGGATGAAAAATTTCACTGTAGTAACCAACCGTCAGGTTCAGCCTTCGACACGGTGCGGCTCCAAGGCTGTTCCCTGGCGAACATTTCGATGAGGAGGAAAACGTCAGGTTCAGCCTTCGACACGGTGCGGCTCCAAGGCTGTTCCCTGGCGAACATTTCTGGCGTGCCCATCGATTGCCTCACGACGACGGCAACGGCTGAACCCTCGCAGCCGGTGGTTCACGCCCTTTTTCCTGTGGACTTATCTCGTTCCCGGGAAATGCCCCGTCAACCGTGCCAGCCAGAATTATCCTCTCCATCCAAATCCAAGTAAAGTTATTTGAAACAAAAAAGTTGTGAAATTCACGGATTTTTCCAAATTGGAGTGCTGGAACTTTCCTAGCATTTTCATCCATCTTTTTTAAATAAATAATTTCCATCATTTTTCAGTCCACAATTAACCAGAGATCTTTTGTAAGATCTCGGTCTGTCATTGTCAGTAGGTCAGCGTCCTTGCCCTTGCAGCATCCACATGTCAATTTAATCCCGTCCGTTCATCCACGGACCCAACATGGCGTCATCTGCCATTGGACTTGGATTTTACTCCTCGCTAGCTTATTTCATTTTTTTCATATATAAGCGAGAAAGCAAAAGGAAACCATTTTCAGATTCTTTTCCCCGCTCAGAACCTTGCCAAGTTTCCACGCCTCTGTTTTTACCCTTCTACTAGATCTTTTTTACACCAAGGTTAAAAAAAGGGTACCCGCGCTAAGGTTAGCCAAAGGTAAAAAAACCAAGAAAAAAACGCTAATCCCCTGGCGGGCCGGGCGGCCGGCCGGGGCCCGTCATCAGACGGCCGGCATGGTCTCATGGCGCAGGGCCGCGAGATCCGAGGGCCCGCAGGCGTCGTCGCCGAACGCGAACAGCCCGGCGTCGAAGCCGTCGTCGTCCCACGCCGCGGCGGCGGCGGCGGCCGCGGCCGCCTCCGGCGAGTACCCGCCGAAGCCTCCGTCTATCTCGTCCTCGAAGCCCCAGATCTGGCCGTCGAGCCCCGCGGCGACGTCCGGCTCCCCGGTGGCGCCGACCTCCTCCTCCGACGAGGAGGCGCCCGCCGGCGGCAGGCCCAGCTCGTCGTCCGAGGCCTCGAGCAGGAACCCCAGCTCCGGCTGGTGCGACTGCTGCGACGGCGGCGCCGCGGCCTCGTCGAAGCTGGCTATCTCCTCCTCGAGGCTCCGCATGACGGACGCCAGGTCGCCGGCGGCCGCCGCGTCGGTGTCATCGTCGAGCATGTCGAGCAGGTCCTCAGGCCGCAGCCTCTTGGCGTCGGCCTCCAGTGGCGCGCCCTCGCCGGCGACGGCGAGGTCCGCCGCTTCCCGCGCTCGCTTGTGAGAAGAGCTCTCCATCAATGAGCGAGCTTCCTCTTCTTAACGAAAGCCAGGCGCAGCAGGACTCGTGTTTTTTTTTTCTGCTGCTTCTCCCTCTCGCTCGGTGTACACGTACACGCCGGGCGAGCAAACGCTGCTGCAAGGGGGGGAGGGCGAGAAGGCGAGGGCAAAGACGGAAGAGTACAAAAAGCGAGGTGTTTTGCGCAGCGGTCGCCGAAGTTGGGGGCCGCCTTATATAGCGCTGGCCGCGCTGGGCGGCTCTGCGGGCGACGGCTCTATCAGGGGGGTTTCCGCAAAAGTCGCGCGCCGCGCGGTGTTGGTTTGGTCGCGAGTGCGGTGGTGCAGCAAGTACTAGTCCCCTTCTCCTTGCTTTTCTTTATTTGGTTGGGGGCTGCGCCGCGACGACGGACGGGCGGACGACGACGGGTGCGTGCGCGCGTGGGCGCCTGCGCGAGGCGCGCCATCTGGAAGACCGGCCGGGTCGCGTGGGCGTGGCCGCGTCTCCGCCTGCCTGTTTTGTCCACGCCTCCCCCAGCCAGGACTGGATGGGTGGATTGGGGCGTGTGTGGTGTTTGAACAATTGAACGGACGACGCCTTCTTCTTCCCGTCGATATTTCTGCCACTGGTTATTTCCCCCCTTCCCACCTTCCGTTTGAAAAGCCATCTGTCCGCCTGTATTGGCTAGCGGGTGGTGCTCTTTTTAGTTACGAACAGGAGTTGGATCCAGCTATTTTTTTATTGTCTTTATTAAAGGCTCAGCTGCGAAGGAATTTCAGAACGTGCCTGCTCGGTGCGCCCTTTAATCCAGTCAAATTTTGCAACCAATAAGTTGGCTATTACTCACAGCAAAACAATTTTCTAGAGGCTTTTACCTGTGTGCCATTAAAAAAGATGGTGCTTACGCACAAGCCATTAAAAAGTTGAAACTTCCACAAGTGCTACCGTTCCAAACTTTTTTGTCCTCCAAGCCATTCCGTCTGCATTCTGGTTGTTTTTTGCCGTTCGGGAGCCCTGACAAGTGGGACCGGATTTGTAAAATGTCTTTGTTAACCTTGGTAGAAACTGTCATCTGTAGACCGTTAGCAACAATCATCTATGGGACCCACGTGTCATTTGTAGACCCCACATGTCATCCATTCATCTTATTCTATTTTCTATTTTTTTCTTTTTTATGTGGTCCTTGTCTTCTCCAGCAGAGGAGCTCGAGCTCTCCCAACCATGGCCGACCCAGCCCCCAGCCACGGAGCGCGCAGGGCCGAGCCCCCAGCCATGGATGACGTCGTGAGGCGCGCGGCGAGCATGGGCGCCTGCTCGCCCGGTCCCCGCC
>CM014274.1:76581391-76594480 GCA_004135705.1 Alloteropsis semialata
CACGCACGGGGGCGCGCGGGGCCCTCGGACAACGGCCGCGCGAAGGGGGCGGCGGAGGGACGGCGCCGACCGTGGCGGCGGAAGCGCGTGCGGGGTTGCGGCCTCGCCCAGATTGGCTGAGCTACAGAGAGGGGAAGGGAGGGGTTAGGGTTTTTGACGCGCGGGCCCTTTGACGGACTGAGAGACTGCGTGGTAAAACGATTCGGCCCGCGAACGAGCGCCAAACTAAAAAATAGGCCCGCGAAACGAACGCGCCAGATCGAAATTATCATTTTCGCGTCGGTACTCAGCTTCGCGACAGGGCAATACGTATAAACCGACAGGGCAATTTTGTTTTCCCTGTGCGTTAATCGGTACCGACAGGGAAATTAATTTCCCTGTGAGTATATGCGCTAGCACAGGGTAATTTCTCTTTTCTCTGTGTGTTTCTCCTTTTGCCTGTCGGTACAATATAACCCGACAGGGTAATATATTATTATACTGTCGGTCCATGAAAATACCGTCAGGAAAATTGCACACCGACAGGCCAAATACGTTTTCCAGTAGTGGTAGTCCACATATAGGGGCATGACAACATACTTTGAATAGGTGACTAACGATAAGCTTTTGATTAGTCGGCGCCTACAGTTTGTTCTATCTTGGTTATTGTTAAAGCTTCACCATTGTTTCTTTCACCTTCCTTAGCTTACACTCGATGGCATTATTTCCTCACTCCCCACAATGACCATCCTTCTTCTATCCTTGATGTCTCCGTCACCACGGTTATTCCCCGCACCCCTCGCCCAGTAACTATTACACCTTGCCACACCCCAGGTTAGTGACGTCTATCATCTAACATACACCATCCATCAACTTTGTTGTACTAGCCATTGCCCTAGGTTTTTCTCCACTATTTCTGGTGATTATTTTTTCGCCTAGAACAATCGCCCCATCATAACTTCATCCAGCCTGTTCGCTTGGCTTATCAGCCACCAGCCAGCAGTACTTCAGTCTCACAACAAATCAGCACCAGCCATCAGCCACCAGCCAGCCAGCAGTACTTCAGTCTCACAACAAATCAGCACCAGCCGGAACGGGATCCTCTGCAGTAGGGCAAACTACGTGAGAGGGAGGTAAATCTTCGATCTGCCGTTGCCCAAGAATCTGACGCCTCTCCTTGCTCTGCTCGCTCGCGAAGGAGAAAAGGGGAAAATACGTAGATGCCGCCGGCACCAAGACTCGAGCGCTGGGGGTTGTGCGTCACTCGTCTCGTCTTCCTTCTGACCTTCTCCTTCCCTTCACTCCCTAACTTATCTGCTCAAACTCAAACTGATTCATCTCGATGCTAATTTCCCTAAATTCAGCCGAGGACGGACTGCAAAATTGAGCTAGCGCACTCGCGGACGGCATGCCAGAGTGGAGCAGTGTCCTCATGGAACTTGCGGCGGGCTCCATAGTTGGTTGAGTTCAAGTGCCATCACCCAGCCCCTTTCACAAGGAAGAAACAAAAATTAACCCAAGAACTCAAGGGAATAACAATTGGGAAGGAAACTGAAGAGAATTGAAGTCGATTCACAAATCACAACGCATACGTTCTAAAAAATTGAGGTGGACTTAAACGATTTTGCTGTTACTCCTAAGATCAAGGACATATATTTGCACAATAAGATTGAGCTCGAGGGTGGCGCTCATCAGGTCACCGCCGGAGTACTGCAGCCTACGTCCTCAGCACAACACCATTGCTTCATTGTAGCTTACTAATGGTGAATTGCGGCCGACTACGTCTAATAAGAAGCACGTCGGCGACAGGGCCGCAGCAGCAAGCCTCGAAGCCGGTAGGGGCAGACTCTAGGCGTGGGTGTGCACAGGCCGTGCGGCGGGCGTGGATCTACGCCTGCGCTACTGCACGATGGACGGGGACGGGGACAACGCATCACCTGTCGGACCGCCGGCGAGCAAGGCGCAGCTCCAACAGTGTCTATTTGTTTTCCTTTTCTCGCTCACGGATGAGGAACGCGATAGCGAGGAAGCTAGAGGGGCGTTGGATGTTTGAGCAACGGCAGATCAAAACTTTACCTCCCTCTCACGTAGTTTGCCCTACTGCAGAGGACCCCGTTCCCACCAGCCACCAGCCAACCGAACACGCTGATCGTCACTAGGGTCTTGTTTAGTTTCACCAAATTCAACCAAAAGTAACATATTAAAAAACGTGCCCCCTCTCTGCAACACGCTTCCCAATACACTTTTCTACAGGAAATTCGACCAACTTAGTAGAGACACGCTTTCAACTCCTCGCACATTCACGCTAGTGATGGGAAATTGCAAGAATCTGGGCACCAAACTCTACGAGACATGATCCATGTATGCGCATACAACTCTTGGTATTTTCTGCTACCGAAACACACAAATATGTAAATTAGAAACTCGCCACATGTGTTACTCACACTATTGTAAAGAGAAAGGTACATAATTTTTTTCTGCTTTTCCTTGTCAACTGCAAACCAAATTGCTAGTAGGCCAACAAAATTAATTTTGAGCCAACAAAAAAACATTGGAAACTCCTCGCGATGCTTAAGTAACACGCTGTACTGCAGATCGAAAAGGCCACAAACGCGCATGTAAATACGGGAAATCTTCCAAGGGAAGACGAGAATACGCATTCTCGTGGCTTTTTGCCGTGCGCACGTGAAGCAGGAAGCGGAGGGGGGGTGGGTTTGGACATGCGGTTCGCCTGGCTGTGCTGACCGGATCCGATCCAAATCCGGCACCGGGTTAGGTGCCCGTACCTATCCCCCTACCCGTCTCACCACGTGACCCCCGCCTACCACTTCACCAGCCGCGGCTCGTCACCAGGCTGTCCGGCTTATCGGCTCACCGCCTCGGCCCTTGGATGGTGCGCCGCGGGCGAGACGTGCCAGCCCTGCCGGCGCGCGCAGCGGGCACCGGGCAGGCGCAACGCAACACAACACAACACGTCGGCGCGTGCCTCCGTGCCGCTGCTGCCATGTGGCGCCCCGCGCCCGTTTCATCGTCGCGCAAATCCCTGTCCTGACCCAGCTCGTGGGCCCACCGCCCCTCCGCTTTCGCACGACTGGGGTAGCAGTCGGGCCCACCTGGGGGCTACTACCGCCGTCCCCGGTTCTTGACCGGGAAGGAGCAGAGATTACCATTCTGCCCCGCGAGATGCGCTACGGGACTCGCCACGTCAGGGGCAAGCGGGGGTGTTCCCGTCAACTCCTCGCAAGCCGACGGGGGTTTTTTTTGAGAAAAAAAGAAGAATCTGCGGGTCGCGTTGTTGTCCTGCGCGGGCCGGCACGGGGCCGGATTTGCCGCTCTGCCTCTCCCCCTCGCTTCGCCCGCAATCAGCTGTCCGCTCTCGTACGGTGCTGCACCTGTTGCGTGACGGTACATGGCGACGTCGGCCAAAAAAATAATTGATGAACCTCGCTAAAGCATGAATAAAATAAAGATAAAGATAAAAAATAATTTGCATCGACGGAGAGAGCAACCGTTAATTAATCCCGGAGGCGTATTGATTCGGCGGTCCACGCGCGCATGACCACTTCTGGTGCGCGCGGTGGTGGTGATCCGGCTCGGTTTGGGTCGGTGGAGTATGGGAAGGGGCGAGGTCCACGTGAGCCGGGCGCAGGGAGGCCGGCGCGGTCGCCGAGGCGCGCATTTATGATGGGCCGGACGCGTCGTACCCGCCAGGGAGAAGGGAGGAGGAAAGCAGGGGCAGCGCTGGCATTTCGCGTCACGGCTGCCGTAGTGGGGCCGTGGCCCTGGACCCCGCATGGAATCGCGTGACAGCGTTGGTTCTGCTCGTCCACGGAGTCGAGGGTACCGTACGCGGATCTACCTTTGTCAATGGCGTGTGGGTCCGGGTGGTTTGTGGCCTCTATGTCAGCCATACAGTTGGTATGTGGTGAGGGTTCTACGAGTTGTGTGGGTATTGAATGAGGAGGAGGCAGCAGGCAGAGCTGGGGGCGGCGTGCACGTCCACGTCACTCGCGGTGGGCGCGGATCGAGGCGAGAGGTGGCACCAGAGGGCATGGGATCTTTTTTCTCTTCATTTTTTTTCCCTCGGATAAATCGGTTTTGCGCGCGGCAATCCGGATGGGAGCAATCCCGTCCGCCTAGAATGCGTTAATATTCGTGTGCCGTGATGTATTGCTTGTGTATTTGATTTTTTTTATGTTTGTGTTAGGTACAGAACTGTTAAGTGCACTATGCGTCAGGAATCTTTCAGACTGATTCGACGTAAAGGTTGTGGGTTCCGTGCGTAGTGCATGTGCTCTGACAACAACCATGTCCGGCTGCAGTTGGATCAATTGTACACCACTCATTCAAATTTTGAAAGAGCAATTCTCCACCACTTGTTTCTGTACAGGAGGGGAAAAAATCAAGTACACCGCGTAAATTACAGGAGGGGAAAAAAATCAAGTACATAATATTTTTTCCTTGTCATAAAACATGTACACCGCATACATCAAAACATATATCTAGTACATTTTTTTTGTCCATACACAAATTACAGGAGGGAAATAAATCAAGTACAGAATATTTTTTCCTTGTCATAAAACATGTACACCGCATACATTAAAACATATATAGTACATTTGCTTTCAAAAGCACCCGAGTACAATCTGTTCAAAAGCACCCGAGTACACCTAATATTCAAAAACAAAGAGCTGGATTTGCTTTCACACTGAAATTTACAAGAGAATATGTTTAGAGAGTGCTCACAAGTTGAATAACTAATGTGCATCGCCTATATTAAGAAAAACAACATGATTACAAGAGAATTGAAAGAAACAAAAGGTAACAATAATCTCAGCATAACATTTAGATTTTGTGCATAGTAAAAAAAAGATCAGCTCTATCACCAAGGACAATGCAGAAAAGTATGTTGTTCAGTTGCTGAGCTACAAATTCCTTACTGAAATATTTTGTACCGATCAAAACATGAACCTGTACCTCACCATTGAACTTGCAGAAAATATAATGATGCACAAAAAACACATTCAAAACATATTGTATCACAGATGTACCCGGTACTTCTTTTGATCCATACACAAATTATAGAAGCTATACATTAAAATGCACAGATTATTGAGATAATTTAGTTATGCAAATATATCGAAAACAAATTGTCACACATATGAACATGTATCACATATGGTCAAGGTACATTGCACTATATATTAAAAAAAGGTCAAATTAACAAGAAATGAAAAAAATGCAACTGCTCTGCTCTTGAAGATATGTACCTGGTACATCTCTTTTCTTGTCTAATTAAACTAGCATGAAATGTACCTTTTCCCTAGTGAAATTAGCATCAATTATACGCATCGACGATGCGTACCTAGTACTCCATGCATCTCAACGATGAAGCATACCTAGTACTCCATGCATCTCATTCCTTGCCAAATGAAACCAGCAGATCATCGAGCGTAATTGTACCTCTCTCACTACGATGTAGTTGGAACAACTCACCCATAATTAGACAAAAACAAGAGAACTAAACTGCCTCCACCCAAGATCTGAGTACACTTGGCTGTTTGGATGTCACATCCTCCAATATCCTGCACACCATTACAAAGCAACAGATTGGAACACATGAAAACCAGCACATGTACCTCTATATCAACTATTTCTTTTTTTTTCTTGAGGGATCTATATGAACTATTTATGTACCATGGAAGACAAGATATTTCTATTCTAGTCTTAGCTGCACGATTCACAACACTGCTCAAGTTTCATATGATCTAAACTAAAGAACTACAACAGCAATTCCATAATTCATTTAAACAATGAGACAGGTAGATAGCTAAGTAAGACAACAAGTATGAGATTACAGAAACACACGGCTCATGGTGTTTGTGTACATTCTCTTAATGTACCAGGAAAAATTCTTTTAAATGGAGATCATGTAACAATTGAAGTATACTAGTGCAACAACAAAATAAGACAAAAAAACAGAGGCTGGACATTACACACACACACACACACATTCTGTTGGTCTTTTTTTAAAATTCACACACGTACCACATGGCACATTACCCTGCATGTCGATATAGGTAAAACCACACACTAGTACTATTGTTTTTTTAACTAGCCATTTTACACAAAAATCATTTACAAGAGATATTAATCTGCACAATTTTGTGTGCACCGTATTGCTTATGCTCCTGGCACGTACGAGCATGTAAATGGTATAAGAATAAAAAACATCTCAAACTAAGCACAAGTACAACAAATTAAGTGCATTCAAAGAGCATGTACTGGTATATGAATAAAAGGTATGAGCAATGCACAAGTAATGTAACACTGATACTTCAGATCAAAGAAATCTCTCACGAGACAAAGCACAATAGTTTACCTGCAAGTATAGATGCGAACGCCATTACGAGCCAAATATTATCGGGATGTTCTCTCTGTAGGGGAGCAACAAGTTAATGGCTCGGAAGTTTTAGCTCGCCGGCATACTGAAGCATACCAGCAAGCAACAGGGGACCCGGCGCGAGCTCCGTCATGGGGGGCCTGTGCGAGCACGGGCTGGCCGCGCGCCCTGCAGTGCCGCGTGCTGCTGGAGACCCCGTACTGCTCGAGGCCGCCGCCGTGTACGACGCTGCACGCCTCCGCAGCCGCGGCCCTACGCCCCCACCAACTGCCGTCGCCCCCTCCGGATCTGTGCCTGCCTGCTCGTGGAGCTGCGGGTGCGACGGTGAAGAGCAGCTTGATGTTGAGGGAGATGTAGGTGGCGCCAGGCACGCCGCATCTCGCGGACCGTAGCACCGGAAGCGCGGCCGCGCGGAGGAGCTCGCAGGCGGCGATGCAGAGCACGGCGGCGTCCGCCCGCCCGCTTGGCTGCCCCTCGTTGCCGGTACGGAGACGTCCACCGCTGCCTCCGCGTCGACGCCCTTGCCGGCGATGTCCACCGCAGGCTCGTCGTTGACCGTCTCCCGCCCTCCCCGCCGTTATTGGCGCCCTCCGACGGCTGCACCTTGCGCGGTGCCTGCTCCCCGAGCCGGATGTCGTCGCCGCCGCCGAGATGCCCGCCCAGGAACTCGACCGAGAGCAGCACCGAGCAGCACCGAGTAGCACCGAGAAACTCACCCGTAGGAAGCTGTCGCGCTGCCTCTCGCTGCTCAAGGAGTCCCAGTAGTCGCTGGCCACCATCAGGATCTTGTTGATCAGCTCGTGGAGCTCGCACGCCAGCGAAACCAGCCTCGCGCCGCGGTTCTCCCCGCTGATGGACCCAACCGGGATGCAGTCCAGCTGCGGGTCATCGGGCTCCACCATGTCAAGCGCGCGGCGGCACTCTCGTTCGGCGGCGTTGTACTCGCCCAGGACGAAGAGGAGCCTCGCGTGGAAGGAGGCGATCACGGGCGATTTGGGGAAGGCCTTCGCCGCGCGCTCGGCGACGGCAAGGGTCCGGCGCAGGAACGGCCGCTTGTCGATGGCCGAGTCGAGGCTGCGCACGAACTCCAGGTCCATGTACGCCTGAAGGTACTGCGTGCGCGCCAGGTTGGGGAAGGTCTCGGCGACGAGCTTGGCGCGCTTGAGCCCCTCCGCGGCGCCGAAGTTCCTGCCGGAGACGAGCACCCGCTGGACCGCGATCGGGACGAGCTCTTCGATGGTCATGCGGGCGTAGGAGGCGCGGGCCCGCTCCCTGGCGTCCTCCACCCTCTCGCTCGCGAACGCCGGATCTGGACCCGGTGGAGAGGAGAGAGATGGACGGTGGGAGGAGAGAGGGGCATATACGAGAGGAGAGAGAGGGGTCGGATTTCAAATGATTTTGAATCCGGCAGAGGGTGGTTGGGGTTTATTTATTATGTATCAAAATACGTATATGTACCGGTCTATATGTATATGAAAATGTATTTCATCTGTTGCCTGACACAGGTTCAGATCTCGATATACACAGTACCGGTACATAAACGGTTCGGATAGCACCTATGTATATACTAGGGAGCTAAATATCCTTGTCCCATTGCAAGATGAAACAGAATCAAGCCCCCCTGAATTTTTCCAAACTTTTTGTGTCAATCTGTATGCTTTGCATTATTTGCTGGCATCAGCCAGTCAGCCTAAATAAAGAGACTCCTGATTATAACCACTCTTATGTTCGGAGCTTGTATTTATAGACGTCCATGTTTGCAGACTGACTTATTGCTTGATTTGAGAATCCTGGTTTGTCAGTCAATTTGAAGAGGCTTTCTGAGCTCTCGTGGAAAGGTAAGGAAGGTAAACCAAACATTTACCCTTGAAATTTGAAAGTAGCAACCACAAACTTTTATGTTGAATGTAAAAATGACTGCTGTTTCTTTACAGTGACATCATTATATACCCTTTCCTTAATGCATCAGCTGCTGCAGCCCATTTAAAGTTGCAGGTTCATGCAAAACTAATATGAACGATTTGTTGCTTGTGTCCTTGCATTTCGGCTTCTCACCAGGCCAAGCTCATGAAATTAGTGGCAACACACCAAATGGAGTGGAATGATGGTTGCATATTGGATTGATGTGGTGGTTCAACTTGTCATGAAAATTTGCTGTATATTGATGTGCAATTAATTGGTAGCTGCAGATTGAACTGACGTGCAATTAATTGCTGGTCCAAATCGATGTGCAAATGGTGGTTGCATACTGGATCTATTGGTGTGCAATTGGTGGTTCTAGATGATTGGTACTGATTACTTGTCTAACTGCGGCCAATTTAAATAAGATCAATGAGTCAGCTGAGGGTGTACTTTACTGGCATTATAAAACCCTTAATGGCCCACTTCCTAGTACTACCTTTAGGAATTTTCCCCCCTTGTTCCTTCTCACAGCTCATAAGTGCATCGCTTGCTTTGTTCCACAAAAAAGAGATCAGAGATGGCTAGTGCTAGTTCAGCAGAAGGTGAACACTGGATGTCCCCTGACAATCTCAAGCTGGTCACCATCCTCAGCATCGACGGCGGTGGCATCAGAGGGATCATTCCAGCCACCATCCTCGCCTTCCTTGAAGCAAAGCTCCAAGTAATCAAGGGATAAGTTCATCTGGTGTTTCATTTATGTCAGGTGATGATGTCTCTTTGAGTTCTTCCATTGTGCCTATGTAGGAACTGGATGGGCCAGATGCTAGGATTGCAGACTACTTCGATGTCGTCGCTGGCACTAGCACTGGTGGCCTCTTGACTGCGATGCTTACAGCCCCAGACGGTAATGGACGACCACTCTTCGCCGCCAAGGACCTGGCGCGGTTCTACATCAACCACTCTCCCAAAATCTTCCGACAGAAGTAACCAAACACACATGACAAAATTATACTGCTGCAAAACTAGCTAGGTTCCTTACATTTCAGAGGGAGCATTTCCTCAGCAGTTATCTGAAACTTGTCTAGAGTTTGCTCATACACATGGTGATTGTTCCAAGGAGGCGTCGGTGATCACCATGCATTTTGCAGGAACCGTATCGGGTCCAAGATCGCCAGCAAGCTGAGCATGGTGTGTGGGCCCAAGTACGATGGCAAGTACCTCCATGCGCTGCTCCGTCGGCACCTCGGCAACACGAGGCTGGACGGGACGCTGACCAATGTTGTCATCCCAACCTTCGACATTGCATATATGCAACCGACGATTTTCTCCACCTTTGAGGTAGCTGAAGTATTGAACAGGTTCTCCAATCTGTGGCTTTTGTGTTCTTGCATTCTTTGATGAGTGTCCCACTAATCAAACTTTACTCTTGAGGCATGCTTTTTCATCTTTTGGGGTAATAGTCAGGGAAATACAAATTACCTTGTTGATTTCTTCAGAACTCTGAGGAAAATAATCAACTTGCCAGTTTTGTTCAAGCTCTCATGGAAATGATGTGTTACAATCATTACTATAGTCAACCTGTTTCCTTGATGGGCTAAATACCGATGTAGAATAATATTGAACCTGAAGGATGTTCCCTGAGGTAATCATCCCGGGCTGTTTTTTTTTCTGATAGGAACATCCTTAGGGTCACAAATACTTTTGACACTGGCAAGAAAAAAAAGACCACCGTCAAAAACTGCCATCACGAATATTTGTTTAGGCCTACCAGTCAAACAAATATTTTTCCTTGTCTCTCTTGTGGTATTTGTCTGACGGTTTTTAGCATTTGCTTGCCGGCGTTTGACACATGGATATTCCAGTTTCCAGTAATGAATATGACCCCACCTATCTGACTAAGTAGAGACCGTTATATGAGACAGTGCTACTTTCTTATGCATTTGGGTTATGATGCGCTGATGGGCTGTGATCCAACCACCTACCTTTTCCTGTATACCTTTTAAGGCTAACTGCTAGTAGTATAGTCAAAAAGCTGCGGGAGTTTCACTATCTGGCTTTTCACTCCCGCAGATGGCTTTTCACTATCTGGCTTTTCACTCCTGCAGCTTTTTTGGCTTTTGGAACTTGGAAGGTCGAAAAGTCGAGATCCAAAATCTCCCAGAAAGCTGAAACAAACAGGGCCTCAATCACGGCCTCCCAGAAAGCTGAAACAAACAGGGCCTCAATCACGGCCAATAACTCACGCTTCATATGACTAGATCAGCACCACTAGTTGCTAATGATTGTCAAAAGAGATTTATTTTGTGAGTGTTGGCTAACTTGTTGCATTCGATGCTATCTATACTGTTTTATGATCAGTTGAAGCACCGACCGTCAGAAAATGCTCTCCTGTCAGACATATCAATGAGCACCTCGGCCGCACCAACTTTCTTTCCACCTCACTACTTCGAGACGAAGGACAAGAATGGCAGGAGGAAGGCCTTCAACCTCGTGGATGGTGGCCTCGCCGCGAACAATCCCGTAAGCAAGCGCCATCACAGCATGCACCATAGCTCACATATGCATTGCACACACTGGTATCGTGCTACGAATGAACCGGGGAGTACTCGTGCAGACTCTGTGCGCGATGAACCAGGTGTCGCAGGACATCATCCTGGGGAACGAGCATTTCTTCCCCGTGAAGCCGGCGGACTACGGCAAGTTCATGGTGATCTCCCTCGGCTGCGGGTCGAACCGGAACCGCAGGTACTGCGCCAAGGCTGCCGCCAAGTGGGGCATCTTCAACTGGCTCATCAAGAACGGCACGGCTCCCATCATCGACATGTTCAACTCCGCCAGCGCCGACATGGTCGACATCCACCTCTGCGTCCTCTTCCGCGCCCTGCGCTCCAGCCAAAACTACCTGCGGATTCAGGCACAGATGAACTCCATCTCCAATTCCTTTCTTTTTCACTGCTGATTTGTTGAACTGGTGGTGAGTGTTGACTAGTTGTCGTGCAAATGCAGTACGATCAGCTGACCGGCAGCGCGGGCTCCATAGACGACTGCTCCAAGGAGAACATGGATAGACTGGTGAGGATTGGGAAGAGGCTCCTGAACATGAACGTCTCCCGGGTGGACCTGGAGACCGGCCGGATCGTGGAGGTGCCTGGCCTCGGCACCAATGCCGAGCAGCTCACCAAGTTCGCCAAGCAGCTCTCCGACGAGCGACGCCGGCGCGAGAACGAGGTTACTTATTCCGACGAAGGATTCCCAAATCAAGCTTGGTGACAATTGTGCCCATATTTTTTACCATCTCCACAAGTGTATACCTTGTTGGAAATAGAACATGCATCCGCAAATCAGGACCATTTCGGCCGGTTGAAAACTCTAGATGCTCTGTAAACGAAAATGTTGCATTGTAACCTGTAAGTTTGCTTGCTCAATGGCAGTGATGCACATCCTGACATGCCAGTATGCCACGACGCTGCATGTAGCAGGCCTGTAGGCCGAGCCTGGCTGGAAAGCTGTGTTCTGTGCTGGGCCTGTGTGCCTGTATTGCTATTGGGCTGAGCCCATTTGATGCTTGGAACTAAGGCCCTGTTTGTTTCCAGCTTCTGGCGAGCTTTCCGTGATAGCTTTCCATATATCCGAAAGCCGGAAAGCTCTGAACAGTGGAAAGCCAGAAGCCACTTTCCGTGAGCTTTCCAGCTTTCCACTGTTCAGAGCTTTCCGGCTTTCGGATATATGGAAAGCTATCACGGAAAGCTCGCCAGAAGCTGGAAACAAACAGGGCCTAAAGCTTCCTTTGTTCTTCGTCAACCTCTTTGCTGTTCTTCTTCTACTTCCATCTCCATTAGTCTGTCTCCAATCTCTACCCCTGCTACCTTTCTCTGTGGCCACATTACCAAATCCATATTTTTAAAAATTTAGTTTAGGACACGGCTATCATACTCAAAGTAAGATAGCGTCATGGGTCATTGATCCATAATAGCAGCTAACACGTTCACGCTATCGATAATAGACCGATACTGTTATTATGCAAGAAATTCATCCTGTTGGCCACAACCAGCGTAACTTTGGAAAGCTACATATGTGGCAACCATTCTTATTTTGAAGTGGTACACACACGACATCGTGACAAATTTACCAAGTCCGAGGCACGTGGCAGCTTAGCTATTTCCACTCAAGAAAATGTGCACACATGATAGAGAAGTCAGAGACGATGTTCTCTGAACTTGGGGACAGCCTGTAGAAATTAAAGCACTGGTATAAGCAAGATAAGATTCAAGAGACGTTTTGCGGATGATGCATGCAAAGTATGCCATTGTCGTGTCCGGTACTTTATGTCATTTTGTTTATGAAAGGAAAAGGCTGCGTAGGTGACTATCCGATCCTGCTATGAACAACGTTTAATAATATATATGCTGTACGTGCATACATATTAAATTTTCATATTCTTTTCTACAATGTTAAAAATCCATTGCGATCGAGCTTGTACTAACCTTGCCATGAAATAGTAGAGATGAACTGATGACTTGGCGTACCTTTATCCCGTTCAACATTCACGTGTTGAATCAGGGAAAACCTTTTTGTTTTGTCTAAGAAGTGCGTGGCAAGATATGATAAGGCATGGAATGTTCTTCGAACCGCACGAGATAGGTTAGTGCAAGAAGACGAAGCTTTCTGCACAAAACAATGGGCACGGACACCGCCGGCCGTCGCCGGCGGCGAGCTTTATTTGGGCTGCTAATCACGCCTCAAATATTTAAGCCTGGCAGGCAGACAGCAACCACACATACTATATACGCTCGACTACAGCCAAA
>CM014274.1:76595480-76730442 GCA_004135705.1 Alloteropsis semialata
TTCATAGATCAGGAGAAGCTACTTTTTTCAGCTCCCAGCCCCTTAGTTCATTTTAGAGAATCACTTCACAGAATCAGCTTAGAATCACTTCTCTCTAAAAAACCGTTTGGCAGAGCTCCTGCTGGATTCAGCCGAGAATCAGCTCTGAGAGCTCTGCCAAACGGAGCCTCATACTAACAACCGTGCCCCCTCTCACAGAACACGCTTTTCAATAATAACTTTCTTTAGAATCTTTCTGAAACTTACCGAACTAAATAGTCTCTAAGCTCAATATTGGGCCGTGACTTGCCAGATCCGCCCGCATCGAGGAGGGCTGATGCTTCAGTCCAATGGTTTTGAGATGAAACTACAACCCACTCCCAATCTATTCACCAAAAATTCTCCATAGAATCAGCCCACACACTGAAAGCCAAGACCGTTTCGGCCCACGCAAGGCTAACTCCACCAAGGCCCAACTTCCCAATCCGATTGTCTTTCTTCAACAGGCGAGACGCAGTCACAGAGCACAGACCCGTTGGCGGGCGAATGTTCCAGATTCCCCTAGGGTTTGCTCTAGGGTCCATCTTCCTCTCGCTAGAATACTGCTGTTACTAGCGTGAGTTTTTCCCTTTCTGACTGGATCCGTGTGCAACCCTTTTCCCTTGCGATTCGGGCTGATTAAAGGGCAAACATTGGGTTTGTTTCTCGGCCTTGGTTGCTTTCGGGAAATTGGATGCAAACTTGGTGCTGATCTGGTCAGAACAAGAAGGATGCCCGCTGTTTCTAAGGCGGAGTTGGATTCAGGTGAGATGCATAGAGGGAGGAAGGATACTGATTTGGAGGAGTTGCTACAGAATCTTGACCTACGTGAGGATGAAGATCAATGTATTGTTTTGGGAGAAGATCCAGAGGAGCTAAAAGCGGAAGCAAGGTGGATGGCACTGGCTAAGGTCAATTCCTCAAAGCCCTTCAGTCATACTGCTTTCTTTGCAAATATGAGATATGCCTGGAGCCTAGCAAAAGAGGTGAGCTTCAAAGCAATTGAAGAAAATTTGTTTGTAATCCAATTCTCGTGCTTGGGGGATTGGAACAAAGTTATGGAAGAGGGCCCCTGGATCTTTAGGGGAAATGCAGTACTGGCCTTGTTTAGTTCGGTTGAATTCGATTGAATGCACTGTAGAAAAATGCATTGGGAATCGAAAAAGCAGAGAGGGGCACGTTGTTCAATAGAATGTCTTTTGGTTGAATTGGTTGAATTGGAGGGAACTAAACAAGGCCACTGATCAAGGAATACGATGGAATCACAAAACCCTCGAAGGTAGTGTTTAATTGTTTATCAATCTGGGTACGTATTTATGACCTTCATGTGGTTTTCAGAAAAGAGAGTATTGGACTTCAGCTTGGTGCTAAGATTGGATCGGCTTTAAAGGTTGAATTAGATAATGAGAACACAGGCTGGCGTGATTTTCTAAGGATCAGAGTCAAGTTAAATATTCATAAACCTTTGACTAGAGTGATCCATGTTTCTTTGACCCGTGATGCTAATCCTGAGGCTTTTAGAGTCGCATATGAGAAGCTGCCAAAATTTTGTGCTATATGTGGACTCATTGGGCATGTGCATTCTGAATGTGGCAATGGAGTACATGACGAGAGGGCTTTCCAATACAAGGATCGGTTGATTGCAAGTTCGGAGAGAGGGGGAAAAGTGAAGATCAACAATTCAACAGGGCCATCTGGATCGAGGAGTTCGGGGACCAGGGTTTCAGGTTCAGGGAGCAAAGATTTAAATAAACAAAATGATCTGAAAGGAGATGAGAAAATCAATAGCAGGAACACTCAAGCTGATGTAGATAGGCAAGAGGGCAACAGACGAGCTCTAGTTGTAGTACCAAATCAGGGTAACAGAAGTGGCCTGGGTGCTACAGTTGAAGATGTTGTAACACATCCAACATATGTGGAGGAGAATGAATATGATTTCAATTACGAGAAGGGAGATGTAAAGAACAGGGGTTTGAAGAGATCAAGGAAGGATGAGGGTAACAAAGGTATTGATGATATTGAGATGAGATCGGCGGGCTCCCTTGAGGAGTACCGCCGGGCACAATGAAAACGTTAAGTTGGAACTGTCGTGGGATTGGCAATCCCGCGACAGTCAAAGAACTTCACGATCTCGCGAAGGATTATGCCCCTTCGGTGGTTTTCATTATGGAAACACAAATAAATAAATACCGAGTGGAAAATCTCCGATACACATTGGGGTTTGATAATTCCTTTGCTGTTAACAGTGAAGGAAGAAGTGGCGGTCTAGGACTGTTTTGGAAGAATGATGTCACCGTGTCAGTCCTTAAATATTCAAACTACCATATTGATACAGAAATTCGAGAAGGTGGAAGGGCTCCATGGCGCATGACTTTTTTTTATGGGGAACCAAATAGATCTTTGAGATACAGGACATGGGATACTATGAAGAAAATAAAAAGTGACTCACATCTTCCCTGGCTATGTATTGGAGATTTTAATGAGATTCTCAGATGTGAAGAACAATTGGGTCCCAATGAGAGAGAGGAGTACCTAATGGATGGTTTTCGAGAAGCTGTAGATGTATGTCATCTCTGTGACATTGGGTACATGGGGTTGGACTGGACTTTTGAGAAGAAGGTTACTGGCAGGCGTTTTGTTCGTGTCAGGCTAGACCGAGCTCTAGCGTCGGCTGAGTGGTGCTCCTATTTCCCACTGGCTGCAGTTTCCCATCTTACAGCAGTAAAGTCTGATCATTGTCCCATTTTGTTATCTTTGGAACCAGATGAGAGGAGTAATGGGACGAGAAGTAAAGGGAAACCTTTCAGATATGAGCTAATGTGGGAGACAAATGAAGACCTTATACCGCTGATTCAACAAGTGTGGAAAAATAGTGAACATTGCTGCTCGGTAAAAGATCTAAACAATAAGTTGATCCATCTTGGGGGAAAGCTAAGATCTTGGGGACAAACCAATTTTGGTGCAGTCCGTCGGGAACTTAGAGAGCTAAACAAGAAGTTGGAAACATTGAGAGCAGAGCCAAATAGGCTGGCTGTAAGTGAAGAAGAGCAGAAGGTGGTGGATCGTATAGTGCTGCTGAACTGTCAAGAGGAAATAATGTGGAGGCAAAGAGCTCGAATTACATGGCTTAGAGAGGGGGATAATAACACAAACTTTTTCCATCAAAGAGCAAATAGAAGAAGAGCAAGAAATAGGATAACAAAGCTGAACAGATCAGATGGATCAGAGTGCATTGATATTGAAGAGATGCATGACATGGCACTGGAATTTTATCAAAAGCTATTCAGCACAGAGGGCACATCAAATATGAGTCGAGTGCTAGACTATGTACCTCGCAGAGTAACGGCTGAGATGAATCAATTTCTAAATGCACCTTTTGATGAAGTTGAAGTGAAAACAGCACTATTTCAAATGTTTCCAATGAAGGCACCTGGACCGGATGGTTTCCCTGCTCACTTCTTTCAGCGGAATTGGGATGTTTGTGGTGAGGAATTAACAAGGATGGTGCTGAAGGTTCTCAATGGAGATGAATTACCAACTGATATTAATGGTACGTTCATTGTTCTAATTCCGAAGGTTCAGAATCCTGTATCCTTGAGCCAATTTCGCCCGATTAGTCTCTGCAATGTGGTATATAAGATTATATCCAAAGCTCTGGCAAATCGGTTAAAGAAGGTGCTCCCGGATATCATCTCTGAAGAACAATCAGCATTTGTCCCTGGAAGAATCATCACAGACAATATTTTGGTGGCTTACGAATGCTTGCATCACATGCGCACTAACCGATCTAAAGGTAATGCTTATTGTGCCCTCAAGTTAGATATGATGAAAGCCTATGATAGAGTGGAGTGGAACTATTTGGAGGCTGTGATGCTTAAATTGGGATTTAATCAAACTTGGGTAAATAAAATTATGAAATGTGTCACTACAGTCTCCTTTTCTGTGTTATTTAATGGTGAAAAGCTGCAAGAGTTTAAGCCAACACGTGGTATTAGACAGGGTGATCCTATCTCCCCTTACTTATTTTTGCTCTGTGCTGAAGGCTTTTCCTGTGTGATTAAAGCAGAGAGACAAAATGAGCATGCTCAAGGTATACAAATATCACAAGCAGCTCCCAAGGTAAATCACCTGTTGTTTGCTGATGATAGTATGCTATTCTTTAAAGCAACTGCTGATAATGCACAGGTTGTGCAACAGGCTTTGACAGATTATTGCAAAGCTTCTGGTCAGATGGTAAACTTGGCAAAATCCTCCATATTCTTCAGTAAAGGCTGCTGTCAGATTGTTCGGGATGAAGTCAAAGCAATTATAGGGGTGGAAAATGAATCTTTGAATGAGCGGTACTTGGGGCTTCCCACAGTTGGTGGGAGATCCACAAATGGTGTATTCAAGTATCTCAAAGACAGGATCTGGCATAAAATACAAGGATGGCTTGAGAAAACGTTATCAACGGGTGGGAAAGAAGTTTTAATTAAAGCTGTGGTGCAGGCGATACCTACTTATACCATGGGATGTTTTAGATTGCCGAGAGGGCTGTGTGAACGCATCAGTTCATTGATAAGAAAGTTCTGGTGGGGTAGTGACAATGGTAAACGAAAGACAAGCTGGGTTGCATGGGAGACAATAACAAAACCAAAAAATCTGGGCGGCCTGGGATTTCGAGATATGGAAATGTTCAACTTGGCTTTACTTGCAAGGCAGGCTTGGAGGCTGCTAGTTAAGCCAGATTCTCTTTGTGCTCGTCTTCTCAAGGCAATCTATTTCCCATCAGGTGATATTATTAATGCAGGGTTTGGAAGCAACCCATCTAAGACTTGGAGAGCAATCTGTGATGGGCTGGAGGTACTCAAACAAGGACTGATTAAACGGATTGGTGATGGTCAAAGCACAAATATATGGAGCTGCAACTGGTTACCAAGAACAGGAATGATGCAACTTGTCTGGGCAAAGGAGCAGAATCCTCCCACCCAAGTAAGTGAGCTTATTGACCACACTTCAATGACCTGGAGAATTGATATGATACAACGCTTTTTCATCCCGATGGATATCGAGGCTATTTTACAAATTCCACTGAGCCAAAGGAAGCAAACTGACTGTTGGGCATGGTTTCATGAAAAGAGTGGAATATTTTCTGTTCGATCGGCATATAGGATGTTGGTTCAATCTAGGAAAGTAAGGGAAGACTACTTTGAAGGGCGGGCAAATTGTTCAGATGTCAATTCTAGTAGAAAGTATTGGAATCGATTATGGAATTTAAAGATACCACCCAAGATTAGAATATTTATTTGGCGCTTGGCCTTGAATTCTATTCCTACGGCTGCTGTACTCAAGAGCAGGAATCTGTCAGAGTCAGCATCATGTAGAATTTGTGGAGCTGATGTGGATGACTGGGGGCATGCTATTCTAAATTGCACAATGTCCAGATGTGTGTGGGCTTTAATGGATGAAGATGTTGCTGAAATGTTTGATTCAATCCGTATAACTGATCCAAAACAGTGGGTTTTCCATATTTGTGATAATATACCGAAAGAAGACAGTAGCAAAATTCTGGTTACATGCTGGGCAATATGGCAAGCAAGAAGGAAAGCTATATATGAAGCAATATTTCAGAGTCCTTTGGCAACAGTTGCAGCCGTCAATCGTCTTATTAATGAATTCCAAGTGGCCAATGAGATTCAACAGGAGAAAGGTAAAATGCAGAATCCTGCTACAAAAGGCCGCAAATGGATTCCTCCGGACCAAGGTTTGTACAAGCTCAATGTTGATGCTTCTCTTGGTCGATCAGGGACTAAAGGCGCGGTTGGTGTGGTGTGTCGGAATGATCGGGGATGTTTTGTCGCTGCTAGTGCCATGGTATGCTCTAATGGAAATGATGTTGAAACTCTAGAAGCAGTTGCATGTGCAGAAGCTCTTGCCCTTGCTGAAGATTGTGGTCTACGTAAGATTAAAGTGGCTTCAGATTGCCTCAATGTTGTTAAGAATATCAAGGAGAATCCTAGGTGCTCTTATATGATGATCCTTAGAGACATTCAGGAAAGAGCAAAAGCTTTTGATTGTGTGCAATTTGTGCACGAAGGTAGGGATTGTAATATGGAGGCTCATAATCTAGCTAAGGTAGCTTCTACTTATGGGGATGGCCGATACGTTTGGTTGGTCTCACCCCCTGTTTTTCTGGATGTAAACGTTGCTACCAATGATGTATAAATCCCTATCTTCCTCTCAAAAAAAAAAATCTTCAACAGGCGACATCGTGAGTGAGAGCGTCTGAGCACTGAGCACAGTCGATGCCGATGCGGCGGCGCCGGCCGCCGAGTGCTCGAATGGCCTACCCGATGCTGCTATTGCGAGCAGTCGCTGATCCAGTTCCTCACTGGCTTTAATGTCCTCGTCGCCACCCGGTTTCTTCTGCAATCCAGATATCTTCCCATATCTGAATATCCGATATCCAGCTGCAGATAGATGCCCACAAACGCCCATTTCCACCAGTGCCGCGCCGCGCTGTCTCGCAACTCGCGATAGTTCCTTCCTTCCTGGCGTGGTGCGGAATAAAGTTCGCCGCCGCCGCAGCTGCGATTGGGCTCTCGCACAAATATCCCATCCGCGTGCCGCCGCCGTACGAGCTGGTTGGTGTGATGTGGTGCGCATTATGTCTTGCTTGTTCCTCAACAGCGAAGTGCCGCAAGTCGCAAGCCAAAATGATGGCCGTACAGGAACAGGAAGTCAGGAACAGCTAGGCAGCTAGCTCTCACACTCCCGATATTTGCTTCGATCACTTTCGTGCTGTATGGTAAAGGTTCTGCTGCTTTTGGTGTCCATATTCGATAAAACGTTTGACCTGTGTGCTAAATGCTAATGATCATTTTGAGGAAATGTGGTAGTAAGAGTTTCGGCGGGGCAAGTCACACTGGTAGGCTGCAGTAATTAAGTTGTCACAGCCTAATTACTACATCAAGAAAAATTAGTAGTGACGGCAATCGCGAGACTAGAAGAAACGTTGGTAGAGACAGAACTTCAGCAGCTTAGCTTAGCTTGCTCTTCGTTTACTAAGCACACAAGAAAGGAGAAAATTACTACATTGCGCAGCCGTGCAGGCATATTTTTTGGTTTTGTTTTCCCTTGTTACATGCACGCAGGCAGATCCATCACACGGAAAGGTAAGCAACACCAAACCAAAGGAGGAGGAAGCTTCAGACGGTACGGACGAGCGACCTCGCTGTCACGCGACGTCGCTACAGTTCGTTCCCCAGGAGCTAGCGTCCAGGGAAACAGAGCCGCCGCGGCCGCGCGCGTGATCCAGCGCGCCGGCGTCGGCATCGGGATCAGCAGGGCCCGGCCTCGACGGCCATCGCCGCCGCCGCCTCCGCCGGCTTCTCGGCGATGGCGGGGGCGGGGGCCCCGACCTTGGGCACGGTGACCGTGAGCATGCCGGCGTCCATGGCGGCCCTGACGCCGTCGACGGCGGCGTCCCCGGGCAGGTGGAACCGGCCGAGGAACGTGGCGCAGCTGCGCTCGATGTGGTGCCACCTGTCGCTGCGCTCCTCCCGCCGCACGCTGCGCTCCCCGGTGATGACCAGCACGTTGCCGTCGTCCACCTCCACGCGCACCTCCTCCTTGGTCACGCCGGGGGGGAGCGCCGCGCTGAACACGTACGCCCCCGCCGTGTCCCGGCTCTCGATGTACGTGTTGGCGAACGCCGACGTGTCGCTCGCCAGCCACGCGTCGGCGGCCACCGCCGTGCCGAACATGCGGAAGGGGTTCTTCCACGAGTCCAGCGCCAGTGTGTCGAAAAGCCTCACCAGCGACATCCTCCTCCTCGCCGCAGGCTTTGCTACCTTTCTTCTCGAGGCGTCCTTTGCTCTCGGCACAGCCTCAAGCGCAAATGTTGTCTAGCTATAGGCTATAGTAGCTAAGCTTTCTAGTGTACGAGAGTATGCTTGGAGCTGCTGCTCTCGGCTAATGGCCGAGCACGGCTATTTATGGGCGCTTGGCGATGGCGTCCGGCATCGTCTCCGTCGGGTGTACTGCCGTACAGTGGTGTGAACGGGTCATTTCGGTAATTTTGCAGCTCATTGACTAAGTGCGTGATCTGGAGAGCTCCATGGAAGACGGAGGACAGGAAAAAAAAAAACCTGCCCTGGGGGCCGGTTACCTGCCCGCCTCGCCGCCGCCCCGTCCGATGGGTCATCGACGGCGGCGATCCGCCGGCAGCTCGCCATCCGCCGCTTAATGGCACGTTGGCGTCATCGTGTGAACGATGGGTACGTGGCTCTATACGTGCAGTCGCTGTACGGTTGCCTCTGCATTTCGGGACCCCCCTCTCCAATCCGCGACGGCGACCCGCCCGGTTCGTTCGGACCTCGTCGTCGGGGTGGCCTGGCCGTACGCATGAGTCGTCACGCTGCCGCTGCGGGTGCCTTATTGGTGTCGCCGCGCCGCCGTACCGGCCCGCCGGGAAAGTCCTGATGCGAGCGCTGCGGGGTCCTTGTCCGGCAGTTAGGGCTCGACGGACGACCAGTTCACACACGCTCACACACACTACCTCCCCGGCCGGTCTTATCTTATGTTATGCACATGCGCATGGCGTGCGCCTCGATCTGTTCTTGCCTCAAGCTGACGTAAGAGTGATGAATCACTGTAATTTTCAGTGATGAATCACTGTAATTTTCTCCTTTTTTACCATGATTAATTGTTTTGGGTGTAGATTACTGAGCTGCTCTGAGACTGTCAGAGATCATGCGTCGACGCAAATCTCAGGCTGATCACAATCAGGAGCGGTAGGGGAGTAATCAATGGTTTTGTTAGGCAGAAAGCGAGAGGGTTCGACGCTTGTAATCTTCTGCGCCACGAACCGTCTGCAAGTTTTCCAAATCTTGCCGTTTACTTGGCTTGCAGAATGCAGAAGGTTACTTGCACATGACCATGTACTAAAAAACACGTCGTGAATCAGAATCACTCGGCGACGACGTGGCGCTCGTTGGATCGCAGGCAATAATGCTCGACGCAAGCTAATATCAACGTACCTTTCTAACCCTGCTCAAGTGTCTAACCACGTACAGTTTCCAAGTGTCTCTATGACACTGCACGTAGAAGGCCCTGACGAATCAGGGTCCATGAAAGCGATCAGGCGAACAACTCAGGCAAGGGTAGGTCTCAGAGCCCCAGTTTTTTCCACCGTCCCGGGCCGCCGTGGCTGTCCGATTCTCCCGATCCGACGGCACGTAACGCCACGCGGTTGTTTTCTTGGCGTCAGCTTTTGATGCGTCGTCCTCCTCCGATCAATGGGACACTGGGTTCAGAACAAAGGGCGCAGATTCTCCGTGCCGGGGAGAAACGCTCTCGGCCACGCGAGAGCTTGCAGAGGGGAGCAGCGACGGGTCACGGAACCCGTCGTGTCCGTGATGCATGAGAGGTGCCGGTCATCAAGAACCCAACGCTAGCTAGCTCCCAAGTTTTTCTTCCTCCCTAATGAATGCGTCAGTGCTCTGCTGATGCCTGACGGGGATTTGTCTTTGGACTTTAAGCGCGTGGCTGTGGCGTGCTCGAAGGATTGCTTGGCGGCAATTAGCCCGGGAGATCGGAGGTGCCATCCTGAATTCAAGTTTGACAGTACTGGAGTACTCCATGCACAGCCATGTGAAGTTTAGTTATTTTTTTCCTTTTCTTTTTTGGTTTGGCTGATCAACTGCATGTCTATTTTAGAAGCCACGCGAAGCTTAATACAACAAGGTTAGAAACCACCACGTCCGCCGAGAGAGCCTATAAATTCTCACGTTAATCAAAAAAGAGAAGAATATGCACCGTTGGATTTAATGTATATCTAACGGTCTATCTTACCTCTAAAAGTTAGAAATTCCCACGTTAATCAAAAAAAGAGAAGAATATGCACCGTTGGATTTAATGTATATGTAACGGTCTACCTTACCCTTAAAAGTTAGAAATTCTCACGTTAATCCAAAAAAGAAAAAATATGCACCATTGGATTTAATGTATATCTAACGGTCTACCTTACCCCTAAATGTTAAAAATTCTCACGTTAATCCAAAAAAAAGAATATGCACCGTTGGATTTAATGTATATCTAATAGTTTACCTTACCCCTAAAAGTTAGAAGCCACAATATTCACCGTGAGGGCCTAGAAATTTTCACGTTAATCCAAAAAAGAAAAGAATATACACTGTTGGATTTCATATATATTTAACGGTCTACCTTACCCTAAAAGTTCTCATAAAAAATAATTAGTAATAACTAATTTTGGAATAAAAAAACCAATTAGCGATAAGTGTCCATGTCGAATACGATTATAACTCTAAATGAAGATGCAAATAAAACATTGATCTGATTTTTATTTATTTTAACTTTCGGTGCATCTAATTAGCAGTCCTACAAGATCAACGCAAAAGTATCACAGGTGCCGCGGATGATATGACCACCAAAGGGTTCTTGTGTGCCATGTAAAGGCCGTGCCGCCCGTGTGAAGAAGCAACATATATAGTTGCCAACAGAGCCAAAATGTTGCAAGAAGTTGACGACTTTTCATGACCCATGCACAACTTTTACGGGAGCATCTCAGAGAAACAGAGGATACACAAACTTTTGTGTCTGAATTTGCAGCTACTCAAGCCGTGATGTGTGTGAGACTCTGGCTGGCAGCGGGCAGGGAGCACACCAGTTGTGAAAATTGAGCAATGATGTGGCTGAAGGCTGAAGCCATCTCCGTATGCTGCGTCCATTTAGGGGTACGGTAAATTGCATGTGTCCAGCTGATGTCCAGCTGAAGTGCTGCATATATACTGGTCATGCCATGCGCATATAACTGGCTGAAATACAATTGTGAACAAGATCAGGAAGGCCACAGAAGCTACATGCACATATGAGTTGCATTGTTTTGGAACTGTGTAATTTCGCAGGTTAGGTGCTCTGCCATATGGACAAATAGACACAATTAGAAGATGCTAACCTTAGCCAGATGGTGCTGCGAAGGAAGAAATTCATGAAATCGACGTGTTTTTACACACACGCACATGCATGCTGAAGTATCCAATCTCTAGACCCTTTATTGGATAATCCCATATTGCCACTAAATAGATAGGGTAATCTCTAGGCAGATGCACAAAAGGAAAAAAAGACAAGATGGCCAATTCATTAGAGTTGGGTTATGAAGATTTTTTTTGAAACACCAGTATAGACACAGACGCTCACACACATATGCACACTCACCCCTGTAAATACACACATGTAAACCTTACCGTTATGAGCACCTCTGAAAGATTTGGCCTGTTGCTCTGATCTAGATATTGACGAAGTCACCACAGACACCTCGCTGTGCGACACCGGTGCCTAGTTAGGAACATATACCCGATGGACAAATTCCATCACAATAAACCTAAGCAACTAAGCCACGCTTAATTCATGGTATAAAAATTTTTTTAGTGCAAATAGTATCCCACCAAATTTATTGACAAAGAAATTTGGCCAGCCACGGTTTGTAGCAAACGTAGATAACCTTAGATTTATGAATCTATTGTGATGATCTATCGGTCTATGTTATCCTAAAAAAAGTCCTTATTGAAAACAATTAATAGTAGCTAATTTCATAATAAAAAATTAGAAATTAGCACCAAAGTATCCATGTCAAGTACGATAACTAAATTGTTAAATTTGAAATAAAAAATAAAAATTAGCACTTGACCAAAGAGTACATATTAAATATGATTAGTAAATATGTAAACAAAAAATTAAATAAATAAATAAATTAGAAATTAACTCAAGAGTCCGTATCAAACACAATAAATACATAGCTAAATTCAGAATAAAAATAAGAAAACTAATAGTTGTTATGTGTATGAATTTAGAAGCAATATATAGCTAAATAAAAAGTATGCGCCAAATACAATTAACAAAGAACTAAATGGATACATACTAATTAAACACAATATTATATATCTTTTTATTGGTATGGTAACTAAAAAATATTATATATATTTTTATTAGCATGAATTAAATACAATTACTAAAGAATTAAATGGATACAAATAAAGATTTTTGACATAGAACCTAAAATTACCATGATAATAAAAAATAATATCAAATATTGATTTTATAAGATAATATTAAATATTCATATTATTCTAATGAGTTTTTCAAATTCGATTGATGAGAGATAATTAGTAGTATTATATATGAATTTGAAAGAAGATAGAAAAATAAAAATTACATACAAAACACTAATAAATATAATAGAATAAAAAAATAAAAAATAGTACTTTATTTCATTTATTTTTGAAGAATTTTACTTATACAAATACTAGAAGCACAATAATTAGCCACTACATGATCCATCAGAATTAGGTTATCAAGGCTGAGTATCATCCGAACGCGGCAATCAAGGCATGATGATAAACTACCAGCAAGTATGAGAAATAGAAATATGGTGATGTCTTGCTATGTAGTATTGTGATTAGTGGACCAATGAGATCTGAAAAATTTAGATCGATTAAAGTGGGTATTTTTATCTATTAATTTGAACTTAAAATCTGTTTGTTAAGAAAATAAACGCTAGCTTCCTGCGCTATTTGCGCGGGTCACCTTGCTAGTTGTTACATATTCACACGTCATGTGAGTTTCCGTGGTCCTAAATGTTGTCTTAGTGGTGAAGCAATGTTACTAGTATTAGACAAAGCTTTCAAATGGACTGGGATGTGACATAAGTGTTTATCATGGTGTTATTTTGCGGCAGCAGATTTCTCTTGATAAGTCGAAAATATAAGTTTTTTTTCTTGGATAAAATTGCGTGAACCACTCTCTGCGTCACTTGGCTCTGTTTGGTAGAGTCAATTATGTGCTGAATGTAGGAGGAGCTCTCCACCATACAGAGAGAAGTGATTCTGCAAATACCCAGCTGATCCGGGGCAGTGTTCAGTGACGTGAAGCCGCTAAATTAGGAGTCAAGCCATTTCAATGTCTGTGTTATGCTTACCGAGCACGTTAACAATGATTTAAAAAGGCTACATCAGTGGCTTTGCAGTGGTGAAAACAGTCGGAATCAAGTGAGCTCATGAGTGGCGGAATGGTTCTTGCAATAAAACCGAGTTGGCCTTTGCAAACAAAACGTCTTGCGAGATGGAACCCCGGGACATGATGGTCTGGCAAATTTCTCTTCTTCCTAAGGAAATTTGAAACTGTGATCGTTACGGGAGCGAGACTTTTCCCACGAGTTATTGGCGTTGGGCCGCCGCAAGCCGCATGGGCACGGGCACGGGCACAGCCATCACGGCAGGTTCAGGTTGTTGGCTTCTGGTCACGGCCATCTTGCCGCCGACGTCGCAGCGTTGGCCGCGTGGCCGCTGTGTTGGTGCTACTGTGACCGTCCGTCCCCAGCTGATGATCATGGAGGCGGCCGTGATCGCCTCCCATTCCACACGCGCCCTCGCCTCAGTTTGGAATCCTTGGCTCCAACCTCCAGTCCTGGCCCGCGACATGGCGCTCTCTCAGCCTCCTGTTTCTCTTGCCGCGGGGACCGTGGCGGTTTCGGCTTAACACCGCAGCCGTGCCTCCGCCGCCCCGACTCACCTGCCACGCATTTCTGCGGCTCAGGGCCAGCGGGATCGAATGAAGGCCGCGAGCTTCTGCACTGCCGGCTCACCTGCCGCCCGCGAGGTGTTCGACCTTATGGCGCTGAAGTGGGTGCGCGCTGCTGAGGTTCAGTGTTGACATCAACTCAAGCGCCATGACCGAGCAAATCACACATTCTTGCGCATCCTGACCCGTCCGCTGCTTGAACCAAACACTACTTGGACATTTTTTTTGCTGCCGCCTGCCACTCTGTGGATCCGGAGCTAACTTGTAGCTTTATGTTCTCCATGCTTTCTGCAGATTAGGTAGGTGTTGTTGCCCACTGCTTACCAAGACATAACTGGTTTGTTGATTGTTATATGCTGAGGTATCCCAAAGTTATGTTAGAGTTTTAGGTATGAATGCCCCAATCTTAAGCAATAGCCTAAGACGGTTTAATCCGTTTACAGCACCAGGATGGGTGTACCATCACAGCAGTTAAGCACTCCAGCACAGAAGGAAACACAAACTAACAGGTAAACCAAGCCGCCAGATATCCCAACTTATTGGACAGAGACAGTTTCTTCAGATCAATCCACTTCCGGATTTATCTTCCTTATTGTCATATGAGATCTTTGGGATTGCAATACAGATATATTCATAGCATAGGCCAGACATACTTCTTTCTTGTAAAACATTAAACATGCAATTGTTCGAAGTTCTCGGAATGAGAACATTAATTGCACTACAGTTCTCTTTAAATTGCTATATATCTAGGTACATATAGAATAGATAGACGAATATGGTTTTCAGTATTTATCATCTAGAGTTGCTCCTCTTTCTTATCGAAACTTGAAAGCTACATGTGCTTGATTTTTATCAAACGAACCATTTCTGGATGACTTATCTTTGACATTTAAGCCACTCTACATGTTTTCTCATTGTCAGATGGCAGTCCATGCAACAAAATATCTTTATATGTGTTACATGCAGCTCGTTCTGGATGCTTTCAGAGAGTGATATAGTTTCCGAGATATCGACTTATTATCTGGAGCTAATACAGCCACACAGGTATTGACTTATCTGGTAACATCACACAAGTACACATGTATCCGCACTTAATTGTGGCCATGCTTTCAGGGCTTTGCTCTGCATCTATTATCTGATTACTTTCAATACACATAGGTTTGATCTGCATGAAGATGAAGGTAAACATTTCCTTAAACGCATGAAACCTTGGGCGTTTCTTTCCCTTAAACATGAATTTAAGCCCAGTGTGTCTCAATATTTAGAGCCTAATTCCCCAGAAATTGTTTGTGAAGCTAACTAGAAGCTGCACTGTGAAAATAGTTTTTTCCTGATAAGTTTCAGCTAGTTTGGTATTAGAACACAATGATCGTAACTCATGAGCTATTTAACATCCTAACCAGTTTCATATAACAACTAATTTCTATTCAAAGGCATACTGTGTCTTGCATTTGTAGTCTCTTTTCTGGTTGGTGATGCAATCTTCATTTGCTACAAATATTTTTTTTTATCATATTGTGTGGCATACTGATCATAATAATTTTTCATTTTTACCGAATACTACCTGGAAACAAATCTCCAGAAAATAGACATGTAGACACAATTACAAAATGCTCTTATTCCTAAGTGAAATGGTTTATCTTATTAGTCACATAATTCTATTAAAGGTACAATTTGGGATATAATATTGGAGGATAGTATGATATACATCAATGGAGTTTCAGTCTTGTACCATCATAAGAGCTATGCCAAGGTAACCCTTATTGTGAATTTTTCTTGCGCAAGTAATCAATAATTTTCAAGATATTTTGGTGGACCTGAACTTAGTGTTGGCTTCATGCATGCATAAACCAAGTCGGACTCTGCTTTTGCTCTCTTGAAATTAGTCTACAATCTTGCAAAAAGGTCACTCAACCCAAACATAAAATCTCTCATCTGCTATCTACGCATCATCATACAGCCGTAGTACTAACAAGGAGGCCCTTTTCTCTCATATGTTGACATGAGAAAGGAAACTTAAATTCTGAGTATCTTCTTCAGAAGTTGTATTAATTGGATGGATTGATGGTGCTGGGGGGCAAGATACGAATTGCGTCGGTGGAATTTCTAATTCAGTAACACTCCTCTCTAGCATGTCTATGACCTTTGTGATAGAAGGGCGAGCTTCGGGTACCATTTGTATGCACCACAAACCAATCAAAGACATCTTTGTTGCAATCTCCTCGGTTGCACTTGTCACTTCAAAGGTTTCTAGTGTACCGCCATTAGATAAATGATCATGAAGCCATTCCGGGAAATAAATTTGGCTAGAATTATCAGGATTCCTTTGCACATTTCTTCTCCCCCCAACCATCTCCAAAAGCACCATTCCAAAGCTGTAGATGTCTGATTTGGTTGATACAACACCAAAACTTCTAGAGAACACTTCTGGAGCAATGAAGCCAATGGTTCCTCGTGCGCCAGCCATTGATGAAACAATACTCTCCTTGATGTTACAGAGTTTGGCCAGGCCAAAATCAGCAATTTTTGGACAATAGTTCTCATCTAAAAGGATATTGTGAGGTTTGACATCAAAATGGATGATGCGCCTATTGCACCCTCTGTGCAAATACTCTAGCCCTCGTGCAATGCCAATTGCTATATCATACAATTTTTCCCACCCTAGAGCTGCTTTTGGATTTTCAGAATAGATGTACCGCTCCAATGATCCATTAGGCATGTACTCATATACCAGACCTCGCCTTGATCCTTCTAAACAAAATCCAAGTAGGCAAACTATGTTGACATGCGAGGTGTTGACAATGCTTACAACCTCATTGACAAATTCCTCTCCGTCACCTCTCGAGTTATGAAGTAGCTTGACAGCAACCAAGCGTTCATCCCTAAGCGCACCTTTAAAAACCATGCCATATCCTCCTTCCCCTAGCTTTTCGCTGAACGACCTTGTTATCCTTTTCAGGTCAGTGTAACTGTATCTTTTGGGTCTTATCCCATATCTGGATAGTATCAACTCAATGTTTTCTTTGGTTTCACGATTTTTGCTCCGGAAAAGGTATGATTTTTTCCAAAGGGGCTTTAGTACAGCCAAAAAGCATGCTAAAAGCATCCCAGAAGTTGCAGATATGAACACTGTAAGTAAACGAAAAGAACATTAAACATAACTTAGTAATACATCAAGAAGTAATATGGCTCATATCAATTAGTGTAATGAATAGCACATCATAATGTGATGTGCTTAATTATCAGCTAGTAGATTTTTTTTTGAATTTGTTTAGAACGCTACATTACTTGGATTTTCTGGGTTTCAATTTGTTTTGGCTGCTGCTACGAATGAATTTTACCTGCCACGAGCAACCTAGTGCCATACTTAACATGACCTCCATCTGCAGATAACACATGGATTGACTGAATCAATGAGTAAGAAATTTTAATGAAATTTACTGTTGGAATTGCTTGAGGTTATTATTCCTTAGACTGTAAGAGAAAATTTGACAAGCGTCACTACTTAAGTTGCAGCACAAAGCGAAATGATGATGGAGAAATGTCCCAGTAATGAGAGGTAATGTAGTGGACGAGGCGATAGGCAGAGACAGACTGACAACATCATATTCATCCAACTTTTTGCATGACTTGAGAAATTAGGATTTTTTTTCCCCAAGTGTAATTTAAGTTATAATAAGAACTTTCATTTTAAGATGACAACTGCATTTGATTCACATTTAACTTTTCATGTTATGTGAAATTAACAAACAATGGTGCATACTAATCTCGGTATGAAGAAACATCACTACGTCATCTCACACAGTTTGCAGCTCCTTATCTGTTACAGTTTCTGCCACGATAATTAGCTCTCATAGAAAATCACTGTCTGTCACGGCTGGAAACTTGAACCGTGATGGATATTTTTTGTATGACAAAAAACACATTTGAATACTAGCGGAAGTATTTTTTGTAGACTAAGATGCCACCCACAATTACAAGTCACATATTTTTCATGCATTTTTCATGCAAAATATGCAAGCATGCTATTTTCAGATTCAGACGGCAATGATCTCCCTCCCTCCCTCCTGGTGTGATGTCCTCTCTCACCGATTTTATTTGGAGCCATGGTACCAGGTCAATCTTAGTAGATAGCGTTCAATATATAAGCGTCTTTTTGTAGTGAAAGAAAATATACCATTTTTACTAACAAGTAAGAAAATCAACTATACCTCCAGTGGTAGGTGACACACAACCCGAAATCGATGAGAGATACTTCCTTATACTTGCCGATGTCACTGAGAAATTGACCTGTGGGTCCGTTTGCCCAACGCCGCTAATCTCACTGAAGCTCAGCATCCATTCGAACCGCGGAGAGGGATGGCACGAAGCAAGACTGCGCTCGTCGGGCTCTCTGATCTGGTGAATGGCCATGCCACCCCCGAACATGCTCTGGAAAGCTGTGAGGTTGCTGTCGTCGCAGCTGATCGACGAGAACCACCTCCCCAGATCTGAGTAGCTGCTCCGGAAGTCGGAGATAGCCGGCGTGAAGCTGAACAGGAGACTGCAGGACAGATTCTTGAGGACGCTGAGCTCCAGATCCTGGAGTAGTACGGTACGGGTACCGTAGGAAATTTCTTTGAGCAGTAGCTTGGTGCGAGTGACGAGGCCCAGCTCTGGACCGAAGTCGCCGCAGCTGACGTTTACCGATGACCTGCAGGCTGGATCGAAACCAGGAGTGCCGACGAAGAAAGGAGGTCTGATCTCGATGGTACTGTTGCATGGGAGCTTCGATGGGCATGAACTGGCGGAGAAGGTTGGGAGGACGGAGAGGAAGATGGCCAGGGAGACCAAGGAGATTGGTGAGGTGCTCATTGCTGGGTAACAATACTGTGCAACTGCATCTGCAATACTATTCTGCAAGCCTGAAAGGCAGATACCAGTGGCCTTAAGGCAATGGTACAGATGCAGGGGTGGAAGAAGACCCGCGAAAGACTTGGAGCTACAGACCAACACACGTCCACATATGGTAGGTCGAATGTGGCCGTATCCTCTGAATTCAAAGTCACTGCTGTTGACGAGGTTAGTGAACAAAAAACGGCCATCAAATCACTGGCTCACTGGTTAGTCAGCGAGCAGTTCAGTCAGAGTACACGGTTAGGCCTTTGCACAAACTTTTCAAACTTTTCACTATTCATCTGTCACATATTAAACGTGGATTAATGACAAAACCCATTCCATAACCCTCGGGTAACTTCGCGAGACGAATCAAATGAGTCTAATTAGGCCATGATTAGACAACATCGTGCTACAGTAAACAATCTCTAATGACGGATTAATTAGGCTTAATAGATTTGTCTCGCGATTTCCCGTCCGTGTAATTAGTTTTATAATTAGATTATATTTAGTCCTCTAATCTTTGGTTTAAAATTGCTACAGTAAATTTTGTAAACTTTTAAAACCGAACTAAATAGACCCTAACCATAGTTACTCGATTTCGATTTCTAGAGTACCTGTAGGCTCTCCGATCACATGGTGAATTGGTGATCATTCCAGCTTCCAAGATGGCGAAAACTTTTTCCCCTTTTGGCGAACTCAAGACCAACTTCAGTTTATTCGTTTCCACGTACGACTCGTGCATACACAACAGATAGAAAAACACAGGTGGATTGGATGCTACACAAGTACCCGTATGATCGACACAAGACGCTGAGCAGAATCACACACCAGAACACAACACGTAACACTTACATACACAAACGATGGACATGTAGAGATGCCACTTATTATTCTTTTCCTAGGTCCTTTTTTTTTTTGAACCGGGGAGCAGTGTCCCCATTCCCACTCAGGCACGGGTTCGAGCCCGGGTGGCCGAGCTCCCAGTGGGAGACTTAGCTTGGCCCTTCGGAATTTCTGATCGATCAGCCGGAGATCTCGACGGCCTTGACCTGCGGCTTCTTGGCCTCGTCCTTGGGCACGGTGACGGTGAGCACGCCGCTGTCCATGGACGCGCGCACCTGGTCCAGCCTGGCGCCGCGCGGCAGGCGGAAGCGGCGCCGGAACCTGCCGCTGCTGCGCTCCACGAGGCGCCACGCCTCGCCCTCGCCGGCCTCCTCCCGGGCGCGCTCGCCGCTGATCACCAGCACGTCGCCGCCCTCCACCTCCACCTTGGCGGCCTCCTTGCCCACGCCGGGGAGGTCCGCCCTGAACACGTGCGCGTCGGGGGTCTCCTTCCAGTCCACGCGCACGTTGGTGAGAACGGGGCACTGCTCCGCCAGCGGCCGCACCACGCCCAGCGGGTCCGCGGAGGTCCAGAAGTCCAGCGACAGCGGGTCGAACACGTTGCCGCTCCGCACCAGCGACATCGCCTGGTTAGCTGAGACTTGAGACTGAACCTGAACTTGATGCTGCTGCCTACTAGTTGATGTTGCTGCCTCAATTCCTCGCGTCGAACTTGGTGAATGATGATACTGGCTCGATGGCCATTGTTGCATTTTATAGGAGCAAATCGATGGTCACTTGGATGCATCGTGAAGGGTCCGGGACTGATAGTTATGTCTCCTGCTTGTTCTGGACGGATTGCCAGTTGTTGGATGAGTCGCGAAGGCTTTACCGCTAGAACCGAACGCCCCGGATCAGCACGAGTTTTCTAGCAGACTCGATGGAGAGAGAGGAGATAGGGGGTTTGTGGCGCGTGGGCCATGATGGACGAGGCAATCATGAATTTGATGCCGGATGTGGTGGGCTCGGATGACACTGCACTGCCACCGTGCGTGACTGGGCTGGAATAGTAATTGGGCCGAAATATGTAAACGGGCCAGACCTAATGGACTGGACCCATATCTAATGGGCTGGAAAAGTAGATTGGGCTCGGGGACGCCGAACTCGGACCGACTCAAGTGGCGGATTGGGCCGAAGTGTGAGGGACTTTGATGTTGTAGCCTTGATGGGCTGTGATTATAGCTGGTGACGTCACCGGGGATAGATTCGCCTTAAAAATGCCACCAAGGTATAGACGTGGCCGGTGATTCACGGGTACACGCTGCCTGCTCAGCACGCTTTCGAGCTTTCGAGGAAACTGCGTGCGAGCCGGACGGCCGGAGCAAGGAAACCTGGCCCGTGACACCGAGATCTGCACCGCCCCCTGCCTCCCCGTCGGCCGTCCACGTGCCTCGACCACGGCGCGATGTGTGGCCGATGCGCCGACCGAGGCGGCGGCCACGAAGACCCTCTCCCTCACGTTGGAGTACGACTCTGCACGGCCCGGATATCCGGCCAGCGAGAAAAGTCGGTGCCCCGCCGTGGCGTGTCAATAGCGCGTGCACAGGCCACAGCTGCCTATTAATACCACCAGCGAGACCGTCCCAAGCTCCATCTTCGACTTCACGAGCTCACAGGTCACATCGCCTCCTCTTCTTCTTCTTCCCCTGCTCGCTCGCAGCAGACAACCACAGAGTCAATTTGTTCGAGAATCTTTCCCTAGTTCTTCTTCCCCTGTCCTCTTGTCCGGTCAAGCTTCGTCGCGTCCATCATCGCCATGTCGTACGGCAGCGAGAAGCAGGTCCAGGCCCAGGCCCAGAGGCCCGAGGCGGTGTCCTCCGAGATGCAGAAGGTGTTCTCCCGCTTCGACGCGGACGGCGACGGAAGGATCTCGCCGTCCGAGCTCGCGGCGGTCTCGCGCGCCATCTCGCCGCCGCCGACCTCCTCGCACGGGAGCCGGGAGGTGGCGGCCATGATGGACGAGCTGGACACGGACCGCGACGGGTACGTGGACCTGGGCGAGTTCGCGGCGTTCCACGCGCGCGGCGGCCGCGCGGACGGCGAGCTGGAGGCCGAGCTCCGCGCCGCCTTCGACGTCTACGACGTCAACGGGGACGGACGCATCACGGCGGCCGAGCTGGGCAAGGTGCTCAAGCAGATCGGGGAAGGATGCAGCGCCGAGGAGTGCGAGCGGATGATCGCCAACGTCGACGTCGACGGCGACGGATGCGTCGGCTTCGAGGAGTTCAAGAAGATGATGGCCCCCCAAGGCAGCGGCGCCGCCCCCGCCCCCGCCCCCGGCGGCGACCTCCCTGACAAGGCCAAGAAGGAGTGAGTGCGACAGATGTAATCAGTCAGAGGGGAAAGGGCCGGAGTGTCTCTAGCATTATTTTCACCTAGAGGAAACGGTCCTTCGTAATGTTAATGGGAAATTATAATAATCCGCCATGACTATCATGTATTATATACCCCCATTTATATATTTGTGGCGTGCTTGTATGGCGTATGAATCGATTTGCTGATAGAAACCGTTTGGTTTGATTCTCCAATGGCATCCTGGCAGATGTGTGAATTTCGCTGTGATTTGGGATTCAGGTCAGGATTAGGACGGAAGCAGATGTACTAGAGATACTGAAGCTCTTCTCCTGGGGCAGAGTCTCTGAATTTTCTAGTGCTTCATCTTTTCTCAGATTTCAGCGAGTGGCCGTTTGATTTTGACTGCCGTTGTGAAGACATGCCGTAGTAGTGATTCCGTTGATTGAGCGGTTGATAAATTCTGATGTGAGAGAAGATATCTGTGGCTGTAGGAGGGTACAGGACGCTACACTGCCACTCCGAGAAGGCGCGTCTCGTTGCCCTGCAACTGCAACCAGACGGACTGGTTGCATCCTCACCGCACTCACTTCTTTGTGTTCTGGAAAATCTTCGCGGCATTGACATCATAACAGATTTCTCAATGAGGCACAGTTTACGTGTATAGTTGAACTGAAGCATCGATTTCACCGGCGCTGTATCTGTACAGTATGTATGTGTCTCTGAAGTTCTCGCTGCTAGGGAAAGCTTCTTGAGTTCAAGGACATCTGCTTACTGAGACTGATGCTGTTCAGACTAAGCTGTAATCTGCAAATTCGATGCGTCTCTGTATCCGCAATGATCAAAGTCAAATTCGATGCGTCTCTGTATCCGCAAGTCAACCGCGCATGCATCGGCCATAGGGGTTCACTCGCCTAATCTGCCGGCGTAAGCAAGTGGATTTGGATTCTGCGTTTGTTTACTTTAAACCCCACCTTCTATTATTCATAAAAAGCTGTGCAGGCATTGATTTGCTGATCCGGCCCGTTTGATTTCGTTGTAATCTGACGCTCCATGCCAGGATGAGGTAAGGAAGCAAACGCTGAAAATCCCTCTGAACCTTCTGTTTTCTAGTGGGTTGCGGTTTGCCCCTTTGTTTTTCTTCAGATTTCAGTGGGGTGCTCGTTTGATCTTGACAGCCGTTGGGAAGACGCGCCTACTTCCACTGTAGTGATTCAGTTGATTTGGACAGCAATATCTCTTAGGAGCTAGGAAGCGTCATGAGGGGGCCGTTTGGATGCTGCCTCTCGTCTACCGAGCCAAAGCATCGGCCATGCCAAAATTTGGCGGACAATTTGGCCGCCCAGATTTGGCCGGAGGAGGGCGTGAAAAATGAACTGAGCCTGGGTGTTGGAATCAGGGCAGGCCAGATCATGGCTAGCATCCAAACTCCCTGCGTGGCCATGGTCAACGGCCAATATTTGGCTTGGCTCGCAGCGGCTACCAACCAAAGGAACCCGAGATATTTCCTATATGCGATGCCACTCCAGGGAGATGCGTTTCCCTCAGTTGCTTGCAACCAGACCCAGACGGATCTGTTCCATCCTCCCTGCACCTACGCTTTTTGCGATGAAAGCTAGGACTGTACTGTGATCTAGAAAATCCTCATGGCATTGACGTGGAATCGGCTTTCTGTGCCGACTCTTTATAGAAGCGTTGGGCGTGCATTGATCGGTCTATCAAGATGTAACGATCTACACAGCTGAACTTTGCGTACCAGCACTTCTAGAGTTCTAGTGCTATGAGCCTATGACAAACTGAATGAAGCATCGACTTCCGACCTTCCTTGGTGCCGTACAAACATATCTCAAGCTCTGCTTCTTGCTGTGGCTCTCTGCACTACAGAAACTGAAGTTCCAGGCCATAGCACATTAGCACTTCAAATGACCTTCAAAATTAGGGTGTGTTTGGATCCAAATGTTAATGTCCAAAATGCTAAACTTTATGACTAATCCATCCAAACAGAACCAAGCTTAAGGGTAATGCTAAAGTTTAGCCAAAATTCAAACACTTTAACCAGAACAAGAGTACTAATAAATGCTAAAATTTAGCGCTACAAAGAGACCTTCACCCGCACTGGCCCTTCGAATCAGCCAGGGCTGTTCAGCCCGTCAGATAAGCTCGGATGTCCGGTCAACTGCTACTAAGTGCCAGTATCAGTCTTGTAAGTTGCCTTTTTGGATTGACCGTCGACCGGGCATTTTCTACGGAAGAAACGGTTTTCCATAAAAGAAACGGAAATATACCACGCATCAGTACACAACATGTGGATAACTTTATAACTGGTAAATTTATATCAATACATATTTCTAGTTATATATCATGTATGAGGATTAGGTGATTATTTGTCGATCAGAATTATTTAGCCAAGGGCATATGCCCTCACAAACCCACTCGTCTGTGGTGGTTGTATAAAAATTACAACGCATAAAAGGCCAAACTATATAGTGAATGTGTCTAGTATCAAAGGCCAAACTATAAAGTCAAGTAGTTACATGAATATTAATTGGTATAAATTTATGTATTTGACATGAAATCCAGTAGATTCTACTACGTGTCAAGGCAAAGAACACAATAGTACATTCTGACACATTGAGTCAACTAATTCCACTGGTTCTAGCAATTTAACTAGTTTGGGCTGACCCAAAACCAATCAGTGTTTGGGTCAACCAAAACCGATCCACATGTATCCCGATATATAACAATTGTGATATAAAATGTTAACTTTATGGCATCCTCAATAGATAAATACATACAATGAGATGTAATTCTACAATTTTCCAGGCTCTGCTAGCCTCTGTAAGGGCTGAATTGATTAGTAGCATAGATCATATATGAAGATTACGTGCTTATTTGCCAGTCTATATTAGTTAGTCAAGGGCACATGCCCCTCCCCCAACCCACCATCCCCACTTTGGAATAGAACAACGATGTTTATTTTATTAACTGACGGAGAATTCACAAGATGTCACTCTTATCAACTGACGGAGAATTCACAAGATGTCACTCTTATCAACTGACGGAGAATTCACAAGATGTCGCTCTTATCAACTGAACTCACGATACACGTAATGCCACTCTTATCAACTGAGGTGGCAATTGGATGTTGGGTTGGATTGGTATAAGAATACGAGGGTGGGTTACGAGTTGTGGGTTTGGGACAAGCAAATCAATAATTTTCTTGTTTTGTTGGTTTGGANGAAGGCAAAGGAAAAACCCCGACAATTAACCTGGATGAGGGAATCGCCGCCAGAGTCATCTGGTCCAGTCGCAGACGGCGGGCCATCAGGGGGAGGACGCGGCGCGAATGGTACGCCGCGATAACCCCAGGACCGGTAACTCCGAGCTCGCGAAGCCGGGCGACCGCGTCACGAAGTCCGGTCAGGTGAGGCCGCTCCTCCTGGGTCGGGCCCCAGTGCCAGCAGTCCGGCCGCCCCTCGATAAGCCTTCCCGTGAAGGCCGGGAAGGGAGCGCCCGGATCGCTCCGCAAGTAAACCACCTCGGCTGCCACCCCTTGTTGCTGGAGATCAACGGGAGCGAGGGGTAACTCTCGCCCTGACCGGCGCGCAGCCGCACCCCGGCGCAGCCGTGTGGCCTCGGCCGCCCCTCCGCCTTCACTTCCTCGACATGGAAGTAGGACCTCCAGAGGTTGAAGTGGGGCTCGATGCCGAGGAACCCCTCGCACAAGGCGACGAAGACCGCCACGTGAAGCAGGCCGTTGGGATTGAGATGATGGAGCTCGATGTCGTAGTAACGCAGGAGCCCGCGGAGGAAGTAGTGAGGAGGAAGTCCCAACCCCCGCTCATGGAAGGGGACAAAGGATACCACGTACCCGTCCGCCGGAGCAGGGACCTCCTCGTTCCCCGGCGCCATCCATTCCACCAGGTCGGTTCGCGGGCACAGAAGCCCGCGCCCCACCAGGCGCTCGAGCTCGCTCTCCGTGACGGAGGAACGGGACCAGGCCATGACCAGCAGGCGGGCGGAAGAGGAAGAAAGGTATGGGCTCTCCCTTGCAGGCGGCGGCGGCGATTTGGGGGCAGGCGGGCGGAAGAAGAAGAAAGGCTCTCCCTTGCAGGCGGCGGCGGCGATTCAAGGACAGGCGAGCGGAGGAAGAAGAAGGTCCGGGGCCCCCCTCCTCTCTGCCTTAAATGGGCAGGTGAGGGAGTAGGCGCGACGCCTCGGGTCTCCCACCTGCGCCTCGGCACGCAAAGGCCACGCGGCCCACGACGCGCGCCCTCGATCTCCCACGTCTCCCACGTCTCCCACGTCCCGAGATTCACGCCCAGGCTCTCTCTCTCTCTCTCAACCCCTTCGCATTCCATATCCTGCCTCTCTTTTATTTATTCCGCGTCTATTCCCGTTTCCTTCTCTTGCGCGTTTATTTTTCAGGAAAAACAAAACAAGCCCGGGCCGTTCTTAGGCCCAAGGGACTCGACGCGAAATCGAAAAGCAGCCCAAGAGTTCGAAGGCCGGCCCTAGGGTCCGACGGCCGCTCTGAAGCGTCCGAGCGAAGGGGCAGAAATGGGCGGGCCCACTAGAGGCCGTAGTCTCGGCACACGGGTGTCGAGGACGCCCAGACCTGCGTTCGAGCCTAAGATTCCTGACCCCATGTATCTCCACGAAGAGAGGCGACGAGCCCCTGTGGTCGGTCGAACGACTACGGGAACTAAGGGGGTCGGGAACTCTGGGGATTATCCGAGGTCGATCACCAGTTGATCCGACGGTCCTCTCTCGGAGGGGGACCGAGGCCTCGCTCGATCTAGCCCGTTAGTAGCTCACCGGGAGCCGTGTTTCGGCCTACGCGGTAAAACACGAGGCATGCCCTTACCTTCCGTCCCGCGGAGGGATTGCGTGAGGGGAAAACGATGAAAAGACGAAACGGCTTCCCGCCCGACCGACTCGGGGGCGCGCGGCCGCAGAAAGACACCCCGAGTCAACCAGATTCCTTTATTTCTCAAATAAGGGCAAAAAGTACACGTGGCCAAGGGCCGTGAGATAACACAAACGGGTTTCGCCACCCTCGGTGACGAAATCAAGCGACGAAGGGCGCAGGAGATCCGATGCAACAAGAAGGGCCGAACTGCGAACATCGCAGTCCTTCTTGTAGCATCTCCCCGCCCGCCGACGCCACGAGGGGAACTCGGCGGAGGATTACGCTGTGGTGCCGTGACAACGGAGCGTCACCACAGACTCTCTCCAGCGTCCTGGGGCCGACGGTCGCCGGCATCGGCATCACATCGGCACCCAGGAAAGAAGAGGGAGCGCGCAGGTGGCTGTACACGACCCCTGCAACTGCCCTGGCGAGGCGAGTCGGGGGAACGGCGACACTCCCGCTCATACACTCCCCCTCGAACCCGTTCCACCGCCACCGAGGCAGGGCGAACGGACGGGAGGAGTCGTCGGAGCCAGAGCCGTCCTTCACTTGCGACGCCGAGCAGCACTCCTCCATGCCGGAACTCCCCGAGGTCGCAGTCATTCTTGTGGCATCAAGCGACTAGTCCCTCGCCCCCCGGCCCAGGGGGACGCTCTCGAGGTGGTTCACTGACCAGGGATCTCATGCTAACAAGAGAAAGAAGAGGCAGGATAGTTGCGTGCCCAGGAAGACGGCCCGGGGGACCCTATTTATAGCCCGAAGGAATCTGAGTCAGCACTCAGGCCGGGTACGAGAACGCGCCGCGTGGCCCTCCATGCAAAGCGACAGAGCATCACCAACGAACAGTGAGCTCAGAAAGGACGACATGACGACTCAGAAGGGAGACAGTGCCTCTGAAAAAAGCGGATCATGTTCCGGTCCGTTGGACAAAACGCGGTGTCATCCTGAAGGGACCGCACAGAGATGGCAAACCCAACTTCAGCCTATAGGCGAACCACCGTTCCCCTACAGGCTCGGGGGCTACACCCACCGGGTGCGCTCGCGCGCCCCGGCGGAAAAAGGATAAACTTTACTCCAGCCTATAGGCGAACCAACCGTTCCCCTACAGGCTCGGGGGCTACACCCGGTGGGTGCGCTCGCGCGCACCCCCGAGTGACACCTGAACAGGCATCGAGAAAGAGCCTGCACGGAGAACCACCTGTCCTCCGAGCAGGCTCGGGGGCTACTGTCGGATATCAATATCCGACCCTCTCACCGACGGGTGGGACCATGCAGTTTCGGGAATAAGATGGGCATAGGAAAACCCGCAAACAAGGATAATATCAGGTCAGGGGAGGATCGATTTTCCCCTGACTCGACTGACCTGGTTCTGTCCCGGCCGACCTATGTCCGCCTCGGCCGACCCCCGTCCGTCTCGGCCGACCCCCGTCCGCCTCGGCCGACCCACTTCTGTCCTGGTCAAACCTACGCTATCTCGCCCGACCTCTCTTCGCCTCGCCCGAATCGGCGTGGGCCCGGGCCGTAGTGGAGTGTCAGGAAGACCCGGCATAAGGACATGTCGCCACTACGCCGCTCCCCATCAGCATTAATTGGCCTTACCGAGCACTGTCCGGTATGGCCAAGGGATGTGACTCTCACTGTTTTACCCGTACGCAGGCGCCGCGCGAGGAGAAGCACGACCCCAACAGCGCCCACAGCGTCCTGAACAGCATCCACAGTGTCCCGTAGGCGGCGGGGCTTCTCCAGCAAGTTTTCCATTATTTGTTATTTGTTGAACACGTCTTGTACAGCGTCACCTCCCCTGAGTATATATAGAAAAATCAAGCCTCAGGAGGGGGGACGACGCACACACAAAAAACACAACCCACGAAACACACACGCTCAGACGCATCCAGAGACTTGGGAGCCTCTCCCTCTCTCGACCGCTTGTAACCCCTACTACGAGCAACGCGAGTAACACGAGCAGATCGACACTGGACGTAGGGCGTTAGTGCCTGAACCAGTATAACCCCTTGTGTCCTCTCGCGAACCATCCGGAGCCCAAACGCGCAATCCACTAAATTCACTTGTTGGTTATTTCTTACACCGACACTACATTAAAATTATAGTTCAAACTTAGGGTTTATTAAATAAATTCAAGCACATACATGTGATGCAAAGTAAAAAATTAAAGATTATAAATGTGTATGAAAATGTTATAAAGTAATTACTAACTAAAATCTATCACAATCGGATGAAAAGAATAAGTATATATCTATATAGGTATTGTGTTCGAATATTTAACAAATTAAGGTTGATTTTTTAATAATTGGCAACAATGTAGCCTTGATTTTTTAATTCGAGAATCTGCAATTAGTTCTCACAAGACACGCTAGAAAAAAAAGACAAGTCTTAGAAATTCTCACAAAAATTAGAAACATTAATCATATAAACTCTATTAACCATAGTCATTGGTCCCTTATATTTTTAAACAGTTACCCACCACTATCATTATAAAAATATTCTAAAATAAACTCTAAAACTATATCTAAATTATCGAGCTATGCCAATATAAAAATAATTTCAATTATCCCCATAATCTTTATCTAAATTACTCATGCATATCATTATAAAGGATAACTTAAAATGACATTCAAAATTTGTATCTAAGTTACCCATTTATGTCGTTATTAAAGATAAACTAAACTAAACACCTAAACATTAATCTAATTATCTTTATGTGTATCGTACCGAAGTCTAAAAGTAAACTAATATATATTTTAAATTACCTATTTATCATTTTTAATATATAAATAATAAGTTAAGGTATATATGAGTGTCACCATGTAGACTATTTATACATGTATATGTAAGAAGTGGTGAAGATTATTGACTTATGCTAAATATAATGTATGGACATGCGATACAAAATAAAAAAGCGTGAATGTGGATGAAAAAGTGTATAGAGTAACTACTAATTAAAAATTAATCACAAATGGAAAAAGATAAGTACACATATATATGAGTATTATGTTGAAGTATTGAAAAAATATTGAAAAAGCAGTATGTAAATAATTTTAATTATTAGGTAGGAGTTTAATTTCTAAATAGCTTTTAAAAATATTAGCCCGTGCCGGAGCACGGGTTGATAGACTAGTGCGTTTAATTCATTTCACATATCTCTAAATTTGACGTGCTGTTCAGTTTGTTCATCGGACATACGCGGCAATTCACACGCGTAGCTTTAGTGGGCCGTTTCGTCGCCTTTCCTCTTCGTGAGCGCACCACGTTCCACACTGAACAAACGTGACCGAATCCCGGATTCCAACGCAGGACGGCAGGAGCACACGCTCTGCATGCATGGAATCCGGCCGCCTCTGTTCCTCTGTTCTCTGCCTCTCTTTTCTTAACCTCCTTTCCTTGCTTGGGCCGCCAAGCATGAGCTGAATTTGCATGCATGCGATGATGGATCGAATGGTCGAACAAGCATTCGAGAACGATCCATGTCCACACACGAGCCTCTGGTAGTTTAGCAGCTACCGGCTTTGTCATCTGTGTGGCTCTCCTAGATTTGCATCTATTTTTTACTCGACACGATTTGTCAACCGACCTCACCACCGCTTTTAGCCGATGTTCGTGCCTTGAAGCTTTGTCCTTCGACTGATCGACGCCCTACGCCTAGAACCAATGCCATCCATCTTCATCGTTGCTGTCGTGGGGCGGCTGCAAGTTGGACACGTCGCGCTCTGACGGATCTTGTGGCACGAACAGGTTACATGTCCAACGTTGGTGCTAGTACATTTTCCGGTAAAACTGTACAACATGACACTGACAGAGAATATTTTTGCAGCTGCATTGGGTGATCCATGATCGTGAAAATGCAGCAGTAAAAATGCTTCCGACGAGTCATGTGAAGTTCGTCAAGAAATCTGAAGATCAGTACGGTTACTAAAGACGACGAGTGCTGACAGATCGATCTGAAGACCGATCCGTCGAAACCGTCAGAATCTCCAGCCTTGAGCGTGCTCGCTGACGATATCCCAAATCTGTGCTAGATACCCGTGTAGCACCAACAGAGTAACAGGGACTAAACAAGCCGGAACCAATCGCTTTTATTTGTCTCTCCCGGACGCCAAGAAAAGCAAAGGATCCTTGCCTTGGCAGACGCTTGGAGTGTTGGTAATGGTGCTTACTCCACTCGGACAAAGAAAAGGCCCAAAATATTTTGATGCTTACTACAAAGAGCAGCGCCTAAATAATCCCAACGGCAAAAGCCACACCGCCGGTGGTGCTGCACTCCGCCGCTTGCCGGCGTCCGACGCTGACATGCCGGCCATGGCGCCGCCGGGCTCCACGTGCCAGCCGCTCCCGAGATCGGAGCCCGGCGAGACGGCGAAGGGCATTGCGCATTCTTTACTGTTACTCAAAAGCTGGAGCACAGACGGAGAAAGACATGTCTGTCCGTGGTGGTTGCTTCGAGTTCGCACGACGTCTTGGCGTTCGGTGCGTCAGATTAGAACCATCATTTCATTTCGTCGTGGTGATCTTGACGAACAACCCGCCATCGCCCCTTTATATAAGGTGAGCCGCCGCGATCCTTTGGCACCTCAACCCAATCGACAGCAACCAAGCTTTCCAAGCCAATCTAGCTCTCGGCGGTCACCTGCTCCTGACTCCTGACTCTGATCGAGCGAGCGCCATGGCCTGCTGCACTCAGGTACCTGCAATGTTCAGTACAAACACATGTCATAGAGTTCAGTGTGCACAACAATGGCTTTCACCTCACTCACATTTGCAATGCAGGGGGTGGTGTTCGACCTGAACCTGATCGAGAACAGCACGCTGGAGGACGGGCTGGAGGGATGGGGGCCGGTGGGCTCGTGCACGGCGCTGTCCGTGCACGAGGAGGAGCCGGCCAAGGTGCCGACGGAGACGATCAACGACGTGGCGGAGGCTACAGGCCGAGCGGCCGGTACATCCTCGCGTCAGGCCGCGCCGACGAGGCGGACGGCCTGCGCCAGGCGATCAAGGGCGCGCTCAGGCCCCGCGTCACGTACCGCGTCGCCGGCTGGATCAGCCTCGGTGACGGCGCCGCGGAGGGCGCGGGCCACGCCGTGCGCGTGAACCTCCGCGTGGACGACGAGTGCGTGGTCGAGGGCGGCGCCGTGTGCGCCGAGGCCGGCAAGTGGACGGAGATCAAGGGCGCGTTCCGGCTCAAGAAGAGCCCGTGCGCCGCCGCGGTGTACGTGCAGGGCGCGCCCGCCGGCGTCGACGTCAAGGTCATGGATCTCCAGGTCTTCGCCACCGACCGCAAGGCGCGGTTCAGGAAACTGAAGAAGAAGACTGACAAGGTAAGTGAGTCGTGAGTGAGCGAGCGATCATGGAACTTTACGTTTGGTTGGTTGGTGAGTGGTGACCTCGCGATAGGCACTGGTTACTTGCTCGCCGCGAGAAGGACATTAGCTCGCTCGCCGCCACTTGCCAGGCCAAACCAGATTTCAAAAGTCTATGCACTCACTGATGAGCGCATTTACTGATCGGTCGATCGCGACGGATTGTGATTTTGTTGCGCACGGCGTACGTGTCCTTTGCCGTGCAGGTCCGCAGGCGCGACGTGGTGCTCAACTTCGGCGCGGCGGCGGCGGGCATCTCCGGCGCGTCGATCCGGGTGATGCAGATGGACAGCAGCTTCCCGTTCGGCGCGTGCATCAACCCGGGCGTGATCCAGAACCCGGGCTTCGTGGACTTCTTCACCAAGCACTTCGACTGGGCCGTGTTCGAGAACGAGCTCAAGTGGTACCACACGGAGGCGCAGCAAGGGCAGCTCAACTACGCCGACTCCGACGCGCTGCTCGACTTCTGCGACCGCTATGGCAAGCCGGCGCGCGGGCACTGCATCTTCTGGGCCGTCGAGAACACCGTCCAGCAGTGGGTGAAGAGCCTCGACGCCGACAACCTCAAGGCGGCGGTCCAGGAGCGCCTCCAGAGCCTGCTCACCCGCTACGCCGGCCGGTTCCCGCACTACGACGTGAACAACGAGATGCTGCACGGGAGCTTCTACCAGGACCGGCTCGGCGACGACATCAACGCCTTCATGTTCCGGGAGGCGGCGCGGCTGGACCCGGGCGCGACGCTGTTCGTCAACGACTACAACGTGGAGGCCGGCAACGACCCCAACGCCACGCCGGAGAAGTACATGGAGCAGATCGCCGCGCTGCAGCAGAAGGGCGCGCCCGTGGGCGGCATCGGACTGCAGGGGCACGTCACCAACCCGGTCGGGGAGGTGCTCTGCGACGCGCTCGACAAGCTCGCCACCACCGACCTCCCCGTCTGGTTCACGGAGCTGGACGTGTGCGAGTCCGACGTCGACCTCCGCGCCGACGACCTCGAGGTGGTGCTCAGGGAGGCGTACGCGCACCCGGCCGTCGAGGGCGTCGTGCCTCGTCAACTCCGACGGCACCGTCAACGACGCCGGCGAGAGGCCAGTCACAAACATAGACATGCGTACTCTATCGATTCTGGATTCGGCGGCGGTCGGCGACTAACGTGCTCTGCACCTGCAGGTTCGTGGATCTCCGGAGGGAGTGGACGTCGCACGCGCGCGGGCACATCGACAGCGCCGGCCACTTCAAGTTCAGGGGGTACCACGGCACGTACGTCGTGCAGCTCGCCACGGCGACGGGGAAGGTGCACAAGACGTTCTCCGTGGAGAAAGGGGACACGCCTCTCGTGCTGGACATGAACCTTTGACGACCGACCACTGCTGCTATTCCCTCCCTAGTCTTACAGCCTTGAACAAGGTCCTAGTTATACTGATACACATACTACATATACATTGATGATTTGATCTAACGGAGCGCAAAACAAATGTACCGCAAACAGAAAGCGCTCCGTAATTTAAATTTTATGATTGGGTATTGTAACAGAAACTAAGGTATTGTACTCCTTAAGAATTATTGGTGGTGGTGAATAAAGTGAACGAGCTATTCCTCGTTTTGTAGTAATTAAACCCGTATTGGTGCTTTCTGTCACTGCTCCTACGTTGAATAATTTGCTTTCTAATACGATTAATAACCAGTTTTGACAACTTACTTAATATGGAGGCCATCAATCTAATAAGAATCGCAATATCCATAGAAATTGCAAGATTCTGTAACAACATTAACATATTCATTTATTCACTATTATTAAATATATTTTTTATTTTCCGAACATGATTAGTCAGTTCTAAGTTCTAACGTACTCCAACCATTAGAACGAATCGGACAACATAGAGAATTGAAAAGAGTGGCAATGGCAGTGGCCCAATAAAAAAACAAGAGGGATAAATAGAGTTGTGCAGAACGAGAGAATTGAAGGAAATAGAAATGAGTGATATAGGATGCGTTTGGCAACAAGAATCGGTTCTTTGTCTTATGAGAATCAGTAGAAACGGTGCCAAACGGGGTAGCCATGTGAAACGTTTCTTTTTTTTTTTTGAACGAACGGGCACAAGATAGTGCCTATTTCATTGAAAGAGCAGAGATGTTACAAACCGGCGAACCGGGGAGCAAGAAAAGGAAAAGGAAGTGAAAAGAACAACTATACAGATATTCACAGATGCGCCAAAAGGCTCGCTAAATCCTTTGCTCCTGCCGTAATCCATAGCGACGCTTGTGTCTTGATGCGGCCAACGATTGCCGAAACCGAAGACTCTTGCCTCCTGAAGACTCTGGCATTCCGCTCTATCCAAATTTCCCAACTGAGCAAGAGTGTTAATGACCGGATGGCCTTTCTGGGTGTGCCGGGTATGGTTGTGATGTTTGTCCACCATCCTATAGTCGTCCTGCTCTGTGCCCATTCCGTCGGTTGTAGGTCAGGTTGTCGTACCCAGGTTGCAATTTGGGCCCACACTCTCTTTGTGTAACGGCAGTCGGCCAGAAGGTGATGAGCCGTCTCCATTGTCCGTCGACACATGGGGCACGATGGACTGTGGTCCCATCCGCGGCGCGCTAGTCTGTCGGAAGTCCAAACACGATTTTGCAGAATTAGCCATGCAAAAAATTTGCATTTAGGCGGTGCCCAAGTTGTCCAGACTGTAGCGAGCCTAGGCGCCCTCGTGCAGCCGAAGAATTGGGCTTTGTAAGCTGAAGCCGTTGTGTACTCTCCATGTTTGGTAAGTTTCCAAGCGATGGAGTCCTCCCGATCCGGTTGCAGTTCTGTCGTACGGATGAGGGTGTACAGGGTGACAAACTCACTGATGTGGGCCGTCGTGAAACCTACCCTGTGATTAAGGTCCCTGATCCAGTTGCTATTCTGCAGCGCTTCTGCCACCGTCCGTTTTTTCTTCCTTGTCTTAGCAAACAAGAGTGGCGCGATGTCTTTTGGTCGTCTTCCTTGTACCCAGCCGTCCGACCAGAAATGTGTTTTCCGACCGTCACCTAAAGAGATGTGTGTGCAGGCCGCAAAGAGCAACTTGTCAGTATCGTCGCAAGGCACCGTCGTTCCCCCCCACGCTTTATCGTGGCTTGACCACTCATGCCAAAGCCACCGAATGCGTAAAGCTCGCGCAAACTTGTCGAGGTTGAGCACCCCAAGTCCCCCGTAATCCGTAGGGAGCGTCGTTTTAGTCCAGTTAACCTTGCATTTGCCACCCGAGAGCTCCTTATCTCCCGCCCACAGGAATCGTCGTCGTATCTTATCGAGCTCTTCTAGGACTACCTTTGGTGGTTTGATTGCAGTCAGCAAATATACCGGCTGGGAGGAAAGGACTGACTTTGTAAGACTCGCTCGGCCGGCCTGCGTGAGGTTTCTTCCATTCCAGACAGAGAGTTTCCCGGCAGCCTTGTCCAGAATCGGTTGGAAGTCTAGCCTCCGGAGTCGTTTGGTTGACAGGGGAAGTCCCAGGTATTTAAAGGGGAAGGGTATCCTGGAAAGAGGGAGGTTGGAGAGCACTCTGTCGAGGTCGATGTTGTCACAGCTGATTGGTGTGACACTGGTCTTCTGTAGGTTCGTGCAAAGGCCAGTCGTTGCACCAAATCGAAGTAGTAGCTCTCTCAGATTCGTGACGTCATGGCAGGTTGGCTTGACGAAAATAGCCGCATCGTCGGCGTAGATGGATGCTCGGAAGCGCGCCACTCTACCATTCAGCTTACTGAGAAGCCCGAGGTCAGTTGCTGCCGTTAAGAGACGTTGTAGAGGGTCAATGGCTATGACAAATAGAAGCGGCGAAAGTGGGTCACCTTGCCTCAGACCGCGCCCATGTTTGATGGGGTCGAGAGGGATTCCGTTCAATAGGACTGTAGAGGTGGAGGACGTTAGTAACGCAGAGATCCAATTTTGCCACCTCACGGGGAAACCCCTCTGCTGCATGAGTGAAATAAGATAGTCCCACCGCACGGAGTCAAAAGCTTTGGAGATGTCTAGTTTCAACAGGAGCGCGGGAGTCTTATTTCTATGGAAGCGTCTTGCCAGGTTACGAACGTAGAGGAAGTTATCGTGTATGCTACGTTTTTTAATGAAGGCACTCTGGCATGGTGATATCAGGGCATTCATGTGCGGTGCCAATCTCAGGGCCAAGATTTTAGTGATGATCTTGGCAATGGAGTGGATTAGACTTATTGGGCGAAAGTCGGTAATTTCTTCGGCACCATCCTTTTTCGGCAGCAGTATGATATTAGCTTTATTCAAAAGGTTTAGGTCCTGGCATCTGTAGTTGTACAGCGAAAAGATCACAGCAGTGACGTCACTCTTTACGATATGCCAGCATTTTTTGAAGAAAAGGCCGGTGAAGCCGTCTGGGCCCGGTGCCTTGTCTGCTGGCATCTGCTTGACAGCTTGCCAGATTTCCTCCTCTGTGAACGGGATGTCGAGTGTCGAGAGGTCAACCCTGTTGAGTTGTAGCGCAGGCCAAGAGAAATCGCATGTTCGTGCTGCGGGGGCCGCCATGATGCTTTCGAAGTGCTCCTGGATAATTTGATACTTGTCGTCGTGCGAAAAAGCCCAGCTATCGTTATTGCGCAACCGCAGGATGAAGTTTTTTCTCCGCCGGCCGTTTGCACGAAGGTGGAAGTACCGGGTGTTGGCGTCTCCCTCTCTAATGTTTTTTATCCTGGAGCATTGTTTTTTCCTAGCCTTCTCTATGACCAGCCAGCGTATCAAGCGTTTTTTGAGTTTTGCCCGCAAGGAGAATTCAGCGTCAGACAGTTCCCTGAAATCTTGTGCCTCGTCCAGGCGCAGGATCACCTCTCTGGCCATACGAAGTTTTAGTTTGGCATCTGATAGCAAGGACTTGCTCCAAGATTTGAGCGCTAGTGAAGTGACGTGAAGCTTGTGGCCGAGTCTGTGGAAAGGTTCCACATGCTGCGTCGGTGCATTCCAACTCTGTTGCACAATGTCTAGGAAGCCCGGCAGCCGTGCCCAGAAGTTTTCAAATTTGAAAGGCGTAGGCCGTCTTGGCCCTGCCTGGTTCGCTAGAAGTAGCGGGCAGTGGTCGGAGTGCGATGAAGAGAGGGCATGAAGGACGCAATTGTCAAAGGCGAGGTCCCAATTTTGGTTGCAAAAGACTCGATCGAGACGGACTAACGTCGGGCGCCGCCTTTCATTGCTCCAGGTGAACTTGCGATTTTGTAGGTTGATCTCCTTGAGGCCACAGTAATCAATGGTGCGACGAAAGGAGCTCATGAGTCGCCGATTTAGGTTCCGATTATTTTTATCCCTCGCCCTGTATATCAGGTTAAAGTCCCCCAGGATCAACCAGTTGACATCGTCAGTCGGCTTTAGGCGCCGCAAAAACGTTTCTCGTTCCTTGCCTGGGCGCTTGAATCGGCCAGTACGTGGTTTCACAGTGATTCTAATTCCTGGTCATGTACCTCTCCATCTTCTTTGCCAAAAATTACAGCACTTGCCACAAGTGAAGACGGTCACCATCATAGCTAGGGTTGAAAGCGGTCGAACTCGGTCGGGATAACCCCAATATCATTTTTCACTTTTACATTTTAATTCAACAAACTCGTGAAGGTCAGAAATGAAAATGAACATCAACTCACATGATGCTTAAAACGAACTAATTCCTGAAGAAACATGTCGAATGTGGTTGGAATAAAAAACGCAAAACGGGAACACCGACAATTAGAACCAATCTGAACACAACAATATAGAGACAACAACACAAGCACACACGGTCATGCACAACACACTTGTACAGATACGCTGATACAACATTCACTATGACAAATAGGCAAAAAGTCCAAATTACCATAAGTGCATAGCAAGCAAACAACATAATATAAATACCACAGGCAACAAGTATCACAAACACCGCCACATCTCACAACTCTCTGATACACACAGGCATTCCGCAAGTTCAACACAGCGCTGCACCCTGTATAGCATCACAGGCATGCATAGCCACATATGCAGCATAACGTACAAACACAGAGCCAGAGTGCACAGGCACTCGGCCATAACACCACCACAAGTCTTCAAGCACTAGAACTCCAGGCTCACAGCCGAATAGTACAAGCACAAAAGCTGCAAAGCACAAGTTTTGGCTACAATTAAAACATATTATTGGGAGTCATGTAGCTAGCCAACAGGCTATAGCTTAGGAGTTAGGAGCAACATCCATGACATCTCGGTCACTTTCCTTGTCTTCTGCTTCCACATTGTCCTCTTCGTTCCCCTCCTCGATTTCTTCGTCCTGCAAATTTCCATAGTGAAGAAAAATCAGTAAAGTAGTAAAAGCCAATGAAAGAACTAGCAACCTATAAATATATGCACAAAGTCCAAATGAAAACATACCTCAAGTCTAAGTTTATTAACCATGGCAGTAGACAATGCCTCAACCTCAAGATCACTCACAATTGAACCAACAATTTTTATAATCCGAAGACAAGAAGAAAGACATGAAATCAATGCATTTTTCTGGTGCAGATAACTGTTTATAACTGAAAAACATGTGTGAATCATTACCTTTTCTTGCTGCAGCTACGCAATCCTTGGTGCAAATAAATGCCTCTAATCTTAGGATCAAGACGATTATGGTAGGAATCAACAACACGATTAGAAGAACTAAAAGCATACTCAGATGCAAAACCATTGATACTTGTATGGCTATCACATCATGAACAATCTGTGTAAGGATATGATAGTCGTCTATCTTGTTCTTCCATCAAGCTATAAGATGTCAAAGTCGCTACAACACATTTGATTCAAGCATGTCAGGTTCAGTTGCAGCATATAAGAAGCTTTCAAGGTCATGATCTATATTGTCCATTAATATATCTATTGTAGTACTAGGTCTAGCTGAAGCCTGAGAGCCTTTAGAGGGGAACAAGAAAAGGGAGATGGGTGGATGGGTAGTGGAATAGATGGATGGATGGGTGGACTCAGTACAAGAAGGATAACCCTCATTTTGTTGGGCTGCTGGGCTTTTTATGTTGATACAGGATAAGCAAAAGCAATCAGGGTATGAGTCAAACCGATTTCTTCCCAATTCCATATTCCATATCCCTATTTCGCACCAATTTCATTTTTGTCCATAAATACGAATTCACACGGTATAAAGTAGAAAATGGGACAAGATATTTCCCTATCGGGTTCAACCCTAATCACAATCGATTAGTTTTGATCAATAGTTTCACTACTATCCACATCTATTTAGATCCGACGACATCATCTTTGCTGGATCGGGTTTTCATCATCGCGTTCCTCAAACTACCATCGTGATGCCATCTTCGTGTACACCAGGAAGATACTTTGGTTATTCCGAGTAGCTATATGTGCAAAGTAGAATCTACACTCCTAACCTTGCAGCACACATGTCTCTGCATCATCTATCTATTCCACAAAAATCATCATCGTTCAGACTTCCAAAATTGTTGTTGGTTTGTTTCTCTTCACTCACTAATGGATGATTGAAGTCGTTGGTATGTCATGAGATCTTGCAAGATCATTAAAGGTTTACATTGATATTGTTGCCAATTTAATCGCAATCTTGTGGCATGTTCTCTCCAAATGTTGTCCAAAAGTGGTTCATGATTATATGATTCCTTACTGCCATGGTTGTGTTATCTTCTAACTCACGAGCCTTACAAATGCGTGTAAAGTTTCTTCTACATGGAATAGATCTGTAGACTATTATAAGCCACCTCGTTCTTTCAGCTAAAGCAAGCGCCTAGGCCGATATCCTAATTACATGACTTGGATTACTTTTTTTTTTTGCGAAACACCAGTACATGTACAGACGCAGACACTCACACACACTCACCCCTATAAACACACACACACACGCAAACCCTACCCCTACGAACACCTTCAAGAGACTGGACCCGTTGTTCCGATCTTGAAATTGACGAAGTCACCCTAAACACCTCGCTATCGAGGGACACATCACCTACCACTGAAATAATAGCACCGATTAAATCCTGAAATAAATCCAGAAAAATGTGATACCCATACCGAGTCGGAGACTCGAACCTGTACCACAAGGAACCTAACCAACTAAGCTACGTTTATTTATATGTTTTTCAAAACATATGAAAACCACACTACTAACTTTTGTATTTTTCAATTTTGAATTTGGTTATTTGTTAATCATATTTTACATGAACTATTTATTTAGTCATTATTCTTCTCACGGAGGTATTATAAACTTTATTTGAATTCGGCCTTTACGAACTGTGTTTTATTACTGTTTGTTGAGGCATTGAATAAAAACAATAAATTCACTCTGCGGCCTTCTAGATGATGCATACACCCTGGCTAGGGTCTATTGAAACGCCTCCCGGAGGATAAGAGGATATGTGTTCGACGGCGCAAGGAAACCGATCGATAATGCCGAACTTATTGATCGATACATCCAGCGTGCTAGATCGATATGAATGAAGTCATTGCGATCCATGCATCAATCCGCCTATGCAGGTTCGTTCAGCATCAACGAGATCCGCCGTAATGGCTTTCGGAAGCCTAACATGCATGTGGGCGCGCGTGGATGCTTCCGGGGCAAGAACTCCCACGCACTACGACGTTTGCTTGGGTCGGCGCCGTGGCTGTGCCGTCCAGAACGAGAATTCCACCGGCCCAGCCGCCGCCGATCCATCCATGGATGCGTAGTTCGTGATGGATCCTGTTGAGCCCGATCGGTCGAGAGGCTGGCTGGAATGAACGTAACACGACGGAGAGAGAGAGAGAGAGGTTTGCAGGCACGCCGCTTTCGGACACGCTGCCACGCAAATGACGCGAGCTGCGTCGCCTCAGCACATCTTTTTGTAGCTTGACGCGACGCCATGACCGCCGGCTAGCCAGCCCGTGCTCCGTTCGTCCACGCGACATGCATGCCTGACATCTTTCTTCCTTGACCGTGCAAGTAACGGGGCTCCTGAAACCGGCCTGCAGGTCGTCTCGTAGCAGTAGACTGCTAGCTCGATCTCGATCTGCAAAGGTGGCAGAGAGACATCCGTTAAAGATCGTGTAAACGGGCCCATCCCGGGTATCAATCTGCTCGCGATCCTATTGGCGTTCCCATGCAACCGGCCCACCAGCGACCGACCGAAGGGGTAGAGCAACTTTTACTCGTCCCAAAGCCAAGAAAAGGATCGGAACTCGGAGATGCGCTTGGACGTCGCTGGTGAACTGTGATCATTACCGTAGCAGATTATTAACAATAATAAGTTAGCAAGCTGAGAGTGACCGTGCTGAAGATCTTTCTCTGACAAGAAGTGGGCCATGAGCCGCTCCCGGTCCCACGCGTCGGCGACGCGACGCGTGGACACGGCGTGGTTGCTCGAACCCGCACGCCTTGCCCAAACGTGACTGTTATACAAAAGATAGGCGAAAGATACGGGTTAGGTAGCTAAGCCTGGCCATGGATCGGACGGAGCTTCCAGGGCCCTAAAATACATGAGCGTACTCAAATTTGTCTCAGACGTGTCATTTAAGTACGTGAATTTTTAAAATATATATTTTGTTTCCAAATTTGTCTATTATATCATTTGTGTTCCCTAAATCTCAAGATGTATGCTCGGATCCCTTCACTTGTTTGTGTGTGTCATTTGGGTCCACACTCTCGAAATAAATTTTTCATATCCCTAAATCGCTATTAATTAAAATATATTTGAAACTGATTGTTTCATTTAGCTGTTTTCCACGTGATTCATTTAAAAATTTTCCACTAAAATTATTTTAATTCTAAATTTGCTCGTTATTAATCGTACTTAACATTGATTAACAAGGACCATTAGATCATTAAAAATAAACAACCCATATCATATTTTTCTCAATTGATAATGTAGTTTTTATGCTAATCTTGAACTTTTCTATTAACTAATTGTATTTTAGATTGGCTCTGTATAACTTTATTAAGCCCATTTGCTCCTAATCTTAATTAAAAAAAATAAAAATAGCATTTTCATCAAATAGAACATAGCTATAACATTTTTATTAAACTGAAAATAGCAAAACAACATTTTATTAAATTTAAATGGGATACTGAGAGTTTAAGGACCTGGATGATACGAACATGATGGAGAAAAGTTTGTAACCTGCAAATATATTTGGAAGGTTGGGGACCTAAATAACAATCTAAAATAAATTTAGAATCTAAAAATATATTTTGATAGTTTAGAGATCTAGATAACACTTTAAACAAGTTTAGAGATCCCTTGTGCACTTTGCTCCTTGCAGGGTTTCCACCTCGCCGGCCAAGTTTCGGCACGCGACATGACCTTTTTGGTTGTGGGCGCGGTGAACGTGATCGCCGAACGAACTTGTCGCCAGACCGCGCTCCGGCGCCTTATAAATTGCGACCCCTCCTGCATGCCACAGATACCCATCACTCCTTGCAATCCTAGCCTGCATCCGAGACGCAGCCACAAGCCCACAAACACACACACGAGCTAGCTCTTGACCTGTCAGCTAGCGCTCCAGTTTCTGCGCGTAGTCTGCTCCCGCCTAGCTCCTTCCATCGTTTGACATGGCGCTCGCTGAGGTATGTGTGCTACATGCATGGCATGGGAGTCTCTGTTCATTCTATACACACATGTTACTACCAAGTTATCATATACTTGTGTCTGCTTATCTTGGCCGTAAAGTAGTGACATGCGTCAGCCGACATGCATGCATGCAGCCACAGTGATCCATGACAGTGATCAGCATTAGGTACATCATTTGCACTAGTATCATACCATTAATCCGGAGTAGCCAGCTTGCTCACCAACCCCAGGAAATCCCATCACATTCCATTGCAAACTACAACAACTTGATGTTAATTTCTGTGGCCAAAGACGTGCTCGATGCACTCAGGTTCAAGGCACCTGCCATTCCTTCCTTTAAAGTCAAGCATCCAAGCAACCCAGTGGCAACACACACGTCTTTCGTGCATTCCCTGAGCTGTCTGACCCGTGACAAGCCTCCGCATCCGCCGCCCCGTCCAACTGCAGCGACGCTGCGCCGGCCCTCGGCGCCAGCGCACGTCCATCGATCTCGCGCCGCTCGCTCGCCGTCGCTGTCCGGCGATCCATCGATCTCCTCTCCGACACATAGCCATGCGCACGGCTCGTGTCTCTGTCGTCTCCTTGTCTGAACAAAAGCTCTGCCGTGCTTCTGTCGCTTGCAGGACTTGGACATGCGCGTTGACGCGGGCGTGATCGAGAGCTTCCGCGGCTCGGAGGACGACGGCGGCCTCGCCGGCTGGGCTCCGTCCGGCTCGTGCACGCTCTCCGCGCACGCCGAGGACCCGGTGCCGGACGCGCTTCCTCAGCCGATTGCGGCCACCGTGGACGACGGCGACGATGACGATTCCGACGAGGAGGCCGCCGTCCAGCTCGCGCGGGAGCCCAGCGGCCGGTACGTTCTCGCGGCGCAGCGCAAGGACGAGAAGGACGGGCTGTGCCGGGCGATCTCGCGCGCGCCGAGGCCCAAGGTCACGTACCGGGTGTCCGGGTGGGTCAGCGTGGGCGCCGGCGCCACGGAGGGCTCTCACGCCGTGCATGTCGAGGTCCGCGTGGACGAGCACCGCCCGGTCGGTGGCGGCGTGGTGGTCGTCGAGCCCGGGAAGTGGGGCGAGGTCAAGGGCTCGTTCCGGGTGGACGACGACGAGCCGCCGCGCCTCGCCATGGTCTACGTGCATGGGCCGGCCGCCGGGGTGGATCTCAAGGTCATGGACCTGCAGGTGTCCGCGGTGAACAAGATCCCCAGGCTCAGGCACCTCAGGAAGAAGGCTGACAAGGTATCTGCTACCTGCATTTCTCGATCACATCTACGTAATGGACGGCCGTGATTTCGAACTGTAACAACCTCCTGATGAACATTCAAACATTCAACATTGCAGGTGCGCAAGCGTGATGTCGTCCTGAAGCTCAGCAGCCGGGCGGAGGACGGCGTGGCGGGCGTCGCCGGCGCGCACATCCAGGTGATCCAGGTCCAGAACAGCTTCCCCATCGGGTCGTGCATCACCAAGGCGGGGATGCAGAACCCCCAGTACGTGGACTTCTTCACCAAGCACTTCGACTGGGCGGTGCTGGAGAACGAGCTCAAGTGGTACTACACGGAGGCGGTGCAGGGGCAGGTGAGCTACGCCGACGCCGACGAGCTCATCGACTTCTGCGACCGCCACAACAAGCCGGTGCGCGGGCACTGCATCTTCTGGGCCGTCGAGAACTCCGTGCAGCAGTGGGTCCGCGCGCTCAACGGCGACCAGCTCCGCGCCGCCGTGGAGGCCCGGCTGCGCGGCCTGGTGTCGCGCTACAGCGGGCGGTTCCCGCACTACGAGGTGAACAACGAGATGCTGCACGGCGCCTTCTACAGCCAGCGGTTGGGCGCCGACATCAACGCGCACATGTTCCGGGAGACGGCGGCGATCGACGCAGCGCCGGCGCTGTTCGTGAACGACTACAACGTGGAGAGCGCCAACGACCCCAACGCGACGCCGGAGAAGTACGTGGCGTTGGTGACGGACCTGCAGCGGCGCGGCGCGCCGGTGGGCGGGATCGGGGTTCAGGGCCACGTGACGCACCCGGTGGGGGACATCATCTGCGACGCGCTGGACAAGCTCGCCGTCACGGGGCTCCCCATCTGGATCACGGAGCTGGACGTGTCGGCCGCCGACGAGGCCGTGCGCGCCGACGACCTGGAGATCGTGCTCAGGGAGGCGTACGCGCACCCGGCCGTGGAGGGCGTCATGCTGTGGGGGTTCATGCAGGGCCACATGTGGCGGTCCCACGGCCAGCTCGTCAACGCCGACGGCAAGTACACCGAGGCCGGCAACCGCTTCGCGGGGCTCCGCCAGGAGTGGATGTCGCACGCGCGGGGCCAGGTGGACGGCAACGGGAACTTCAAGTTCAGGGGGTTCCACGGCACGTACCAGGTGTTGCTCACGACGGGCTCCGGGGAGGTGAGGAAGAAGACGTTCAACGTCAGCAAGGGGGACGCGCCGCTCGTGCTCGACATGAATTTCTAGCTTCTCACACACCGTGCACTACATTGGTGACGGTGATTAAGATTTACGACAAGGATTAGTACCATCTGCTTATATTCGTATAGAAATTAAGCGTGGTATATTTGGGATTCGGATTATGTGCTTAGATATTACAGTGGTGAACAAAGTACTGTAGTTTGTATCTATAGTCATGGAGTGTGTAGAAGATTGGTATTGTACTCGGTATTTATTGAAGACAGACTGCAGTAAATAAATGATCAAATTTATCTTTGGGCTTTTTTTCCACCGTTACAACTACTTGGTGGGCCGGGTACACGTAACGCGTTTATGGGGTTTTAACTGGATCTCTCACAAATTTTCTTCTCTCGGCTTAATGGGCCCTTAAGGGAACAATTTTATCTTTGGTCTGTTTTACCGTTAATACTTGGTGGGCTGGGTTCACGTAACGCGTTTATGGGTTTTAAACTTTTTAAAACTGGATTTCTTGAAATCTTTTTTTTGTCTCAGATTAATGGGCCCTAAAGAGAACTGTAATAGGCTAAGAATGGACCACTTCAGTGTGCGATTAAAAGGACCTTTGTAGAAGTGTCGTTATATATCGGATGGGCCTAGTCCACCACATCTGAGCAACAATACAGGGCAAGCCCAGAGTTGTGAAACAGAGCACTCGGCACTCCATACTCTGCTTCTGGCTTCTGGGTACTCTGCTTTCCCACTCTGTTTTAGCCTTTTAGGCTGAGAGACACAGAGACTATGCAAGCACGCATCACCAGTTGGAGTATCTAATAATTTAGGTTAATTCTCTCCTGAGCACAGAACGAACAAACGGACCGAAGATGGAACAAATCAAGCTGCCGGTTCAGTCCAACCAATGGTTCATTGGCCACACCAGTTGTTTATTACTTAATATAATATAAATTTCTTATGACTTCCAAAAAATATGCAAGTTTTGTAATGAGATATACGCAAACATCACACATACCATAATATGTAGGAGGATATACCAACATCACAGTAGTCTATTGTCCAAAGTTCCAAACCAACATTTAAACATCTTATTATTACTAATTGGAGGCTCCTTTTGAAGCCTCCAGGTGAAGCCACGTAGGATCCTAATCCTAGGTGGACACTTTAGAAAAAGAGAAATCCTAAAAATTCTCAAAAAAAGCAAAACATGTAGCCATCAATTGGAACACTCAAATTATCATAGCCATTGGATCTATTATGCTTTCTAAAAAATTACCAACATGTGCCATTATGAAAGTAGATTAAAGTAACCCGCTAAATTTATATCTAAATTATCCGCCTGTGCCATCATCAAAATAGCTTAAAGTAACCCCCTAAATTTATATCTAAATTACCCACCTTTGCCATTATTATATAAATAAACAAAAGTAACCCCCTGATCTTCATCAAAATTACCCACTTATGCTCCTAAATTTGCAACTAAATTACCCACTATGAATAATTAAAAACTAACTTAAACTGACCTCTTAACTTTACATATATATTACCCACATACGTCATTATTAAAAACAACATGAGGTAATCCTATATTTGAATACAAATTACTTTAATTAAAAATATGTACCAATATAAGATTCTAAATTGCATTATGTATTTCATACACTATTGGTCTATGATACAATGATTAATGTATATACACATAATGTATATACACATGATGAAAATAATATATATCTATATAGGTATTAAATATTTGACAAATGAGAGATAGCTCAAGTTAATAGTTTGGTAGTAATGTAGCCTTAATTTTTTTAATTGGAAACTCCGTATCAGTTCTCACGAGACACGCTAGAAAAAAGACAGATCCTAGAAATTCTTACAAAAATCAGAAACATCAATCATGTAAACTCTAATAACCATAGTCATTGGTCTTTTGTATTTTTTTAAAAAAGTTACCCACCACAATTATTATAAAAATATTCAAAAATAAACCCAAAATCTATATCTAAATTATCAAGCTATGCTATTATAAAAATAATATAAATTAACCCCACAATCTTAATATAATTTACTCATGCATATCATTATAAAGGATAACTTAAAATGACATTCAAAATTTGTTTCTAAGTTACCCATATATATCATTATTAAAGATAACCTAAACTAAACACCTAATCTTAATCGAATTATCTTCATGTGCATTGTACCAAAAAGTCCAAAAGTAAACTAATATATAATTTTAAATACCTAATTATCACTGTTAATATAGAAGTAATAAGTTAAGGTATATATGCATGATGAGTATCACCATGTAGACCATTTATACATGTATATGTGAGAAAGTGATGAAAAGTATTGATTTTTATGCTAAATATAATGTATGGAGGTACGATACAAAATGAGAGAAGTGTAAATATGGATACAAAAGTGTAGAGAATAATTACTAATTAAAAATCAATCACAAACAAAAAAAGATAAGTACACATCTATACGAGTATTATGTCTAAGTATTTAAAAAAAATAAAAGATCAGTATGTAAATAATTTTGATAATTAGATAAGAGTTTAATTTTTAAATAATTTTTAAATATAATAGTTTTTAAAAATATTAGCCCACACGGAAGCACGGGTTGATGGACTAGTGGAACTAATCACTGGTTCGCATGGAAACCGGTTCAGCATTGAACACGAAAATCAGTCAGTTCACACTTCCAATTGCGTGCCGGTCTTCAAGACTATACCTGAGCTACTCAGGCCACTGCAGATCTGCTCATGGTTTTCCCAGTCCGATCAATGAACCATGCGTTTTTTTTTTTTGTTTTGTTCTGTGCTCCCGAGGAGATTTAGAGAGATTTCGACTTGTAAGTGATTTAACTCCTCTCCAATTCCAACCAAACTGGAATTGGAGTGTCACTTTATTCAATCTGGGGGAAAAGAAACCTGTCAAAAGTTTCAGTTTATTGTACCAGAAAATGAAAACCTGGCAAAACCGTACGTGTTGGCCCAGTTGCTGCGTGGTTGGTGCAGTGACCTGCACACCGGTAATACAGTACAAGAAAGACCACGTGATGCACCCCACAGTCAAGAGCTAAATACAGACAAATGGTAATCAGGTCCAGTAATTGCATCCACGTGTAATCAAAGTCTTGCTGGCCACTGCTTCTTTTCTTGCATTGCATGGTGCCACGCTTGACAGCCCTTTTTTCTTCTCAAACGAATGCTTTTGACGGTTCCATCTCCAGGAATGATTCACGAGACACTGTAATGAACGCTTAATTAGCTGCCTACTGTATTAGAGATGGAAGGGGCTCTACTCGTTGTGGTCGAGTACGATCATAGCGTCTGGATTTGTCCCCAACTGCTGCTCCGCTCGAACCGAAAACAAGCAAACTTTGGCACAGCGTGGCCACAAAATCTGAATCGTAAAAAGTTACGGCACGATGTTTTTTTTTACAGCAGAATCCAAAAGTAGGATCTCCTTTTTGTTATTTTTTGGTATTGTTTCGCTTGTTCTACTCGTTTTTTTTTCTCATGGGTGCTAGCGAGAACACGGCCCTGTACCTATCAGTATTCAGAGTAGGGAACCCCGGGGTCTCAAGTCTACACGCGGAGAGGTGCTGACGAGGGAACGAAGATTCGTCGTGACAGGGACATGGACTATGATTGGTACGTACGGTACTTCCCTGCTCATCTCTGCACCCTTTTTGTTTATTAATTACACGCTACTGAACATAGCGACTTACCTGCCACTAAATTTCGTGGAGAGAAAAAAGCTCCATGCGCCCGCATGCGCATGTTCCATTCCGTGGCTCCATCGCGCAGGATCCGAGACAGCGGCCGGCATGGGGGTTAGCTTTCTCTCGCCATCTCGATTCGGCTCTATGCATGGACCTTGCGGTTGCGGACCATCGACGATCTCATCTGCCGGTGCTGCATCGTACAGTCCTTGCGAGGCATCGTCGTCGCGGAATTTCGCGGCACCAGGAGCGAGAGATGATTCTTCTTGTGATGGCGAAGCTTGTGGTGGATTAGGGCCGGCCCGACGGTCCAAAATTTTCCACTATTGCTGCTGCTCTAATTGTGCCCGACAGACAGAAATGTCCCAAGTGGACGACCGACCAAAGAAGAAGGCGCTTCTTCTAGCGCCTAACGAGCTGTGTGACTCCAATCCGTACGTGCATCTGCTGATTATTCGAGTCGTCTCTGAATAACAACAACGCGCGTGCATGTTACCTTACGGCTGCGTGACCGTACGCACTTTCCACCGCGACCATCTTGGGCAGCAGGGCAGGCACCTACCTACCTGGCTACCTGACTGCGACTCTGCGAGGCGTGACTTGTGCTAGGAAAAGGTGCAGGCCGTGCGCGCCGGGCAAGCGGGCAACTGACCCGGATCATGATTTTGGAATCAACGATCGCAACGGCTATAGCTCCTGCCCCCAACAGGTCCGGAAATAGTTTTCCAGCGCCGGTCCTTGGATCAGTTTCCGTCTAAGAATCTGATCAATTCGTGGTAATTGCTACTAAGACAATGTGACTTTTACATAAATACTGAATGGGTAAAAAGTATTTTGGTACATCTTTCAATTGAGCCTTTTTAGCGACCTTATCTTCGCACGTTTTTATTAAAAGGAAAAGCAGATTACAACCGCTCAGGTCGGCCACGGGGATGTCGAGGGACCCAAGATCAGTGGCGAACTGTCGTGGGACATGCTGTCCCAAAACCTGATCAAGGTGATTGTTGATCTGAATTCGCCGTGTCCTCCTTACTCACATAGATGACATTGTTGACTTTGATCGTGTCGATGCCGCTCTTGCTGCTATGATGGCATGCTTTGAAGGTGAATTTTTTTGTGTTGGCATCCCCCTCCACGAGAAAGGTGAGGTGTGATAGTTGTCGCATGATCGTATGCAATAGCGAAGCCAAACCAAGACATTTCATTTTCATGCGCTTGTGCAGAGACATCTCTCTCTAGGGGTAAGAGTACAATGTTCCTCAGCCAAGTCAAACCTGAACACTAACTCCTTGGCGATGGCAAGCTGGAGGTGGACGCCGCCCACATGTTTCGTACTCCAGCTCCGAAGCACCTTTGCCGTGTTGCACAGCTTGTGGTCGAGGTTGCGGAAGGGGTCAGCCCCAGGCCAAGAGTGTGTTGCCAAGCTGCCCCAACGATTTCCATGAATCCATCTAACTTTGGCTAGAAGTTCTCAAAGTTGAGAATTTGAAGTCTCTGAGCTTGACCATATTGTTTTACCTATGCCACTTTAATTACATTATGTGCATGTTGTGTCTAAATATGTAGGTATTTTAGATGAAGACAAGGGATTAACTTAGGTGTTTTTTTTTTCACAAAGGCACAAGTGGCATTTTGATATAGATTTAATGGGTTACTTTAAAAAAGTATGTTCCTTACAACGTTGCAAGAGCAGGACCTATTGGCAATAAACATAAATTATGTGGCCCTCTTGTAAAATTCGTCTAGAGAAATAAAAGCAGCAGGTCATAAGAATAAGAAAAATAAGAGTTTTACATAGGAGTTGACTTGTTGACCAGCTAATGTGGCCGGTAAACCAGCTGTTGGAGTGAGGGTGTCGGTAAACAACGAGGAGACCGTTATGTTAACGTCTTCATGTGTTAGGTAGCACTAAAACATGAGCTCATTAGCTTTTCTGTATATAATTTACGGTGCACATGGCATCAATTTGACATGGTAATAGCTAAAGAATTAGTTGTACATGGTGCATATGCCCCCCTAACAGGAGTCATTATAGAAGAGCATGAGTCCGAGCAAGGAAAACCATCCCATTATAGAAGACAAGAAAAAAGTTCTCATATCACAATTGTAAGTAGTCTTCTTCGGCTCATTTATTAGCACAACAATTCTGAGACCACTAAACATGAAAAGACAAAAATGTATCTACAAAGCACCAAATGACTTATACTCTCTCCCAAAATATAGCATCTTTTTGTCCAAATTCAAACACATTTATATTTGACTAATAATGTATCTAAAAATATTTTGTTCTACATAAACTGTTATGATAGTCTTTATTCTACATAAAATTCAAACGTAGTTGGCTTTACTTTTTTTTTGAATGATTACATTGAATCTACTAAGTAGTACTAACATCTTTTGCGTTGATAGTCTTTATAGTTTTGTGCTATTTATAGGCAGAGTTAAAAAAAAGGTTTGATTTAGGATGACAAATCTAGCTATATTACGGGATGGAGTTAGTTGTTCGTAAACGCAGCACAAGTCTGGGTTGGTGGGTGCTCCTAGGAGCCGTAGCTGATGGCTGTTGGCGGGTTGTTTTTAGAGTTTTCCTAAATACACCATGCAGAGCCAAGTTATTTCATTATTTTCCCTTTCTGATCTCACGCGCATACTTTCACTTATCCATGCTCCTAGAGATTTTGACTTCTCCCACGCGTTATCCACCTGTCTACTCTTCTCCATTGGTTCCTCCAAAGGATTTGTGTACAGGGTGAGGAGCAACAAGAGGACAATAGACTAGAGCTTTTTCTGGAGTTTTCACTGAAAAAACTCTGAAGGTCAAGTGTTTGTCTCACGTTCAGGCATCATCCATCCACCATTTCCTGATGTCCATGCCACCACAACGCAAAATATTGCACCATCAGAGACCATGAATCCCAGAGACCCCAAAGACTTGTGTTTTATGTACAAAAAGGCAGCTTCCTTCCTTTATTAATGACGACCTTGATGTTTACATGACACAAAAAACTTTTGAAAAATGTTAAACAACAAAGCAGAACTGTCTGTTTACCCAACAAGTTCTGCAGCCCTTGTAGGCATACCAAACAAGTTCGCCTGCACCACAGAATCACTACCCTGACCATTACATTTACACATGCAGCTCTTTGAGAGCAAAACACCTCAGAGCAGAGCGCTGCTTGAGCAGGCAGAACCAAAAAAAAAACTGAAGATTTTACAACGAAGGATACGAATTAAACCAAAGAATCTGTTGCACTTGGTCGCCTCTTCTCGCTGCTCGCGGCGGCTGCTCGGGCGCATGCTCAGCGATGCAGTGGAAGGGCCGCTCAAGTTCACCTACCCTTACTCCTTAAACACCCTGCCGTTACTTCACAACACACAGACCGACCACACATTTTCGTGGACTGACATACAACACATAGTAGTAGTATTGGTTAATGTACATCCTAGAGGTGGAAGCTTGGAACCCTGCAAGTGATCTTCAGTTGAGTTGTTACTTGCTGATGAACTTGTTTGGGGCCTTTCCCGGTGCACTTCTTAACCTGGCATGTGGAACACTTGGCCAGGCCACTGGAAGCCGAAGTTGTTGCTGGCTTGGGGAATGGGAGAAACCATCTCGTCGACCGGGAACTCGATCTCCGGGGTGTTCTGGTACCAGATCGGTGTATCTGCAGGCGCCGGCAGTGCTACATCTGCAGTTTGCCCGTGCACACGATGTTAGAACAGAGGAATCACACGCCAAAAATGCAGACAGTTCAGAAACAGATTTCTTAGTCGTGGTTCACAGGTTCAGTGTTCGGACACTTACTCTGCAGCAGAGGGACGTTGTTGGCGGCGTGGCCATGGATCATGAAGGCTTCGGCCTCCTGGAGGTTGTGGCGGCGCTCGTACGCCTCCAGCATCAGCTGCTGCACAATCATCTGCTGGAACCGGAACGGCCAGACGTCAGAGAAAAGAAACCTATGGAAACTGTTCTGACGACGTTCAACAGGCGGATGATGACCGGACTCACCGCATGGCCCCTCAGCTGCTGCAGCGGCCACTCGACGCCGCCGATCTCGACCCTCACGAGCTTGAAGACGGAGTTCACGTAGATGGTGCCGTGCTGTGTGCCGTACACGAACACCTTGTCGTCGGGGACGACGCAGGTCTTGGCGTGGTTCGTCGTCGCCTCCCACATCCGGTCGGTCATGCCCTCGCCCAGAATCTGACGCCACAGAGCAGAGCAGCCCATCAGAACCAGCACGGCGGCGAGAGACTGCGCTGACCAGCGCGTGAAGTGGAGAATCGGAGCTTACCACGCGCAGCTCGTCGGGCTTCACCATGAGCATCCTGACGAACTCCTGGACGGTGACGACGTTGTTTTGCCTGAGCTTCCGGTGGAACGCGCCTTCCTTGCCGATCTTCTCGAGCCTCCAGACCTCGTCGGCGAGGACGGGAGGGTAGTGCTTGCGGTAGAGCTCGCCGCGGTGGTCCCTGACCATGAAGGCCTCGGTCATGGCCTCTTGGATCCTGGCGCCGTCGAAGCTGCCGGGCACCACGCGGACGCCGATGCGGAACTTGCGGCAGCGGACCCAGGAGGAGTTGTCCGTGAACTGGAGCTCGCCCACCGTGGCGCGGCCCTCCCTCATGGTGAGGCCGACCTCGCCGGTGAGGAGCGGGCGCTTGCCCTCGCGCTCCTTCACCACCCCCTTCTGGAATTCCTCGGGGGTCCAGTCCTCGCGGCCGTCGGGCGGGAAGTCGCCGAACAGCGGGACCAGCTCGACGCGCAGCGCCGGCGGGACCGCGGCGGCCGGTGCGCCGGTGTCCACGTCCACGAGGACGATCTCCAGAGGCGCGCTGTTGGCGCCCTCGATCTTGCTGCCCGTGAAGATCGGCAGCTGCGGCGGGGTACGGAACGCCAGCTTCCACGCCGGCGGCTCGGCGGGCGGGGTCCGCGGCGGCGACCGCTCGATGAAGCGCGGGCTCTGCATCAGCCCCGCCTGGAGCTCCTCCTGCACCTGAACGTCCACGAGAAGCAGAGCAAATTAGAACAAGAACCACTGGATCATCGAGGAAATGGCGAATGGGGACCGAGCTGCTGCTCACCACGCGGCGGAGGAGGGGCTCGAGGAGCCTGAAGAGGTTCTGCATGTGCTTCTGCATCATGGCCTCCCGGATCACCCTGGAATTCAACGCGACACGGTCAGTCAGTGAACAAGGCTCTCGAACCGGATGGGCATTAGCAAGCAGAACAGAGAGGAGCAGGAGACAGCTCGCGCTCGTACGTCGAGAAGGACGGCAGGCGGCGCATCCGCTTGTCGTCGGGCTGGTCGCCGTCGTGGTCGAACCCGTTGTGGAGCCGCTTCGCCGCCATTGTTGCTATCCTCTGAAGGATCGTGGTTCACCTCTTCGCGCGCTGGGAGGTCCGGAAGCTATCTTCCCGAGGAGGGGAGATGAGGTGCGGTGCCGGTGATTGACTGCGCTGCTCGAGGTCGCGGAGGAGGATTTGTGTGGGTTTGCCGGTTCTGGGTGGTTTGGGCAGGTTGCACGGTAGCACCGGCCGCTGCTTTATATAGGCAGCCGCGAGGCGGGCCGGGCCGAACAGTGAGCGCGCGGGGAGAGGAAGGTGGGAGGAAGGTGCCGGGAAGGCGGGAGGAAGGGCGATTACTTCGGCTCGGAGCAGCGGTGACGTCATCCCCGGATGTCATAGACCCCAGGGAGGCCCGTCAACTCGCCCTCTCCGCCGCCAATCTCCTCGCCGGCGCCGGAATATATGCCACGGAGAGAGAGGTCCGGTCGATCTGTCCGTCCGTCCGTGGGGTTCATCGCAAAGCGGCCGCCACGCCTACCGCAGAACTGAACTTTGGTCGACGTGGTGGCTTGCGTTCTCTAGATGAATCATCGAGCGAAATGAAATTTTGATTTTGCTGATGAAATTGGTGTATCTTTCGGTTATAGTCTTGCTTTTATTTTCTCATGCCTCCTGGGTAAGTTAATGCTTTTTTTCTCTTCTGAAATTTGTTCACTGCTTTTTTTTCCTCTTCTGAAATTTGTTCACTGCTTGTGCATCTACATGCAGGGGTGTTTAAATCCAGTGAATTGGTGAAAAATTGTGAAAAGTTTATGCATTGGGCCGCGTGCACAGATAGAAGAAATGATCTGACACGGTTCTCAAGATGAAAACTTTATGCAAAGTTTGTGATTCAAACACGCCCGTAGCCCTCGTGACAGAAACGACATAGGCCAAATTAGCTCTTTAACCATGTAGTAGTTTTCAAACATAAAGTCATATGTCTGGAAAATCTGAGTGTATTAGATTTTTTTATCACTAAATTTTCTATACAAAATAATGGGCAAAATTATCTCAAAGACTATGAAAACGTTACAAATTTCAGGGTTTTTCTTTACCGCGGATAGCAGTAATATTTTTTTGTAATATATATATAGGAGCAAAGTAACACTCATCGGCCCTTACCCTGACCTTTCGTAGCCTTTTCTGAAACTGAATTTTTAGGGCTTAAATGCAAGCGCCGTCCTTTGAAAAACTGGCGCCACACGAGCAGCAGCCCGTTGCTTTCCTTTGACAACCTTTTCTAAGAAGAGACCGATTTCAACTATCTTCCGGGTAAATGCATGGAGAACGTCTGTTTCATCAAGGCCTGAATCAGGGAGACATGGCTATATTTTGCCCATCCTAAGCCCTAGATTCTCTTCATCAATAGTTAATGAGGATGGAAAATTCTGATACACTTCCATAGATACATCTAGTTAATTAAGTGAGGAGGCTGCGAGCTGAAGAGCTAAAGCTCTTGCGGCAGCGCCGCAGCAGCCCAGCCGACTGACTGACTTTAGGCTCAGCTCCTAAAGAACAACAATAATAAGATTTGGGAAATTGTCAAGAAGGTGTCCTCTTGCTTGAAAACTTTTGAAATGTGACGCCAAATTTTGGCAAACACAATGGACCAAATGCTGGACTAGGAGAGCATTGCTATTTCTGGGAAACTAACCCGTTTCAACCGGAGAATAGTGTAAGATTCTGCCTTTGCTACTGATTTTATTAAACTAATTGTCTTTTAAAAAAACGGTTTGATGCTTCAATGGAAGCAAAGGCCTGAATGGTTCTTTTTTCCCTGTTATCCAAAAAAAGTAAAGTACTTAATTAGTATTTGCCTGAATATCGTTTATATGGACAATTTTTTCCCCAACCTCAAGCAGCAGACTCTTCACTGACTGGAGTTCAAAATTTTGGACTCCATATAAACAATCACTTGAGCTGGAAATGTGAGCTAAAGCTTATATAAAACAACTGGCAACATGCAGCCCAAGAGATCTCTATAAAACAGGAAAGTACAAATTAAAGTCGATCTCAACTGCATAAATATAAAAAAGTGAAATTGGCAAGAAGGTGACTTTGCATGAAATCCATATAACTGGGAGGCCAAAATTGAGCCAAAAGCAACTGGTAACATGCAGGCATGCAGCCCAAGGAGGACTATCATTTCCCGGAACCTGACCGTTTTCAATCAGAGCATCCTGTCCTTGATACCGAGTAACTAAACTAACTGATGGCCCTTTCAAGAGACCAAGATGCTCTAACTAACTCACTGACACACAGCTTAACTAAGGTCCACTCTAACTACACACCTGCCGCCGATGCTAAAAACAGCCCAAAACAAATCTCTGATTCCTTTTCTTAAAAAAAGGACGAAATATGTATCTGCATTATTAATTTTGCTCTGTACGCATTCCATATAGTCTCCTCATTGTTGGGTCAACTACCTAACAACAATATATGTGTTGAAAACGCTTTGATTTCAAGTGTCTCCGAATCTAAAATCACATGTAAGCATCTTCCCTCTAAAATTAAGGTGCAAGTGGAGCAACAAAAGACGCGTTTTAACCGCCATCTCGCGTGATCATGGGTCCAAATCTCTTCTTCAAATGTCTTTTTGTAGTGCAACTAGCCCAACTCCTCTCCTCCAAATACTATCTCTCTTTCATAGATGTATTTCTTTAATAAAAAATAAATAACACTTCAGTCTACTAGCTACACAGTTCGAAGCCATGACTAGACCTAGAGCCATGACCATATAGCAAAGACCATCAATATGATCACCATAAACTAAACCTCTCGAGATAAACTAAACTAGACCGGAGCAGTTGATTTGCCAAAACACAAGCCATCCTCCCTCTCTCCTCTCTCTCTTCAAATAAAAATAGTTGAAACTTGGCGGTAACGCGGTTCCTTGACACGACGGATCGGGCGCCTATTGGCGCCAAAGGCGGATATAGTAATGGGAGAACGCGTTACACGTAGGCCGGGGAGCAGAGAAGACCTTGACTTGCCAATGCTCCCAAGTCTTGCGATGGCTACCAAGGACCAGCGCCATGAAATCTGAGAGCCCCACTGTGTAGCCAGGCATGTGTGACCACCACCACTCGCCCGTCTCCTCTGCAGGGGCCATGGCCATTAGGGTTTTGTTTGGAGACCAAAACGGAATCAAGGACTGCTTTGAGAAGGCACCAGAAAATAAAACCGGTGTCCCTGCACTTGAGGAGCAGAAGATCTGGGCTCCATGTTGCTGTGGTCAGAATGCGCGTTCGAGACCTGCATAACCTCTCTCTCGGGTCAAGATGAATTGTACAAATGATGCAGCAAAGATAGCTTAAAAGTACAAATAACATTTTCTTTTTGAAAGAAAAAAATTGGATAGCAGATGGGTTTGTGTTTATCAATTGCAGTGGACAAATCTGAAGTACTGTCTGACTGCGATTTGGATTTCCTACGGACAGATCGTTGTCGCAGTTGGGGGGTAGTTGGAGGAGCTCACGCCCGTGCACGTCGCCATCTTCGGCGGAATCTCCATGTCAGTCTTACGACGCGTGTAGTCTTTCGACGCGCATCATTCAATTCATGCCGGTGCCCATCGATGGCGCCTTTCGATTCTGATTCGGCGCACGGATGATCCCAAAAAAACGGAAGAACCGGCTAATTCCTCACACGGAGAATTGTTATTCCCTGGCTGATTGACACGCATTGTTTCTCCAACAAAAGATGCAAATGAAACTAGCAAATCTGAAGATAAATATCACCCAAATCATCAGAGGATTTTAGCACTTCAGTCTTCAGAGAATGGCAAGCTCCTGTTGAGATCCATCGGCAAAACCAAAAGTCCAAAAGAACCAAAAAGGTCTTGTCGAGAGGGCATCAGCAATCGGCAAGGGCAGAAACTTGGTAACATTAAAGAATTGAGTCTAGAGCTGATCGAGTTTGTTGCAGTCCTTGGTCTCTAGCTAGTGGTGTTGAGTGACCTTTAGTGCTTGCCAAGCACCAAACATACATCCTCATTAAATATTGTAAGTGCTAGGACTAACGAACTCCCTGACAATTGACATTCTCTTTTTTAAAATGTACTGACAATCAAATCCAGGCAGCTCAACTTTCAGTATAAAGTGTAAAAAAAAGAAAAAAAAAACATAGTGGTTCTACTGCAACTGCAAGTATGTTACAGTTACAGGGAGTCAATCTTTTCTGAGAGGCTGTGGGGAGTGTTCAATTCCGTGAAAAAATTTTGGTGAAAAATTTTACAAGAGAATCTTACTATTTGGGAGTACTAAATGTAGACTAATAATAAAACTAATTATAGATCTCGCATGGAAATCGCGAGATGAATCTAATGATGGTAATTAATCCATAATTAGTGAATGTTTAGCGGATGGTTACTGTAGCATCACTGTTGCAAATCATGGCCTAATTAGGCTCATTAGATTCGTCTCGCAAAGTTACCTGGGGTTATGGAGTGGGTTTTATCATTAACACACGTTTACTACTCCATGCATGTAAGATTCCCTTGGGAAAAATTTTGGTGAAATTTTTTTTTGGAATTAAACACCCCCCATTGCATGTCAAAATATTCTGAACTTTGATACTGTTCGTTATATGGTGTAGGGACTGAACCAGATGAGGTGGACGCGCTTCAATGCTTCATATACAGTGAACTCTTATATTCGGTCCTTTTGGTTCACACGAGACTCCTGACAGTTAGGTGCCTCTTCTTGCTGATTGCCTGAACTGCCAAATTAAATTAATTGCAGTCTCTTAGTCGAGGAGTCTGTTATGAACTTGTCAATAAACCCATCCCTTGTCAAACTGCTAATAGTTTGGTCTCAAACCAGTTTTAATGGTTTGGTTTTTGATTGGATTAGCTTGGTTGGTGAATAATGGGTTGCAACACATATAGTGGTTTGGGTTTGGTTTGGTTTAATAGTTTAACGGTCTATAATGGTTTACAATTATAATGGTTATGTGTGTAGGTATAAGTTAGATTAAAAGTCGGACCTTAAAATTAACATATCGCGTTCAAACATGAAAATTTTAACGAATTAGACTGAAATTTGTTAGAAATGTCTTATAATGATAATCCGTTACTTTGTGTAAATCGGTGTAGCCATATCTATACGTGGGCCCCACGTTCAAAGTTGGACTCTAAAATTAACATCTCGTGTTCACACATAAAAATTTTAATGAATTTGACCAAAATTTGTTGGAAAAGTCTCAAAATGACACTCCTCTACTTTGTGCAAATCAGTGTAGCCATATTTATATGTGGGGCCCACATCCAAAGCTGGACCCTAAAATTAAAAGCTCGTGTTCACACTTTAAAATTTTAGCTGATTTTATCGAAATTTATTGGAGATGTCTCAGAATCACGGTCTACTACTCCGTGCAAATCAATGTAGCCAAATTTGCATATGGGTCCCACGTATAAAGTCGGACTCTAGAATTAAAAGTTCGCATTCACACTTTAAAATTTTAGCAGATTTGACCAAAATTTGTTGGAGGTTTTTCAGAACCACGGTCCACTACTTTGTGCAAATCGGTGTAGCCATATCAATACGTGGGCCCTACGTCCAAAGCCACACCTAATAAAACTATAGAATTGAACCGATTTAGTTTGTTTTGAGAAACTAGTTTATGTGGTTTGGATTGGTTTAGAGGAAGGAGCAAATGGATAGGGTTGTATTGGTTTATAAAGTATAGTATAGTCTAAATAATTTGGTGTGGATTTGGTTTGGTTTTTTAACCATTACCGGCTTCCCTCGCCTATTCGGGATCAGCGGTAAAAAAAAAAGAAGAAAAAAAAGCCGCATGTTTTACTCTGCAATTCCACCCGTCGTTGGAGCATGAACATCGTTTTCCACCGGCAGAGACGTAGTTGCCGTATTTCACTATCGTCGCCAATTTCCACGACTTGCCAGTTGCCACTCATCGCCACATCAGACCCACACAAGAACCGACACGTCCAGGCCAAGCCATCCCAGAGAGTTCCTTCCACGCCGTGTGCTCCATCAGTTTGGAGCAGCGTTTAGTCGATCGAATTGTCCTTTTCTCCAACATCGTGAACACAAACAAGGTGCCATTGGCAACCAAAGTGTCTGTCGATCACAATGTTTAGTTTCTTAAGCAGACTGTCATGAAAGGCAAGCAAGATTTGGCAGCTATGGTCGTTCCAAAATCAAGCGACCAAGGACGCTAATACTTTGCGCGTGGCACACCTGTACGCTCGCGAGGCAGCTGACAGCGAGAGACGATATAAAAACAGGTGTTTGCGGACTGCCGCCATGGAAAAGCGAGTGAAAATTCAGCCTCAGATCGGTTGTCCTAATCTCCTTTTGAAACTACTTACTAGATGGTTGTCCTGATCGATCAACCTCTTCTTAGAAAAACAATACAGTTAGAGATTTGTCCCAATGAGGAGTCGGACTGAATGAGACAGATGTGGTGCTGCTCGTAACCAACGCCCGGGCGGCGGCTGCATCCGCCTGCTGATGCGGATGGTCTACGTGTACGCGATTAAACTATGCTTCTTTGTGTTTGACAATCTCCAGCAGGCATGCCTCGATTGCAAACAGACGCCAACTAATTTTGAAGCAGTGTGCCCGTTTGTATTTGTTTTGCTCCACCATCATAAATGCATGTCGTTTTGGACATGGGCGTGGTCTGTATACAAGGTAATTTTTTGACTATGAATTTCTTGGATGTGCTATATGCTCTCATACTTCCATTTTCAAAAAAGCCATCTTAATATGTATGGAAAAATCAATGAAAATTATGAACGGGTAGATGATGCAAAGATACATACTCATGCAAGATTTGAGTATGAACAAAATTTTATACAAGGAGAAACAAAAAAAAATCAGCATATTAATGCATGCGGGTTGTGGATCTGCATGAACAGTGCACCGACCCAATACACATGCCGATTTTGTCTTTTTTGTTTCTCCTTGCACAACAATTTTTTTGTTCTCAAATTGCATGAGTATGCACCTTTGTATTATGTACCCATTCATATTTTTATTTGATTTTTTCATACACCTCTTAATGAGATTTTTTGAAGTGGGAGTATGGGAGCACGGGAGAAGGTGGGACCAAGGGAGATGTTCTTAGGGGGTGTTTGGATCCCCATTAGTCCATGGACTAAAGTTTAGTCAGTGGACTAAAGTTTAGTCCTACCTGTTCGGATCCAAGTTTTAGTCCCTATTAAAGCAGTTCAACAAAGACCAAAATGCCCCTAATAAATGACCATATCTTGTTGTCTCTTGCCCCTGGTAGTTGGCGTGGTGGGATCCACAGAGGATATGGGTGGTCTTTCTAACCCATTAGTCCCTTTTAGCTACTTCAAATGGACTAATGGACTAATGGGAATTAGTCCGTTTTTAGTCCGTGATGTTTGGAGCCCAATGGACTAAAAGTGACTAAAAGTGATGGACTAATCTTTAGTCCATTGGATCCAAACACCCCCTTATCCTTGGTACTTTGGAAACTGAACTGAAGTATGGTCTTTATTATAAGAAGTTGCCATAAACAAGTTTACGTGTTCCACTACACTTGGGAACTGAAGATCCTCCATGGAGCTTTGGTTTGGTCAGGAAACACTGCAACGTAAACATTATTATTGACGGTTCGTAAACTCTATCACGACCGGTTTTAGGAAGCGACGGTGAAGCATTACCACAACTCTCTCTCTCTCTCTCTCTCTCTCTCTCTCTCTCTCTCTCTCTCTCTCTCATCAAGATTTCGGAGCACTGATCCAAAATACTCACGCGTTCTACTTCAAAGCTTTCAGTTGCCCATGCTATGTCAAATTGAAGAAGAAGATTAAGCAAAGCATGACTGTATGAGCACTTCAGACTTGACTTGAAAGAATGGCAGGGTCTTGTTGAGCTTAATGGCAAATAAACAAATAGAAAAAAGGCTTTGTTGCGCGACCTGAAGTATTTGAATTGTTAAGGACAGAAAGTTGGGTTCTGAAGAATCTGAATTTGAGCAGAGTTTGGTGTGCTCCTTTGGCCTCTAGTGGTGGCAGATCGAGTTGAGTCAGGGTTTTTTTTACCGACCGGTGGCCCGTTACCGCCGGCCGGCGGTAGCGGTTAACCGGTCGGTTAACCGCGGTTACCGCCCATTACCGAACAAATTCAAAATCAAATTCAAAACACGCAGTTCAAATGGTATCTAGCGGTTAACCGACGGTAGGAGCGGTTAGCCGGTCGGTAGGAGCGGTTAGCCGGCCGGTTGCGAAATAATTGAATAATTATGCATAGAAATAGAAAATGACCACAAATACATACAAACATGGATACATAATAATAATTGTGCATAGAAATAATAATTGTGCATAGAAATAGATCAACGGTAGTATTGCCTAGCCATTTCATACTCGGCGGTGGACATCACATTCAAACCTTGCCTTAGAAGCAGCTCAGCTTTGTAGTCTTGCCAAGTTTGGCCCGTCCACGCCGATGTCGTCTGCCATTCCTGAAGTAACATACTGTACCAATGGGGTCTTGCCATTCGTACACCCATCTCATCGGTGGCTGCGTGCTCAAATCAGGTATAGGATAGTGATAACTAGACTGGGAGGAATCGCTGTATGAGCTAGAAGAGTACTGTGGAAAGTGTGGAGTGTTGTAATCCGTCGGTTCAACCGTTCTCCTCTGGGATTCCGGTGCTCCATGGTCACCGTCCTGAGTAGCATGCGTGAATTCAGTCTCCACTGCAACCAACCATATAGCATAATTAGTACTCACAGTGAAAAACATATGTGCATATGTACGTGCATGCACTTGAAACCTGTGAAACGAAGACCAGCACCGCCACCGCCACTGCCACCGGCACCGCCACTGCCACTGCCACCACCACTGCCACCACCGCCACCACCGCCACCAGCACCGCCATCACTATCATCATCATCATCAGCGGAGCTGCTATCCTGAGACTCCTGATATGGTGGACTACCATCACCCTCGCCATCATCAGTGTTGTCGTCGCTCAGCACTTGTGTTGTTTTGCCTTTGCCTTTTCCCTTGGCCTGTCCTCGTTGGCGCTTCGGGTCACCCTTCGTAGGCCCTACGTGGTGCTTCCTCTTCCCTAGGTGAGTGTCACCCACATTTCGACGTGCCCAATCACTGATGCAATCATCCCCTGTAGAAGTCCGGAGGTCTGATGGGTTTATATGATCCGTGACAATATGGGACGGGAGCGGGGTGTCTCCGTCATCATCGTCCTCGTCCAGAACTGGATCCCGGTTTGATCAAACAATTTTCCATCCACTCCCGCACCGGATTTTTCTCATCATAGAATGAAAGATGGAACAGCTGGTCAATGAAATCACCTTCATCACGCACGGGGCCGCCGACATCCGCAAGTCGCAGGCGTAGGTTGTAGTTGACATAGACAAGGTTGTTCAGTTTCTTGTGCGACAACCGATTGCGAACCTTTGTATGCAGCAAGGCAAAAGTACTCCAGTTCCGCTCGCATCCACTTGACGAACAACATTGAGAAACAAGCCGCAAAGCAAGGCTCTGCAGCTTGGGAGTGGTGCTGCCGTTTACCATCCACCATGAAGATGCAGTTGTCTTTGGGTCAAGCGCCATTTTCATTGCCAAATCTGTGCCAAACTCGCCACGCCTTTGTCGAAACATCTCAGCCTCGTTCAATGCCTGGACGGCGCTCTGGATATCCGTCATGCGCTGAAATGCATCCTTGCGTGTACGCCACATTTCTGGAGTTGGAGTAAACGTATAGGCGTACCTCGGATTTAGGACAGCAGCTGCAAAATGGAAATACCGCCAATGAGCATAAAGTCTATGGAACGTGAAAGTAGAAACTTTTGTGACAGTCTTACCTGGAGCCGCATACGTCTGTACGATGACGTCCTGCATCCTGCGGTGCATAAGCTGTTCATACTCTTTCCACGTGGAAACATTTTGACCGAAGAAAGACTCCATTTCATGTCTCACATTCTGGAAGGTCATAATCACCTCGCACAAGTTGGGCCGCTTGTCCTGATCAGCAAAGCGAAGCAACTTGTATAATGGTTGAACTGAGTCAATGATAAATTTCATTCCCTCCCACCACTCCATACTTGCAAATCTGGCATGAGTAAATCTACCCATATTTGTATTTGCCCATTTGCTCTGCAAAAATTCAGGAGATCCCATCCACTGCATGAAACGATCACGTTTCCGATATATGCTGTCTAGGAACATGTAGTTGGTCCCAAAGCGAGTTGCATTCCACTTGACCAACTCACCACCGATCGCTTGCCTCATCATTGCATTCAACTGACCATGATTGTGTAACCAAGCTGAAATTTTCTTGCATTGATCGATCAAACCTTGATGTTCATACCTTGCATCGATATCCTTTAACAGCAAATTGACAGTGTGTGCTAGACAAGGTGTCCAAGCAATGTGTGCATACACATCGGAAAGCTCCCTGCATGCTTTCTTGTAGTTCGAGCCGTTGTCGGTGATAACATGAACGATATGCTCTGGCCCAATCTCCTCCACCACCTTTATAATCTCCTGGTAAAATAGACAGATTCTTTAGCGGTTTTCAGACGCATCAACAGATTCTTTAGCAACATCGGAATCATATTCGGATTGAAAGGAACTAGGTAAGGGGTTACCTTGAGCAAAAATGCGGAATCTTGAGATTTTCTAGACGCATCAATAGACTTGTGGAACCACGTGACCCCATTGCAATATATCAAAAAGTTGATGACACTCATCCTCGTCGGGCCAGTCCACGAATCGCACATCAACGTGACGCCAAAGAGAGGCCACTCTTGCTGAAACTTTGCGTACTGAGTCTTCAAGTCTTGCTCGTTTTGATCCAGGTACCTGCCATCAATATCCCGTCCAGTGGGTGACGCGATACCTTCACCTGCAATCATGAGATTAGATAGAGACATGCAGTTGCATAGGTGTCATTCGCATGAAAAGAAAACTTACCCCACTTCTGTGTCTCTCTGACCGCGCTGACAAAGTATGGATTGTCAGCCTGTCTTCCAGGTAATCCCGCAATATGGAAAAACTTTGACCAAGCTTTCCCAATAGCTTCCTTTGCAGTCTTACCCTTCTGCGTCCAGGAGCCTGTGTCAATCCTTGGCTGCGTCGGTCCTCTCAGGCCCGCGGCCAAGTTATAGTCCCTCACCCCAGGAGTCTCCCTCACCGAAGTTGCCCTTCGAAGAATCCTCTGCACCGGATTTCCTCCCCTCGAACCACTACCCCCTCCATGCTCGTATGCACCTCCTCTCTGTTGCACCCCCCGACGGAACTCCTCTTCCGCTCTCGATTGGTTCAGGGCACGCTCAGCTCAGCCTCCTCATCATATGCTTCATCTCCACCGGGATAGTTACCCTCCGCTGCAAGCTTCTCCTTTCTCAACTTCTCTCGAGCCCGGTCAGAAGTTGCCTTCTGAACCCTTTCAATGTCACGCTGAAAGTACTCACGCACCTCCTTTGGAACCTTCCTACAATGGACGACCTCGGTCCCACGCCCTGCCAAATGTTGTTTCAATCTAGTGGAACCACTTCCTCCTTTGGACGTATGACAATATTTGCATCTCCAACCGGGGTAAAGATTTTCACCGTGTTCCCATACAATATCTTTCTCTCTGCCTGACATTTTGTATCTGCAAACATGGAACCAACATAAACATATCAATCACAAGTTCACAACACATACCTAAATCACAATACACCTAAAACCTTGCAACACCTAAATCACAATACACCTAAATCACAACATACCTATATCAAATCATACCTAAATCACAATAGCCTAAATCACAATATACCTAAATCAAATAATACCTAAATCACAATATACCTAAATCAAATAATACCTAAATTCTTGCAACATCTATATACCTAAATACTAATAGGCTCATACGGTCGGTCTACCTAAAGTCCTAAACACTAAATAGGCTCATACCTTCGGGCTTCGCCTTCGGCCGGCTTACTGCCGCAACACGGCGGCCAACCGCCGCTCAGGGCCGGTTGACCGGCGCAGCGAGCGGTCAACCGGGGCGGGGACGGTAGATCCGCCCTCCCCCCAGCTAACCGGCGCAACCGCCCGGTTAGCCTCTGCCTTGGGGCGGCAAGCCGACGGCGCGCGGCGCTGACTCAGGGAGGCAGGAGCACGGGAGGGGGAGGGAGAGGGAGAGTGGCCGTTGGGGTGGGGGGGGGACCGGGGGAGGGGATATTTTGGGTTAGGGATGCGTTGGGCCTAAATGGGCCGGCCGGTTTTTTCTTTTTTGATTAAATTTGTAATGCCCGCAAAAAATACTAAATGAACAAATATTTGAAAAATTTTGACACCATTAGATTATACGCACCTTGAAGTATTTTTAGAAATTTTTACTCTATTTTTTCATTTTTTGAATTCAAATTTGAAAATTTTAAATTTGGACGGTTTGGTACCGGCCGGTACCGCTACCGGTCCGGACCGGTAAGAGCGGTTACCGCGGGAACCGGACCGGTAGCGGTCGGTAAAAAAAACCCTGGTTGAGTGAGCTTTTTGTGTTTGCCAAGGACCGTACTCGCTCACTGAATATTGTTAGCACGAAGACTAACGATCTCGCTGTCGCTGGCACAGATCAAAACATCGCATTTGCGACAAATTACTACACCACTCATCGCCACCTCAGACTTTTGCAAGAACTGACACATGTCGACGCGGACGCAGGTCAGGGCGAGCCTGGGTTACTTGGACGACGGTTAACCCTGCCTCTTCCAAATCGCCATTTCCCCTAAGCTCCAAACACGAGCACACAAAATTAACGCCGTCCATTGCCAACCAAACTGTCAATCGCCATGTTTAATTTCATAATTAAGCAGGCTGTCATGAAAACTAAGCTGCAATCTGTCAAGTAGGACCGTTCCAAACCACGGACTACTATATTGATGCGAGCAGCGAGCAAGTACTTTGCGTGGTACACCTGTACGGTTAACAAGGCAGCATGATAGCGATTAGCGAGAGAGATTGCAGAAACGGTAGGTGGTTGGGGGCTACCGCCACGGAAAAGTGCGTGAAAAATCAAACCCCGGATCGGGTGTCGGAATCAGTGTCGCAGTCACGACCAGGCGTCTGATTGACCGAGACAGATGTGGGTCGTGCATGCCGCTAGGCGCTAGTGACCATCATCGGGCAGAAAGGGCGTACTGGGCAAGCAAGGCTAATGCTCTACGTGGACGCAGTTAAATTAGGCTTCTCTCGTTTGACAATCTGCGTTCTGCGACATGGCTCGAGTGCAAATAAACTGGCAAAAAATAACAGGTAGTAAAACCTTTTTCCCCATACATGAATGTAAGCTGCAGCACCTTCCAGACTCGTGACAGGTTGAGCGGCAAGTGGTGATCATGATACATGGCACTCTTCTCTGTAGTCAAACACGTTTATTTCTTATCATTTCTAACTTTTTTAACGAATCAAGCAAGAGAACCGCTGAATATGTCGACAAAGAAGACGGCTCTGGCTGGACATACACACGTTTCATAAGATTTTTAAATAATGACACATTTTAATGTTTAATGTCATGTACTAAAAAAACATAAGATTACTGTTCAAATTAGATTACCAAAGGAAAAAAAAGAAGTAGTATTGTTCATATCCTTGTCATGACTCATGACGGCGAGAGGATGGATGGACAAGCACAGGCGGCAGCCAATCTTCACTCACTCGTCACCCTCTCACCGCGTGTAGACTTGAGACTGACGAGTTTTCTTATGGCTGCGAGGCCTTGTTCTTTAGTAACCAAGAAGAGGAGATTAAACATAAGGCCTGGTTTGGATCTGCGGTGCTAAAAATTAGCATCATGTCTAGGTGCTAATTAGATACACTAAATATGAGCTAATTTTAAAATTAACTAGAGAGATGACCTGCGCATTTACGCGGCTAGTATATAGAACTTGAATATCTATATATATCTATTTTTGCATCCATTTTGATTTTTCTAAACTTATTTTTTTCCATGCCGGTGTGCTCTTGTTACACATTAAGCCAAATTATTGACAAAATAATTCAGTCATTGTCATAATATTTTTTCTTGTTAAGACTACTATTATCTTTGTTGCTCAATCTCTTATAGGTATACTCTATATGTACATCTTTGTTTTTTTTATTTTCACTAAATAATTTTAATTGGAGTTATTTTTAGTTAATGGTATAAATTAGCAGTTTTATCAGCTAAACATAATTTCATATTTATATTTGTATAGTGACAATGACAGGATAATTAATGACTGGACTAATTTTATAGTAAAGCAAAAAGGTATATACTTTTTAGATAAAGCATGAGTATTTTGGTTAATTATTTTTACTTAAGTAAATATTTATTTTTTATTTAAAATAGTATTGAGGTAATTTATGTTAATTTTTATGTAATGACATTGGTGGATGATTTTCCAAAGGATAAAAATATATGGATGTTTTAGGCTAATTTTTATGTAATGACAATTTTAAATAGTTACATGGGTATTTTAGGCTATTAACTTGGGAATTTCTATGTCTTAAGAGTGAACGTAACTTTTCTAATGACATTGGTGGATGATTTTTAAAAATATATATGGACGTTTTAGGCTATTTTTTATGTAATGACAGTGGTGGTTAATTTTGATGTAATGAAACTGGTGGATGATTTTCAAAAGGATAAAGATATAGGGATGTTTTAGGCTAATTTTTATGTAATGACAGTTGTGGATAATTTTTAAATAGTTACATGGGTATTTTAGGCTAATTTTTATGTAACGGCAGTTGTAATTTTTTTCCTCCTATTAACTTGGGAATTTCTATGTCTTAAAAATGAAAGTAACTTTTCTAATGATATTGGTGGATGATTTTTAAAAATATATGTGGCCGTTTCAGGCTATTTATTCTGTACAGGCAATGGTGGTAATTTTTAAATAGTTAAGGGGGTATTTTTGGCTAAATTTTATGTAATGGCAGTGGTGGGTAATTTTAATTTTTTTATTTTCTCCGATTAACGTGGGAATTTCTAGGCCTTGAGAGCGAACGTGGAGGCTCCGTTTGTTGGCCAAATACTAAGATAATAGATTGCATAAGTCATGTCTAATAGATGAGTAAAATCTGTTAGTCCTAATTAAATTTTAAATAGGCCATGTAATACTACAGTAAATATGGGCTAATTAAGATCTAATTATGACTAATAGATTCTACTAATTAATTAGACATGATTTATGCAATTAGTTTTAAAATTAGCTCATATTTAGTTCATCTAATTGACACCTAAATATGGTGCTAATTTTAGCACGGCAGATCCAAACATGCCTTAAGATCCTCTACTTTTTTAATAGATCGCCGCTACTAATTTACATGACGTTTTTTATGGTCCTTGTCAAAAGTACTACGAGGACATTGATATGGGCTCCATGTAGCTTTGGTCAGAAAAACGCGTTCAAGACCTGTATCATGATCAGTCTCGTCAAGATGAATAGTACAAATGGTGCATCAACCTAGCGTCGAAAAATACAAACAGCACATGGGTGCCGAGATTTAAAATAAACACAGCGGACCTGTCGTCTCAAGGATCTCTGTGATTTGAATTTCCTGTGGACACATCGTTTCCGCAAGTTGAGAAACTCAGCATCGTAATCAGAATGTCCATGTCAGTCCTATCGACGCGTGTAGACTTTTTAAGAGCATCCATCAATTCATCGTCGTGCACATCGCCTGTCAATTAAATTTCGGATATTCGAGACCAAAATGACCGGGAAACAGCGAGAACAGAGCAAAATAAGAGAAAGTTACTACTCCAACCGTCCAAATTATTATTTGTTTTAGGTTTTTCTATGTTCATTACTTTTGTTATGCATTTAGGTATGCGGTATGTCTAGATTCATATCAAAACTAATGAACCTAGAAAAATAAATAGTAATTTGGTACGGAGTGAGTATTATTTATTGTAATTGGAGACATATCTTTAAGTCCTTCACGTTAATTCTCATAACATGTGCTAAAAAACAAAGAAATCTTAGAGCTTCTATTTGAAAAAAAAAAATCTGGCCACCGATTTTATGGATCCAATCAAGGTAGCAGCATAACCACTGAATCTAATTTGATTTTAATTATCCTCTTATGCCATCATGAAAATAACCTGAATTTGCACTGAAATTATTTGTGCTATATGAAAAACAGCTTAAGTTAAAGGCCTAAATCTATAACTAAATTAACTACCTATTTTGGTCAAAAAAACGCATCTGCCATTATTAAAAGCAAGCCATGCACCCACATCTAAATTATCCACTTCTGTCTCTAAAGTAGTCCTTCTAAAGTTACCACACCTAAGTTGTTTAGCTTCTAAATTGAATGCCAACAATAAAAGGGAGCCAAAAAAAAACCCAGTAGGCATCCAATTTCTCATACTATATGGGTCAATTCAAACAAGAAAATCAATCAACATTGTGGAGCACCTCTGACTGCTCAGAGAATGCCATGGTATTGTTAAGATTAACAATCGGCGAACACAGAAAGTTGGTGGAATTAAAGAATTGAACCTAGAGCAGTTTGTTGCAGTTCTTGGTCTCTAGCTAGTGCTGACTGCTGAGTGTTTACAAAGGACCATGCATGCTATCATTGAGTATAGTTAGGGCGAAGACCAACATACTCGCACCCGGCCATGGCAGACTGGCAGTGGACATCCTCCCTTTTTTAAGTGTACTTGTTAGCATATTCTTCTATAGACCTATTGGTGAGCAAATTCGGTTAGGCAAAGTAATATGTCGTAAGGTCAGTAACAAGTACGTACTGCTCAGTAGTCAGTAGAGTGACCCAAAAACTGCATGATTTACTCTACAACTTCACCTGGTGCTGAACTGCTGATGAACATTGCCGAGAAGCTTCTCGCCTTAGCTCCCAGTTCCAGCATTAACGGTGCCCCAAATCACATCGACATGGCACCATTTCAGTAACAAAGCGGACAAACATTTTGCCATTTCGACGAACCATCCGTGGCCATTTCTATGCGACTCTGCATTCCAAGCGCCGTCTCTCCAAACACGGGCGCACAAGACGCCGTTGCCAACTAAAGCTGTCAATGCAAGCAAGATTATATATTTAATCGCATCTTTAACCAGACTGTCAAATTGCAGAACAGCAGCACTAGCAGCGATTGTCAGGTGGGGCCGTTCCAGATGCGTTCCGGCGGCGACACCTGTGGTGTGCGATCTTTACCGGGCGTCGGATTGACGGATATGTTTGGTTTGGGGGCGGAAAAGCGAGGGGAATTTCAGTATCGGATTGTCCCAATCAATCATCCCTCAAAAAAGGGTTCAGAGATCGTCATGAGCAGGCGTCGGATTGACGCAGATAGATGTGCAGATAGCGGGGCGTGCTGGCCAAGCAAGGCGCGGCTGCTGCGTATGGTCTACGTGGACGCGATTAAATTATCCTTTCGGGTTTGACAAATTTGCGGCATGCCTCGACTGCAAACCGCCTCGAATTCTTTTGATACTAGTAACAGTAAAGAAAATTTTGGCGAGTATTACCGAAAATCGCTGATAAGATGATTCTACACAAAATCGCAGAGAGATTTTCGTCGTCCGAGGAGCAGCTGGTCTCTGGAAAACTATTTGAGGACTGACGGGTTGGGCCAGGCAGGAGCTAGCCACGGTCGTCAGTGACTCCGGGCCGGTTGCGCGGCTAGTACGGGGCCCGACTTTTCCTGTAGGTTTCTACAGGAAAAATTTTTCCCTCAAGAAATCTTGCATGCATGAAGTACTAAATGAAGTCTATTTACAAAATCTTTTCACACATGAGTGCAACTTTTCGAGACGAATCTAACGAGCCTAATTAATCCATAATTTGCTACAGTAATGCTACAGTACTCATCCTCTAATCGTGCGGTCAAAGCCCTCATTAGATTCGTCTCGCGATTTACACGGGGGTTGTGGAGGTAGTTTTATAAACTGACTTTATTTAATACCTCTAATTAGTGGTCAAAGCTGCATTTATTACGCGGCAAATTTTTTACACCCCTAACCAAACGCGGCTGTGCGATTAGAGGTTGTTGGATTATCTGTCTGGTCGCGGTGGAACGAACGTACGGTCACGCAGCCGGTGTCGTCCTCTTGGGACTTGTCGGGCCCAAGCGTGCACAAAGCACTTATCAACCGTGGAAACTTTGGACCATCACGCCGGCCCAATCCAAAGAGCCTCGCCATCACACCAAGAATCTATGGCTCCTTGGTGGCGCAAAATTCCGCGACGACGATGCCTCGCAAGTGTCACCCGCAGATCGATCCGCAGCGCAAGTCCATGGCCGAATTGAGATGGCGAGAGAAAGCTATCCCAATGCGACAAGCCACGAACAACGCGGAGCCGCGTGCTGCCGATCCATGGGACCGGCGGACACAAGTGCCTTTCAGGCTTTCACCGTCGACCAAGCTACGGCAGCTTCCGGCGTGACTGGGGACAGGTTGAGTTGCGAGTCTTTTGGTGTTCAGCGTTAAAAATAAAGTTTGAAGAACAACATAGGACAATACTACTATTGGACTAGCCAATCTGCCAATACTAGAAAACAACAAGGTAGTAGTATATAGCACTGTTCATATCCCCGTCACTCGTCAGCTTCTGCATCTTTCCGCGTGTAGACTCCAGACTTTGGACCCCAGATCGATCGAGTACTCTACTTCTCTGGATTCTGATCTCCGCGTGTGATAAGACCAAACCGAGTCGGAGAGCAAACGAAACCCCAAACGAACGTTAAAGAGGATCTACTTTCATGTACTAGTACCATGGATCCTGATTCTGACTTTCTAGAAAGGTTCAGTTTTGGTGGCGCCACTTTGTGCCAAAGTTTGTTTGTTTCAGCCCGACTCCGAGCAGATGCTTTGGTCGCAGCTTAACCCAGCCCAGGGCCCCAGCCCCCAGGCATATGGGGTGTTCGACCACAATGAGAAGACAGAGCGTCGTTATCATTACGCGGCCAAGAACCGCGTTGAATTTGTGACACATAAAACAAATTCCTCCACGTAGACATGCATGCCATCATCGCTTGATTTGTTCACTGATACATGCACGCAAATCCCTTTCTCGCTCAGTCAGTCTCTCTCTCTTCCACAACCCTGAGCGGCAGGTAGGTAGTTCATCGTGCTTCAGCAAATTCGGCGACAATTACAGGGACTAATCAGAAAACGGAGACTGCGTGACACTGTCAAAGCGTGCTCTTGCAAGAAAGGGAAGCTAGACCTTGATTGCCCATGTACGCGTGACCTGATGACCGTGTACACCAGTAATAAAATTTGACTGTCGGGGCGTTCTGGATTCAGTGTGCACGTAACTGGACCGACCACATTGGGATTGGGCAAACGCGCCGCAAGACTTGGGCAGGGTTTCTTTTCTCTTTTTTTTAGATTAAGGAAAATTCCGGTCTCAACATTCAAGCTTGAATGTCTGCAACCGTTCAGGACAAAGCAACAGTAGCACTAAGACCACCACACGTCAATGCAAATGGCAGGATTACATGTTTCTGAAAACACCTAAGACACCCTCACAAAAGGCCCCTAGGCCATAATTCTACTTCTGAAATTCCAGCCAAACATGTTGAAGAGTTCCGTAACAGCGACCTCCATCCTCCGGCATCCGTCCTTCAATTTCTCCCTTTCTTCCTCTTTAGATAGCAGTGACCAGCTTCTCGTCCATTAAGTCCCCCTGAAGATTACCTGTAAATACGAATTAGGCATTGTTCTTTTGAAAACTACATCATTTCTATTCAACCAAATAGCCCAGCACAAAGCTGCTGCACCAATTAAAATCTGTTTTCTAAGCTTCAAAGGAAATCTTTTCAGCCAAGCATCAAACAAATCCGAAGTACAGGATGGTGGTTGAATACCAAAGGAGATGTAAACAATATTCCAAAAGAACCGAGCTAGATGACAGTCAAAAAATAAATGTTGGATAGTCTCTTCAGAGCCACAAAAACAACATTTGGTGCATCCTTGCTACTTCCTTTTCACGAGGTTATCTTTTGTTAGAAGAACGCCTTTTTCAGATACCATAAGAACACCTTGATCTTGAGTGGGATTCTTATTTTCCAAGCTAGAAATTTTGAAGGTATACCTTCACTTCTAACTAGGTCTGCATACATAGAGCTTACTGTGAAAACCTTATTTTTACCCAAATTCCACACAAAGTCATCCTCCCTCTCACTCAGCTGAACTGTCATAACTTGTTCCACCACTTCCAACCATAGCACATACCAAAGAGGGTTTCTTTTCTCTAGAAGGCTAGGTTTTTGCCAAGCCTGTTTGGTTGGCTGGCGGCTGGTGGCTGGTGCTGATTTGTTGTGAGAGAAAAGTACTGCTGGCTGGCTGGTGGCTGGTGGCTGGTGCTGATTTGTTGTGAGAGAAAAGTACTGCTGGCTGGTGGCTGATAAGCCAAGCGAACAGGCAAGTTCAAGATTTTTTAAAACCATCTCCAGTGCAAACAACTCGTCTTGCAACCTAAATATAGTTTTCCAAAAAAAAATGTTTAAACTATAAATAATTACTAAGATGCTATATCAAAACAAAGTGGGTCACTTTTGCTTTGTAGCATCTATTCACAAAGATTCAAAATTTTTGAAAACCAACACAAGTGTAAACACTTAAAGTGGCAATTCAAATATAGTCTTCAATAAAAAAAATATATTTCAAATCTACAATAGTCTTAAAAATGGGACATTATTGTTTTATAGCATCTATTTACAAAGATTCAAAATTCTTTGAAAACCATTATTAGTGTTGACGGCTCACTTCACAATTCAGGTATAACTTTTCATGAATAGTTTTTTTAAAAAAACTCTACAATAGCTATGATGGCAGATCAAAGTAAATGGATTACTACTGATTTATGACAACTATTTACAAAGTTCTAAGTTTTTTAACCATTTTGAGTTTTTTGGAAAAATTATTTAAAATCTAAATTTACTATGATGTCACATCAAAAAATAGACTATTTTCTATTTATAGTATTTATTTATAAAGTTTCTAATATTTTTTAAAACCATCTTGAGTGTAAAAGCTCACCTGATAATTTAAATATAGTTTTCTTGAAGAAATTTTTATTCAAACCATAAATTTATTATGATGCCAGATCAAAACAAAATGAGTCACTTCTGATTTATAGCATCTTCGGTAAGGAAACAGTTTAAAATCTATAATAGTCACGATACCAAATCAAATAAAAATGAGTCTCTTTTGATTTATAACATCCATTTATAAAGTTTTACGACTTTTAAAAACCACCTTAGTATAAACTCCTCACTTGATAATTTAGATATAGTTTTTGAAAGACATTTTTATTCTAAGTCTAAAATTTACTGTGGTGCCTAATCAAAGCAAAATGGGTCACTTTTGATATACAAATTTTTTTTGAAAACCATCGTGAGTGTAAAGCGCTCACTTGACAATTTAAATATAGTTTTTTGGTAATTTTTTATTTAAAATCTACAATAGTCACAGTAACATATTGAAACAATTTGGGGCATTATTGATCTATAGTATCTACTAAGTTTTTCAAGATTTAGAATTTCACATGGGTTTAATTTATTTTGATTAGATTGTTTAGAGTCATGTCGGTGGTTCGTAGTGAGAGTGAGAAGGGGGTGCGAGGGAGTGGGCAGTCGCGCGGCCTCACGGTCGCAAGAGAGGACGATGGTGCGGATGCTTGAAGGTCGCACGAAAAAAAAGGCCATACTTGTATTTTTGTTAGGAGCAGAGAAAAACTCAAAAAAAATGATGGCAATATCTCTGAGCTGTCAAGTACTTATCTCCTTTTGTGATGTAGTTTCTTCGTCCAATCACATGTATAATCCAAATGGTGGGTTCCATAAATGCTATCATAAACACCAATGTTATCTTATAGTCTTTGGAGTTTGGACGGAGAGATCTCATGACACTCTGATTTACTAATATGAGACCAGTAGCAAGGCAAACATTGCACCGTAGCGTGATTTACATCGAACATTACCGTAGCGTGATTTACTTCGAACATTACCCAGAAACTTCTTCGTTCCGCCATGAACAGTAGCCACGATGGAGGCCCGCGATTAAAAATGCAACATCATGTCGCCATTTCACTTCTCAAAAAAGACCGGGGAAAAAAGATGTCGCTGTTTCGAGAATCACTCATCGGTCATGGCCACATCAGACCCACGCAGCAAAGCGACAGCTAGCCATCTTCCAGACTGCCATTGCCCCAGACTCTGAACATCGTACGCGCGCACACTGCACAGCACGAATCGAGATGTGCACGGAAATCCAAGGAGTTTTTCCGTCCAAGTGCAGTGCTGGCCGGAAAACTAGTCTGGAGACAGGAGCTGGCCATTGGCCCTTGCGATCGTCAGACATATGATCCGGGTCAGTTGCCCTTGCTCGGTCCGGCGGCGAAGACCAGTTGAAGTCACGATCCGCAATTAGGTAGCGAGGTATATGCGCCTGGCCATCTGGTCACGGTGGAAAGTACGTACGGTCACGCAGAGCCGTAAGGTAATGCGCTGTTATTCAGATCCATAGACGACTCGAATAATCAGAGATGCACGTACGGGTTCGAGTCCACGGCCCGCTAGCTCCTAGAACAAACCCTTTGCTTATCTGGTCGGTCGTCCACTCGGGACTTGTCGGACACAGTCGCACAGATCAAGCAGCAATCGTGGAAAAAAAATGGACAGCCAAGCCAGCCAAATCCCAGGAGCCAAAGCCATCGAGAGACTCCATAGTCACAGCGACAGGAGAAGATCGAAGGTAGCATCTCTCCGCGTGGAGACTTCAGACTCGCCCCGGGAGCTCTCCGGATCCTTGAATCCTGATGCGTACAATAGTACTTCAGACCTTAATTTTCTCCAAAAAGAAAGTACTTAAGACCAAACCGAGTCGAGGAGCAAAAACCAACAAGCTTTCCTATATACTTTTCAAGATTCAGTTCTGGTGGCTACTTCGTCCCAAAGCCTGTTCGATTCAGCGCGAGAGGACGGGAACAAAACACGAACGGATCCTGATCCTCTCTCTCTCGGTCACTAATCTACCCGGCCCAGGGCATCGGGGTGTTCCACCACCAGGAGCAGACGTCCTTCTCATTACGCGGCACAAAACCGCGTTGAATCTTGCTGCGGGCATCTATAAAACAAATTCTTCCACGTAGGCATTGCGTTGCTTGATTTGTCCACTGGCCACTACTCATACGGCAGATTCAGCGACAGGTATTTAGTTACTATTTAGAGCAATGAACCTGGAGAGCTCACTACACTTTCAAAGCGTGCTCTTACAAGAAAGAGAGGCCACAAGTTGATGCTTAGTACCCATGTATGCGCGACTGATGACCCTGGAACCATAATCAAGTTTGACTCGCCGTTGTTGTTGATTGGCGAAGCCACTCGAGCGTGAATATTGGGCTCAAATGTTTAATACTGGACCGGCCGCGTTAGTGAATATTGGTCCTTCTTGAGTCTAGGCCCAAGTGGGAGCCCAGCTATCACTCTAACGAGCCTGCTTTGGCGCAAAACTTAAGCAGGCCCGTTTGCCATTTTCTGAAAACTTGAGTTCCAATCAAAACCAGGGGACTTGCAGTACACTACTTGAGTATAAAAAAAATACTAACTAAAATCAGTGCCCAAAAAAATCAAAACGTTGTCAAACGAAAATGACACTAAGTTGAAAGTTGTCACTATTTGCTTGGTGGCCCAGTTGGTGGCTCGACAGGGACACTGATTTACTGAAGGGGTGGACGATATGATGTGGAGATTGATCTCGACCTCAGACAACACGACCAGATAGCGTTTTGAAGAATCAAGCAAGGCCAAGAATGGATTGTGGACGGCCACGACAAAGCTGATGCGTAGACGTGCTCACCAGTCACCCTGTCGTGGCCGAAAGCAGAGGCGATTTTGTTCAGTCTACATTCCTGCTCATATATAGAGACGTGCAGCCTAACCACATCCCTTCGGCTTGGCGTGATCCTATCCGCAAAAGTGTACCACCTGTCACCCAAACTGTTAGAGAGTACAAGCATAAACTCCTCTCTGTTCTAAACTACATCGATCACTCTAACTTTGTCCAGAAAGGTAAAGTGCAAGGAAAGCATTGTACATTCTATATTGATATGGAGTTGCCGAATTGTACAGGCGTCTGGAGTCCAGAATGCGTCTACCAAACTTTTATTCGTCCTCCTGGACTCCATTGCATCACAAGAAACAGAGAGCTAAATTACGGGAGAAACACAACATGATATGCACCTAGCAAACTGAAGCAAACACACTGATTCTTCGGCGACAGAGTGTGCCAGCAGGCCGAGCAAATTAGAAACCCCACACATCACAGCGCACCGGAGAAGACAGACAGCTCATTCGTTCTTGAGGATATCTACTGGCTCACGGAGCGTGCCAAACATCCAGTCCATCCAGATGGTGTAGTGGCCATAGTTGTGGCGGTAAGTCGTGTGGTGAATGGTGTGGTAACCGGCGCCCATGACCGGCCATACCTTGCCGTGAATGCAATCGTGGATGTTTGTTGTCCACACCGCCTCCAAGAATAAGAGAGCGATGTGCGTCCTGAAGTGCGTTGGGAAAACGAAGAGGGCAAACACATGTGGTATTGCTTGCAAAATTCCATCCACTGGATGAAACGCCAGCCCTGGAAAGCAACAAATTCATAAATCAGGCATGCTAAAATAACTCTCCGTAATAAAATTGGACTGGAGAAAAAAAATTAATTAGAAGTAAACATTAAAGAACTATATTGTTGCCAATAAATAGTAGAGCATACATGACTCATGTACCATGTAAAGTTACAGGTTTATTGCTCCACTCATGTTAAGAAATAACAAATAAGTAAAGTACTGAATTCTTCTTTCCAAAATTTTGAAGTCAGCTATCTACAGCCTTAGATCTTGTCCACAAAAAACACATACCAAAACAAAAGATCAAAAATTAAGAACTAACTAAGGCAATAAGATCTTACCGGCAAATGGAGACAGAGTATTTTCCTTGTTGTAAATGTGGTGTGTTGCATGTAGATATTTGTATAGTGGCTTTATATCATGCAACTCTCTGTGCATCCAGTAAATTCCAAACTCGACAAAGGTGAGATATAAAGCCAAATTAATGAAGTACATGGGCACACCAACTTCGCTGATATTAAAGAAACATCGTGTCCATCCGCTCTCAATCATGTACTCAGATAAAGTTGGAAGAGCACAATAGAAAGGCATAGCCTTCGACGCGACAATTATTTGCTTCCTCATAGCTTCATTTGTAGGGACGGCATCTGCATCAAATGCTAATGTTAGATCAAACATTGCATAGACAGACATAAACACATAAATTTTGTAAGTATAAGATAATAAAATTATTATTATCGTGCTAGAATGCCTTTCACAAAGTAAAACCACTGTACTAACAATATACTGGTATTTATATGGTATTCCTAGGGATGATCTGACAAATTCCTCCACACACTTTTATACGAACATGTCCAGCCAAGGTTGAGTCTTCTGTGTGCAGTCCAAGTATACATGCACCATACTACTTAACCGTTGCTGTTATTACAGATGACATATTATAAAGCACAAAAAGAAAGTTTGTATGCAGAATATTTCCTTTTTTCGACAATAACTGTTGCCATTGCAGTTTATTAAGATCTACAGAAAACATCAACTAAGCTTGAAGATCCAGAATGGATCTAGTGTATCATTATGAGGTCCAGATACGATACATTGTTACTGTTTGTAATAAGTATGGCACACTAAAACAACTACCAGAGTACCAGGTGAGTGCCTGTTAATCAAATAACCCAAGCAAAGAAATGATTGTAAGAGTACTTTTGCCAACTACAATCTTTATCCCTAATAGAAGTGAAGGACAAACAAATCAATGATAGTTTCAGTCAGAACATGCAAAAGTGAACATATGTCATGAAGAAATCTTAGTAAATCCACTGCAGGAACTGAAAAATGAAAATTAGGGATGAAATGGGAATTTTAAAAGATTTACCACAGGTTTTCTGAAACTACGTTTAAGTACCATCAAAACATCAAATACTCAAAAGCGGCTTTCCTCAAAGAAATGCTTTAAACCACTCCAAAAGATTTTTATATGCCCCATTTTACAATATTCTCTTTTGTATCATGCAACCATCCCATATTCTTTCAAATTCATTGAGATACCAACGGGATAAAATATTAATCTAATGTTTTAAAGGATATATTAATTTAGTCATTTAATACGTGGGACTTAGCAATTGTACAGCATGGTGGCCTTGCGCAACTAAAATAATCTAATTATCAGAATAATTCTCTTCGCATATTCCACTTGGTCTGCATCACCAAAGAAACCAAATCCAATCTGATCCCACACAGGCATGCAAGTCAAACAGTGCTACCAACATGGCAGGCTAGCTCGCTCCTGTTATATATGAGCTCAATCAAGAAGGTCCAATTAAATGGTCAGGAAGGACACCTGAATTGAAAATATCTGGCAGTTTCACAAGCACTACCACATAATTTTGAATGGGCAAGCACAGATGCTCCAACTATGTTCCAGAATAAAAGACTGTACAAAGATGCTAATATGGAGAAGGGATGGGGAACCTAAAATGTTTGAGACAGGGCACATGGAAACAGTAGGTAATGCATAAGCAAGATTAATAATGAAGCACTTGATAGAGACGTCCAGTGCACAACATGTGATTGAGCACAGGAGCCAGCCAAAGCAATCAATTAACTATACAATATCCCTGACACGAGCATTGGAACGACCTCATAGAACTTCGTTTAGCGATCCAAACACATGAGTCAAGTGCCGGCTCCTTTATCTGTCAGTGCATCTACATTGATTGGCGGTCTTGCCAAGAACAAAGAAGAGATGGTAAAACAAGAGTATAATTAATTCAACACAATCAGATGCAGAAATTTAAAACTTTTCTTCGTTAAACTAAAATTGCTAGCTGCAGTCAACCACTACATGTAGCACGATAATACCAATCTCTATCAAAACTCATGACAATAAGCTGCTTATGGGCTCAAGCAATGAAGCAATAAGCCCTAATAGCAAAGTAGCCAAACCAAAGTCTTCACAAAGCAGAGTAAACAGTGATGTAGGTTTCTGTTAAACAAGCACGAAGGCATTCATTTGCACTAACTCACTTAGCCAAGGGAGGAAATTATGTCCTTCAAGATCCATTCAGGGGAGTGTTCTGACTACCAGTGAAGGAGAGATCCAATCACCAAGGCTACCCCAGAACCATCACGCCACCAACCAAAACAAGCTGGAACAAGATGACAATTCCCCAACAAATCTTCCACGATCACATCCCACTGCCTCTGATAGCTATTAGGAGATGGAAATCGAGGAGGACAGCACGCCGAGGAACATAAAACGCACCACAAAAAGCCTCCAAAAGCTTCCTAAAAGGAGCGAGCATTCGGGATCGGAAGTCGCCAGCTTTCCCTTTCCGCGCGAATAGCTAATCCCTTTACCGGCATTACCGCAAAACCCTCTCGAATCAACCTCTCAGCGAAAAGAAAAACTCTCGGATCAAGCGTAAATCCCTCTGGTTGGCACCGAGATCCTGATAAGGAACAAATCGGCAGCAGCGTCGGGAAGGGAGGCGGGAGGGGACCTTTGGGGATGTAGGCGTGGCGCTTCCAGTAGTAGATGACGAAGCACCAGAGGAAGCCGGAGATGAAGTAGAGGAGGTAGCCGCCGACGCAGTTGCGCATCCACGACTGGACCGGGTGCGGCAGGCCGCGCCACCAGTTGCCGGGCGCCACCGCGCTGAGGACGAGCTCGTTGTACCACTCCGTCTCCGCGACGAAGCGCCGCAGGTAGTCGCCGTCATGCGCCGCCGCCATTGCCGGCGGCCGCAGCAGTGGGTGGGTGGGTGCGGTGGATTCGTGGAGGAGCTGTAAAGCGGCGGAAGCGTGGAGATGTTCTGGGGTTTTAAATGGATCTGTGCCTGTGGTGGGCAAGGAACCCCCGTGCCGCCAGCGCCAGGTGGAGAAGAAGTGGTTCGCATCGCATTCGCCGAGTTCTTTTTCTGTGAACAATTTCTGGTTGATATTTCGGACCGTCCGATGCAATGGAAATATACAATCCGACGCGTCGCTTCCATATTTTAAGAAAAAAAGTCCAATACGTTCCTTACTCGATATTTTTCGGTCTACTGTCCCGCAGATTAGTCGAAAGTGTTCCGTTTCTAGGTTTCGTCGTAAGTCTATTTGGGTTAATATATGAACCGCACCTCGAAAGGTCTATTTGGGTTAATATTCATCATGCCGTTTATGCTTCCTTCACAATTTAACTTGGGTCCAATTAATTTTAGTTCAAAAATATATAGGATCTTAATCTGGTCCTTATCCAGCCGTATCCTTGAATCTAGTAGGTTAATTTTTTACCCTTTACCACCCCTTCCACACCTTAAAAGTTCTCATGTTGTCTTTAACTTTGGATTGGTTTCCTTTCTAGCATTCTGAAAATAGAAAAAATAGTTTTGTTTCTCTATCTTACACGATCCAATCCTTCGCTAGCTGGCTCTCCTAGATCGTGTCTCATCCACCATTGGATCCGCTGGACGGCTCTCATTACCATCACCATAGTAACCATATTCAACCAAGCTCCCCGGTTCAGTCGTAAAAAAATTTCACTGTCTCAAATTTCCTAAAATAAAACAACCTATCAACCCATTGTAGCTATCTGTTTAACTCCCATCAATCAATGTTCTGCAAAATTTAAGACTTTGTAACATCACCACAGCACATGAGAAACGCGATTTTAAACGTGACTGATTATTCAAATCAAATGCACAAAAGAACAACCAACGATTCACCATCACAACATCTGCATCACCAGCTGCACGACGAAACACGAAAGTGACCCCCCCAAGACAACCACCTCAATAAAGGAAACCGTCAGGATACCCAATAAGAGCCACCACGCACGTCCTAACAACCACCTCAATAAAGTGCTTCTTGATGCCGACGAGGTCGCCGAGCGCGTGGGAGGGGTCGTGGTGGAGGCAGCTCGGCTCCGGGCACACGAACACGCGCTTCCGCGCCGCCTCGCCGGCCTCCCGCTTCAGCAGCTTCCACGGCACCTTGTGCCGCCGCCGGTGCATCTGCAGGTTCTGGTCGCGCTGGAACCCCTGCCCGCAGATCCAGCGCGAGGTCCAGCGCGTCCCGCGGCGCTGTGCCGTTCCCGTGGTGCCGGCCACCGTAGGCTTGGAGGCCCCCTGCACCGGTGGTTCGCGCGGTGGCCGGGGAGGCCGGCCTCCTTCGCCGGCCGGCCGGGGAGAGGAGAGGCAAGGTCCGGCGCCGGCGTGGTGTGCTGTGTGTGCGGCGCCGGCGGTGGTGGGTGGAATGTGTGGATAAGACGGGAGGGAAAAATAAAAAAATAAATGAGAGGTGGGACCCACGATAGGGATGGAAATGGAGGACATTGCTGCAGCACATTGTTGTTTGGAGGGTGAAAATTTTTAAAGGATCCTTCAAATATTGCTTTAGGGGTGGTATATAGAGGGTACCGTTGCAAATAGTCTAAGCAAATATAGCAACATAATAATCTTGATGAAATATTAAGTTGTTGATATGTCAAAAGATGGCCTTATTAGCGACGCCAAATACTGCGCTGCTTGGGTCGGTGACGCCAATCCAAACAAGCTGTCGCGTAAAGAACTTTGGAGAATACAGGACGAAAGCATCTACGAAAAGCGACGACGAGCTCTTTTTTTGAAAAGGAAACGATAGCCAGTGTGTACCAGCGAGGCAGTGAGCCAAGTTCGTTCGTCTCTTGTTCTCGTCCGTCGTCACTCTCTGCAAGCAGGCTATATATAGTTCACGTGGGCCTCCCCAATCAAGCACGGCTACATGAGTGACCATGGTGCCTAGGAGACACCGCGTAGCACGGAACCGCTCCACTTGGCTGCACTTGCACGGACAATACCGATACCGTTTATTATCAGCTCCACTTGGCTGATGCTGATATCACCGTGTGCTTGATGGGCCCACCAGCAGCCTCCACTGGACAGTGGGTCCCACTCATCCCTATGCTCGTGGTAGAACGCACGCAGAACACCGGGCGCCCGAGGTATCACGGGGGACAGGGTCATACTAGAATACATTCGCTCGCTGCACTGGCGTAGTGGCGTGGCGAGGCATTCCCTCTGCAAGACTGCAACCGTGCCTAGTACAGAGTTACAGACCGTGCGACCGTGCTCCAATGAAACGACTCTGCTCGTTTGGGACATGTTGGAATTACCTTTGTGTTCGCCCCTCTGATCATTTTTTTTTTTTTGCGATGAGCCCATGTGATCATCAGGCAAGCAAGCAAACAAAGATTTGTTTGGACTGGATGTATGCACCCACTACCTAGCACCGCAAATGTTTACTCGAGGGACCGACAAGTGCCAGTACGTACTGACGTACTGTATTCTATAGCTGTTCCCAGTACCCATAATCAGACCGCTGAAACAGCGTGGTATGGCCATCCCGTGACACAGTCCACAGATTTGGATGTGGCGGTGCCGCGGTTCGCCACGCAAAGCTAGCCCGCCATGACCCATCAGCCGCTGGCGCAACCGGATCTCCCGGCTCGGGAGCAACCCGCGCGCACGTTGCCCGCGTGCACCAGCGAACGCTAGCTCTAGCGCAACGGCATGGGCACGGGCAGTGCCGGCACTGCAGCCTGCTCGATCACGCACGGGCAGGAGAGAGCTCTCCCCCGGCCCGCCGCGCCGCGCGTTCTGGCTCGGGGGCATGGAGCGTGCCGCGTGCTACGCGTGGTGCGGCGGGCGTGCCGGCGTGCTCAATATTTAGCGCGCGATATGCCTCTGCGTCAAGGCGGGCGCCACGCGCTGCGGCTCTGCGTGACCCGCGATAGCGACGGATGCCGCGAGTGTCTGATTGGTTGGCGCGATATAGCTCAACCAGGCTAGATGCAACCTCATCGTGATTGGTTGCCTGAACCAATTATTGGGCCTGGCCGGGGCGATGCAAGATTCCTCTCCTAGCCAGGCCCCGAAGATACGGGAGGAGTCGGCGTTTCCGCGCGGCCTGGCTCGGACGGGCACAACAAGCGCATGAACGTGTAGAAAAATTGGCTGTCCAGGTACATATTTAGGCAACCAATCACCGTCTTCCTTTAGCCTGGCTGGAATGAACCGACCAACCAATCACGGTGATCATGCATGCGCCGGGCCTGTCCAACTGGGGCCTGGCTCCCGCGTGCAAGCCAAGCTCGGCAGAGAAACGAACCAATCACCCAACATGCTAAATGCTTCCCTTGAATGCTGCCGCTCTCGCTGCTCGGCGAGAACGAGCTGCACGACGTCCGGTCCGTGTCGATCGATCCCGCTGTTCAGTGCCATTCAGATCAGCCGGCGTAGCGACAAACTGTTCCCAAACTCATGCTACTTGATAAATTCTCACCGGCCAACTTGCCTGCAGAGACGTGCATCTGGAAGTAGACTAGGACGGAACCCAAAAAAAGAAAGAAAAAATGTAGTGCTGGAGTTGAATAAGGAATATACAATGTGGTAGACCCGCGATAGCGACGGATGCCGCGACCCCCTTGAATGCTGCTCGTGCTCGTGCTCGGCGAGAACGAGCTGCACGACGTCCGATCCGTGTCGATCGATCCCGTTGTTCACTCCCATTCAGATGCAGCGGCGTAGCAACAAACTGTTTCCAATCCCATGCTAGTACTTGATAATCCTCAGTTCCTCCCCCGCCAACGAACGTGCATATGGAAGGATCAGATTCAAAGGAGACAAGGACGGAACCAACAGAAGAAAGAAAAATGTAGTGCTACAGTTGAATAATGAATATACAAAGGATTAGGATCGGAGTCGCAGTCTGGAGGCCGTCGCTCGCTGACAGATTTGGATTCCGATCGGCAGACCATTTTGTTTTTAGCGTATTTGTTTGACCTTTGTAATGAGCGTTTTGCATGCCAGTTCCAGGGGAGTACCGGAAGCTCTGCCAGACCCTTGAAATGAGTTTGTACTTTAAATTTAAGGACCAGAGTTAAAAAAAAAAAGAAGTCCAGCAGAGGGAAGACCCTGGCTCCTACAATACAATAGAGAGTCTTCTAAACTCCCTTCCGCTGCCCCAAATGTAGACAATGAGAGGTGGGTGACGAAAAAATAGGCTTTACAGAGAATTTTTTTTTTTAGGGAGCAAGCATCTCAATTGAAGGTTTTGGGGGGTCATTCTCGTTTGCGAGGTGGTGGTATCTTGTGGAGTGGTGGAGAGAAGCACGGGAAACCAGAGCACAATTGCACGATATTCATGTGGAATTGCTGGCAGGCTACGAAGATAATGCTAACAGGAACGTTGCGGTATGCCAGGCCCACCCTCGAAGACGGATAGGAGGCAGGTGCAGTGGCAATGGAGCATACATATTGTAAGAATCCCCAGATGTGTGTGTGCGCACATTTCAAGTCCAATGAAGCAAACTATCATTAGTTTTTTTTTTTGAGTCACCTCCTCCAGGGTATAAGGTTGTATAAAGCCCAAGATGTATTTTGTTGCAATACAGTACAATGCGGCCCAGCTAACTCACACAGTCACACGCACACTAGGATAAAAACCAACAGGCAATTGCGGCCTTACAACGACTTTTCTCTTCTATTTTTAAGAAGTGACAATCTTATGAACATAATTTTTACATATAGCATTGTCAGCAAAATTACCATGAACAACTCCCCGGTATAACTTTCTCAACACATTGTTTTTCATAACAATTTCCATAAAACAAAAGATGCACATATTTTTTTAACAATTTCCATAAAACAAAAGATGCACATATTTTTTTCACTACTCGATGTCTCAAAAAAAAATTATACACACAACTTTTTTCACCACAAAAAAATTGTACACACAACTTATCTAGCGCACTAATGCACCTTTTATGCATAGCTATTTCTACACTAATTTTTTTGATGTTGTGCATCTTTTTGAACAAGTTTTCTAGCACTCATTAAATTCCGTAGAATTGAATAAAATTGTTTGTAACATGTTTTTGTTTGAGGGAAAATTGTTTGTAACATGTAGAAGCAAATGGGTAGTAAGAAAGAAGAAAAGGAAAAGAAAACGACGGTGGAAATAGATTTCTGGTAAAAAAAAAATGGCCCAAAACTTTTGTGCCGAACCCACTTACCCCAAAAACCACTTTAAGCCCGTGGGCTTTTGAGCCCCCATGTACGAATTTAGTGTGGGCTCTAGTCTCCCAGGCCTTAAAGATATGGCTGTTTTTTGGTGCTAGGCGAGTTAGAGCCCAGATGTATATCAAGCCTACAGGCTGCCCTAGAAGGCTTTACATTTCTGTACTTCCAAAAAGAATACGTACGTGAGCCCCCGCATCTCTGGGCTTTTCGTTGATCTCATACAGTTGCTCTCAGTGATATCCATTCTCATTTTTAGATGCAAATCTGGCCGTGACCTTACCACCCAATGGGTCATCGCACTGCCCCTAGAAAAATTGCTTGGAACTGAAAGACAACGCTCGTCTCATCTCACCACAGCGCGCCAGCGCCACCTCCCCCTTGTTCTCCGTCGATTTTGCACGCGCTTTATCCAGCAAAGACGGAGATGCGCGCACATCCGCCGTCCACCCCGGCCGGCCACTACCACTACCACTCTACCAGGTCCACCTCCTGTTCCAGCGCCAGATCTCCTTGGCTGCTGAACCAAAGCCGAGCTGCTGCCCTAGCCTGCCTGCGCGCTGCGCTACAGAGAGTAGAGGTACAGCGGAAGGGGACCAAACAGGTTGGACCAGGCCGACGGGATCGAGACGAGGTCCGGAAAGCGATCGGGCTGCAGAGGGCTCATGTGGAGCAACAGCGCCTCGCGCCAGACCAGTGCTCGGCACAGTACCCAGCCCCCTCGCGTTGTGGATCAGGATTCAGGACCGATACGCAACAGTCTTGCAGTTGGAGCTCATCAGCCATGCTTCAGATGCAAGTACAAAGCTAGCCTAGCCGCATAATAACAATAATCGATCATAACGGAGGCACACCGGCAGATGCAACTCCGAGCTTAGCAGCACTGCAGTAGCCCGGAACCAGATCGGCCCCCGGTCCGACCTCGTAGCAATGCCTGACGAGCAATCGATGAATTGAACATGACGAACATGGCAAAGCTAATTGATCAGTCGTGTAAGGTTGACAGCGCGTGCTGCCTAAAATGCTCTCGCGTTGCCCATGCGTAGATCTGTCACTGGGGAGGGTACGGAGAAACCCACATACCTAAATCTAAATATATATTATTTAATTCTCACCCTCTTCATTCTCACCCATATCCCATGGATAATTTTTCTTTAACTAGATACTATACAAATCTAATGGATAAATAGTTTTTTCCCCATATCCTACCCTCCCTATTTCTAATGGATAAGTAATTTTTTGTCCATATTGAGGTGGGTGTGAATTTGGATATGAATCATGGATACCAACAGGTCTACCCATGTGATGCGAGTCCTGCAGACAGTGTTTTTTTTTGCGAGTCCTGCAGACAGTTGACGGTTGCAGAGTTGGGTCAGGAAAGGCGTCACCACTGCTGTGCTAGCTGAATGCCTGCCTTGGCCCTGTTTAGATTCGTGAAATGGCATCAATTCAATCAAAAGGTAACGTATTGAACTACGTGTCCTCTCTCTACTTTTTTAATTTCCAATACATCTCCAATCATTAAATTCAATCGAATTCTCTTAATCTAAACAAGGGCCTTGTGCCTTGGCTAACCGCTTCACTGTACCGATCGTCGATCGATCCATCCGGCTTTGCGTCCCATGTGCTGCCGATCAGTTTGCGTGTACCGCAGCAGGGTACGTACATGCATCGGGCCGGCGGCCGGCGGGGCACACCACTCATTGCCCGACCCGGCGGGCCGGCGGAGCAAGCGCTTCGCAGTCGCAGGCTCGCAGCTGCTGTGTACGTGCTGCTCTGGACGAAAGGACCACTGGGCCGGGGATGCCGATGCGTACCTGTGCGCGCGCGCAGCCTCGTCTCGACGGCCCCGTCTAATTCAGCAAGATAAGTTTAGAAAATTTACTGTAGCAAAACTAAATTAAATATTTTGAGGGTTAAACATGATCTAATTATAAAGCTAATTACACGGATGGACAGAAAATCGCGAGACGAATCTATTAAGCCTAATTAATTCATCATTAATCTACGTTTAATACCCTTAATTAATGTCCTAATATTTGATAAATAGTGATAAATAGAGAAAACTTATGAAATTAAACATGACCCACATCTACCTTGGTCTGGTACAGCAGTTACCGTAGGCCCACTGACATATGATAGTGATAATGCATGCACATACTAGTAGAGCAGTAGAAGTAATTCTGTACTGTACGTGCAACGGCAACAATAACTCCGTGTACCCGTCTCCTTCCGTCCCCGCGTAGTATTTGCCTGCACTGCGATGTGCACGGCGAGTATTCGGCAATTCTTGTACGAACTGGTACCACTTGTTCTATTGCAAATGCACGGCTTAAATAAATCAATTAAATAAAAAGACGCCCCCCAGCAGCATTACGAAGTGAGGATCTTGTGGGGGAGGACTCGGCCAGTAGAAACGTCCGCGAATGCAGACTATGGGCTTTTTGTTTAGTTCCATCCAAACTTCAAACTTCACTATTCATCAAAGGGAATTTTATATATATGAAGTAGTAAACGTGTGTTAATGACAAAACCCATTCCATAACCTCCAGGTAACTTCGCGAGACGAATCTAATGAGCCTAATTAGGCCATGATTAGACAACGTCATGCTACAGTAAACAATCTCTAATGACGGATTAATTAGGCTTAATAGATTCGTCTCGCGATTTTCCGTCCATCCGTGTAATTAGTTTTATAATTAGATCATGTTTAGTCCTCCTAATCTTGAATTTAAAATTGCAGATTCAAAAAAGTTTGAAAATTTTAGCAAACTAAACAAGGCCTATCTTAGTTCACTGTGCTTTTGCCAAAGTGTGTGCAGGAACACCAGACTTGGCGGAGCTTCGGGATGGGCATGTCCCGTGGCTGGGCTCCGGCACTTCAAGAAGGATGCCGGAGAGGAAGCGAAGGTGAGCGAAGTCCTTCTTGGGACGTCGCGTCCCAGCGAAATGTGGAACAGTAGAAGGTCCAGAAGGGAGAAAGCATCACGTGGGGGATGTACGGCCCCCGTAGCAGGCCCCTTAAGAGGAAAATGACCTTTGTAAGGGTGAATTGGTACGGATTATTGTAAACCAGACCCATGTGAGTCATAAACAAGGGTTCAGTTGTAATTGAACACAAGGGTGTAAACTCTATAAATAAGAGTACCGGCCCGTTGATCGGGGATGACATTTTTTGAGGGGAGGAGACAGGTATAATTGCCTATTCCCCCGCCACTCCCTTTCGAAGTGTGCTTGTAGCCTTGTCCTTCTCGCTGTAGGAAGAGAACCAACAGTTTGGCCCCCACCGTGGTTCGTTCCGAAGTACCACAATGCGGAACAACAAAAAAATCAAAAGCCATTACACAAAGGCCGGCCAAAGACCCATCGGCGGCGCAGCTGGCTCTGACCACAGCGGACTCGCAGATACCACGGGCCCCTTTGGTCGAAGAGCCGACGCTCGAAGACCTGGCCACAGGGGACCTCAAAGTGGGTCTCCAGGAGGCAGGCATTCCCGAAGAAGACATACAAGCGCTGCGCAGGGTCGAAGGTTTGTTGTTGCAAAAGTACAATGCAAGCAAGTCGTCTTCCTCGCACGCGCAGACTCACTCGAAGACGGCGGCGGCAGTCGCCAGGGGGGCGGAGCCCCAGATCGAAGACGAGGCCGCGAAGAAGCGGCACGAAGACAACCTCCGTCTCGACTTGTTGAGGCAAGAGGTGACCAAGAAGAGGGAGCAGGTGGAGCACATGCAGCGCCTGCGCGAGGACGTGCATCACCGAAAGGAAGACCCACAATTGCAGGCCACTTTGGCTCAACTTGCGGAGAAGAACAAGAAGCTGCAGGAGCAGATTGCAAGGCTCCGCCCGCCGGTTGCCTCGCCCCAGCTCGTTGAGCATTGTGGCGAGGACGGAGTGGACTCGGACGTCGAGGAGGTGGCCAAGGAGGACCTGGAGCCCAGGGTAACAAGGTTCGTCAGCAAGCCGCGAAGGCCAGGCAGGCCACCGCTGGCAACCACTCCGCTCTCCGTGCAACTGGAGTAGACACCGTGGCCGACCAGGTTCAGGCTGCCAGCTTCCATGCCGGAGTATGATGGGCAGTCTGACCCAAGGGAATTTCTTTTGAGGTATGAAACGGCTATATCGGCTGCCGGGGGAGATGATGTAGTCAGGGCAAAGGCATTCATAATGGCAATCAAGGGTCCGGCGCAGCCAATGTTGCCCTAAACGGTAAACGGTACTCGTTTGGTCACCCCTCGAGTAGCGAGTAGACCGTGTAGACGATGTGTACACGGCGTGTACACGGGCAACATGGTTACACATACAAATCAGTGAAGTACATGTACAAGATCTCACATTAACATATTAGCATCGACAAAAACCTAATAATTCTTAGTTCTCAAAGTTAAATGATATCATTACATCACTAAATACCAAATACATGAGTTTAGAGATGGTTTAACCTCCCGCCCATGGGCCACCATGGCCTAAACGGCCCATTACACGAGCTACATGCTTAATAAAAATGTTTTCTCCCATTTTTCTAGTCATTTACACCGTGTACACCGTTTAGGCCCTAAACTGCACGGTAGACTGTCGAATAGCGTGTACACGGCGTGTACACGGGCAACACGGTCGTTTACGGCAACATTGGGCGCAGCAGTGGTGAGCAAGTCTGCCACGGGGGAAGATTTACGCCTGGGAAGAGCTGCATGACAAGCTATACGAGAACTTCCAGGGATTCCAGCCGGAGGAGCTGACGGCGGGAGACCTGCACTCCTGCTGTCAAGGAGACAAGGAGACGTTCCAGGAGTATATGAAGCGTTTCCTCCAGCTACGCTCAAGGGCGCCCAATGTGTGCGAAGACACGGTGATCGACGCCGCGATTCGGGGCCTCAGAATGGGGGTGTGCACGGAGTTTCTGGACAGGTGTCGGCCCCGGTCCGAGCGCGAGCTCTTCGAGATCATGCAGACTTACTTCACAGATCAGACCGAGGCCGGCGTAGGCGACTCGAAGACCAGAATCAGGGAAAGAAGAGCAAAAAGTTCTGGCCGCAGGGCCAGTGGGAAGAGCAAAAGCAGCAGCCTTCGGGAAAAGGAGATTTTTTGGGAAAGGGACGCAATGTCAACACTGTCATAGCCGAGCCCTCGCAGCACAACCAGCCTTCGCAAGGTGGTGCCGTGCCGGAGTCGGCGGCTGGAGGCTCGGGAAGGGGTGGAGCTGCAGATCGCGGAGGCCGCGGTAAGGGCCCGGGAAGAGGCCAGAAGAAGGAAGGCGAGGGAAAAACGCCTTACTATTTTTTTCATGGAAGAGACCAGGGGCACTTCACCATAGAATGCCCAGATGCGGTGGAAACAAAGAGAAGAATCGTGGAAGATGAAAGAAAAAAGCACCAGGCGATGAGGGCTGTGAGCTATACTTCAGGGACTATGGACTCCGCTCAGTACAGGCCAATGAATTATTGGCTACAGAGACAGTCGTTTGTGGCAAGCAGTTACGTCCCCGCGCTCCCACCACCTCCACAACCCCCAGTCTTCGCGCGGCCACACCAACCATATTACCCGACGGCCTGGGGGGCTCGACGCAGTCCCAGGGTCACAAGCTCTCCAGGCATCACTCTGAGCAACCAAGGGAAGAAACAAGAAATGAAGACAGGGAAGAGCGAGCAGAGTCCTCTCAGCGAAGGGTGAACATAGTCAATGCAATCACAGGCGACTCAGGAGACGCAACGTTTCTCTCCAAGAGGCAGAAGCGTGAGCACCTGGTCTCATGTGCCTATCACTTTCGCAGAGCAAGACCTTCGGCTTAAGCACTACCCTCATGAAGACCCAATGGTTATCAGGGCGATTGTGGGTAAAAATGAGAAGCACTTACATGGCACGGACCTCGGAGGCATACTGGTTGATAATGGCAGCTCTGCGGACATAATCTTTCACAGGGCATTTTTGCAAATGGGCTTTGAGGAGCGAAGCCTGCAGCCCTCGGAGACACCACTGTTCGGCTTCGGGGGGGAAGCGAATTGAGGCGATTGGGAAAATGGACATCAATGTCACATTTGGCGAGGGCCGCCAAACTCGAACGGAGGTCATAACCTTCGACATCATCGACATCCCATATCTTTGGCAGGGGGATAATCAACAAGTTCTCGGCAGTCATTCACAGTGCTTATCTCTGCATGAAGATACCCACTCTGGGCGGAGTGGCCACGATGTTCGGAGATTAGGAGGACGCACGGCGGTGCTATAGAAGCCAATTCATGTAATCGATGGCTCTGCTTCCACAGACCACGAAGAAGTAAAGGGGGAGATTGGGAGGGTTCAAGCACAGGGAGACACCAGGAAGGTATCGCTACCCGGAGGTACATTGGGTGCGACGGTATGCGTGGGCGCAGACTTGGACCAGTCTCGTCAGGATGCGCTTGTTGTTTGTTTGGCACAGAACCAAGATATCTTCGCTTGGTCTAAGCGGGACCTCACAGGAGTCCCAAGATAAGTTATCGAGCACGAGCTCAATGTTGATCCGAGAGTCAGGCCCAGAAAACAAAAGTTTCGGGTGCTGTCCGAAGAGCTGAGGAAGGCGGCTGAAGCCGAAGTGCAAAAGCTATTGGATGCCCAAGTCATTCGCGAGGTAAAGTACCCGAAGTGGTTGGCCAATATCGTGATGGTGCCGAAGAAGAATGGAAGTTGGCGCATGTGTATTGATTTCACAGACCTGAACAAAGCTTGTCCGAAGGATGACTACCCTTTGCCAAGAATAGATGCTCTGGTCGACTCAGCAGCGGGGTGTGAGATGATCTCCTTGCTAGATTGGTTCTCAAGATATCATCAGATTTGGATGAAACAGCAGGACGAAGAAAAGACTAGCTTCACAACACCTTTTAGGTTATATTGTTTCATGCAGATGCCGGAGGGCCTGAAAAATGCAGGGCCAACCTTCAACAGAATGATCAGAACTGTACTGGGGGGGAACAGTTTGATAAAAACATCTCCGCCTACGTGGATGACGTGGTGGTGTGAAGTAAGAAAGCCGAAGATCACATCAAAGATCTCAATGGAACATTCGCCAACCTGAGGAAATATGGGCTCAGGTTAAACCTAGACAAATGTGTCTTCGGGGTCTCAGCAGGAAAGCTGTTAGGTTGCATGATATCAAAGACAGGCATCCAGGCTAACCCGGAGAAAATCTTGGCATTGCGAAATATGAAACCGCCAAAATCAAAGAAAGATTTACAGAAGTTAACGGGAAGATTAGCCTCTCTGGGACGGTTCATTTCAAAGTCGGCAGAGCGAAGCCTCCCTTTCTTCAATGCGCTCAGGGTCACTTCGACCTTTTATTGGGGCCCGGAGCAGCAACAAGCTTTCGAGGACTTGAAAAGTTACATTGAACATACGGCAATGTTAGCCAGTCCGACCCCAATGGCAGGCCTTCTTCTCTATATATCGGCATCTGAATCTGCCCTTAGCGTAGTCTTAATCGAAGAAAGACAAAAAGATGGCCAGACTGTTCAAGTGCCCATATACTTCGTGTCTGAGGCTCTGACAGGAGCGAAGAGGTTCCACTCCGAAGTAGAAAAAATGGCTTACATAGTGGTTATGGCCTCTCGCAAGCTACGACACTATTTTCAGAGCCACAGCATCACTGTTCCAACTTCGTTCCCTTTGCGAAATGTTTTTGAGAACAAGGAGGCCTCGGGCCCATTGCAAAGTGGTCACCAGAACTCGCTGAGTACGTGGTCAACTTCGTGTCCAGGTGTGACACCCCTGGTGTCACTGTAGTAATTAAGAACCATAATAAATGTAATTAAACCAATAAGGACATGCATCATTTAGTAAGCATATTGTTTGTGCATGTGTGTGTGGGTATGTATGGTCAAGTCAACTATTATAAAGTTTTGCACTAAAAATAGTTAGATGAGGATTCACAAGAGAAATTCCTTTGTCTTTGTCCAAGAAAGTTCTTAATTATCTCAAACTTGAACCTTTGGACATAAAAGAAACTTTAGTTAATCAAAATTCCTAATCAAAACCAACTTGAATAGTGCACATATCGATAAGACAGCAAGTTGCGGTGCTAAGGAAAATGGTCACCGCAACAATACGAGCACTAGAGACTTAGTTCCATAGGCTGCTACATGACCGACTGTTGCGGTGGTCTACTTTGAGCCACCACCGCAATAGTCAGTGCCCTATGTATTTACACATATTTTTTTTAAGTGATACCAGGAAGTTGCGGTGCTATGACCGCAACAATCGGTCGCCGGGGAGAAATTCGAAAAACCTCTCTGGATTGACGGACTGTTGCGGTGGTCAATCACTTATGCATCACCGCAACAATCCGTGGGTATTTGGTCTTTTGTGAAATCCCGAGCACCTAAAGTTGCGGTCCTGACCCATGGCCATGACCGTAACAGTCGGTGGCCTGCGGGATCTGGATTTGAACTTCGTCGGCACAGTGTTCTTGACACCACGGACTATTGCGGTGCGGGTTTTACCCCACCACCGCAACAGTCGGTGCCCACCAACCGCCACCCATCCACCGTCCTTCTCAACTACTCCGGCCACGCGCCGCTCTCTCCACGTCCACGTACGCCTGGACAAGCCTCCCCTGCCCCGCTGGCGCGCCATGGCACGCCCAGGTGGCCGAGATTGCCACCCCACCCCATGGCCGAGCAGTAAACCGCCGGGGCCGAGTTCACCTTCCCCCACTCGCTCATTCGTCGATTCCCCAAGCTCACAGCTGCCTCACCCCGCCCTCTCCCTCCCCGAGCCATCTTCGGCCTCGTCCTAGCTTCCCACGCCGGGAATTCATCGATTTCCGGCCATCATGGCCACTGAGGAGCTCGAGCTCCGCCCCTCACCGTGGCTGGCCTCCTTCGTCCATCCTCTCCTCAAAAGAGCTGCCAAAGTGGAAGTCCCATGAGCCACTGAACCTCCCCGGTCGTTTTCCCCTTTCTTTTCCCCACCAGCTGCACCAGAACGCCGGCCACCGGTCCCTGGCCGAGCTCTGCTTGTGAGCAAGCCAGAGGTAGAAGCAAAAAGGGCCCAAGGGTAAGTAGTTAGAAAAGTGAAGAGGTTATATATAGGATTTTAGGACTTACATGTAACCATTGACTTGTAAATCCTATACATAAGCTAAGGGTGCAAAAGCCATTTTGTTGGTTGGGTTATGAGTAGTGGAGTAGAGTTAGGTATTTCTTGGCTAGAGCACTCATGATTTTAGTGGGGGTTTATCCTATAAAAATTCTAGGGCTTGTATATAAATGGTTGTTGACATGGTGCATGGCTTCCTGCACTAAAGTAGGTTAGAAAGTCGTTCATTGTTTCATAATCCTAGGCATGAGCTAGAAATACCCAAACTCTTTCAATGGTTCTCTTATGAGTAGTAGCGTAGAGTTGAACGCTCAATGGCCAAAGTTATCCATAACTTTGGGTAGGTTTAGAGTTAGTGGAGTTAAAGGCGTAGGAAAAACAAGCTTAAAAGTTTTATTTACCAAATCATACTTGTTAAATTCGTGAGTTCAACCCTAGGAACACTACTTAGGACTAGAAATCATTTGTAAAGGATATATCTGAATTTGTGCAAAAGTTAGTTGGTCGTAAGGATTTTTGGGCTGGCCAATGCCAGACCGGTCTAACCGGTCTCCAAAACCGGTCAGACCGGTTTCTGTGCTTGTGCCTTTCTTAATTGTGATGCTCCGTGCATAATTGATTAGTGACACCAGTTGTGTAATTACTCTTGATAGTAGTTATTTCTGCATTCATGCATTTCATGCATAATTTTTGCAACTCATGTAGAACACACCATTACCGACGGCGTGTACGAGCTTGAGGTTGAGCCCGAGGACGACCCCGCCATTGCTGAGCTGAACGTGACGACTGCACCAGGCCCGGATCAAAATCCGGAAGGGCCCCAGGCCGCCGCTGATCAAGAAGGCAAGCCCCGGAGCATCAACCACTGTGAAACTAACTCCTTGCTTGTGCCTTATTTTTGTGCATCTAAGTTTTAAGGAGTTGATTGAAACCTTAGTTGCATGATCCCTAGGTACCTATGTCCTAATACTAGTATGTGTAGGTCGTATAGAATGCTATGCTTAATTAGGACGGTAGAAGTCGAGTGATTGCTTGTCACTCGCGAGATATAGGATTTACTTTATCTCAGTGAATGGTGATCGGCAAGCGGGGCTTGTGCGATATTCATGTTTGGTTGAATATTCCGCTTGCACAGAAAATGGTGGGCTGAGGCATGGATTGTGTGGCGATGTTGGTCAAGCTTTTGAAGGTACTAATCGTATGCCGGGAAATATGGTAAACTGGTAAACCTAGTACTTGATTCAAACTGACGTCTGACGGGTTTTATCACTCCCTTGGGCGAGGGGTTGTGGCGAGTGTAGCAGTGGCCGCGGCACAGGTTGCCTGGGGCACCTGGGGTCCGTTGGGGCGTGCACTCGGACGGAGTGGTCCCCGATGGCAGATGGCAGGGAGAGATGTGAAAGGTTGCCCCGTGAGGTCCTGGGTGTCTCTCACGGGTCGTGCGATTAGGTTGTCCCATGCATGGTTAAAATCAACTCGAGTTGTCCGTCCTTCGCAGTTACATGAAGCTGCTTGATCTCTTTTCACACATCAGTGTGCTTGGGCCAAATGAGTAGAGGTGCTTAGATGAGAAGTGGGAAAGTGAGGTTAATCAATTGTATGTCAACATTGTCTGCTATTGGATAGCTTGGCAAACTTAGTAATGTTTGCTCACAACTTAAAACTGGGCTAAAATAATGAAAATAGGTCAAGTTATAGATGCTTTTGGCAAAACAAACCCCAGAGCCAAAAGCCTTGCATGTCTAGAATTTATTCCCGTCGGGTAAGTCTTGCTGAGTAATTAGTACTCAGCCTTGCTTGTGGCTAAATTTTGATGCAGATTGCGATGGCTATGATCCTGTTGCGGCTCTTACTTGGCCTTGTGTGCTCCCTGACGGCTGGATCGTGGAGCGGGTGCCGTCCGAGTCCGACTCGGGCCGCGGCGATTAGGTGTTGTGCGAGGGCTTCGCATAATGCCTTTTGTTCCGATGTGTAGACTTCCGCTGTAAATAACTCTGGGTTGTAATAACTTAAAACATATGTACTGTATTTGTATAATTATCTATGTGAACCATGTGCTGTAAAATATGAGATGAGTTGTACTGCCTGAGCCCACCTTCGAGTGGGACTGCTGCTATTTTGTTTCGGTCAAGAGAAAAATGTGGTGTAATCGGGAAGGTATCCGACGGATTGCACGATTAACTCGGTTTAGGGGTGTGGCGCACTGCTGTGATAGCGGTCCCATGTCCTTAAGCCGGATTAATTGGGGCGGTCTGCCACACCAGGAGGGCGATAAAATCGCAAGTTCTAGTGGACACCGTTGCGGATTGGACTCCGAAGTCCGATACGGATCAGGAGGTCGCAGTTGATCATTGGGAAGTCCATTGTGATGGTGCATATTGTTCAGAGGGAGCTGGTGCTTCGGCAATCCTGACATCGCCATCGGGCATCAAACTTTGATACGCAGTACGACTGGGGTTCGAGGAAGTTACAAACAATGTGGCAGAATATGAGGGGCTGCTCCTCGCGCTCTGAAAGGCAAGGGCTCTAGGAACGCGAAGACTCATAATCAAAACTGATTCCGACTTGATCCAAGGGCATATTGGGAAGAGCAACAAGGCGAGGGACCCGGAGATGGCGAAGTACCTGTCGGCAGTCAGGGCTATGGAAAAATACTTCTTGGGTTTCACAGTAAAGTCAATCTCAAGAAACTTGAACGGTGAAGCGGACGCACTGGCAAAGGCTGCAGCTCAAAGAACTCAAAGACCTTCGGATGTCTTTTACGAAGTACTGCACCACAAGTCAATCAACACCGACGAAGCCCCTGTAAAATTCATCAACGCAGTTGCAAGCAAAGATTGGAGGTCCTCAATAATAGCCTACCTCAAGGGGTACTTTGAGCCTGAAGGTCAGCAAAGCCGCAGCAGGATGTAGTACAAAGCATGAAACTATGTACAAGAGAGGGGGTGCGCTCGCCTTTGTTGAAATGCATCTCCAGAGAAGAAGGGGGTGCAGTTACTCGAAGATATACATGGGGCAATGTGTTCTTCGCACATAGGAACCAGGAAGTTAGTCGCAAAAGCCTTCAGGCAGGGTTTCTACTGGCCCACGGCTCTCTCAGATGCAGAGGAGATCCTCAGGAAGTGCAACAGTTGCCAAGTCCACACACCAATAAGTAGAGCGCTGTCACACGAGGTGCAGCTCATACCTCCTGTATGGCCTTTGGTGCGTTGGGGTTTGGATATTGTGGGTCCATTACCACCAGCACCGGGTAACTACAACTTCGCGATCGTCGCAGTCGAATACTTCTCGAAGTGGATTGAGGCAAAGCCGGTGCAGCGCATCATGTCGGCAGTCATAACAAAATTCTTCTGGTAGAACATTGTTTGCCGCTTCGCAGTGCTGAAGGAATTAACAGTGGACAATGGCAAACAGTTTGACAGTGCCGACTTTTGAAGGTTCTGTTTCCAGATAGGAACTAAGCTGTGTTTTGCTTCGGTGTACCACCTGCAGTCGAATGGAGCAGTTGAAAGGGCAAACGGGGTAATATTCATAGGCATAAAAAAGAATCTGACTGATCAACCATGAGGCAAGTGGGCCGCAGAACTCCCAAGGGTTGTCTGGGCACATGAAAGGACCTTGATGTCGCCTAGAGGGGGGTGAATAGGCGAATTTGCAGAATTACAAAAACTAATTCCAACTGTCAGCCCTTTGGCAAACCGGTGAAACCGGTTTGACACAGATAGCACCAACAAATGTATTATCCCCCTCTACGAATTCTAGCACAAACCACAAATGGTGTGAAGCTTCCAGGGATGTTTCCAAGTGTTCCAATGAAGCTCCTGCACACAGCTCAACACACTAAAGTAGATCGTAGCAGAAGCACAAGTAATATGCTAGAAATGACAATATGAGGAAAGTTCAAACCAAGACACAAGGAGTTGTTTTCCCGAAGTTCGGATTCACCGCTCGCACCAAGGAGCCACCAAGGCACGGTGAATCCTACTCTCCGTTGAGGAAGCTTATACGACCACACAAGGTCAAGCTATCTCCTACTTCCACTAGTTTGCTTCTTCCCTTTCGGAGGCGAAGCACAACCTACACAAACAATCCCGTGGCTCACCACACACTTCGGTAGCTCACCGGGCGATGCCTAGCCATCTAGGAGAAAGAACCTCCAAGAGTAACAAATGCTTCAACAGCTGCTTGACGAAACCACAAGTGCTCAAGGAATAGGATTGCTCTCCAATGCTCACACACAAGTCACTCTCTCAACCCAACTCAAAAGATTCAAGCTATGAACACAAGTCTCACTTAGAGAGGTTGGGGAGAGCTCAGCTGGCCTTTAGAAAGTGTTATGCACGAGCAGAACCAGCAGCCCCTCCAAGAGGAGCTCATAGGTATAAATACCCATCTCTCCAAAAACTAGCCATTTTTCTGTCAGAGAAAACCCCATCGGTTTCCAAAACTGGTTTCTCCGGATTTCAAACCATCTAGCTGTTAGACACTTCGAAGCCATAGAAACCGGTTTAGCCGGTTCCATCGGTTTCCTCAGGAAACCCACACTAAGTTAGAAACTCTCACGGTTAGTCTCACAAGGGTTCACTTGAGCACTTTTGGAGATTGTCATTCAACCAATGTTGCATCCCTCTTGATAGTACGGCATACCTATACTCAAGACATAAAATGAATCATAAATCGACCACTTGAGCTTGTATGTCAAACAATCATGCCAATACTTGATCAATCACTTCTTTGAGGGCTTTCAACATTGTATCTTCAACTGAGCATATCCACCTTGAGCTAGTGACTTAGGATTTTCCATAACTTATATTTGAGTTCACTTTAATCCTTAGGCCACTCCCTTCATCAATCATAACATATATGCATTGCATTGCTTCTCTTGACAAGACTTGGATATAATACTTCGAAAACCCCTCGATACTAGATGCTTCACCTTATTAATTCGCACAAGGTCATAAGTCGTCACTTAACCAAAGCTTGCTTAGTCCCTCGCTCTAGTCATCTCGATTTGTTTCTTCACCACTTATCCTTGCATCATCAAGTTAGCTTTGCTTTGCCATTGAATGAATTCCATTTGAAAGATTCTTCAAATGCTTGTTCTTGATTAATAAAGAATATCCCACACAAATGCAAGCTTTCAATTGTAGACCAATATGTAGCACATATGCTCATGTCATTTTATCTTACATACATGAAGTCTTGCAATATTCAATCTTATGCATTTTTCTTCTTTTTTTAAATGATTCATAAATCTTTATCTTCATCATAGTGATATTCCACCTCCCCCCCCCCCCCCCCCCCCCCCCCCCCCCCCCCCCCCCCCCCCCCCCCCCCCCCCTCCCATACATGAAGTCTTGCAATATCCAATCTTATGCATTTTCCTTCTTTTCTTAGCTGATCCATAAATCTTTATCTTCATCATAGTGATATTGTCTCATGTCTTGTTCAAAGAGCATCCATGTCATGAGACCAATAATGATCCAAACATACTTCATTGAAACTATCATCCCAATATTTCAATGACAGTCCTTCTTAAGCAATTAGAGACCACATATCAATCATAATACCATGTCTCCATCATGAATACCAATGACATGCCATCTTCAACAATCTAGAATCTTGGGATCATACTTGCTTGCTTTGATTAATAACCACATATATCATGAGCATGTTAACTGTAAATGAACTATAAGAATAGATTCCTACTCATGCACTTAAACAAACAAGTTAGTCCTTTAATCGTTTTGTCACTCAATTCACCAAAATCCACTTGAGGGCCTAGATGCACTTTCAATCTCCCACTTTTTGGTGATTGATGACAACCCAATTAAAGCTCACAAATAAAATGAATAAACATTAATGAATTATCAGATCAGTTATGAGCTCCCCCTTAATATGTGCTTTGAATGAAATTTCAAAAATTCGGCCTCACATGCCAAATGCACATATAAGAGAAAATCATGGGAGCTCCCCCTATATCTAAGCATCTATGAATCAAACAAGATACTGAGATAAACAATAACATCATTAGGAATAAAATATGACATGCGAATCATAAAACTCAAAAAAGGTGTATGTGTGCTGTCCAGACCAAAACCGGTTTCACCGGTTTTATGAACCGGTGGAACCGGTTCTTCCAGGCATCACACATACAGAACATTACACCATTCATTCATGCATATCACACTTAGCACAGGATCACTTAAATGAAATAAAAGGTTCATTACACACAGTAGCACACAATCAAAATCCTCAATCCACAAAGGATAAAGATTCGATAGATTTGAATTATTACATCCAAGTTTCTGCAACACAGCAGAAACCGGTTTTACCGGTTTGCCAAACCAGAAAAACCGCTTGTCCCAAGGATAGCACACTAAACTTAAACACTAAGCTTTAATCCTTGCTCTTCTCCCCCTTTGTCATCAAGCATCCAATAAGGGCCAGAAGAAGATTTGTGCTGCCCAATCTTGTCAATCCGTCACTGTCCATCACCGTTATGGCTTGGAGAATCCTCTGCCCAAAATGGAGTTCCTAAAATGAGAAAATCAGATGGAAGGACAGAATCTAAGAGCTGAAAGATGTAGATCAAGTCAAATACCAGAAGAAGGACCAGCAGGAGGACCAAAGAGAGCTGCAGCTGCCCTTGAGGCAATATCTTCACCATGTGAAGGAGGAGGAGGTGGTGCTACAGAAGAAGAGGCTCCAGGGAAGTCCATTCCAGTCATGCCAGGTGCTGGTGGAGGTGGAGGATGCTGATATGCACCATATCCAAGATGATGCTGGAGTGGCTGAAAATAACCATTCGACTGATAGGTGGCCACCATGTCATCAAGAGAAGGGATCTCAGGCTCCTCGCGCTCTGGAGAGATGGGTGATCTTGGAGGCGAAATATTTTGTGCATTATACATCCTCTTCATCATATCCCTATCCTTCTTTGTTTCCTTCTCACCCTCTGCTGCTCAANATAAAGATTCAATAGATTTGAATTATTACATCCAAGTTTCTGCAACACAGCAGAAACCGGTTTTACCGGTTTGCCAAACCAGAAAAACCGCTTGTCCCAGGGACAGCACACTAAACTTAAACACTAAGCTTTAATCCTTGCTCTTCTCCCCCTTTGTCATCAAGCATCCAATAAGGGCCAGAAGAAGATTTGTGCTGCCCAATCTTGTCAATCCGTCACTGTCCATCACCGTTATGGCTTGGAGAATCCTCTGCCCAAAACGGAGTTCCTAAAATGAGAAAATCAGATGGAAGGACAGAATCTAAGAGCTGAAAGATGTAGATCAAGTCAAATACCAGAAGAAGGACCAGCAGGAGGACCAAAGAGAGCTGCAGCTGCCCTTGAGGCAATATCTTCACCATGTGAAGGAGGAGGAGGTGGTGCTACAGAAGAAGAGGCTCCAGGGAAGTCCATTCCAGTCATGCCAGGTGCTGGTGGAGGTGGAGGATGCTGATATGCACCATATCCAAGATGATGCTGGAGTGGCTGAAAATAACCACTTGACTGATAGGTGGCCACCATGTCATCAAGAGAAGGGATCTCAGGCTCCTCGCGCTCCGGAGAGATGGATGATCTTGGAGCCGAAATATTTTGTGCATTATATATCCTCTTCATCATATCCCTATCCTTCTTTGTTTCTCTTCTCACCTTCTGCTGCTCAACCAAGATATCTCTTTGATTCTTGCAAATTCCAGTGAAGAAGCTCAAGATGCGACGAATGGGGGATAAAGGCTTCTCACTAGAACGGGAGGAGAATGATTGCTGCTGGTCTGCCCTCAAACCGGTTTGACCGGTTTCCCAAACCGGTTAAACCGGTTCCTAGCTGGGCTAAAGGCTGCTGCTGTTGACTTGCTTCTCCCTGTTGATCATGAGTGGGAGATGGAACCCTGACCTTCTTGGGTGGTTTCAACTTTAATGGCTCATGCTTTGTGTCCTTTACAAACTTCTTGTCAGTGGTTTTCTCAATCAAATACATGATATAAGGAGCAAATCCACAAAGCCTTTGAGGACTTTCAGATATATTCCTGATCTCCCCTCACAAATATTCCCCAATGCTGAAATTTGCCTTAGATGGTCTCATAGCAGCAAGTAAATCTCTAGCATAATTTGACACATCTTGTTTATGTCCTCCTCTAGGTGTAAGGGTTACTCTAAAAAGATTGTTCAAGATTTGATCATAGGTATAGAGACCCTTTACCTTCCCAATATTGACTTGCTCATTTCTAGGATACATGAACTTTGTGTCTTTAGGAGAGATAGGACCATCAGCTCTATGTAATGAGGGATAAGTGGCATCCTCATCTCCAAGTCCAAATCTCCTAGAGAAAGCAGAAAAAGTGATGCTATATGCTTCTCCTTCAGTCATCCAATGCATCTTTCTCACACTCACACCTTCCTCAACATATAAGGTGGCATAAAACTGAGCAATGATTTCTTTGTTCCATGAATATTTGAATTTCATGATCCGATTAATCCTTGTGTTAGTGCATACACTGATGATTTCATTGAAGATGGGATCATCAAATTTTACCATATAATCCCAATCAATCCATTTGGACTCGGCCTCCATATGTCCCTTCTTGCAAATAATAGCTGTAGCATAATAATCTTGGTGGAACATAGTATGAAACCTATAATCCGTGGCTGTCTTAGGAGTACCAATATAATTTTCTCTTCTCTTTCTCCTTGCTACTTCTGTCATCTCACCAAGAAGAAAGTTTTCTCCCCTTCTAGAGGCTGGCCCAACTGGTTTTCTAATTTCTGGCATGGCCATCTCTTCCTCCTCTTCTCCTTCACCAACTTCATCACCACTTCTCTCTTCCTCACCACTGCCATCAGCACCTTCCTCACCTTCTTTGCTACTCTCAACAGCTAGCCCTTTTCCTTGACGTTGCTCAAATTTGTAATCCTCATCACTAACCACATCATCATCACTTGATGTGTTGACAGCCTCCTCATGAACATCTTCAATATCTCTAGAAGCTGCTCTTTTTTTTCCTTGGCCTCAGATTGTGCCCAATACGCCTAGGAGGATCATCACCATAGATGCCTCCCGATCCAGAACCACCTTGATCGTCAGCCATCTCTTTCTTTCTCCTTTCGTAAAATTGAATCTCCTGGTCAAAAGGATGTGAACATAAATATCAGGACACAGGAATGACTTGGAGATAAAAAGATCACAAGATGGGAGTTTAAGATCAGCTGGGCAGTGCTCTATCCAGAACCGGTGAAACCGGTTTTGCACAGAGCACAAAGAGCACGTCTAGGTCATGGGTAAAAGATGGATTTGAAAGATATGATCAACATAATTTGAATCCATGTTCACAAGATATGTTCCATAATCAACAGACCTAGCACATAGTTCATAGATGAGTCTAGCTGAGCAGGATGGATGGGTAAAAGTTTAGGAACAAAAGATTATTTCCATGAGAAATGGTCCTACAAACTTGAGAGAGGATTACACGTTGAGAATGGATTACTTAGGGTTATCCTGCCCAAACTGGTGAAACTGGTTTGTGGAACCGGTGAAATCGGTTCTTGGGCAGTGAACCCAAAATCGCCCATCCTCAAAATGCAGCCCGCCAAATCCAAAACCATTCACGGGGTAGCTTCCTGGGCATACTAGGAGATGATTCCTTGAAGAGTTTTAACAGATATGCAGTGAGGAAATAGATCGGGTGAGGGGAACTTTTGATACCTCGGAATACCTAGGCCGCATGAGATTTTGAATCCAAATCGGTGTCCACATCGGTGCCACCGACTCCCAGCACCAGAGCCTTCTCAAAACTCAAAGAGGACCGACCTTGTTCCTTGGGAAATCTTCAAATAGCCATGGGGGGAGCAAGGTCGCCAAGGGAAGCACGGGAGAGAGAGGGAGGTCGGGCCTGGGTGTGTTGGGAAGTGAATGAGGGATGAAGGGGTAAGTTTTCCTGTGGTAAAGAGATAAGGTGTGTGGCCCCGGCCAAAACCGGTGAAACCGGTTTTCGCTGAAAAACCAGAAAAGTTGATGTTGATCTCCTTATCACTTGATTCCTTATTTGATGAGATGGATAACTTTAGGATTGAATCAGAAACTAGATTTAGCATTGATAGATTGAGAGTTTCCAATATTCTTCAAACCTCCTTGATTCTTCCAAGAGGGTTGGGAAAGATAAAGAATTTTATGGACTTGATGAAAATCTCACCATTTGTGACTAGCCATCAATCAATCAAGGGCAACAATAGTCACAAACAGATCGATTAGGTCACAAAGACCAAGAACCAAATATTTTCAAAAACACATAAGTCCTATCATGCTAGTTGGATTTTTCAAACTCTATCCTATGTCACACAAGCATGCAACCGAGTCAAGTCAAGAACCATATTAGAATGTTTAGCATATTTCTTTCACCGTTTTTATGGAACATATGACACCTAGTCAATTTTAAAGAAGGAATTTACTAAACATCTAATAGGTACAAAGAATGTGACTTAAGAGAGTTACATGCAAGAATGCACACACTAGCATAGAAATGAGGCCTAGATGCTCAATATAAACATATGATTCAAGAAAACATACCTTGGTCTCTAGCTAGTCCTCTCTTCACGTTGGTGAAGATTTATATCACAAAACTTGTGCATTGCCAATATAATCTGAATGCCTTTTCTCTTTATGTTTTTCTCTTTTTATGCATCATAGAAAAGAAATGCATTAAATAGCATAAGACATATTTTCATCATTTAGTGACCTTTGAATTGGAGAGGCATAATGGATCACTAAAAGATGAATCCTCACAATATAGGTTAAATTCCTTTTTCCTTGATGCATATGTGTATATGGATGGAAGGCAGTCTCATATGCAATCAATCTTGTCACAAAGCCAAGCAAAGGGATTTAATCTATATTATGACAAGCAGCTATTTACTTATGAAAAATTATTGTCCAAGTAAGAGATAAATATTGTTTTATCAATTTTGAATAAGATGCATAGCATGCTTCAAAGAGAGACAAACTTTCACAAATGAGACTACAAGATCACTAAAAGAAATTGTTAGTCTCAAAGACACAAATTGTAAGATAAACTCCCCCTCAATAGGTGCATCAAGTGTTTGAATCACTTGTCACATGCACTTGTTCAATTTAATGTGTTTGAGGAATTTATTTCACAATATGGTCCCGGCACATAAATAAATTGCATTTATTAAACTGGTGCCAAGAATACTTACCATCACAATGATAGTACATGAATTTGTATGCCATGAAAGTGATGAGAGAATTTCTTATAATATTTCACCTTAGATTTCTGCCGGAACTTCTGGCACTGTCGATCTGAACTTCTGATCTCAGCCAGAGCCTACCGGACCTTTGGAACGGAGGATCCGAAGTCGGCCGAAATTTAAGTGCAGTACACTGGACAAAACCGGTGAAACCGGTTTGCCAAAACTGTTTTTTCTGGCGGCTTCGATCTCTGTGGAAATATATCTTTATATATTCCAAGAAATTCTTTCTTCATTGATTTCTTATGCTCCTGTACTTCAAAGTAATATGCTCTTCTAGAGAGCCATTAAAAGCATCTTATGGCATACGGGGAATAAATAGTAGAGTAAGTGACTTGGACATATCCAAGCATCCATAACCAAAGATGAAATGTTTGTATCACAAAGAAGAATATGTATAAGTCAACCAATTAGAATATGTTACCGAGATGTCATTGGAAATGATATAGCAGATTTATTGAAGCTTTGGCAAGTTGGTGAAGTTCACATATTTTGATTCATTTGCCAAAGTCCCAATGCATCTCTGATCCCCTGCAGGTCTAGCAAGTGCTCTTAGGTACCCAAGCCATGTTGGGTCCTTTAAGGTTAGCAACAAGAAACTTGGGAACCCAAATAGCTCTTATGCTAGTATGAGGTGAACTAATCACTCTAGTAGCATAAGTGCCAGCTTTATCCTTTCCAAGCTTAGCAAAATCATAATGGACAAGATCAGATTTTGGAGCATTACCATTTGGACAATCCTTACCCATATGTCCCTTTGAACGACAAACGTAGCAAATACGGTGTTTGATCTTGCTTGGTGATTTGCTCTTCTTTTTTATCACTTGTCACTTGCTAGCCTTTCTACTTGAGGATGTAGCTTGATCACACTTCTTGAAAGGTTGAACTGCTGCCCCAGCCAGAACCGGTTCCACCGGTTCCTGGAACCGGTTAAACCGATTTTGCACAAGCAGCTCTTCCATCTTCAGTGGACAGGCATCAATCAAGTGTCCAACCTCTTTGCATTTGTAGCATGCCCTTTTCTTGGATCCTCTCTGCTTTTTTGCCTTGCTTTGAAGCTTGGTAGGGCACATGGATGCATAATGCCCCATGTTTGAACATTCGACTATGTGATCAAGCTTCTTTTTCTTCTTTTCTTGAGTCTTGTTCTTGTTGATTTGCTTGTCATGCTGAGGGATTAAGCCAATGACCATTGATCCCTTCTCAAGCTTATTCGCCATGTTTTCACGGTTATCTTGAGAAGGTTGCACTTGGCCCTTTCCATTAAGTTTGACCAAGTCATTCTTGATCTTTTCATCTTCTTGCTTGATATCTTCAATTTCTTCAGCAAGGAGATCATCACAAGACTCTACAACAACATGCTCAACACAAGATTTGGTTGCTTGGGGGCAACAAAGTTTTTCACATAATAAAGTAGAATTGATGTGAGAGCATGTGCATGTGTGTGTATGAGGTTCAAGATATTTTACCGATGTAATCATGACCTCATGAGATGTTTCTAGCAAAACATATGAGTCAGCAAACATCTCATGGGAATATTCAAGTTTCTTATGAGTGCCTTACAATTTCATATGTTCACTAGTGAGCTTCTCAAGTTGAGCACTAAGCATTTGTTTGTCTTGTTCTAAGGATGCTACACAAGTAGATAAATCAGTAGCACAAGTATAATCCTTTAACAAGATCATACTTACTAACCAAGGAGGCATGTGATGATTTGAGAGCCTCTAGTTCTTTGGTCAAAGAACTTAGTCTCTCATCAATTTGACCATTGCCCTTCTTGGTCTTCTTCTGCTTCATCTTCTTATCCATCAAGCACATTATGCTTTCATCACTGGAAGATGAACATGTTGACGTGAAAACTTTGCTTGAGTCATTGCTTGTGCCTTGAGCAGAACTAAACATGGGTTCCCTGGCAGAACTGAACATGGTTCCTGCACAGGAACCATGTTTTGCACATTGTTGCTCTCTTGCTTCATAGCAAGAACCACCTGAGACTCAATGAATATTGCTGATGTAGTTGAGCATTTCTCAGGTGATCTCAAGGCTTCTTGCTCTTCATCATCACTTTCAAAATCTTCAAATAAATCCGTGATGAGAGTCCAAATGAGATGTGCATCTCTTCGGATTCCTTCCTGCTAGAGATGATATCCCATAAATCTTTACAAACAGAACTTCTCAAGAAGTCAGTAACACAAGCATTGAGTTGCGTGCAAGCTCGCTCCTTTTGAGTGAGGTTTGACAAACCAATATTGTCATAATCAAAGTTAGGAGGTAGAATGCTAGCAACTAAAATATGTTCAATTACAGGATCTACATTTCTAAGAGCATTATGAACATTACCAAATAAAGAAGCATAGTTTGAGCCATCAAGCTCAAGTGGCTCAAAAAGTACCTCAATCGACATCGACATCTTTTCTTCACGGCGGTGAAGCTTTTATGTGAAGCCAAGCTCTGATACCAATTGAAAGGACCTTGATGTCGCCTAGAGGGGGGTGAATATGCGAATCTGCATAATTACAAAAACTAATTCCAACTGTCAGCCCTCAAACCGGTAAAACTGGTTTGGCAAACCGATGAAACCGGTTTGACACAGATAGCACCAACAAATGTATTTGTTGACGCAAAAAATCAGCGGTTGTATCTTCTGCGTGCAGCACACGAAGACCAGGAGATCTGCTTCACTCCAGTGCCAGCCCACACTCCAGTTTAGGTTCGCAGCGTGCCAGTCAATTTGACCTGAAATTGACAAGGAGATAAAATAGTTAAATTACTCTTTGATTGTGCCGGCTCTATTTCAGACGATGGAGTAACGTCGAATTTTAGCCAAGACCCAATCAGGCACGTGTCGGCCGATACCAATCGGACCTCAAAATCGGACTTCATTGATGACGTCAATCAGACCGAATAATCGGACCTCAATCAGACACCGAATCGGACCTCAGAATCGGACCAATCAGGATCGGACCTTGATTGATATAACAGATCAGCCTTTGAATAATAAAATAAAGCATAAAACAAGGCCAATATGTAAAGTAATGGATCAGCTGTGTCTTTAAACAAGATATCAAATAATCAAAGTGTAAGCCGATACATTGTCCACCTTGCCTAGTTGCCAGTTTGACTCATCTTATCGGAGAGATAAGATATTTGCTTTGAAAACTTTGTACGCTTCATCTCTTGATATCGGACCTCATGGGCTGACACCTTCTGAACCAGTTGTCCCAATGTCTCAAACTCCTGAGCAGAAAACTTTTCTTTGATCGGCGCGAGCAAACCCTGGAATGCAAGCTCAGCCAACTGCATATCAGATAGCTTCAAACTATAGCACCGATTCCTGGTATCACGGAACCGTTGAATATACTCCTTGACGGTCTCATCATTTCTCTGCCTGACAGCAATCAAATCAGAAATCTTCATCTCGTTGAGACCAGAAAAGAAATATTTATGGAACTGCTTCTCCATATCGGACCATCCTGTGACCGACCCTGCTGGCAGCGACGTGAACCAAGTAAATGCCGGCCCTGATAGTAACAGAGGGAAAAATCTGAGCCTGAGTCCCTCCTCAGAAGCAGCCTCACCACACTGAGCCAAGAATCGGCTCACATGTTCGATGGTGGTCATATCATCTTGCCCGGAGAATTTGGAGAAATCCGGCACTCTGTAACGTGGAGGAAGTGGCACTGCATCAAAGTAAGACGGGTACGGGTGCCGGTACAACCTCGCTTCATCTTTAGGCTTCAAACCGAATTGACTCTGGATCACCTCGGCTATTTTCTGCGACCAATCGGACTGTTGATTTTCAGGTGGCATCCCATCAGCTATATCCATCACATAATTATTGTAATCACCGATCATACGCCGATGTGCAGGGATCTCTGTGCGTAGCCTTGCAGCTGCAGGTTGTTTCTCTCCTTCGTTCAGAGTCCTAGCATATTTTTCACCATGTGGGCCGACAATAGATCCATCGGCCATCAACAGAAAACCGTTGGTCAGTTCAACAGGAGGTGGTGGAGCAATCGGAATCTGCGGAGCAACGGTCATTGCATTATCTTCAGTTTCTTTGCCTTTTCCTGACCCTGATGTTCCTACAGAATCTGGTATAAAAACTGGACCTTTTAAGCAAATAGCATCATCCACCGCCTTCTTGATAAGATTGTCCAAAGAATTCACCAAAGTGCCTGACTGGTTGATCAATGCATGATGAACAGCCTGGTGAATCATCTCTGTCATGTTGACCTGGTACTCCCGAGCATCAGTTGTCTTCTTGATCAATTCTGGATCTGGGAGAGGACCTTTGAGTATAGGTCCTGAACGATTACGTCCAAATTGGCCAAGGCAGAGCTTCTCAAATGCATCAATTTGGGCCTGAACTGCATCCAATTGAGCTTTAGACAGATCGGCCTTTGTAATTGGAATGGCCGTCTCAGGCGTCTTGTTCTTGTCATTCTTGGCCTTCTCAGCAGCTTCTTTTTCAGCATCAAGTCTTGCTGCAGTTTCTTGTTCAGCATCAGACGACGACATCTTAGAATTTGCCTCTCGTGTCCCACTGGGCGTGCCAAAAAATGTGTTGACGCAAAAAATCGGCGGTTGTATCTTCTGCGTGCAGCACACGAAGACCAGGGAGATCTGCTTCACTCCAGTGCCAGCCCACACTCCAGTTTAGGTTCGCAGCGTGCCAGTCAATTTGACCTGAAATTGACAAGGAGATAAAATAGTTAAATTACTCTTTGATTGTGCCGGCTCTATTTCAGACGATGGAGTAACGTCGAATTTTAGCCAAGACCCAATCAGGCACGTGTCGGCCGATACCAATCGGACCTCAAAATCGGACTTCATTGATGACGTCAATCAGACCGAGTAATCGGACCTCAATCAGACACCAATCGGACCTCAGAATCGGACCAATCAGGATCGGACCTTGATTGATATAACATATCAGCCTTTGAATAATAAAATAAAGCATAAAACAAGGCCAATATGTAAAGTAATGGATCAGCTGTGTCTTTAAACAAGATATCAAATAATCAAAGTGTAAGCCGATACATTGTCCACCTTGCCTAGTTGCCAGTTTGACTCATCTTATCGGACCATCTAACTAGCCAATCGGACCATAGCTTTTTCAGAGAAATCTAGCTCCGACGTAGGGAATCTAGATTTCTCCAGCTATGATCAAATCAGATAGCTAGATAGTCAAATTCAACTTACCAATCTGACAACTAAACAAGATGCTCACACAGGTGTTAATCAGATTAAGCAAATAAGCAGATAAAACATTAACAGGGTCGTTCTGATTCTAAGATATGCTATCAAATAATCAAGCAAGACCTAGCTCCGACGTAGGGAATCTAAACCACACTTAACATTCAAATAGCAATAAGGCATAACCAAAGCCTCCTTTGACTAATCAAGATGAATCTAGCTCCGACGTAGGGAATCTAGACCAAGCATGACAATCAAAGATCAATCTAATCGTATTGCGAAGATCCAGCTCCGACGTAGGGAATCTACACCAGCGCAATACTCAAAGAACAACCAGATTAAACCACAAAGCATGGATCGGACCTAGAACGATGCTGTAAGATAAATATTGCTTAAATCGGACCAAGACCAATGCTCAAAGCCGTTGAAGAAGTAGAATTGATTCACATGGCGTAGATCTAAACCAATCTAGCAACTCCAAACAAACCGCAAAAAACTGCCTTTAAATAACCAAGATTACTCTAGCTCCGACGTAGGGAATCTAGACTAATCTTGATGATCTAGCTCCGACGTAGGGAATCTAGACATAAAGTGCAGTCCGATAAACGATAATCTGTTGAATAATCAATATTGATCTAGCTCCGACGTAGGGAATCTATATCAATCTTGATTATCCAGAGATAAATCGGTTGAACAATATAAACGAGAAAGGGCGATGCGCCTCAATTCAAAGCCTATACTAGCTCGATAAATTGACTAACTTACTGGTAAGCCGGAGATCAGAACTGATGCAGCCCGTCCACCAATGAGCTTCGTCGGTAACTACTACTAGGGTTTTTGGCGTGAAGCCGGGTTGTATTGATTGTGAGAATAATTTTTACAATGGACGAGGGTTCATATTTATACCCTGGTCACGGTGAGTCCTGATCGGACTTGACTAACTTTGCAGATAAAGTAAACTAAATCTAACATAGAATGGGACTTCTCAATACGCCTTCAAAAAAGGAAATAGTCCCTATATCTGATACGCTTCCTCTTCCAGCCGACGCGCCCTTCTTCCTTTATCCATCATCAGATCGGACTTCTTGTTTCATCGGACTCCTCTTCAGCATCGGCTTCCTTCTCTGTCATCTTCGGTTTTGACTAGTCAATGGGTCCACCAGCCTTACTACGTCATCATATGACTCAGCATACCTGGTGCGAAAATCCGGTGTCAACACATGCCCCCCAATTTTGGGATAAAATATGTTTTATTCCAAAATTCATATCTGTCATCATAACTCCTTCACCGATTTTCGTGCCGAAACTTTCCATCCTTGCATCATGTAGTTCCTTGATTTTCGGGCCATAGTTTCTCTCTCTTCATCAATAACCCGCAGAGCTTATCTTCTTCTTCCCCTCTCCCGAGCAATAGCATTTCTGACAATGAATAGCATATGGAACCCTGCATTTACCTCACGGGTATCCATGCGTCTATTGACCCAGACGAAACGACTCTTCAATGCAGTTCCTCAAAAGACGCCCCTCTCCTTCAATTACATCAGTTCTAAATCAATGACATATCTTCACGAGAATACTGTTCTCTTATTTGGACAGTTTCCACGAATATCCCCTGGATCCCATTTCTCCTTTAATGCTTCCATCGATCGCCGGCTATAAATACCTGCCTCAGGTCTTCTTCTTCCACCATCCCTTAGCCATGGCGAAGCTAATATTCATGATAGAACACAAACTCCTTCTATTTGATATAGGATCCTACTCCTTATTCCTCTTCTGCTAGAAGAATTCTCGTGAAGTAACATAGGGTACTCCCCCTTTTCCTGATCCTGCAGTGAATCCAGGTGGAACTCCTGCTAGAAGAATCCTCGTGAGGTTTCTTCATGGTTCACCAAAGGGAAGGTTTTTCAGAGGGGTGTAATAGAGTGCCCTTTACAAGTTAGGGCAAAGCCACCGGTCCACCGGCGCGCTCTTCAAGGGACTGCACCCAGAGCGGATTTCTTCGACTCAAGAAAGAAGATATCTCCTCAAACTTGCACTTCCTTTTGCCCTTCTCTTTCTAGTTTTGTTCTGGCAATGATGAACAAAGCACATCGGCGCCTACTAGATCCTTTTATCTTTTGAAATCCTTCTGTATGAGAAATATATGAATATATATGCAATCCCTTTTCCAGCAGCCTGCTCCGCCATCGAGCGGCTTGATGATGTAATATACTTTTCTCTGTTTGTATATAGCCCTTAAGGCGATACATATCGCATCGGCTCTTATTTTTTGTTCTTGAGGCGATTTTTTTCATCGGCTTTTAAGCCCGACGCATAGCATCGGCTTCATGAATTTACCCAAATGCTAGGGTAGTACTTCTTCAAATATTTCCCGTTTAATGCCTTAGGTAACACTTCTCCTTCAAGTGTCTGCAGAATATAAGCATTTCCAAGAACACATTGGACGACTTGATAGGGTCCCTCCCAGTTTGGTGACCATTTGCCATACTTGGGATCCTTAGAACCAATTGGCAAAATAACTTTTCAGACAAGATCGCCCTCTTTGAACTCTTTCCCTTTAACTTTCCTATCATAATGCCTCGCCACTCTGAGTTTGTTAGCCTCAATACTTTCGAGAGCGCGCAGTCGACGAACAGCCAAGTCATCGAACTCACTATTCATGAGCTCCATGTATTCGCCGGCCTTCAATTTATCCTGAAGCTCGATACGCCTTGATCCAGTACGAATCTCCCATGGAAGAACGGCTTCATGTCCATAAACTAGTTCATACGGAGAAACCTTGATCGATCCATGACAAGCCATTCGATAAGCCCATAGAGCTTCAGGAAGCACAATATGCCATTTTCTTGGATACTCCTCAATCTTTCTATCAATCAGTTTGATCAAACTTTTATTGGAGGCTTCAGCTTGACCATTGGCTTGTGCGTAATATGGTGATGAATTAAGAAGCTTGATACCCATATCAGCAGCAAAATTTTTGAATTCATCCGATGTAAACATCGTACCTTGATCTGTTGTGATCGTCTGTGGAATTCCAAATCGGTAGACAATGTGTCTCTAACGAATTCAATAACATTCTGTGACTTCACCTCCTTCAAAGGAATAGCTTCAACCCATTTGGTGAAATAATCTGTTGCTAATATGAATTTGTGCCCCTTGCTTGAATGTGGAAAAATTTGGCCGATCAGGTCAATTCCCCATCCTCTAAACGGCCATGGCTTGATAACAGGGTTCATGGCCGATGCTGGAGCTCTTTGAATATTTCCATATTTTTGACACTCTTGGCACCCTTTATAATATTCAAAGCAGTCTTCTAGAATCGTCGGCCAATAATACCCATTTTTTTTATCATCCATTTCATCTTGAACGCCGATTGATGAGCCCCGCAAACACCTTCATGAATTTCTCCCATTAAAACCTTGGCTTCTTCAGGTCCGATACATCTCAACAGGACTCCATCAATCGAGCGAAAATAAAGCACTTCTTCAATCAAGACATGCCTGATCGATTTGTAACGTATCTTCCTAGAAGTCTTGACAGAAGAATCCCTCAAATATTCGATGATTTCTTTCCTCCAATCTCCTTCTGGTATCTCCTGCACCATCACATCGGACATAGGCCAATAGCCAGACGCTTTTTGCGCCAGCCGATTTGCTTCTTCGTTATGATGTCTTGGAACATGCTCAACAAACTGAGCGCCGATTTCTTTAAGAATCTGGAGACCTTTCATCAATGCTTCATATTCCGCCTGATTATTCGTGCATTTTTCAATTGGAAAAGCAAATTCAAACCTTGCCCCCCGAGGCGAAATAATAATCAGGCCGATTCCGCAACCAATCTAGCAACTCCAAACAAACCGCAAAAATTGCCTTTAAATAACCAAGATTACTCTAGCTCCGACGTAGGGAATCTAGACTAATCTTGATGATCTAGCTCCGACGTAGGGAATCTAGACATAAAGTGCAGTCCGATAAACGATAATCTGTTGAATAATCAATATTGATCTAGCTCCGACGTAGGGAATCTATATCAATCTTGATTATCCAGAGATAAATCGGTTGAACAATATAAACGAGAAAGGGCGATGCGCCTCAATTCAAAGCCTATACTAGTTCGATAAATTGACTAACTTACTGGTAAGCCGGAGATCAGAACTGATGCAGCCCGTCCACCAATGAGCTTCGTCGGTAACTACTACTAGGGTTTTTGGCGTGAAGCCGGGTTGTATTGATTGTGAGAATAATTTTTACAATGGACGAGGGTTCATATTTATACCCTGGTCACGGTGAGTCCTGATCGGACTTGACTAACTTTGCAGATAAAGTAAACTAAATCTAACATAGAATGGGACTTCTCAATACGCCTTCAAAAAAGGAAATAGTCCCTATATCTGATACGCTTCCTCTTCCAGCCGACGCGCCCTTCTTCCTTTATCCATCATCAGATCGGACTTCTTGTTTCATCGGACTCCTCTTCAGCATCGGCTTCCTTCTCTGTCATCTTCGGTTTTGACTAGTCAATGGGTCCACCAGCCTTACTACGTCATCATATGACTCAGCATACCTGGTGCGAAAATCCGGTGTCAACAGTATTATCCCCCTCTACGAATTCTAGCACAAACCACAAATGGTGTGAAGCTTCCAGAGATGTTTCCAAGTGTTCCAATGAAGCTCCTGCACACAGCTCAACACACCAAAGTAGATCGTAGCGGAAGCACAAGTAATATGCTAGAAATGACAATATGAGGAAAGTTCAAACCAAGACACAAGGAGTTGTTTTCCCGAAGTTCGGATTCACCGCTCGCACCAAGCAGCCACCAAGGCACGGTGAGTCCTACTCTCCGTTGAGGAAGCTTATACGACCACACAAGGTCAAGCTATCTCCTCCTTCTACTTGTTTGCTTCTTCCCTTTCAGAGGCAAAGCACAACCTGCACAATCAATCCCGTGGCTCACCACACACTTCGGTAGCTCACCGGGCGACGCCTAGCCGTCTAGGAGGAAGAACCTCCAAGAGTAACAAATGCTTCAACAGCTGCTTGACGAAACCACAAGTGCTCAAGGAATAGGATTGCTCTCCAATGCTCACACACAAGTCACTCTCTCAACCCAACTCAAAAGATTCAAGCTATGAACATAAGTCTCACTTAGAGAGGTTGGGGAGAGCTCAGCTGGCCTTTAGAAAGTGTTATGCACGAGCAGAACCAGCAGCCCCTCCAAGAGGAGCTCATGGATATAAATACACATCTCTCCAAAAACTAGCCGTTTTTCTGTCAGAGAAAACCAGTTCCACCGGTTTCCAAAACCGGTTTCTCCGGATTTCAAACCAACTAGCCGTTAGACACTTCGAGGCCACAGAAACCGGTTCCCAAAACTGGTTCCACCGGTTTCCTGAGGAAACCCACACTAAGTTAGAAACTCTCACGGTTAGTCTCACAAGGGTTCACTTGAGTACTTTTGGAGATTGTCATTCAACCAATGTTGCATCCCTTTTGATAGTACGGCATACCTATGCTCAAGACATAAGATGAATCATAAATCGACCACTTGAGCTTGTATGTCAAACAATCATGCCAATACTTGATCAATCACTTCTTTGAGGGCTTTCAACATTGTATCTTCAGCTGAGCATATCCACCTTGAGCTAGTGACTTAGGATTTTCCATAACTTATATTTGAGTTCACTTTAATCCTTAGGCCACTTCCTTCATCAATCATAACATATATGCATTGCATTGCTTCTCTTGACAAGACTTGGATATGATACTTCGAAACTCCCGGATACTAGATACTTCACCTTAGCAATTCGCACATGGTCATAAGTCGTCACTTAACCAAAGCTTGCTTAGTCCCTCGCTCTAGTCATCTCGATTTGTTTCTTCACCACTTATCCTTGCATCATCAAGTTAGCTTTGCTTTGCCATTGAATGAATTTCATTTGAAAGGTTCTTCAAATGCTTGTTCTTGATTAATAAAAAATATCCCACACAAATGCAAGCTTCCAATTGTAGACCAATATGTAGCACATATGTTCATGTCATTTTATCTTACATACATGAAGTCTTGCAGTATCCAATCTTATGCATTTTCCTTTTTTTCTTAGCTGATCCATAAATCTTTATCTTCATCATAGTGATATTTGTCTCATGTCTTATTCAAAGAGCATCCATGTCATGAGACCAATAATGATCCAAATATACTTCATTGAAACTATCATCCCAATATTTCAATGACAATCCTTCTTAAGCAATTAGAGACCACATATCAATCATAAAACCGTGTCTCCATCATGAATACCAATGACATGCTATCTTCAACAATCAAGAATCTTGGGATCATACTTGCTTGCTTTGATTAATAACCACGTATATATCATGAGCATGTTAACTGTAAATAAACTATAAGAATAGATCCCTGCTCATGCACTTAAACAAATAAGTTAGTCCTTTAATCGTTTTGTCACTCAATTCACCAAAATTCACTTGAGGGCCTAGATGCACTTTCAGCACACAACACTTTGGTCTCAAGAGCAACAAAGTTCACTCCACTCAGATTGTCATATGGCGAGGAAGCAATGGTGCCAGAAGAAATGAAATTGCAATCACTTCGAAGCAGTCCACCGAAGATGAGCTAGTCTCAAAAGACAACATCAAAGCAATCCGACTGCAAGCAGCGCTCAGCATCGAGGAGTATCAGGATGAAACTCGAATATGGAAGAACAGGAAATTGAAATACAAGGATATCTCAACAGGGGATATGGTGTTACGAAGAGTTGAATCGCCAGGCAAACTGGAGGCGAAGTGGGATGGCCCATTCTTGGCATCGCAGACGGCCAGGCCGACCGCCTTCACACTGCAGAAGTTGGACGGCACCGAGGTGCCGTACACTTGGAACAAAGACAAGTTAAAGAAATACTTCATCTAGAAGCGGCTCAGTTCTGAGTCCGCTACCTTTTTTTTTTCTTTTCTACTTCATGAATTTATGCTTTTGTAAAATCGGTGTCGTACTCTTTTCCTTACGGGGGAAGCTTTCGGGTCGCTTCGCGGTGCCTGGAAGTGTAAGGTTTTTAATGAGGCGGCACCTAGTTGTAATCCCATTATGAAATATAAGCAATGTACCCCCATAAACGGAGGATCGGCTCGATGTTAAAACTCTCGCAGGACGCAAGGGGTTAACTTCGAGGATAACAGTAGGTTCGTGCCAAGGTAAGTGAGGGGCTGACAATGTGGCATCTTCGGAGCACATCATCGGCGTCCTCACTTAACAAATCACGAGTTCGCAAAGTGTCAGATGTTTGGACCCGGCAGTCCACACAGGATAGCCTACGTGGTTGATTTGTTGAGGGACAGATCGAGGATCAGAAGCCGATGGTAACACAAGACGCAAGGATTGAACAGGTTCGGGCCGTCGAGATGACGTAATACCCTACGTCCTGTGTTGGGGGTGATTGTATTACTGTGTATGAAGTTCCTGAAGGATCTCCGTAGTTGGGTTCTATCCTAGGTTGAACGATTGCTCGTAATGTCATGTTCTGGAGGGGGGTCTCAAGGCGCCTTATATAGTCCGGCTGCCTTGATTTACAAGTCGGCTAGAGATCGTAACCTACCCGAAATACAAGGATGCGATCCTATAACGATTACAGATATCTTTCCCTATAATTCCGGCTAGTTTATCTTGATCTCCGAGCTTTCTGCGGGATACGCCGCCTGCTTCCTTGCCGCGCGCGCCGTCGCGCCCATCCGGCTCGTCCGACTGGTGGGCCTCCCGACTGGTGGGCCACCCAGTCTGACAAACCGATCTAGTTGCACTCGGATTGGGCCGTCCCTTGCTGGTTGGGCCAATCCGCCTTCTGGGTACCCCTGGGGGTCTACCCCCGACAAGCCCCCGAGTAGTACGTGGTTGAGAGACAAGTCGGTGAGGTCGTGCTGTCTGATGAGCGTCGAGCCTGCTGCAGTTGGAAGCGAAACCGCGTGATACTGGAGAGAAAAGAGCCATCTGCAACGGATGCGCCGCGAGGTGCGTCCATTGGCCGTAGCCCCCGAGCCTTGAAGCGATTCCGAAGGAATCGGTCCAAGGGTTAGTAGCCTTCTTCTGAGGTCACCGAATGATCAACGGATGCGCCGCGAGGTGCGTCCGTTGGCCGTAGCCCCCGAGCCTTGAAGCGATTCCGAAGGAATCGGTCCAAGGGTTAGTCAAGGAGCATCTGGCTAAACCATCCGGCGTTAATTTCGGCGTCCAGCCCCCGAGTGTGAGGGCCGGCGGAATCCTGAGAGACACGCCGAGTGGTCGTCCCGGCGCCAGCCCCCGAGCGTGAGGGCTGAGCACGCCGAGTAGTCGTCCCGGCGCCAGCCCCCGAGCGTGAGGGCTGAGCACGCCGAGTAGTCGTCCCGGCGCCAGCCCCCGAGCGTGAGGGCTGAGCACGCCGAGTAGTCGTCCCGGCGCCAGCCCCCGAGCGTGAGGGCTGAGCACGCCGAGTAGTCGTCCCGGCGCCAGCCCCCGAGCGTGAGGGCTGAGTCGAGGGTCCGTCAAGTCTTCGTCTTCCTCGTCATACGGTAGCGCCAGCCCAGTACTCAAAAGCACTCAGCTAGCGATCCTTATGGAGTGTAGCGCCAGCCCGAGTGCTGCAAAGCACTCGGCTAGCGGCGATGTCGGAGTGGTCCAGCCCCCGAGCGTAACAGGCAAGCTCGGGATCCAAACCTATGCCCTGCAATGAAGATATGAAGGATAGGTAGTATATGGTGTAGCAAATACTAATTCTGGAGAAAAACATTCGGCGTTGTATGTAATAAAATTTCTACTTCCAACTCTTTAAGTCTATTAATTTCCTCGGGTAGTTATCCTGTTACGTTTATGCACCTGACCCCCGATAGCCGTAGTCCATAGCGTAGGGAGCTGGGCCGCATGCACGCGTAGTAACGTAGGCGTACGGAAGAGTCGAGGTTTCACGGATTAAGGCGTGTGCTTCCCAAGTACTTTAGCGACTCGTACAAGAGTGGAAAAAGAAATAAACGATGGAGAAAAATGCAATATGCGTCCGTTGGGTGTTGCCCGACTGCTTGTGTAGCGCTCGGGCTGTATAAGCAGTCGGGAACAAACCAAGGGTAGTCGGCGATGATTATGGAGAAATATGGCGAAGTATGGAGATATGCGGTGACCGAGAAATATCGTAAAAAGTATTTAAATATGACTTAGCTTGATTCGTGTCCGAGGTAGAGAATCGGCATGTTGTCCTTGCTTGTGGGCTGATAAGCCCTTGGGCATCATCTTGTCGTCACGTCCGAGTAGTCGACTAGTTCCCCCCGGCTGGTATGCCCCATCCGAGTGGTCGAGGCCATCGTCGGCGAGCAGCATAGCGAACGTCGTTTGGAGTGAAAGAGTCGGCGCTGGGTGGTCGAAGCTGTTGTCGGTCTGCCGGAGAGTGGCATGGCAGACTCGGCGCTGCAGCGTGTGCTGAAGCAGTCGGCGTATTGGAGTAAGCGATTGTAGTCGGCGAATTGGCGCGGCCGTGATTCGCCTCTGGCTGGTATGTCGGAGTCGAGTAGCCGAGGCCCTCGTCGGCACATCGGCGAGCGGTTCGGTGGAGTCGTCGTGGTCGAGTCGTTGAGGCAGATCACAAAGTCGGCCAATCAGTACAGGAACATCAGTCGCCTGAAACTCGTGCGTCAGGACCGAGTAGTTTCAAGTCGCCTGATACTCCGTTCGGCTTTATCAGCTCACAGCCACATGGATGACGGCGGCCTCGAACTGATCGTCTCTTCTCCGCCCGGTCACGGCAGAGCACTATGTGGCGTTTCGGCGACATGCATACACAGGTTAAAAGAGAAGATTAGTATAATCATTGTTGACTGTAACATGAAAACAAACTGTTCACGGATTATTCAATCCAAGATTTCCCTTGGACGTGTCGCGGCCAGGAGCAACTCCAATCCGTCCAAGCAAATTAGAGCTCACGTTAGTCAAAGAAAATTATTAAGAGCATAAGGATTGTATTAGCCGATTTAACTGAAGGATAAAATCAGGAATTGGCAAGACAAAAGCATGCTTCGTATGTATGCTCGGCACTCGGCAGGAATAAGAAAAAAAAAGAAACTTCCCTTTTGCGTATGGCCGAACACAGAATTTCTTGAATGAAGATTGAAGAGGCGCAGCTAATGGATCTACACTGCCTTGATCTAACGTGCAGCAGCGACTTCTGATGAACTCTCTCCTGATCGCCCTTGAAGCTTGATCTCGTGGACCAACACAGAGACCACCCCGTGGCAGCAAATCTGTGTCAGCATCCTTAATCATCTGGCATGACGGCGCAAGTCGGCGATGTTGGAGCATCTTGTAGATGCGATCCTGCATCTTCAATTAGGTCCAGCATGCACATCGGTAAAAAGGAGATTAGAAGATAACATGGCATCCATACATGCGCGTGCATGGAAACAAAGAGAAAGAAGATTAGAAAATCAAGAGCCTGTAGATGAATTTGGCGGAGTGCGGCACTGCAGCTTTTGCAGATGGATTTCTGGATCGTGCGTCTCTCGGTAGATGGGATCTCACGTATCGCCACGAACAGCAGCCACCAGCGATGAAATTTTCTCGTAGATGAATCTGCCATCGAGCTTGCGGATTGATCTCATCGACCACCCCTACCTGGCGCGCCAACTGTCGGATGTTTGGACCCGGCAGTCCACACAGGGTAGCCTACGTGGTTGATTTGTTGAGGGACAGATCGAGGATCAGAAGCCGATGGTAACACAAGACGCAAGGATTGAACAGGTTCGGGCCGTCGAGATGACGTAATACCTACGTCCTGTGTTGGGGGTGATTGTATTGCTGTGTATGAAGTTCCTGAAGGATCTCCGTAGTTGGGTTCTGTCCTAGGTTGAACGATTGCTCGTAATGTCGTGTTCTGGAGGGGGTCTCAAGGCGCCTTATATAGTCCGGCTGCCTTGAGTTACAAGTCGGCTAGAGATCATAACCTACCCGAAATACAAGGATGCGATCCTATAACGATTACAGATATCTTTTCCTATAATTCCGGCTAGTTTATCTTGATCTCCGAGCTTCTTGCGGGATACGCCGCCTGCTTCCTTGCCGCGCGCGCCGTCGCGCCCATCCGGCTCGTCCGACTGGTGGGCCTCTCGACTGGTGGGCCACCCAGTCTGACAAACCGATCCAGTTGCACTCGGATTGGGCTGCCCCTTGCTGGTTGGGCCAATCCGCCTTCTGGGTACCCCTGGGGGTCTACCCCCGACACAAAGCTTGCCAAACAAGTTATGCATGAAGAAACGCCGGGAGGTTGGCCACCTCAGAAAAATCGCGTGGTGAAATGCCAGTGCGTCTTCGTGGCGGACAAGCTCGAAGTCGAAGGTGCTGCACAAAAGCCGCGCCACAATGCCAGAAAAGGCAAATTGGGGAAACACCGACCTCCATAAATTACAAGGAGATTATTACAGGTATAAAGCCTCGCTTGAAACAGCGAGGGCAAGCCTAAGGAATTACAAAGCCTTGCTTGAGACAGCGAAGGTAAACTCAAGGAATTACACGATGAGATATCTCATCAATCAGGTTCAATACAACTTCATCAATAATGTTGTTCGCCATTAAGCAAAGATCCTCGTCGGACGGAAACCTTGCGGCCACGAGATCACCCTCTTCACGCTTTCCTGTTCAGAATGAACCATCACTTAGTCCGGGAAATTAGAGACGCGGAGAGGGGGCGTGATGAAGGGTGAAGATATTGATATTCTGGGAACTCATAGGGCTCTGGCTCCTCTATTTTAACGGCCCCGGTCTCGAAGAGTTCAACTTCGAGAGACGACCGGGAACGAATCACAGACGCCCGTTCCATAGAACGGGCATGCACTTCAGCAAATTTGCGCTTTGCGGCAATATTGCACCGCACGTAAGACTCGAGTTTCGAGTTCCAAAAAGTAGAAAAATGAACTTGAGGAAAAAGCAGTTTAAACTTGTCCCACAGGGAACCAGAAACGAAAAAATCTCCGAGGCACATTGTTATGGGGTTTACACCTTCGGTAGTCTGCGCTGGCACCGGCACTGGGACCTGCGCAGATACCACAAAAATATCAGTCTTTACAAAGCAGCGGCTGACAAGCCAGAAGCTTCCCTAAGGACGACAGCTAAGTAGCTTCACACCTCCGGAGCATCCCCCTCAGTACGCCCATCGGCTTCGTCAGCAGCAGGTGCCGGCGGAATCGTGGTCCCAGCGGTCTCGGGGCGGTGCGAAGTAGAGGCTCCAGGTGTCTCCACGCTAGCTTACGTGAGGCGCTGTGCAACTTCGGCAGCAAGTCGAGTACGGCGCTTCAAAAAGAGCAAGGGGGAGTAAGCAGAGCATGAGGTTGAGCAGGGAAGCTCAAATAAGGAACGCGACGATACCTGCTCAGCTAGGCGCTCGCCTTTAGCGACAGCAAGTCGATACCCCGCTCGATGAAAAAAACTGGAGATGAAGTTGTTTGCAATGTTCTTCGCCAACATAGGAAGTCGCTCTGGAGTGAGCTCGGTGGGCCAGGGGAAATCAGCTTGCTAAAGCCGGTGCAAATCATTCTTGGTTAAGTAAGCCTCAAAATAGCCCCGCGAAGTATCCGGCTTGCGAAGGAGTTGGCATACACTGACTGCGAGAGTGCGAGCAGCAACCACGGCTCCTAGCTCGCCAAAGGCGCGCCCGGCTCCATCCATCTCACGAGCGCAAGCACCCAGCCAAGCGAAAATTTCTTCGAAGGTAGCAATGTGTACATCGAGAGGTTGCGCAAGCCTCAACACACCAAAGCTCTGGAGGGTCAGCTCAAATTGCTCCTTCACAAAGGCAAGCCCAGTTCGAACTTCCCCTCGCGGAGGTTTTCTTTAGCGTCATGGACCTCCTCCTCCAAGCACTTCGCGTTATCTTGGTAAGTCTTCGCCATTGCAAGGGCCGTTTCATTAGCAGTACGCTCAATGGCAAGAGCTTCATTCTGGGTGGTCAGATCTTCGGCATGCTTGAAAAGAGTGTCATAATCTTTCTGAATCCTGCCAGACTTCGTCTTTTCCTCTTCCAGTTCCTTCAGAAGGGCTCCTTCTCAGCTTGAAGACACTTCACCACTTCGATTTCTTTATCCAGAGCTCCGCTGTTGCTAATGCTCTGAAGCTCCTTAGTCTTCTTTTCCGTGCAATACGCGCGTTGGGCAACTCGGCTTGCGAGAAGGGCTTTCAGAGCAAGGTCCTTCACGCTATCCAGGGTGCGCTCCACTCCAAGACCTTCCAACTCGGTCTCCATAATAGGGGCGCAGAAGCTGCTCCCCATCTTCTCAAGCAGTTGCCTCTCGCGGCGGCCGCTTTCGAATTGCAGCACAACACATTTTTGCCCTCCCCAGAGCTGGCAGTCATCCGGAAGGTCCATGCGGTTAGCAACATCCTGCACATCTTCGGTGCACACGAAGTAGGCACTGCTGCTGCTTACGGGGCTGTCCCCCGAAGTGGTGCCCCCTGAGTCAGACGATGTCCTCTTTCCACTGGAGTCTTCACCACCCTTAGCATCTTGGCCAGAGGAAGGGTTCATCGGGCTCAGGTCAACGACATCCTTCGCAGCCTGATTACGAGGAGTGGACGAATCGACTTCGATCCGAGCCATCTCCTCATCGCTCTCAGGCTCCTCCTCACTGTACTCAATATTGTACGGCAGGCGCTCAGTACTTTTTCGGTTACCCGCCTCAGAAGGTTCTTCGGTACCAGTAGCCTGGGTCTTAGCAGCAGGGGAGATAGCAGGACCCTGTGGGGCTTCGACGCGTGGAGACGTAACAATGTTCTCGATGACTTTGGGGCTGGGCTTGCTCTTCGACCCTTCGTCGCCAGCCCCGGCTTCGTCCGGATCAGGGGAGCTGTCCTTGTCCTCCTCCATGTTCAGCAACAACGCTAGAATGCCATTGGAGTGACCCGAAGAGGCCTTGGGCCGCGAAGTCAACGGCCGCCGTTTGGCCTCGGCGCGGGCGGTGACGTGCGGCTCCACGGAGCCTCGTTTCCCCAGAGTCTTGCGCCGTTTTTCAGCTTGCTCGAGCCAAGCAGACATAGCGTCACACATGGGGGCTTCAATCTTGAAGAACTGGAAGACTCGGTTATCCCAAGCGCCTCCGAGACGAGAAGTGATGTCATTGGTCTCCTTCGGGGATTCCGGACGTAGGATGGCGTTGGCGCGCTGTTCAGCAGTAACAGGACAAACGTCTGCAGCACAGCGAAGACAGCAGGATAAGTGACGGCGCCAGCAGATCAAGATCACAAGCTGACACAAAGGCAATATACCTGCTTTTTTAAGCCCAAAGCTTTTCTCGAAATCAGGGATCTTGATGTCGCAGTCAAAGTCGTCCCATTCAGCAACTTGCCAGCCACCGCGCACCGGGAAGACATTGGCAAGGCAGTATTCCTCCATGAGGTCCCGGGTCCCATACACAGATGTGAGCGCGCGCAAGGCATGCGCGAAGAGCCGGGATGGCTCCTCGGTCGGCGCTGCACGGAAGAAGTCTTCAGCTTTAGGCTGATCGCTGAGGGCCTTGCAGACGAGGTCACTAGGCCTGCCGTCAGCTTCGGGGGCAACTTCAGCATAGAACCAGAAACTATGCCAGTCGTCCGGCCACCGGTTTTGGTATGTAGTAACGAGGCTAGTAACTCTGGAGCGGAAGCGAAAGTTGATACGGCCGAATTGCGCATTCTTCTTCACCAAAGTGTCTGCGGCTTCAAGCATCTCAATATACTTAGGCTGGTGGTGAACAGAGAACGCGCGCATGAAGTTTGCCTTCGAAGGTGTCACACCCATGGTCTTGCACACCCACATAAAGAGGCTGAGCCGCAGTATACAGTTGAGGGTCAGATGGTGCACAAAGAGATCATACTCCCGAAGAACCGAAACCAGAACGGGATCTAGGGGGAGGTGAAGGCCGGCAGTGAACAGGTCTCAAAACACGATGACTTCATGGTCTCGAGGATGGGGAATTGTCTCCGCGGGGTCAGGCGCTCTCCCGACTTCCGCCCCGAGAAAGCCGCGCTCGTGGTAGGTCTTCAGCACGGCTGGAGTCACCCGACTACGACCGAAGACAGTAGTCGTGGGCACTCCAGGATCAGGAACCTCGTCCTCATCATCTGCGTGAGTCTTCAGGAGCGCCATCTCGACGATCAGGTGTAGAGGGCTCCGCTACCAAAGGGATCCCGAAGAAGCTTCAGCCTCGCTCGACATAATGAAACCAAGCAAAATGTACAAATAAAGGTGAAGAGAGGATTTGAGAACTTACCCGGGAAGGAGGAGCAGCGAAGTCACCGAGTTCCGGGAAGGAGAAAAATCTTCAAGCGGCAGGCACAAATGAAAATTTTCATCATGCCAGTATATATAGGCACAGGGTAAGCTTAAGCAACGGTGCCTCGATGTCACACCCGGATTTACGAAGGAAATCCGAATGCTACTATATGTGTACCCAGGAAGTCTTTACACACATATAGCTCAGAAATGAATATCAAAGAAAGGAAAACAGTGCTCGATAACATAAACAGGAATAAAGTCATTACATCACAGGCATTACATTATTATCGAGTTTATCAAAGTAGCGGAAGAGTAAGCATCTAAATCCACTGAGCCTCACAGGGACTCTGACTGGGGGACTGCACTGCCTAGAACTCCGGGAACTCCTCAGGGAAGACAAAAGCATCCACTGGCGGCTCATCTGAGTACCCATCCGGGATTTTGTTGATATGAAGCAAGTGTAAGTAATCCATCTTACTTAGCAAGCATAACATGATTAAATGAGGCTCAAAAGGCTATGCAAGGTTTAAACTGCGGTTAGCATTTTTAGTTGATTAATTTTAGAATTAACCTGAATTACTACAGTTATATGACAACCCCAGTTGAAACCCACATTATGAAACATGTGAAGTATTATTAACGAACAACATCATGTTTAACCATTTAACCAGAAAACAAGGAACCGCTCGTAAAGGATCCAGGCCGCTCTTGACCGTGAGCACGGCTGATATATCAGATCATAACACTCTGCAAAGGTTGTACAACTTTACCCACAAGTCGCGATTCCCCTTTGTCATAGACAAGTGTACCTCCAAAAACAGGTACGGGGTTTCACTACGAGACCTTTCAAAAGACACCCTAGCAGCTAGTGGCAGTGTGAACCTCTTCTGCTCCCACCAAAAGTAAATATCAGCCCATCCGAGACAAGTGAGGGACCCAAAGGCCCTCCCTGCTCCCACCAAAATAAATGTCAGCCCATCCGAGACAGACCGAGGCCACCGCTTCTGGCCCTCTCCTCCGAGTCAAGCCAGATAGCCACTTAGACAAGCTAGAGCCGTACAATTTACTTAGTCAAGACCAGAACCATTTGATTCTTGTGGTTGTACGGTTTTCCTGGGTGGCCGCTTTAAGAATCGGAACCTTAAAGAGAGACGCTTAGAGCAATCCAACACATGCTCAAGCTCCCTAAACCAAGTTGCTAAAAAGCATATTTTAATAAAGTTCCAAGTATATCATTAATCAATATTAACATTTAACAATGATCGTTAGCGTTTGCAAGCATAGCATAACTTAACAAACTACCCATATGCATAACCCAGGGTGATCAAGGAATATAGGATATATAAATCTAGTCATTCCAAAGGTATAACAAATTTAAACACATGCATGAATGAATAACATGATTAATAGGTGAATAGGTATCAAGGATAAATCATGTTACACTTGCCTTCCTCAAAATAGTGCTGCTGATCCGGGTCTTCAAAGTCTTGATCAAAACCGGCCTCGTACTGCTCGCTCTCTAAACATGCATTCCATCACCATACAAAACATTCACACATGCCATTACATGCAAACAAATATCAATCTATTAGAACAGTACACCATACAGCATAAACAGAAGCAAAGAAGGATAGAAAACTAATCTACGCATTTCTACGATCACATGAACGCGAAAATCACTCTAATCGGAGCTAGGATGATTAAACTACACTAGAAACAAGAAAAAGGACTATCCTGCGATAAACGGAGGACCTATACGTAATTAACCCTAGCTTGCAGGGGGTAGCAGAGAAGTTTGTATAACACAGGGGAGGGACTGCGGGTTGATATGCTGGTTTTCCAGGGTCTCTTTAACAAAAAACGAAAGGGTATGTTGGGATTTAATCTAGGCCGCAGGTGGTAGATCGGACGGCTCTGGTTCCTTCTGCCTTAACTGCTCGGTTTGCACAGGGGAGAACGACACTGCCTTCGTCGTTTCAGAAGCAGGGGCGACGGCGGCCATGTTTCCTGCGAGTTGAGCTCGCCGGAGAAGGGGCCCCGAGGCTACGAAGCTCGATTTCCTGCACGAACTGCACTAGGAGCAAGGGAGCGATGCTGCGAACTCGTTTTGGGTAATCTGGACCTCAACCGAGCAGCTGTTCTGGGCGGCAACAAAGGGGATCAGTGGGCGGATGTGTGCACAGAGGAGGTTCGGACCTTGGTTCACGGTTCAGAATGGCGTCGAGTGCTCCGGGGATGGACCTGCACACCAGAGGGAAACAAAGAGGGGAGGTCAGAGAGACTCGGGCTCGGAAAGGTCGATGGCGACGGTGAACGACGGCTCTTACCGTAGCGAACTCCGGCGTCCAGAAATCCGGCGAGAAGGGTACTGGATTCGTGAAATTGGGCAGTGGGGAAGGCAAAGGAGGGGGAAAAGGAGCTCATCCAGGGTTTTAAAAGGGGGGAGGGGGTCTGGCCGGCCTGAATTGCAGGGGACGGCGGCTCGGTGCTCCTCACCATTACTGCCACCGAGAACAAATTGAAATGAAGGGGGTTTCGGTTTTCAGTGGAAGAGGGAGGGGAAACGAGGGCCTGGTGGAGGGGATACTGATGGGGGACGGGAAGAGGGAGGGAGGCGCTGCTCAGGGGAAGGAGAAAGGGCGACGACCTTTCTGTTCTTGCGACGGAGACAGAAGGGGCGACAGGATGGGGGCGACGGGGATGTTCCTGTGGCGTGCGTGAGGAGAGAAGGGGGCACGTGAGGTGGAGGAGGAAGGAGGATGGGCCGGATCTGCTAGGGCCCAAGGGCCGAGAAAAAGGGGATGGTTGGGCCAAGAGAGAAGAGAAAGGAAAGACAGGCCGGGCCGGATTGGTTAAAAGGGTTTGGGCCTGCAGAGTTGGTTTTGGGCCGCGGCAAGATTGGATTTAGGATTGGACTTCGGGTTGGATCTGGATCAGGATATGGGTTTAGGGTTTTTGGACACCGGGAAAGAAAGAAAACAGAAAATAAAAACGGGCCGAGTTAAGGTTGGGTTTTCCGGACTCTAGGGCTAGCACACAAAACACTCAAACAATAAAACGATGCATCGGCATGAAATGCACAAACAAGTTTCTAAACCTAGGGTTGATTTTAATTTCCGAAAAGGGTTTTATATTTACCTAAATTTGTGAATGCACACACAAGAACTTAGCAATTTAATTACTATATTAGGAAAGAAATTTTTAGGGTGTTACAAACCTACCCCCCTTAAAATGAATCTCGTCCTCGAGATTCGGTTGAGCCTTCAAACAACTGTGGATATTCTGCCTTTAAATCTTCTTCTCTTTCCCAGGTTGCCTCATCCACTGAGTGTCGGCTCCACTGCACCTTACACATTCGTATCACCTTACTTCTTGTAATTCTTTCTGCCATTTCCAATATCTTGACGGGATACTCTTTATATGTAAGATCTTCTTGTACATCGAGTTCTTCCAGAGGTAACTGTTCTTCAGGCACTCGTAAACATTTCTTTAATTGTGATACATGGAACACATCATGTACACCGGACAGTCTAGTTGGCAGTTCCAACTGATAAGCCACTTCACCTTTTCTGTCCAACACCTTGAATGGTCCAATGTACCTCGGTGCTAGTTTTCCTTTGACATTAAATCTACGAACTCCTCGCATAGGTGACACCTTAAGGTATACATAGTCGCCAATTTCAAAACTAAGATCTCGACGTCTGACATCCGCATAACTCTTCTGTCTTGATTGCGCTACCTTCAAATTCTGCCTGATTGTTTGTACCTGTCTTTCGGCCTCTTTAAGAATTTCCGGTCCAAACACTTGGCTTTCTCCTGTTTGATTCCAGAACAAGGGTGTCCTGCATTTCCTGCCATATAGTGCTTCAAACGGTGCCATTTGTAGACTCTTCTGGAAACTGTTGTTATAAGAGAACTCTGCATATGGCAAACTCTTATCCCAACTTGTCCCGTATTGTAAGGCACAAGCCCTCAACATATCTTCCAAGATTTGGTTTGTCCTTTCAGTTTGCCCATCAGTCTGTGGATGATAAGCTGAACTGAAGTTTAACTTTGTATCCATTGACTCATGAAGTTTATGCCAGAATTGTGATGTGAACTTCCATTGACTCATGAAGTTTATGCCAGAATTGTGATGTGAACTGTGATCCCCGATCTGATACTATCTTCTTTGGAACTCCATGCAAGCATACTATTCGTTCCATGTATAGCTCTGCTAACTTTGCACCTGAGTAGGTAGTCTTTACTGGAATGAAATGAGCCACCTTCGTTAATCGATCCACAATTACCCATATAGAGTCAAAACCTCTTTGAGTTCGGGGCAAACCAACTATAAAGTCCATTCCGACTTCTTCCCATTTCCATTCTGGTATTTTCAAGGGTTGGAGTAAACCGGCAGGTCTCTGATGTTCCGCTTTAACCCTTTGACATGTGTCACATAGAGCGACATATGTTGCAACATCCCGCTTAAGTCCATACCACCAATATCTCTCTTTAATATCCAAATACATCATTGTACTTCCCGGGTGTATGGAGTAAGCTGAATCATGTGCTTCCCTTAGAATAGCATCCCTTATATGCTTCAGATTGGGTACACATATTCTTTTTCCGAACCACACGGTTCCTTGCTTATCCATGATAAATCCTGGTGCTTTTCCCTGAATAATCAAAGCTATGATCTCTTGAATCTTCTTATCTTCTTGTTGCCCTTCTTTAATCTCCTTTTCTAGTGTTGGTTCAATTTCCATCTCCACCGTACTAGCGGCGAATCCCAGATTCAATCGTTCAAATTCTTTACCGAGTTCTATTGGTAACTGGGTAATTCTATTTGCATGACTTTTTCTGCTCAGAGCATCTGCCACCACATTCGCCTTTCCTGGATGATAGTGAATCTCCAGGTCATAATCTTTGATTAATTCCAACCATCGGCGTTGCCTCAAATTCAAGTCTGACTGTGTGAACACATACTTCAGACTCTTGTGGTCAGTATAGATATCACACTTATGGCCAATCAAATAGTGTCTCCAGATTTTTAGTGCATGCACCACTGCTGCAAGTTCAAGGTCGTGTGTCGGATAATTTAGCTCATGCTTCCTTAACTGTCTAGAGGCATATGCTACCACTTTTCCTTCTTGCATAAGTACACATCCCAAACCTTGATGAGATGCGTCACAATATATAGAGAAGCTCTTGGTTATATCTGGTAATACCAATATTGGAGCAGTGGTCAACCTTTTCTTGAGCTCCTCAAAACTAGCTTGACATTTTTCTGACCACACGAACTTCACATTCTTCTCTAGCAAGGACGTCATAGGTTTAGCAATTTTGGAGAACCCTTCAATGAACCGTCGATAATATCCGGCCATTCCAAGGAAGCTCCGAATTTCACTGACATCTTTTGGTGGATTCCAACTCAATACATCTTTAACCTTCTTTGGATCAACTGCCACTCCTCCATTGGATACAACATGACCCAAAAATGCTACTTCCTTCAACCAAAATTCACATTTACTAAACTTGGCATATAATCGTTGATCCCTGAGTCTCTGCAATACCAACCGCAGATGTTCTTCATGCTCTTCTTCGTTCTTGGAGAAAATCAGAATGTCGTCAATAAATACCACCACAAACTTGTCCAAATAATCCATGAAGATTTTGTTCATTAGATACATAAAGTATGCAGGAGCATTGGTTAACCCGAATGACATAACTGTGAACTCATATAATCCATATCGGGTAACGAACGCTGTCTTGGGTATATCAGAAGCACGAATTCTCATCTGGTGATATCCTGATCTAAGATCAATCTTTGAGAATACACATGCTCCCTTCAGTTGATCAAAGAGATCATCGATCCTTGGCAGTGGGTACTTATTCTTTATAGTTACATCATTGAGCGCGCGGTAATCGATGCACATCCTCTGTGATCCATCTTTCTTCTCAACAAATAGTACCGGTGCTCCCCAAGGTGAAGAGCTAGGTCGAATATAACCCTTCTCAAGTAGCTCATCTAATTGCTTCTTAAGTTCTTCTAATTCTTTCACACCCATTCTATATGGTCGCTTAGCTATAGGTGCAGTGCCAGGTTTAAGATCAATAAGAAATTCAACTTCGCGTTCTGGTGGCATACCTGGCAATTCCGCAGGAAATACATCGGGGAATTCCTTCACCACATTAATGTCTTCCATGGCCATCTCCTTCACTTGATTGGCCTGGCACACTTCTGAAGCTGTCATAGTTGCTTGATATTCCACTTTTTCTCCAGATTTTGCTGTCAGTTGCACTGTTCTTTTGGCACACTGAATTACTCCATCATGCCTCGCTAGCCATGCCATTCCCAAGATGACATCGATTCCCGTGGAATTCAGGATTATAGGATGGGCTATAAATTCTACCCCCCTTATATTAATTTTAACCTCAGTGCATCTTAGAGTGGCCTTTAACTCCCCACCTGGTGAACTAACTATCATGGTGTTTTTCAATGGTTGTATGATCATCATATGCTTTTTCACAAACTGAGCAGATATAAATGCATGCGAAGCTCCAGAATCAAATAGTACTGATGCAGGTTGTGAGTTCACTGGGAACGTACCGATCACCACATCTGTTGAGTCCTGAGCAGCTTCCACGTTCATGTGGTTGACCTTCCCACGAGTGTAGTTTTGTTGGCCTCCATTCCTCGGTGCCTGCTGCTGATTTCCATTGCGGTACTGTAGTTGGGAATTCTGTCCACCCATCTTCTTCTTAGGACAGTTATTTGCATAATGTCCTGGCTCACCACAATGAAAGCATACTCTCCCAGATTGAGCTACAGGTGTTTTATTAGCCTGTGTGAGAGGTGGAGCTTGGATTCTCATCTGGGGATTTTGAGGCTTGAACTGCTGCTGTTGTTGTTGATACTGGGGACGCTGCTGCTGGTTCTGGAAGCGCTGTTGATATTGAGGACGACCCATTTGCTGTGAAGAACCTTGGAAACGAGGCTGATTTCCCATTGGTTGATTATAGCGAGGACGTGAGTTGCTTCCAGACTGTTGGCCCAT
>CM014274.1:76731442-76747796 GCA_004135705.1 Alloteropsis semialata
ACAAGAACACAAATCAATATCTAAGAAAGCCAGTGAGAACAGGATTTGATTGAGATAAAAGAACTGAAAACCAAATCGTCGTGGGAGGTAACCACTAAGAGATGACTGTAGGCCGGCATACCGACGTCACATGTGTGGCAGCTCGCTCGCTTATAGCAGTAAAGCCAACTATCGCTGATACTCACCCGTACCAATAGACACCAAGCTAGGAGGAGGGGGGGTTATGTGGCATGTCACATAGGCAAACCTTTTGTCGGCGTCGAAAATGGCCGACTAGTAAATTTCGTGGATTGCGTGCTAAGGCCCGGATGGTTCGCGAGAGGACACAAGGGATTATACTGGTTCGGGCACGAACGCCCTACGTCCAGTTCGATGCTGCTCGTGTTACTCGTGTTGCTCGTAGTAGGGGTTACAAGCGATCGAGAGAGGGAGGGACTCCCAAGTCTCTGTGAGCATGTGTGCGTATGCGAGTGTGTTGAATGGAGTGGGCGAATTGCGATCCCCCCGGCAAGGATGGCCCTCCTTTCCCTTTTATAGTCCAAGGGAAAGGGCCGGGTCGGGTACATAAGTGGATAAAAAGGAAGAAGGTCCCGAGGGGGAGAAAGGGAAAAGGCCCAAGGGGTCGGGCAGGCCTCCGTTTCTCCGCTTATCGTCGTGTCCTGTCTTGGGGATCGTGGGGGTACCCATGATGGTGAAAGGACCTTGATGTCGCCTAGAGGGGGGTGAATAGGCGAGACCTGAAAAAGTTGCCACTTAAAACAAATTTATTAGCAACAATTGGGTATTCCAAATATCACTTTTAGAAATTCAGTAAATGAACTTCTAAAAGGATCTTTAGAATCTCCAAATAAAAGAATAGCACGCCTAACGCAGCGGATATGAGACATTGCCACCAAAACCGGTACCACCGGTTTTGCAAAACCGGTTCACCGGTTTTGCCCGAGCAGTGAACCCCCAGATAAATTGAGAATGCTAGAGAGCTCGGAATCAAACCAAACTTGGAGATGATGATTGGAATATCTTTCTAAGGAATATCTCCAAGTCCCTGCACTCAAAAACACATATACAACAAAATCGAGCAATTTCACCAATAATCAAATATAAGCACAATGAAGCTCAAACCAGCGGGGAGACACAAGATTTGTTTCCCGAAGTTCGGATTCACCGTTTGCACCACGCAACCACCAAGGCACGGTGAATCCTACTCTCCGTTGAGGAAGCTTATACGACCACACTAGGTCAAGCTATTTCCTCCTTCCACTAGCTTGCTTCTTCCCTTTCGGAGGCGAAGCACGACCTGCACAAACTTCCCGCAGCTCACCACACCTTGGTAGCTCACGGGCAACACTTAGCCGTCTAGGAGCGAAGCTCCAAGAGTAACAAATGAATCACAATAGCTTGATGAAGTCCAACAGTGCTCAAGGTGCTTTTGGTGCTCTCAAACTTCACACAATGGCTGCTCTCTCTACTACCCAACACAAAGAATATTACAATTGCAAGCTACCTCACAAAGAGGGGTTGGGGAGAGCAAATATGGCTTTTGCTTGGCAAGGAAGAGCAGGGAAGCACTATAGCAACCTCAGGAACAGCAGCAAAGCAATGGGGAGGTCGTGGGGTATAAATACTCCATTCCCCAAAAACTAGCCGTTACAGACTCAGTGAAAACCGGTGCCACCGGTTCCTAAAACCGGTGCCACCGAAAATTCAAACCAACTAGCCGTTTGTACTTTCTGACACAAAACCGGTGCCACCGGTTTCCCAAAACCGGTGCCACCGGTTTTGCCCTGGCAAAACCTATAGCAGTGTAAGTGAGGGTTTTGTGTCTCTCAACAACTCACATGGGTTACTTGAGCACTTAGACAATTTCAAGGCTTCTTGTGATGCATCCCTCTTGATAGTACGGCGTACCTAAACTCAAGATCAAATATAAATACAAATGATGCTCTTGAGCTTCTTCACTTTGAGTCATGCCATACTTCTTCAATATATTCACTTGAGAGTTGCATCCAACCTTGTCTTGAATTGAGCACTTCAACCTTGAGCTAGTGACTTGAACCGTTGTCTTTGAATGAAATTCACTTCTAGTTCAATTCACCTTTTCACAACTTACTTCTAGAAAGATTGATACTTCCCAATATGAACACCATGTGTGACCAAGATTCATCAAGTTGAAATCCAAAGAAAGTTTCGTCACCTTAGCAAAGATACATGACTCAAGTCCGCACTTGATCACACATTGCTTAGTCCCTAGAAACACTATCCCGAACTTCACCTCTTCATCCTTGCATCGCATATAGCTTCACATTAGTGTGTATCATCAATGAACACCATTTCTTGATATGCAATATATCCACTTTACTTTGATCTTTCATTTGTATCAAAGTCATCATGTCTTGTTTGCAAGTCATTCCTTAAATATAGACCAAGAATGAGCCATATCACCATGTCTCTTATCCATTCAACCAAACTTGCATTATACAATATTTTTGTCCGCCATGATCTAAGATATCCCATATCAAAAACAAACAAGCTTTTATCAATTCAGAGACCAATACATCACACATGTCATTATGTCTCTTTCTTTATTGCACCATAGCTTGTCATCTTCCATATTCACATATAATGGGAGTAACCACTTATTTATTCATGTCAACATGAGCCATCCACATTGGATTCAACCAATGACCAATAGTGAATCGTCAATATACAACAAAATTCCTGCTCATAATCTTTAACAAACACGTTAGTCCTTTAATCGTTTTGTCATTCAATTCACCAAAACCCACAAGGGAGCCTAGATGCACTTTCAATCTCCCCCTTTTTGGTGATTGATGACAATTCGATTAAAGCTCACAATAGATATATCAATAAAGCTTTTGAATGTTCAGATTTAGTTTGAGCTCCCCCTCAACATGTGCTTTGAATGAAATTCAATGATTTGGCCTAAAATGCCAATTTGCACACTTTCAAGAAAACATGGAGCTCCTCCTAAATCTCAACATCCGTGGGGTGCAAAACATGTGTGTGAACAATTAATACGTGATGCATGCAACACATAATTAATAAAACAAAAACAGTGCTTCCCAGACCAAAACCGGTGCCACCGGTTGTGGAAAACCGGTGCCACCGGAAATCCACTGGACAGCACGAACAGTCACCAAACAAAGCGACTCGGAATTTCCGACACAACGGATCAGAAATTCCGGCCCCAAACCGAGGCTACCGGAACTTCTAGGCCAGAAATTCCCACACACATAGGATTTATTAAGCAAAAGAGACTAAATAGAATTTAAAAAAGTTCCACACACATAAATGAGTTCAACACACAGAATAGCACTCATTACAAAGGTTCTCAAGTCCAAACGAGCTAAGATAGATTTGAATATATTACAAAGTGGCCTGTTGCATACAACAGCCAAAACCGGTGCCACCGGTTTTGGAAAACCGGTGCCACCGGTTTTGCCAGACAGCCAGCAGACAGAAACAGAACAGCAGCCTTTAATCGCTCCAATTTCTCCCCCTTTGTCATCCATCACCAACAAAGGTCCTGGGGAATCTCCTGCTGTCCCTACTCATCATTTTCCTCATCATCATCTTGTCCTTGGTCTTGAGTTGGAGGAATAAGTGGAGGTTGAGGTGCAAATTGAGTTGGAGGAAATGTACCAACATATGGATTGACATGGCCAAAAATCCCTCCAAAAATGTCACCTTGAGCAGATCCTGAACCCCCAGCTGCATAAGGATCAATCTGTGGCATACTAGAAGAACCACCTTGCCCTTGAGTGCCCACAAATGGCACCTCAGAAAAAGAAGCCCCACCACTTTGCATGCCTCCATAGGATGGATTATAGTATGAGTCACCTATGGATCGATCCCAATAATCCTTTTGAGTCACCGGATCCACCTCTTGAGATCTAGTCCAAATTTGATCAAATCCCTCCGGTTCACTTTCCTCATCATCAGACTCTGTACGGGGAATAGGAGGCCTATTGGAAGGATCCTCATACATCTGCCTGATCATCCTCGAGTCCCTCTTCCTCCTTTGCCTTTCCTTGTGAGCAATTGCATTTGTGCTCATACAAGACCCACACATAAAGTTGAACAATTTTCTAAGTGGTGAAGGGGGCTTGTGCACATCTCTTTGCCCACGTCCATGTCCACTACGGGACGCCTCTCTTCCTGCCATAGAAGGGGCAGCAGTTGTAGGAGCATCTTGGGGTGCATCTCCACCCTCTATATTGGCCTCCATGCTTGCCGCTTGGGCTAGGGACGGACCTTTGATATCATTCTTCATGTGAAAGGGCTCAATCTCATGATCATAATCAAATGTGCAATTAGTCACGGCCTCAATAACATGCATGAGATAAGGAGCATACCCATAGCTCTTTTGTGGAGATCCAGCAATAGACTTCATTTCTTCCCAAATAAATTCCACCACACTAAACTCCGGCTCACTAGGTGTCATATACCTTAACAAATCACGAAGATAGAAAGATATGTTGCTTTGACCACCTTCCCTAGGAGCAAGTGTCTTCCTAAACATGCGGTTGAGATATGCATAGTAGGGTTGCATGCCATTAACTCTCCCAAAGTAACCCTCCTGTCCTGGTAAATACATGTATTTCATATCCTTCTTATCCATATATGCAGCATTATGAATATGAACTCTCTTATCATCCTCTCCATCAAAGCCCAAAAGTGAGGTAAACTGAGTGTAGGTCACTCCATACCAATTGCCCTCTGTCATCCAATGCACAATCCTTTCATCATTTCTAGATGTGAAATAACTTGTGGCATAGAATTGTGCAATTACCTCACTATTCCATGACTTGGCAAAGCTCATGATCTTGTATATATTCTTCCTCTTGCATTCCCTAATGATTTCATCAATTCTAGGATCCTTGAAGGCCCTCATGAACTTCCAATCAATGTATTGAGCCTGAGCAATAGGAACATCCTTTGTAAGGATGGCACTCTCATAGAAGTCCTGGTGAAAAGCTGTGCCAAACCTGTAATCAAGATGTTTCCCACCTAGTTCCTTAGGATTCTTAGCCCTTTCAATTTTGGCCTTCTCTGTCAAGCCCTTCACCTTATAGTTGACCTTGGCGCGGTTTGGAGGCGCCATGGGAGCTCTAAAAGTCACATCACTAACATGTGTGGGAGGAGCACTATGAGATGGCATTGGCCCAAATGCTGAAATGATATCCTCCTCATCATCACCATTACCACTGCCACTTCTGCCACCACTGCCTGTCCCCTGACTATGCTCATGGCTATGTGTGCGAATGGATTTGCCCTTTCTTTTGCGCTGACTAGCTGAGGGAGAGTCTGCTGCAATAGACTCTGTAGGAGTGGCATCCCTCTCATATGGACTCACCTCATCATCATCACTAGAGGTGTCCTCGGCCTCTGAATCCTCAATGCGAACATCTCCCCTAGGAAGCCTCACTCTCCCTGCTGTCCTCGTGGATCTTCTAGGCTGTGCTGGTTCAGCTGGTTGGATATCTTGCTCACTGCTTCCAACATCTCTTGCCCGAAACTCGAATTGAGCATTCTTTGAACGCAAGGGCCTCCTTTGATAAGGGATGCATTTGCTTGGATCTCCCGACATGGTGGATGAGTTGCTGCAGCCCTAGAACCGAGGGGAATCCGGTCACACCGAATGGGAGACTCCAAATCTTGCCTCAACACTTGAATCCCACGGTGGAAACTTGAAATCGCCTCAAAATCGCCCCAAAACGCCCTCTCCTTTCTGTTCTTGGTCGTGGGTGAGAGAGGGGGTAAATGTAAGAGTGAAGGGGTAAGTCACGGGTAAATAGTACCCAGCCGACAGAAACCGGTGCCACCGGTTTTGGAAAACCGGTGCCACCGGAATTTCTTGACCCGGTGACTTTTGTCCAATTTTTGCACTTCAGCCCTTCCCTTTTCTCTTCTGCTCCATTTGAATCCATTTATCCATTGTTGCTGCTCTTTGACCCAGAAGAAGGATTTTTGATAGATAAGGATGAGATAAGGGGATCCAAGACACATAGCCCTTGAGATGAGATTGAATAGATCTAATGGACTTGAGAGTGTTTCACCATTTGTAGTTAGCCAGCAATCAAGCAAGGATAACAATAACCACAAATGGATCGATGTGGCCACAAAGACCAACACCAAATGATTTTCAAAAAGCACACTTCCTACACATGCTAGTTAATCTTGAAAATCTATCCTATGTCACACAAGGCATGCATCCATCTCAAGTCAATGACCATCTTTGCATATTTAGCTCATATCTTACAAGAGATGACACCAAGTCAATCCTTAATGAAGATATCAACTAAATATCTAGATATGAAGCTCAAGGGGACTTGAAACAATTACATGCAAAAACACATACTAGCAAGAAGAAGGCCTAGATGCAAAAGATAAGAATAAAAGGTTCATGAAAACATACCTTTGCCTTAAGCCCATTTAACTTGTGCATATTTCAATTTGGCATAGTGCTAGCTCTCAAAATTATTTTCTTATTCAAGTATTGAGTTAGCACAAGATACACTAGCACATGTGACTACAAATTCACTAGAAGAAATTGTTAGTCCCACAAGTGACACAAGTATTGGAATAAGCTCCCCCTTAGATAGTGCATAAGAATTTTGAATTTCTTTTGAGTTGCACTTTATTCAATTATGAATATTGAGGAGTTTATTCACAATCTTGGTCAAGGCATATAGAAGGTAATAAACAAGTTGAAATTGTGCCAAGGATCTCAATATCATAGATGTAATATCATCAAAACCTTTTTCATGCCAAACACACTAGCATGAAGGAAGGCCTAGATGCATTGAAATGAATACATGAATTAAAAAAAAATACCTTGGTCTTGAACAAATAAATTCTTCACATAGAGGAACACATATATCCATTAGCTTGTGCTTTGATTTCTTTTCATCTCGTCATTTTAGTGTGATTCTAACCATAGTTTCAATAAAGTGACAAGACAATACAAATATTAGTAGCACAAGCTCTAGTCTCATATTCGGTGACTCTTTAAGTGTGATAAGGGAGTGAGTCACAAAATATGAAACCTCATAACATGGACTAGATTTCTTGAGCATATGGTGTACACAAGATTATGTGGAAGGCAAGTAGATGTACACCATTTTGGTCAATTAAGTCCAAACAGGGAATCTAAGCCATGCTATGGAGAGTAGCTATATATGTGAAACTCAAACCAACTTAAATAAATAAAAATGATACAATTACCATGTTGGTTTGTTGACCTTGTTGTCATGTAGCTTACTCATCACCAACTCACTTGCATTGGAGTTGCTCAAGTGTATTATATGAATATACGTATGATCCCTTACACTTGAACTATACACATGAAAATCTTGCAAATGAAGTTAGTACCAAGAGACACAAAATATGAAGTGAGCTCCCCCTAAATATGTGCATCAATGATTTGAATCTTGAGACTTGCACTTTTAGCTCCATTAAGGCGTTAAGGTAGCTAGCTCCATATTGTGGTCACATCACAAATAAATTCATGAATAAGTAAATGTGATCAAGACAGGCTCACAGATATTTGTATGAAGCTTCAGATATAAGTAGAAGAGTATTTCTTGTGATATTCCAATTTAGATGAAGGATGACAGTTGAACCCCTGCCGGAACTTCTGGCATAGATGACCGGAACTTCTGATACGAAACAGAGGCTGCCGGAATTTTGGGTCGGAAGTTCTGAAGCCGGCCGGAACTTATTCTTTTCCTTCCTACTGATTCTGGCAAAACCGGTGCCACCGATTTTACCAATCCGGTGCCACCGGATTTTCCCTGAACCAGGCATTTCTTCAAAAAGATTATTCCGGTGCTTCTTGTCTTGATTCATTTCTGTTTATCTTCATTACTTATTCATTAACCTGCATTTATAAACACTCAAAGCTTCTTGATGAAGTGGTTAGTAGCATCAAGTGTTATTTGTCATAATCTTTCATTATTACCAAATATAGCTTGTCCGCTACACATGCTTAGAAACAATGAAATCATAGATAGGTAAATATGAGTGGACAGCTAGAGAGGTACTTATCACAGGAGTAGCATTGGATAAAGTTTTTTTTTTCCATTGATCTCACTTGGTTCCTTTATGATATGAAATTTCTCTTGAGATGTGAATGATATAAGATGAAACTCTTCTCAAGTGAACCAAGCATCCAATGCAGCTTCAAGTACCTACAAATCTCTTTTAGGCACATTTTGGTACCCAACATGTGTTGGGTCCGATATGGTTAGTAAGCAAGGACTTAGGTACCCAAATGGCCTTTGAGCTTGTCCTAGGTGAACCAATCATTCTAGTAGAACAAGAGTCATTTGAGTTTCTCCTAATCTTAATAAACTTATTATTGACACGTTCAAGATTAGGATTTTTACCATTTGGACAATCCTTACCAAAGTGCCCTTCTCACGACATGTGTAGCAAGTCTTGTGCTTGATGTTGCTGCCTTTATTTTTCTTGCTTGCAGAACATTTCTTCTCTTTGATGTTTGCTTGTGCCTTCAGACCATGGTTGTTCTGCTTGACTTCTGGTTTCTCAGTGGAAACCGGTACCACCGGTTTAGGCAAACCGGTGCCACCGGTTTTATTTGAGGGCAACCTTGACTGATTGACACAAGCTTCAATTTCGTGACCTCTCTCACGACAGCCATAACATCTCCTCTGTGAAAGACTTCTCTTCCCTTTATCTTGAGAAGGTTGCGCAAGGCCCTTGCCTTTTAGCTTTGACAAGTCCATCTTAAGTCTTTCCACCTCTAGCTTCAGATTATCATTATCTTGTGCAATATGTTCATGACGTGACTCTGCAAGAACTTGATCATACCATGAAGTTTTTGCTTGCGAGTCGCAAAGGTTAGCACAAGACATATCGATTTCAGCTAGAGAACATTTACACTTATGAATTTGAGGTTCTAATGATTTCATAGTAGTAAGCATAACCTCATGATTCACTTCAAGGATTGTGTGTGAATCTACAAGCTTCTCATAGGAGCACTCTAGTTCCTTATGAGTAACCTGCAAGTTCACATACTTACTAGAGAGCATCTCAAGCTGATCCTTGAGCCTTTGATTTTCTTCCTTCAATGAATTGGTCAAGGATTTATTTGACTCCTTGACCTCCTCTTTGCTTTCAGCTATAAGACAGTAAGAAACGTCAGCATTCAAAGAGGAATGAATGGGAGCGGTAGATACCTCACTGTGCTGATGCGTCGCCGAATTTTCACTCGAGGAAGGCTCATCAGCTTGCTCCTGGCCAAAACCGGTGCCACCGGTTTTAGAAACCGGTGCCACCGGTTCTGCCTGAGCAGAACCAGTGAGTGTAGTCTCGTGGTCCTCTTGCTCCTTGGATGATGTCACTTGAGGCTCATAGCACATAGGTGATGTTGAGCACTCCTCTAGTGACTCCATGTCTTCTTGCTCTTCATCATCACTTTCTATATCTTCATATGTATCCGTGATGAGGGTCCACATGTGATGTGCATCTTTCCGAATTTCTTTCTCGCTAGAGATGATATCCCATGCAGCTTTACAAACACATCTTCGCAAGAAGTCAGTAACACAAGCATTGAGTTGCGCGCAAGCTAACTCCTCTTGAGTGAGATTTGACCGACCAATGTTGTCGTAGTCAAACTTAGGAGGTAGAATACTAGCAACTAAAATATGTTCAACTACAGGATCTAAATTTCTAAGAGCATTATGAACATTACCAACCCACGACACATAGTTTGAGCCGTCAAACTGAGAGGCTCAAAGTTTACCTCGATCGACATCTTTTCTTCACGGCGGTTAAGCTTAGATGTGAAGACAAGCTCTGATACCAATTGAAAGGACTTTGATGTCGCCTAGAGGGGGGGTGAATAGGCGAGACCTGAAAAAGTTGCCACTTAAAACAAATTTATTAGCAACAATTGAGTATTCCAAATATCACTTTTAGAAATTCAGTAAATGAACTTCTAAAAGGATCTTTAGAATCTCCAAATAAAAGAATAGCACGCCTAACGCAGCGGATATGAGACACTGCCACCAAAACCGGTACCACCGGTTTTGCCCGAGCAGTGAACCCCCAGATAAATTGAGAATGCTAGAGAGCTCGGAATCAAACCAAACTTGGAGATGATGATTGGAATATCTTTCTAAGGAATATCTCCAAGTCCCTGCACTCAAAAACACATATACAACAAAATCGAGCAATTTCACCAATAATCAAATATAAGCACAATGAAGCTCAAACCAGCGGGGAGACACAAGATTTGTTTCCCGAAGTTCGGATTCACCGTTTGCACCACGCAGCCACCAAGGCACGGTGAATCCTACTCTCCGTTGAGGAAGCTTATACGACCACACTAGGTCAAGCTATTTCCTCCTTCCACTAGCTTGCTTCTTCCCTTTCGGAGGCGAAGCACGACCTGCACAAACTTCCCGCAGCTCACCACACCTTGGTAGCTCACGAGCAACACTTAGCCGTCTAGGAGCGAAGCTCCAAGAGTAACAAATGAATCACAATAGCTTGATGAAGTCCAACAGTGCTCAAGGTGCTTTTGGTGCTCTCAAACTTCACACAATGGCTGCTCTCTCTACTACCCAACACAAAGGATATCACAATTGCAAGCTACCTCACAAAGAGGGGTTGGGGAGAGCAAATATGGCTTTTGCTTGGCAAGGAAGAGCAGGGAAGCACTATAGCAACCTCAGGAACAGCAGCAAAGCAATGGGGAGGTCGTGGGGTATAAATACTCCATTCCCCAAAAACTAGCCGTTACAGACTCAGTGAAAACCGGTGCCACCGGTTCCTAAAACCGGTGCCACCGAAAATTCAAACCAACTAGCCGTTTGTACTTTCTGACACAAAACCGGTGCCACCGGTTTCCCAAAACCGGTGCCACCGGTTTTGCCCTGGCAAAACCTATAGCAGTGTAAGTGAGGGTTTTGTGTCTCTCAACAACTCACATGGGTTACTTGAGCACTTAGACAATTTCAAGGCTTCTTGTGATGCATCCCTCTTGATAGTACGGCGTACCTAAACTCAAGATCAAATATAAATACAAATGATGCTCTTGAGCTTCTTCACTTTGAGTCATGCCATACTTCTTCAATATATTCACTTGAGAGTTGCATCCAACCTTGTCTTGAATTGAGCACTTCAACCTTGAGCTAGTGACTTGAACCGTTGTCTTTGAATGAAATTCACTTCTAGTTCAATTCACCTTTTCACAACTTACTTCTAGAAAGATTGATACTTCCCAATATGAACACCATGTGTGACCAAGATTCATCAAGTTGAAATCCAAAGAAAGTTTCTTCACCGTAGCAAAGATACATGACTCAAGTCCGCACTTGATCACACATTGCTTAGTCCCTAGAAACACTATCCCGAACTTCACCTCTTCATCCTTGCATCGCATATAGCTTCACATTAGTGTGTATCATCAATGAACACCATTTCTTGATATGCAATATATCCACTTTACTTTGATCTTTCATTTGTATCAAAGTCATCATGTCTTGTTTGCAAGTCATTCCTTAAATATAGACCAAGAATGAGCCATATCACCATGTCTCTTATCCATTCAACCAAACTTGCATTATACAATATTTTTGTCCGCCATGATCTAAGATATCCCATATCAAAAACAAACAAGCTTTTATCAATTCAGAGACCAATACATCACACATGTCATTATGTCTCTTTCTTTATTGCACCATAGCTTGTCATCTTCCATATTCACATATAATGGGAGTAACCACTTATTTATTCATGTCAACATGAGCCATCCACATTGGATTCAACCAATGACCAATAGTGAATCGTCAATATACAACAAAATTCCTGCTCATAATCTTTAACAAACACGTTAGTCCTTTAATCGTTTTGTCATTCAATTCACCAAAACCCACAAGGGAGCCTAGATGCACTTTCAGATGGGCATCCTATAGGCGCGTCAGTGATATTTGACATTTCTACACCGTGCATCAGAGCTCCATTACTTGCTCAGGGGAAATGATGATCGGGCTAGGATGGAGTGTAAGCCGGGGCCGTCAGCGTTCTGGCCCTTGCTCAGGGCTGGACACGTGCTAGGCAACGTCCCGTCACTCGTTGATGACGAGGCAGGCGCTGAGCACGCCAACCCGTCATCATTAGTTTTAGACCGGGCAGGCTGGCGCATTAGGCGTACGGCGCCTGCCCTAAAGTTTAATGCCGACAGCGTCCGATCACATTGTGAGCCTGCCACGTCTGACAGGCCCAGCCCCTGGTCATGATGGCTTGTTGACCCGAAGGGGGTCGGACGAGGCGAAAGGGAAGCCGACGTGGGTCGGGCGAGGCGGAGTCCCCTTTCTACAGTGGTTCCTTTGCCTGACCCCTGAAGGGTCGGGCGAGGCGGAGAAGTTTGTCCGACTCCAGTTGTCCTTCCTTCGGGGGTCGGGCGACGCGGAGCGCGATGTGTCAAGCTGTGGCCGGACCATGGCCGGGCCATGGTTGGGCCTTAGCTGGGCCGTAGCTGGGTTGTTTAGTGAAACTTGATTGCTTCGCGGGCTGCTTAGGGATCAGCCTTTCCCGAATTGGGAGTCTTATCCTCGTGGTTTAGATGCCCCGGATATTTGTATCCGACAGTAGCCCCCCGAGTCCCTGTGTAGGTTTGTTATGACCTATAGAGGGACTCCGCGTTGGATCCTCCTCGCCCTGCCGTGGGTGCGCGCGAGCAGCTGGGTGAACCTTGGCGTTCGGTCAGATGTTGAGACTGGTCCGAGAGGTCGCATCGTCGCCCAGAGTCATTGTTCCTTCTTAGGAAACAGGCGCCGGTCAATATCGTCCGAAAATAGGCCTGTACCCCGCGTTGGAACTCGCCGTGCGGCATGCCGGCCACGCGTGGCTCTGACCCGTCTGGTCTTGTCTGCCCTTTTCAGGGTGCGCAGCCGCTGTTTCTCTTGCAGGGGTTTTTGCCTTTTTTGGGTTGGCTGCGCGGTCGTGCTGCGTGGCTATACTCTGTAGCCCCCGTGTGAGGCTTGAGCGAGGCCGCTCCTGGCTATAAATGGGGGTTCCTGCCTTGGCTTTGTAGGCATCTGGTCCAGTTTCTTCCTCTTCTCTCTTCTCTGATGGAGCGGGCTCGTGCCGGCGCTGTCCAGGGGCGTCCTCCTGGAGGAGGGACCGGGGGTCTAGGGTGTTGAAGCCAAAAGAATCCCAGCGAAGAACGGGGGTCAAGGTGCACGGCGCGACATCCGTGCGATGTTGCACCGGTCGCTGGCACGACAATCTCGTCTCCCACTCCTGCCACTTCGGGGGCGGTGGTGCGGCGGGACGTCACGCGCCGCTCGGGTCGTCGGCGCTGCCGATTCCGCCACTCTCCCCGTCTGGTGCCTGCGTTTCGCAGGCCTTTTCCAGAAGGGTTCGAGGTCGTGGTGGATCGTAGGCGCCGCTCTCCGCCTTCTCGGTGGCGGGTTGTCGTTGTCGGCGCGGTCCCCAGTGGCTCTCTGCCCGTTTTTCTGGGGGTAACCGTTGTCGACGCTGCTCGTCGTCAGGGGCGGAGATGGCTCGGAGCCCATCGCGGCGATCGGCGCGTTGCCGGGGGCCGTACCTGTGCACCTTTGTTGGCGATTCTTAATGACAACTTATTACTGCCAACAAAGATATAAAATATGATAAAACAAATAGACATAGGGTTGATTACTAATGAATTCCATGAGTTTTGGTGTATATGTGCTTACAGGAATAAAGTGGCAAAAGCAGAGCTAAAGTGGGCCCAGGGCCAGGTCGCCCGACCTACCTTGGTCGGCCGACCTGGGTCCAGGCCCAGTGAGGTCCATTTTCAGCCCAACAACAACAAGCACACTCAGGAGTGATCAGGCACGTTGAAATCCGGATGGTGGAAATGAAGAGTTGGGATTGGGCCACATGGCAAGCACATGGATTCATGGGCCCACATTTCTAACTTAACCGACACATCTTCATCATTACCCACCGGAAACCGACTACAGGACCCACTGGCAAGAGACACTAACGAAGTGGGGCCGAGGGGCCACAGCCCTGAGTCGGCCGACCTCCCCAGGTCGGCCGACCTGGCCACACGCCCAAATCGGCACCGCCTTCACCAGCAACTGTCAACCGTCTCCAGCAGTTCATCTGTGCCGTGGATCATCAAAGACGGTGGATCTGATGGTCGGCCGATCCCCCTTAGTCGGCCGACCTGGGCCCACCTCCGGACCGCCTCAACCGCTGCGAACCGACTCTTCACCGCCTCTCCAAGCTATAAGTAGCTGAACTCGGGGCAGGGCTAATCATCATCGAGCAGAAGTGAAGATCCAAGGCGAAGCCCTCCTCATATCCAGAGTAGAAATAGGGAGAGAGTGAGGGAGAGTCTGGAGGAGTCCCGGCCTGTCGGCGACCCTCCACCTGTACCTCGACGGATGCGAGCTACTCAGTAAGTATCCGGGATTCAACTAGTAATTAAGTCTGAGTTATAGATAAGTTAAGTCTCTATTGTGCTTGTGGATTCGTTGCTTTATTTATAAAGTATTCTAATCTTTGATCAAGGTTAGGATAGCTGATATTATCTTAGGCGTGGTGCTTAGGTGTCTATCTGCCCTCGTTTGCCTCGTAGCCCCACGGATTAGTAGAGGTAGGCGGCAGGTGGTGACAGCCCTGTCCGTCCTTTGTAATCCTCCACGTACGGGTACGGCGTAGAGCTGTTGGCCGGCAATTTCCTAGAGGCCTAGGATACCCCGGTGCCTAAAGCAAGCATAGGAGAATTCTCTTAACTATAATCAGAGCCTTAGTGCTAAGTTATCCTCTCTACCCAGCCTTTATATACACTCGATCGATCCGGCTCAGCTTTAGTGATTAGATATACTTTTACGTTCCCTGTGGATTCGATACCTGGTTTACTCACGGGTGAAAGCTACTTCGACAGCCGTGCGCTTGCGGATTTTCTGTTTGCCACCTCTGGTGTCAACAAGCTTTCTGGCGCCGTTGCCGGAGAACGGTAGCAGTTATCTAAGATCTAAGGTTGCCCGTATATCTTTTATTTTATATTTCTTTTTCATTTTCTTTTTATCAACCATGAATTCCACCCAAATTCATGAGTTCTCTGCTCCAAAGGGCGAATTACTGGAGCCGCACCCCTCGTCAAATCCTATTTTAACCGATGGCTATGAACTTCGCCCTGCCTTCATAGCTATGGTCCAGGACATATCCTTCTCTGGAGGTGATGGTGAAAACCCATACCGTCACTTGCACGAATTTGAGTTGCTTTGCTCGTGTCTGGTCATATCGGGCATGACGTAGGCAACGATTAGAAGGAAGCTCTTCCCGTTCTTTCTCAAAGAGAGAGCGAGGAAGTGGTACGATCACACCGTTGCGCTAACGAACGGTGAATGGGAAAAGTTACGGGACAAGTTTTGTCTTGAATACTTTCCTGTTCACCGGATCTGTGCACTTCGGAAGGAGATCATCAACTTCCAGCAACGAGAGAAGGAAACGATCGCTAAAGCATGGGACCGATTTCAGGACTCATGTCTAACCGGAACAGATCTAGACTTCCCAGACTACATGCTCATGCAGCATTTTCGATCTGGGTTGAATAGTGAAGATGCCCGGTACATAGACATAGCAGCCGGAGGTTCATTCCTACACATAACCCCGGCCAGAGCAAAAGAAGTCCTAGCGGCCATTCGAGAAAACTCTCCTGCGGACGCAACCGAGACTGAGCAAGAAGACTCACAGATAGAACCCATAGTCTTGCCCAGTCCAATTCCTGAGACCCCATCCGTTGAGGAAGAGGAAACTCAACCTCTCGGATTACCATTTGAGTTCGAGGAAGATCTTTTTGAAGACTTTGGGAATACCTTGAACTACTCAATACAGAAGAAGCCTACGTAAAGAACCCCTCCATCTATATGGAGAAAGAAATTTTGAACGAAACCGTGAGGGAGCTGATCGCCATCCTAAACATGGAATGGTCGAACGAATCTGAGACTTCTTCCGAAGTTATTCAGATTAACTCACCTTCGCAGACCATTCAAGGTTTCATAAGCAAGGTGGCCATAGACATTCTGTACAACCCGACCGTTGGGGCAAACATCATGTTCAGTTCTTTCGCGTACATCCTTGGACGCCGTAAAAAGATGGCCCCAACGTCAAAACTTCTTAGAACACCCTCAGGTCGTATTCTCAAGAGTCTCGGCCTAGTACGAGATTTTCTCCTTTCTCACCACGGGATTGAGATGCCTCTAGACTTTTATGTCTTTGAGACATCAGATTTCGACCTCCTTATAGGACATCCTATCGAGGGCCTGCTTCAGGATGTAACCTCGGAAGGAAACCTCCTAGC